>CM057350.1:162201236-162801236 GCA_030015575.1 Agapanthus africanus | reverse complement strand
AGGTATAATACCAACCATCAGTTCCCGACGAGTTCTGTCCAGTGTACTCGTAACCTAACGAGCATCCGCATACTATCTCAAGTACGGCGTACTGACGGCTGTGGGACAGACCGTTTCCCGTGCTGGGATGAGAAGCGCATACGCTAGTCTACTCCGGAGTATCGATGCCCTATCTCGATAATCCCACGACTAGGGACGTGTATAAGGATGTGCTTGTGGATTACCCAGCCCCCACGAGTGTGATCGCCATCACAACGCCGGTAATCAAGCAAAGATCCTAAGGGCTCTACTAATGCGTATATGTGATATAATAAATAAACACACAAGTACACATTAAAGCAGAGACAAACCAAGTAGCATACTACTATATTGAGCAAGATTGTCTGTACAACTGTGAATATCCCAAGCTTCCATCAAGTAATATACATACTAGTTGATACAGTAATGGCCTCTAGGGCATATACACTAACAGACTCTAGAATCCAGTTACTTGTGCTCCCCACCTTGGGTCTATTCTAATGCGGAAAAGTAAATAATATACATCAACGGTGGCATCATCCTCAACCCGAAAGTGTCCCAATAAAATAATATTACATACAAATGTTTACATGAATGAAAATGAAAAACTCTCATCTCACGCAAAACCCTTCGGCTATTCAATCACGACGATCCAATATAATATATTACAGCAACACATAACATCACATGTCATCAACGTAAGTAAATATGTGTATCCCAATTGTCGTTGACGAATAGCAACGAAACCAGCGATACACCACATATTACACTTACGGTCGCAGAAAAGAAATGAAAAACTACAATAATTAGAATCCGCAAACACCTTAGACAATATAAACCCGGAATATCTCATACTCCGGATTTCATGCCTAACATTATAAACCTGGCATTTTAGTCTTGAATTGAAAACACTTTTCAATATCCAGTCGGGCAATTCAACAAGATTCTCAACAAATGATCGAATGCTCGTCAGAAACTTTAGTAGATGGCCGCACCCCCGGTGCCGTCGACGAAGTGCACTTAGGCGGAACACCGTAGCCGCAAGCACTTAACCGGATGCTTTTAGCAATGGAGTTCTCCTACAGTCACTTGGTCGGGGCTATGGGGCATGGTTATCTAGTAGTGTTACCCAGCGACTATCTGCGTACAATACGAGATTGCGACGGAGTTTTGATCCGAAACTCCGAGACAATCTATCAAAAGGGACTAGATTGCTAGATTTACCAAACACAAATTAGTTTTCAAAAAACTAATTAATTTAGATTCCAAATATTGTATTACATATCAAATATATCTAGACGATATTAAACATTTCGATCGATTCACCAAATACCCACAAATCCCAGAAATCTCAACACTTGAGTCTCATTTAAAAATACCCAGGAAGTGCCAAATCATAAAATGGAGCAGCACAAGAAACGATAACTCTCAATTCCTTAATCTTGCCATGGAACCACGGCCACACATGGGTTTAGGCCGCGGTTACGCGGAGATGGAGTTTCGTTTTTCTTGGGGCTCTATCAAATAACTTGCATAATTTTCTGCATATTTTTAATTTAAAAAATTCCAACTTTTGAAAAAATTTCCAAAAACTTGGGAAATACGGGTTTCGAAATTCGATCGAACACTTTAACGTTGTCTAGGCCACTCCTAATGCTCTAGCCTGGCTCTGATACCATGAAAGTATGCCTTAGCACCACTACTAGGTTTTTAGAAGTATCAAATATACAATTCAAAAAAATTTAGTGTGCTATTGCATGCTATCCTAGAATCGAACTAGAGAATTAGGGTTTTTAAACTAGTAAATAAGCTTTACACTAAGTGAATAAGGAATACAACCTTTGTAGACCGGTCCTTCACTTCTAAAGCTCCAAGTAGTAGTCCCTTAGCTCCATGTAGTGGTCCCTCGAACTCTTCTTAGGCTCCACTAGGCGAAAGAAACAAGCTTGCTTAAGGATCTTCGAGGCCGAAGATGATCCACCTTGAGGAATCTATAACTCAAGCTATCTTTTCACTAACTAAGGAATTAATGAAGGACACAACCTATACTAAAGGGTTAGTTTGGTATAAATTGATGAAGTAGGAATTTTGCTCAGTTTAGAATTTTGTTTCTCTTTTTCTTTTTCAACTCATGAAAAACTAGAGAGCAAAAGAATGAGATGAAGAAGTTCAAGTAGTGAACCTTGGTGAAGAAAATATCTCATAAATATTTGTAGAGAGTTAACCATGGCTAAAGATAATGGATGAGTTATAAAATATCTAGAGTAAAACAAAATTAATGGAATTAGTCAATGCTTCTACATGCTTCCACAAGCATCTTAAGCCATGCTAATTTCCAACTAATTTTATTTTTTCCCTTAATAATTAAATCACCAAAATTATCTTTAGTTTGGTGTGAGTCTCATACACCCATATCCAATGTATCATCTAGCATGACACAATAGTATATGTAATATACATACATACATACATACATATACATATACATATATATATATATACATATATATATATATATATATCACATAAATATATATATATATATCAACATATATACATTAAGAGAATAAATTCTTTAGTGAGCTAATATTAGTTAACATATATTAATATATCAAATATATAAATATATATCAAATTATTAAATCAACACTTGATTTAATGATCCGGTTATATCATATATAACCGACTAATATCATTTATATGTATATCAAATATACATATAACAAATTATTGAATCAACACTTGATTCAATAATCCAGTTATATCACATATAACCTTTATCGTGAGATCAGAATACGGTATCGCATACAAGTATTAATCAAGGTCCCGCACATATCACATATGTGCCCTACTTCGTTTCGCTTGAGCTAGGAAAGCTCTGTGTGGGACTCTAAAAACTCGTCAATACGCCAGCAGTAGGTAATGATCATATCAGTTACCCACAAACCGTCAGCGGTACTAACTGGACGTAACGGCTAACTAGGTATTGAGCGAATAGAAGATCAACAAGCAAGTTTGTCCAAACTCCCATGAATCCTACAAATAACACTACTATACAGTCCGGTCTTTTCATCTGATATGTCGCATATCGAGTCTGGGGTTGGAATCGTCAGACCCCAATAACTTGATAAGTCATGCCAACGTGAGGCTCATAACGGGTCGAGAAACTACTGGTAACACTTACCAGTAAATCTCATCAACAGCCCTGGCTAGGGACTTCCTGTTATAGCCAATCGAGCATAGTGCAATATCAACTCCCAATACCGGGAGAGACGAAACCCCTCCTATCGCTCATTGCCTCCACGTGACTCGGGACTGTATCCAAAATCCATCTGTTTGCACGACTCCTTTGAGCCATGGTAGGGAGAAAATCAAAGCACAGTGGGAACCACACAAGACTCTATGACGATCTTGGGTCTACAGACTAACCTATACCAGTGTTACCAGAGAACTTCTATCTGACGATAAGTATAATACCATCTAGGAGTTCTCTGCGAGTCCTTTTCGGTGTACCCATTCTCCGATGAGCACTTGTGTACAATCTTTGATTCAAACACCAATGGACGTGGGATCATCCATCGCCCCATACAGGGTCAAGAAACGTACACACTAGTCTACTCTGGAATATCGATACTCTGTCTTGATACTCCATCGACTAGGAACAATTAAAGGATGTGCTTACGGACTACCCAAGCCCCACTAGTATGATCTGCATCATAGTCCTGGTAGTCAAGCTAACATCCTAAGGGCTTTACCAACATGTATCAGAGAGAGACAGTATAATAATACTAGTATACATGTTAAGATAAAGAGCAACCAGATAGCATACTATTATGTCGAGCAAGAAAGTCTTCTCTATATATGTCCAAGCATCCACTATAATATACAATCATATACAATAATGACCTCTAGGGCATACATATAAATAACAGTCCTGCGGAGTGGCACGAGAATGTCCTGTTCTTTCAAAACCTCTGGTTCTACCATGCTTTCAGTAATAGCTTGTGGTTCTGGAATTTCTTCCAGTTCTATTGTGCTCCTACTAGTTTCTTTTTCCAAAAATTGAATTTCCAAAAAGTGGGCATGACGAGAAACAAAAGCTTTTTGTTCCTCTGCGTAATAGAAAATATACCCATGGAGTTCTTTGGGTATCCCACAAACTTACACAGTACTGAGCGTGCCTCGAGCTTGTCCGCATGCTGCTTTTTAACAAAAGCTGGACATCCTCATATCTTCAGATACTGAAGATAGGGTTTCTTCCCACTCCACATCTGATATAGTGTGGTAGGCACAGTCTTGGTAGGAATCTTGTTCAAAAGATATGCAGCGTCTGACCACAATGACCGAATTTATTATCTTCACGATTCTAGTGCATAACCCCAGAAGGATTGCGGTAACTCAGCGTTACTCATCATGGAACGTACCATATCCAATAGGGTTCTGTTCCGCTTTTCCGATACACCGTTGTGTTGTGGTGTATATGGAGGAGTAAGCTGAGAGAGAATTCCATTCTCTTTTAAGTAATCCAGGACCTCGACACTTAATTTTTCGCCACCTCGATCAGATCTCAGTTTCTTGATACTTTTGCCAGTTTTTTTTCCAGTTCATTCTTATATTCTCAGAATTTCTCAAAGGCCTCGGATTTATTTTTCATCAAGAAGACATGTCCATACCTAGAAAAATCATCCGTAAAAGTGATGATATAGGAATAACCACTTATTGCATGTGTAGACATTGGACCACATACATCGCTGTGTATGAGTCCCAAGAGCTCACTCGCTTACTCCGTGTCTAGTGAACGGAGTCTTTGTCATCTTTCATTTGAGACAAGATTGACAAGTTGCATAAGAATGATATTCGAACGGATCCAAATATCCCTCTCTATGTAACTTCGTCAACCGTGTTGCATTGCTGTGACCCAGTCTACAATGCTATAAGAAAGCTTGATTTAATTCTGGAGATTTTCTTTTAGGTGTGTTTGGATGTTGAAAACCTGAACTTGATTTAACACGTAATTACCGTTATCTAGTGTACCCGACCCAATCAAACCATGATTAAGGTGGATGTGGACCACATTGCTTACAAATGTAAAATCATATCCTTCTTTAGAAAGTAAAGATACAGATATGATATTACATGCTAGACTAGGTACACACAAACAGTTACGTAAAATCAATATCTGCCCACTTGTCAATCCTAGATGATATTCCCCTACGGATACAGCGTCCACGCCCATTCCGTTAGCAACTCTGAGAGTCATATCACCTTCCCTAATAACTCTACAGTTTCTCAAAACCTGTATTGAATTACAAATATGAGATCCTGATCCGGTATCTAGTATCCAGGAAGTAGAGTTAATTAACATACAGTTTTCAATCACAAACACACCTGAAGCCGAAACCACAACGTGCTTCGGATCCTAGATTCTGGCTTTCCAAGCCCTGCATTCCGTCTACCAATTCCCTTTCCCGTGACAATAGGAACATCCCTCCTTCCCCACTGTTAGCCCTGAAACTTTTGCCCTTCCCTTTTCTTCTACTTTACTGACACCGCCTATCGGCTTGGTGGAGGCCTTCTTCTTCTTCTCTCCCTGGGCTTTTGCCTTGGATCTAGAAGAGCAAGATTCCCCAATAAGCAGAGCGGGTGTCTCCCTGGTTTCCTTCAGGGTGTAAGTAGAAGGTAGGGACTTTAGAATCAAGTTAGTACATAACTCGTTCTCCAACGTGGTCCCCAGGTCCGTGAGCTCTTTAATATAGCTGATCATTGTAGGGGCGTGGTCCCCTACAGATGACCCGACAGCCAACCTCGCTTGAAGCAATTCCTTTGAGATCTCATATCTTGCGATACGAGATTGCTTTCCATATAAATCTTTGTTATGGAGGAAGATAGAACCTAAGTCCATCTTCTCGTGCTGCCTCTGGTTTTTACTATCTATTGAGGCCAACACGAGGTACTTGGCATCTGCATAGTCTTTTTCCTTTGTCTTACGGATATCAACATCCATGAAAATGGAAACCGGACCTGGGACGGTGGGGGTTTTAGTAGTAAGGAGGTGGCCCAGCTTGTCATAGGTAATGGACATTTGGACAAACCTTTTCCAATCAATATAGTCTGGCTCAGTCAATTTATTATCTAACTGTAACCTAATCTTGGTCACCTGGTCGCTGCAATTAGGAGAGAGAAAAGAAAACACTCAGCATGATACTCTTGCAAGTTTAGATTGGTTTTTAATTTATCTAAACAGGATGACTCCCACTGTATCTCGAATCCTTTCTCAAACCATAAAAGAAGAATTAGTCAGGATTAATCTCACCGTACAATTCTTGCTTAACCTTTCGGCCAGGCTAGTGTCGGTCCTTCGAGAGAGGTTTTACGATGCTTTCATGAAGTTCCTTAATTAAATAACCTCTTTTCCCTGGAGGCGTAGCCCTGTTAACACTGTTCTAGACACCTACTTGGTTTATAGCATTGATCGATAAGTGAAAAATCTTCCGAGGAGTAGCGGATACTCACAGTAGGATCGGGATCCAAATATTATTGTGTGATAATCTTGATGGAATCCTACCAAAATTATCAAACTCCAAATGGTATGCAACACTAGCAAATTTCAGTTTCTTTAGAAACTCCCGATGTGGATTTTTGCCCCAAGCTCTTATGACCTTAACGAAGGCCAACATATCATAAGTCGCAAGTCAAGTTCTACCCGTCATTGTCCAGGTTAATTTGAACCCACCCGTACATAACCTTGACAAAGGCTAAAATAGTAGTACGACTGTCCCAAACCAACGCATCAATCTATGCTACAGATGAATATTCAGCAGGTACCAATCACTATGCCTTGGCGAAGGTCAAAATACATAGCCTGAATACTACTGAATACCCAACTGAAATGATGGAGGGCTACGAATGGTTTTGGTGAAACCGTGAACGTAATGAACTTGATATAATCGAAGGAACCATGATAGCTTTAAATGGAGTGGTTTAAGCCCCGCATTTAAAAGTTTTCTTTTTGAAAAAACTGAGTGGTTTTGAAATTGTTCCAACGATTCAGCTTTGGTTTGTTTGCTTTGCATTAATCAAATAATGCAGTCCCATCATTTACACCTACCATTGCAGAAAGAAACGAAGATACAATGTACGCTTATGCCATCCGCATTCGCCACTAATCCCCGTCTAACACCGTTAGGTTACTTAACTAACGCCAGAGCGGGGGCTGGGTTAGCGCAGGTGCAAAATATAAGCAACGTCTATTATATAACATATATAATATATCCATTCGTCTTACGCAATAATAGGCATTCCAGATCACAAATGAACATATTGGATATACTAGGAATTCCGTGTTTCGTTTAAGCCTGTAACGAAAGACGGATTTCACGGTCGTGATGAACAGCCAAACCCCACCCTAGACCCCTACAGGTGCGGCAAACTACCCTCCAAATTCCTGAAGAGAAGCATCCTCCCTCAGTAAAATGAGTGTTAGTTATATGTATGCCCTAGAGGCCATTACTGTACATAGGATGTATATTGTAGTGGATGCTGGGACGTATATAGGGAGGACTTTCTTGCTCGACATGATAGTATGCTATCTGGTTGATCTTTACCTTAACGTGTATACTGATTGTCTCTCTGTTACATGTTGGTAAAGCCCTTAGGATCTGTACTTGAGTACCTGGACTATGATGCGGATCATATTAGTGGGGACATGGTGGTCCATAAGTACATCCTTCAAAGTCCCTAGTCGTGGGTGTATCGAGACGGGGCATCGATATACCAGAGTAGACTAGCGTATACCTTCTCGACCCATACAGATGGGCGATGGATGATCCCATATCCATTGGTGTTTGACATCAGAGATGATATACGGGTGCTCAGTAAAGACTGGGTACACTGGACGGACTCGCCGAGAACTCCCAGATGGTATTATACCTTACGTCAGATGGCAGTTCTCTGGTGACACTGGTACAGAGTAGTCTGTTGACCCGAGATCGTCATAGAGTCTTGTGTGGTTCCCACTGTGCTTTGATTTCCATCTTACCACGTCCAAGAGGGCGTGCAAAACGGTGGTTTTTGGGTACAGTCCCGAGTCACATGGAGGCAATGAGCGATAGGAGGGGATTCGTCTCTCCCGGTATAGGGAGTTGATGTTGCGCTGTGTTCGATTGGCTATAACAGGAAATCCCTGGCCAGGGTTGCTGAGATTTACTGGTAAGTGTTACCAGTAGTTTCTCGAATTGTTATAGACCTCATATCGACACGACTTATCGAGCTATTGGGGTCTGACGTTGACCACCCCTAGGCGAGATATGCGACATATCAGACGATCAGACCGTACTGTACGGTAGTGTTACTGGTTGGATTCACTGGAGTGTGAGCGGGCTTGCTCGTCGATCTTCAAATCGCTCAATACCCGGGTGGCCGTTACGTTTAGCAGACCGCTTGCGGCTTGTGGGTGCTTGATATGATCATCACCTGCTGCCGGCGTATTGACGAGTCTTTAGAGTCCTACACAGAGGTTTCCTGGTTCAAGCGAAACGAAATAGGAGCGCATATGAGATATGTGCGGGACCGAGAATAATGCGTGTATGTGATACCGTATTCTATTCTCGCGATGAATGTGTCGAATGGTTGTATGCGATATAACCTAGTTATCGAATCGAGGATTGATTCGATAAGCCGATACATTGGATACTAGTCGGTTATATGCGATATGACCGGATCGTTAAATCAAGTGTTGATTTAATGATTTAATGTATAATTATATATTTGATATATTACTTTACATTAACTAGTATTGGTTCACTTTAAATGGATTTTCTCACTCGGTTTGTGCACATTGTATATGTGATATACTTTTGTACACATGATTGTATCATGTTTGATGATACATGTTTCCTTGGTTAAGTGTAAAGAATTAAACCATGGTTAAACATATAATTAGGGTTTTATTTTTCCATTACTTATTTATTCATTTATTTATTTGTTTATACATTTTGGAAAATAAATGGAAAAGAGAAAAGAATGGTGGCTTTATTTGTTGTTTAGTTGAAGCTTCATGAAGCTTTGACTTTGTCCACCATTCTTATCTCATCCTTAACCCTAACCATTCCTTTAACCATGATTGATTCTCTACACATTACCATAGTTAACATTATGATAAGGTTTGATTATTCTTTTCTTTTTAATTAACTTATCATATCATTTCTTCTTCTTCTTCCTTGAACTCAAGAAGAAAACCTTGAGGTCATCAATGGTGATTGATGATAAAGAGTGAGAAATCCAATTCTAAATTGAACCCACTTCCTATTTCTTCATTCTCTACCTCTTGCCAAGTAGTAGAGTGTGTTTTCTTCACAAGTTTCTTGACTTGGTGAAGTCGGAGCTTGATTTAGCGATGCCTCGACGTAGATCATCTTCGGCATGGACATCGATGACCTAGCCCGTCCATTCTCCGATGAAGCCGACGCTAGAGCCCGGGACTTGTTATGGACAGCGAGGAGACTTCATTGCGGAGCTATGGAGGTGGAGAACCGGATCTACAAAGGTTGTATTTCCGTATCTCTTAGTTAAGTGTTAACTAGTTTACTTTTTCGCCTAGATTTCTAGCCAACGATCCGTAGTCGGGTTTCTCGGCACCTAGATTTTTTGAAATTGGCATGGTTGATGCCTTGTGAGACCTCATTAGGGTGCCTAGGAACCCTACAGTGGTATCAGAGACTAGCTAGAGTCTTAGGCGAAGTCCCGACGGAATTTGAAGTCCGATCGACCCGAAACCCAAACCCTTAACATGCTCTCTGGACATTTCTGTAAAATGTGGATTTTTTGGAATTAAAAATATGCAGAGAAATGTGCAGGAAATTCTAAGAAAAACTGGAGAAAACGACAACCTAATTCAATAGTACGGCCGCGGAACCGCGGCGTTGACCCCCCTTTTGCGGCGGTTCCGCGGCCGTATGTGATGATTAGGATGTGTGTTTTCTTCAGTTGTTTCTGTTGGTGTTTCTTGTGTGTTCTGGATGTTTTTAATATTTATTCCAGAGTTGTATTTTCTGGGTTGTATTGGGGACTTGGTGTATTCGATCGGACTGTCTAATTTTTGTCGGTGTGCTTTTCCGGGTATTTTTAGAATATGTTAAAAAGTTCGACCGGATATAAATACCCAATTTTTCCCCTGTCGGGAAATTTCCAAGTGTTGGATTTTTCCGTAGTTTAACGACGTTCTAAGTAGTGCAAGTAACTCGATGGACCCTCTAGAAGACAACAAACCTTAACTCGATTATGTGACCGTCTTGAACTGCCCTTTGAACCTTAGGGTTTGGGGCAGTACGGCGTGCCACATGTGAGGCGTTGGCTTGACCCTTCTATGGCTGGACCGTTGGTACTGAGGCATGAAGTGAATGTCTTTGAACTTATTTCATTCGGTTGATCGGGAAAACTTGGGTGTTCGATTGTTCTATCGAAAAGTTTAACATTTTCTATCTTATCCGGAATGTGATACAATAATTGGAATTCACAATAAGTTATGAGATAATTGAATGAATGTTATAAACATAGCACTTTAGTCTCACTTGATCGGTTGCCACGGAATTTTGATGTGATCAAAAGTCCGTCGCAATCACGTAGCGTACGCGGATACTCGCCGGGTAAACTTAATAGACAGCCTCGCTCCATAGCCCCGACCAAGTGACTGTAGGAGAACCCCATCGCCGAAAGCATCCGTTCGGGTGCTCGCGGCAGCGGTGTTCCGCCTTGGTGCACTTCGTCGACGGTATCGGGGGTGCGGCCGTCTACTGAAGTTTGCGACGAGCATTCGATCAGGATGTCGGGAATCCTGTTGAATTGCCCGACTTGGTGTTGAAAAGTGTTTTCGATTTTGAGACTGAAATGCGGGGTTTATAACTGTTAGGCATGTGATGTCTAAGGTATTCATTTAATTAGGCATGCGATGTCTATGCAGATTGCGGATTCCAACTGTTGTAGTTTTACACTTTCTTTTCTGTGACCGTAAGTGTAATATGTGATATCGCCGGTTTCGTTGCTATATGTCAACGACAATTGGGATGGACATATTTACTTACGTTGATGACATGTGATGTTATGTGTTGCTGGATATGTTATATTGGATCGTCGTGTTTGAATAGCCGGGGTTTTTTATGTGAGATGAGTGTTTTTCATTTTCATTCATGTAAAAACTTGTATGTAATATTCTTTTATTTGGGGCGCTTCCAGGTTGCGGAAGTTGTCACCGTTGTTGTATATTATTTACTTTTCCGCACTAGGATAGACCCAAGGAGGAGGGCACAAGTAACCGGGTTCTGGAGTCCAGTGGGAGACCAACTCGAGGAGTCGAGTCCGGGTCTCCTAACTCCAGAATTGGTAGGGTTGCTTGCCGCTCTCGTAGGGGTCTAGGGGTGTGGGTTTGGCTATTCATCACGACCGTGGAATCCGTGTTTTATACTGGCTCGTATTGAAAACACGGACGTCCTAGTATATCCAATATTTCATATGATTCTTCTGCTGCGATATCTGTGATGTGATCATGTGATGTTCTGTGATAGATACTTTATATAGTATTTATGATATATTATATAGATGTTACTTATGTTTTACACCCGCGCTAGCCTTGCCCCGCTCTGTCGTTAGTTACCTAACCTAACGGTGCACGAGGGGACATCGAGGCGAATGCGGATGGCATAAGTGTACGTCGTATTTATCTGTGATGTTTAGGTACTTAAATGATGGGACTTCATTAATGTGATTAATGAAATAAAAGAAACCTAAAGATGTTGTAGAATCGAATTTCAAAAATAAAACAGGTAGCTACAGTTCTTGCTTTGCACAGCGGTATATGTGATATATCCTGTACCTTATTCGATGAGGAAAGGACCGAAATCCCTTTACCGGGAGTGACTCCTTTAGCAATAACTGGCAGATGCTACACACTCGGTTTGTCTTTTGATTGCTTTTAAGAGTTTTTGCTTTGCACAGTGATATATATGATATATCCCGCACCTCATTCGACGAGGAAAGGGCCGACGATCCCTTCACCGGGAGTGACCCCTTTAGCAAAACTAGAAAAGCCTAAAAAAAACACTCCATTTTTAAAATCATTTGATTCTACAACGATATAAAGTTCATTACGCAAAAGGTTTTCTTAAAAACCTGTCGTAGCCCTCCGTCATTTCAGATAGGTAATAGTTAGTATTCGTGCTGCGTTTGTTGACTCAGTCAAGGCGTAGTGTGCGGTAGCTGATTATTGCTTATCTGCAAAGCATATGATGCGATTGGATTAGGGTAGTCGTGCGGCCTTGTTGACTCAGTCAAGGGTCGTGCGGGTGGGTTTAATTCAATCGAGAAATGACGGGTTGAACTTTACTTGCGGTCTATGGTTTGTTGACTCAGTCAAGGTCATAGATCGCATGGGGCAAAATATTATCGGGAATTTCAAGTGTTGAAATTTGCAATGAGATTGCATACCTTCTATGAGATAGTTGGATCCCGATACCCGCTGCGAGTAAGAGTTACTCCTGGGAGAGTTTTATACATTACAATTAGCCGATCAAGTAGGTGTCTAGAAAGGTGTCAACGGGGTTACGCCTCTGGGAAAACGAGGTTTACATTAATTAGGTTCGTGCGAAAGCACGGGGGACCTCCCTCAAAGTACCGACACTGGCCTGGCTGAAAGATTGACGAACTTGTAGTGTGTAATTAATCCCGGCTAGTCTTTCCTTTTAGGGTTTGAAGGAAGATTTGATAAAAAAGCAGTGGGAGCCATCCTGATTAGATAAAATAATAACCAATCTATTCTTGCAAGAGCGCACGCTGAGTGTTTTCTTCTCTCTCTCTCCTGGTAGCGACCATATCACGCCTTAATCAAGATAATAATACGGATTATTGACCGAACCCGCTTGTTATACTGAGCTGGGGTACGTTGGTCCCGCTCCAACTTATAATTGTTATAAGACAGAGCAGGAAATTGGGGAATACCAGATTTCCTGTGCCGCCCAAACGAAGTAAGTGCATGCTGATGAATCATCTTCGGGTGTGTTTATTACAGAGAACTGTTTCTCAGTATCCTTTACGTCCTGGGTATGTGATACCGGATCAGGATCCCAGATATGTAATCAGTTACATAGGGCTACAGAAAGGTAGAGAACTGAGAACGGGTGATAAGTTTCATGAGGCAGAAAACGGGGCAAGTGTTGCAGCCAAGTCTGTTGGTCACTGTCACCCTGTATTACCAATACATTGATTCTGAATGAATGTTATTAGATACCGAACCTGATATACAAAATCATATCACTCTCTTTATTAGTAAAGAAATGATAAAATTTTGTATTGTTGGATAATGTTTTGAACATTTCCTATATCAAAAGTTGATCGGTTCAGGCACGCTATCTAAAAGCGTTGATGTTCTAAATCAAACTACAGTTCTTAGTATACGGATCACACACAAGAGGAAGAGTTCAGAAATGAACGAATTCTTCTTGAGGTATTGTAGACTAGGTCATATCAATGTGACCCGACTAGCTGAAGTTACATAAAGATGCATATTTAAATGAGTTTGAATTTACATCTTGTGAAACTTGCCAGTCATGTCACAGAGATAAGATGACCATAGCTCCGTTTATTGGAAACGGAGAAAGAGTTAGTGAACTCTTGGGATGATACATGTTGATGTATGTAGGTCCCCTGTCTACATATGCCAGGACTGGTTCTTTTTACTTCATTACATTCTCTGATAATCTTTCGAGTTTCAGACCTATGTTCCTGTTGAAACACAAGTCCGAACCTTTTGAGATATTCACAGAATATAAGTTAGAAGTAGAGAACCAATACGGGTATAAGTATTATGTCCTTTGATGAGATCAAGGAGGAGAATACTTGGGCACGAAATTCTTGGACTTTTCTAAAGGAGAATGAGATTCTCTCTCAGCATTACTCCTCCGTATACACCATAGCACGATGGTATATCGGGGCGGAGCGATCACACCCTATATGATAAGGTGTGCTCTATGATGAGTACTACTGAGTTACCTATTTCCTTTTTGGGAGTTATGCACTTGAGAAGCTGCATACCTATTGAATAGGGTTCAAATCAAATCAGTTGCCTACCGCTCCATATGAGATATGGTATGGGAAGAGCCCATGTCTTAAGCTAGTTAAGATTTGGGTTGTCCGGCCTATGTTTAAAAGCAAAATCCGGACAATCTCGAGGCAAGGTTAGTTATGTAGAACTGGAAAGGTTCCAGCTATGCAAACTACAGAAGATATTTTGATAGAACCAAAGGATTCAATAGTTACCAACGAACCTCAACCTCTACGCCGATCTAGTAGGGTTCCTCACCCACCTGAGAGATACTTCTGTTTCTCTATGACAGTGGGAGCGAGGAATGCATCATGAGATGATGACCCAACTAGTTTCGAACTGGCCATCAGGAGTAGGACTCTGTAAGAATGGCTGGATGCTTAGCGATCTGAGATGGAATCCTTATACACCAACAAAGTATGGACTTTAGTTGCAATATCTGAAGGGTTAAATCCCCATCAGGAGCAAGTATATCTTGAGAAGATTACTTGGTGTAGATGGAAAAGTTGAGACTTTCAAAGCTTGACTTGTTAAAGGTTTTCGTCATCGACCAGGCGTAGATTATGATGAAACATTTTCTAAGGATCTATGCTTAAGTCCATCCAGATCCTACTTACCACGGCTACATACCATGACTACGATATCTGGTGGTTGGATGTCTTGACTGCTTTTCTAAATGAT
Organism: Agapanthus africanus; assembly: GCA_030015575.1. NCBI lineage: Eukaryota > Viridiplantae > Streptophyta > Magnoliopsida > Asparagales > Amaryllidaceae > Agapanthus > Agapanthus africanus. Next base: position 162,786,448 of record CM057350.1, on the reverse strand, counting down.
GATTTGGAAGAGTGCGTCTATAAGTACACAGCCAGAGGGCCTCGTAGACAGTGGGAGCAGCGGAAACGTGTGCAAGATGCTTTATAGGATAAAGCAGGCATCGCGGAGTTGGAACATCTGTTTTGATGGATTAGTCAAAGAAGTTGACATCATCAAAATGGTAGATGAACCTTGTATAAACAAGAAGGTAGTAGGGAGTATGGTGACGATCCTCGTAGAGTACGTGGATGACATACTCTTGATAAGAAAGGAGTTTTCTTATGCTACGCTCGATCAATCTCCGTCTGTCACAATGATTCTCCACATAGGATCAAAATGATACCTCCTAAATCCTGAGTTTTGGATCTATGAGATAGATTTAATTGGATGTTAGGATTCTCACTAGTTGTAGTGAGATGGTATCAATCGATCCAGGGGAGAATCACTGGAAGTGTTCCAGGGTGATAAGGACGACTGAATGTCAGTCGCAGGCATTGTCTTTACCCTCAGTAAAGGGACGGTATGTTGGAAGAGTTCCAAGCTAGATACCGTGACATACTAGACGATAAAGGCAGGATACATCGCTACTTAAGATGCTACCAAAGAGGATGTTTGGGTGTATATTAGTTCATGAGATGAACTACGTTCCTACCATTGTGAGACAATGGAGTTGTGGCTCATGCCGAGGAACGCCGGTCCCATCAGTGATCCAGACTTATTCTAAGGCAGCATCGCCTGATCATAGAGATAGTTGATCTCCAGGGTGATCGAGGTTAGGAGAGTAGATTCAGAGGACAACACAGCGGATCCACTCACAAAGGCCTGTTCCCAGAGAGAGATTTTTATGGGATGGTTGAGTATGAGATACTACAACCACTGCTAAAGATGGCCCTAGTGCAAGTGGGAGATTGTTAGTTATATGTATGCCCTAGAGGCCATTACTGTACATAGGATGTATATTGTAGTGGATGCTGGGACGTATATAGGGAGGACTTTCTTGCTCGACATGATAGTATGCTATCTGGTTGATCTTTACCTTAACGTGTATACTGATTGTCTCTCTGTTACATGTTGGTAAAGCCCTTAGGATCTGTACTTGACTACCTGGACTATGATGCGGATCATACTAGTGGGGACATGGTGGTCCATAAGTACATCCTTCAAAGTCCCTAGTCGTGGGTGTATCGAGACGGGGCATCGATATACTAGAGTAGACTAGCGTATACCTTCTCGACCCATACAGATGGGCGATGGATGATCCCATATCCATTGGTGTTTGACATCAGAGATGATATACGGGTGCTCAGTAAAGACTGGGTACACTGGACGGACTCGCCGAGAACTCCCAGATGGTATTATACCTTACGTCAGATGGCAGTTCTCTGGTGACACTGGTACAGAGTAGTCTGTTGACCCGAGATCGTCATAGAGTCTTGTGTGGTTCCCACTGTGCTTTGATTTCCATCTTACCACGTCCAAGAGGGCGTGCAAAACGGTGGTTTTTGGGTACAGTCCCGAGTCACATGGAGGCAATGAGCGATAGGAGGGGATTCGTCTCTCCCGGTATAGGGAGTTGATGTTGCGCTGTGTTCGATTGGCTATAACAGGAAATCCCTGGCCAGGGTTGCTGAGATTTACTGGTAAGTGTTACCAGTAGTTTCTCGAATTGTTATAGACCTCATATCGACACGACTTATCGAGCTATTGGGGTCTGACGTTGACCACCCCTAGGCGAGATATGCGACATATCAGACGATCAGACCGTACTGTACGGTAGTGTTACTGGTTGGATTCACTGGAGTGTGAGCGGGCTTGCTCGTCGATCTTCAGATCGCTCAATACCCGGGTGGCCGTTACGTTTAGCAGACCGCTTGCGGCTTGTGGGTGCTTGATATGATCATCACCTGCTGCCGGCGTATTGACGAGTCTTTAGAGTCCTACACAGAGGTTTCCTGGTTCAAGCGAAACGAAATAGGAGCGCATATGAGATATGTGCGGGACCGAGAATAATGCGTGTATGTGATACCGTATTCTATTCTCGCGATGAATGTGTCGAATGGTTGTATGCGATATAACCTAGTTATCGAATCGAGGATTGATTCGATAAGCCGATACATTGGATACTAGTCGGTTATATGCGATATGACCGGATCGTTAAATCAAGTGTTGATTTAATGATTTAATGTATAATTATATATTTGATATATTACTTTACATTAACTAGTATTGGTTCACTTTAAATGGATTTTCTCACTCGGTTTGTGCACATTGTATATGTGATATACTTTTGTACACATGATTGTATCATGTTTGATGATACATGTTTCCTTGGTTAAGTGTAAAGAATTAAACCATGGTTAAACATATAATTAGGGTTTTATTTTTCCATTACTTATTTATTCATTTATTTATTTGTTTATACATTTTGGAAAATAAATGGAAAAGAGAAAAGAATGGTGGCTTTATTTGTTGTTTAGTTGAAGCTTCATGAAGCTTTGACTTTGTCCACCATTCTTATCTCATCCTTAACCCTAACCATTCCTTTAACCATGATTGATTCTCTACACATTACCATAGTTAACATTATGATAAGGTTTGATTATTCTTTTCTTTTTAATTAACTTATCATATCATTTCTTCTTCTTCTTCCTTGAACTCAAGAAGAAAACCTTGAGGTCATCAATGGTGATTGATGATAAAGAGTGAGAAATCCAATTCTAAATTGAACCCACTTCCTATTTCTTCATTCTCTACCTCTTGCCAAGTAGTAGAGTGTGTTTTCTTCACAAGTTTCTTGACTTGGTGAAGTCGGAGCTTGATTTAGCGATGCCTCGACGTAGATCATCTTCGGCATGGACATCGATGACCTAGCCCGTCCATTCTCCGATGAAGCCGACGCTAGAGCCCGGGACTTGTTATGGACAGCGAGGAGACTTCATTGCGGAGCTATGGAGGTGGAGAACCGGATCTACAAAGGTTGTATTTCCGTATCTCTTAGTTAAGTGTTAACTAGTTTACTTTTTCGCCTAGATTTCTAGCCAACGATCCGTAGTCGGGTTTCTCGGCACCTAGATTTTTTGAAATTGGCATGGTTGATGCCTTGTGAGACCTCATTAGGGTGCCTAGGAACCCTACAATGAGTAGGCCACTCGGCACTTCAAGAACCCGGTAATTTTTGCACCCCACCTTGGGTCTATCTTAGGAGCAAAAAGAAGTAAAAGAAATAATACAACGGTGGCTACAACCTCAACCCGGATGTGCCCTGCAAAATAATACATCACTTTACAAATACATCGAATGAAAGAAAGAAAACTCTTTTCTCACATCCCCTGCTATTCATCCATGACGATCAAATATTCCATATACACAAACCATCAACAACAGCAACACAGATATGTGCAACCCCTATTAATCGTCGTATAGTGATTAATAGACGTTCACATCATATATTAAACCGAAACATGTTAAACGACATTAAAACTCCGACTTCGAAATACTCCGTATTGCCACAACAAAGAATTAATAGTATAATCAAAATTGGCAAAATCATACAACACTTGAAACCCTAAATTCAAGTAAAAAGAACACAGAACAAAAATCAACACAATCCCACACAATTGACCCAGTAAGGCCGGTCATTTTAAGGGTTTGGCTGGCCATGTTCAGGTGGAATTGCCTTGTTTTTGTTCTACGTTCATCTCACAACAAATAGAGCACTTTGCAAATGTTTAAAAAAATTTAGAGTCTCTGCAAATTTTGACAGAAACTTAGATTTCTTGTTTCATGTTTCAGCGTTATTTCGGTTTTGTAGTTTTACACATTGTCTAAACTATTAGTTAAGATTTAGTAGGCTTTGATGCTACTGTAAGTCGATGTAGCGCACCCCGCAGGTTCACGGGGAGGCGGAATATGCAAAAAACGATTTTTATATGCTTCGCAACACCGACTTGAACTCCAGGATCGATACTAAACCCTAGCTAGCAAAACTGTATGAGGTTAACTACTCGGATAGAAAGTTATACCTCACAGAACTATGTCCTTTGGGTCTTCTTTCTGTCCTCCTCCTCTTCATAGGCTTCTCGGATTGTACATGGATCGGGCCTTCTCGTCGGTCTTCTCAAGTCAAAGACGATCCACCCGAGAGTCTATAGTCCGAGCTCCAATCTCAAATCCGAGGTAACTAAGGCACCTAGTTCGCTAAATTAGATGTCCTAGATGATGTAGAGAGTGAAGATGGATTAGTTTGTCTCTAAATACCCTAGGTTTCTCAACACATGAGACATTTAGGGTTAGAGGAAGAAGAAAGAGTTTGAGGAAAAGAGTGTAGAAAATGAGCAAGTGAATGAATATGGCTAAGAGTTGTGACTAATGAAGCATCCAATAATTCAAGTAAGGAAATATCTCACCAAAATATCTAGCATGCTTCATGAGTCACCAAGTGAGTCATGCCATGAGTCACCAAGTAGCCATGCTTCACTTAAAGCAAACCTCCACCTAATTTCCTCCACCTCAAAACTATTTAATCTAAATGGTTAATACACATATGAGGTGTCTTGTAACACCCTAGTTCATTTATACCAATTTCAATTCGCGTATTTCTTTAATTATGGTATTTTCTTGGTTTATCGTGTTTTGGGTGCGAATGGTATTTCACATTAGTATTGCATCTGACTTGACCCGTTTGCTTGAAACTTTTTTGATTCATATTTATGAATTATCTTGACTTGTTATATAGACATGTGCACTTTCATAAATACTGCATACTGGCATCTTATCTGGCATTGCATCTTTTACCATATAACATTTTAAGTCACGTAAAATATTTTAAAAATACATTGCATGGCCTGCATGATACACTTAACCCCGTCGTAGCATCCGCGCATCTTGTTTCTGTTCCGTTCAGTGAAACGGACTTTTTTGGATGGCTACGCGCACGTACGTGCATCCGTTCTTGGGGGTATGCATTTTCGTTACCCGAGCATTCATTTTTTAAATTTTGGTCATCGCATATATTTTTCGTATTTTTGAAACTGAAATTTTAGACCCGACCGGGACGTGTTTTGGAATATTTTTATATCCCGCCAAAATTCAAATTTATTTAATCTAATATATTTATTTTAATCAATAGTTTAAATTTTATAACTAACTAAAATCTTTGTTTCAATTTAAATCTCAACTTAAAAACTACCTCAGCTCTCTCCTTATCCTTCGTGGTCCCCATACTATCATCTCTTCTCTCTCTCTTCTCTTTCTCTTTCTCTTTCTTTCTCCCCTTGCCTTTCTCTCTCTCTCTCTTCGCTACGAGACGATTTTATCTCTCCTCCCCTCTCTCTCTCCTCTCGGAGTTCCTGTAGCGATCTTGAATCGCGTCACTGCCCTAGGATCTCGTCTCCTCCCTCCTTATATTCTTCTTCTTCTCCCTTATATAAACCCGACCCATTCATTATTAACCCATCAACTCGAAACCCAAAGCCTAAAAATCTCCTCAGCAACCCTAAACTCCATCACCTCAACTCACCGAGCTCCTCCTCCTCGCCATCTCCATCTTCCTCCTCCTTCCCGAGCCTTCACCAACACCCTTGCATACCACTACACACCGAGAACCCATCACCTCACCTCATCGTCGACGACACCTTCACTTTGCCGTCGCCATTTCCTTCCTCTCCTCTCCTCACTCTCCTCTGCTCTTCCACTTACACCAACCCTGCACTCAACCAACCTTCAAACTGCAACCCCAGCCAACACAAAGCCCTAACCTAACCCTAGCTGCTCACTCCGCCGCCGCCGACCACCTCTCTACTACACCAGCACCTCCTTTCTGAAACACAGAACACCCACAACCATGTAAGCAGCAACCTCTTCCCTTCCCTCTTCTTCTTCCTCTTTCTTTCTTTTCCTTTTCTTTTCTTTAGTTTATCGAATCTTGCATTTTCAGCCGTCGCCAGAGCCGGGCTCGATGCCGACGATCCAGACGACGTACCTTACCTGCATGATCACCCATCGTGCGTTACTTGGACCCGTTCCGTGTGCTGTGCGTGCGTCGCGACATTTTGCCGACGTCGGATGTACCGTACATATCTGTTTCGTGATCCGTCTAGGCAAGTTTATCTTGCTACATGCTACATTACTTTATATATATCTATTTTAATAAATATAATACTGGTATTTCAAATTATGCACCCCATGTTTACTTTTACAGTTTTCGACATCCGTCTGCATCCGTATGTGTTACTTTACATCTAGCACATGCAAACTTATCTTGTTACATACTATACTACAATATACTGCATCCAATGGAATATTTACATCTCATATTGCTTAGTTGTACATCCCACATTACCATTGTACAGTTTTACTGTTTTCGGATACCCGTTTGCATCCATCTCATTTAAAATATATATAACTGTATCTATAGATCACATTAATACATAATACTGTGATATTAACACCTCATGTTTAATAAAGTGCATCCTAATTAGTATTGGAACTATAAATGTAACCCTAATCGATAATTATGCATCCATATCATTGATTTTATATCTATTTGCATACCATGTAACATTATTTCATTTTATTGTTATATTAGTATTCCATACTTGATTTTGTGCACCCATACTTATTACAGTTTGATTATGAGCACCCGTTTGATACTTGTGCACTACCTGACATGACCTAATACACTACTTGACATAACTTGATACCTGTGCACTACCTGACATGACCTGATATACTACTTCTTGACTTGATACCTGATCTTGTTACAAATGCCGACAATCTTGACATGTTGTTCCTACGGACATATCCTGTTGTCTATTTAGACAAACCTGTACCTGCTTGATCCTGTGTTGGCATTAGCTCCAGATTTATCAAAACCTGACTTGAACACATAACTTGGGGGTATGGGGAAATCAAAAGCGTAAACTAAAGTGTAACTTAAAAGGGAATTACTTGATCCGTGGTCCCGGGGGGTAACGGGACAGAGCCATTCGTGACTCTTACATCTTGATCCGTAGTCCCGGGGGGTAACGGGACAGAACCACTCTTGGTTCACATATTCCTGATCCGTGGTCCCGGGGGGTAACGGGACATATCCTTTGAGTTACATGGAGGATTACTCCAATTGATTTCAATAACTTTAGAGTAGATAACCCTATAGCACAGTTTAGACTACTCACTGCACTTCACCAATATATATTCTGTCCACTGATCTATATTCATGTTACTGTTACTGTTTATACTTCATACCTGCATATTTCTTTACATCCTGCTTGCTTAGAATTATTGATATTATGACTCACTGACGTCTGGGTTTTGCATGGCCCAGATCCCTTATCCTTATCGCAGGCTGTCCAGGAGTATTTTGATCAACAGGCCGAGCAGTGAGGACCTGTTTATAGTTTAGTTAGTTTCTTTTAGTATTATTTTATTCCTGATGTGAGCCTGTATTTTGGGACGTACATTCCAGTTTATTATTGTCCATTGGATCTATTGCTTCTGCATTTTTATTCTTGACTCGTTATTCTGGCTCATGGACATGTATTAGATAGTTGTTTATTATTTCTACTGTTCTTGATATCTCTAGACAGCCGTAATGTGACTGTGGAGGGATCTTTCCTATCCACAGGTAGCATGGTTGGGTTTGTCACGTGCCGATCTTAGCGCACTCTGGGAAGCGGGGCGTGACAGGGTTTGTTTGGTATCAGAGCCATAGGATTTAGGATAATCGGGTTTGATTCTTTTGTAGTTGGGTATTGGACCTAATACATGAATCAGAATACTCGTGATTAGGAACATGTCCTGCCACATTGTTATCGTGATTCTTGAATCATATCTTTCTCTTGACCCTTGTCTTGACGATATGCAAACAATTTTGCATCTCGGCTTGAAACCTTTTGGTTCCCTATTGTTTCTCCATGTTCCTTTGATTCTGATACTAGGATTTGGGCGACTTGAGTGGAGTTATGTGATTGTAACTATGTACCGCGGCATGGTTACAATGTGGTAATCTATTTAAGTAACTTGTAATTCCCGTCTATCCTTGATTTATGGTCATCATTCATCGCAAGTTTGAATCTTGTTTATCATACTAATCCTCTTCGGTGTCTTGGTTGCAGGATCATGGTAGACAGGAACCTGCGATCGTACCAGAGGCATGTTGATGACGCTGCATTACTTGGAGTAATTCGTGGGATGCTGGAGAACCAGAAGCGGCAGACCGAGCAGAACCAACGGCAGACCGAAGCCTTTCAGGAAGGTTTGCGGACCGTCCAGCAGTCCGTAAACAATGTTGCAGCCAGAACAGTCGAGTGTGTGCGTACCGTGGCGAATTTCAGGAGACTTGGTCCGTCCATTTTCACTGGTTTGGGGGGCCGTTGCCAGCAGAGCAGTGGCTGGTTGATACGGAGAATTTTCTCGTTGCGGCATAGATTCTAGAGGACAAGAGAGTGGATGTTGTATGCATCCAATTGGTAGACTATGCCCGTGAATGGTGGCTTGTGGAAGAGACCCGCTTGCCCAAGCCGATCCGCTGGGCAGATTTTTCGAAGTGTTTCTTGGAGAAATTCTTCCCGCAGACTGCACGGGAGGAAATGGAAGAAAAGTTTATCAGTTTGAAGCAGAACGGCGTACCCATGAATGTACATGCAGCTGAGTGGACACGGCTCAGTAGATTCACTGGACCTTTGGTTGCCAACGATACTGATAGGGCAAGGAGGTTCATGCGTAGTTTGGACGTGGAAATCCAGAGGAATATCATATCTCTGGGATTGACAACTTTCTCTCAAGTTCTTAAAGTAGCTCGAGAGCAGCAGAGCTTATCAATGAAGACTGGGGGTACGCAGCAGCAGGCAGTTGCAGTGCGGAAGCCGGCGTTTGCGCCGAACCGAGCGCCTATACGCAGAGGTATTCCGGTGAACCGACGTGGCGTAGTACCGATGAAGAAGCCCGTCGTACCCGAGCAGAGAGGAAGAATGATTTCTGACTTTTGCCATCTACCTGGACATCAGCAGAAAGATTGTCAGAGGAAGCTTGGACTTTGTTTGGTATGCGGATCAGCTGATCATACTATCACTGTTTGCCCGTCGAAGCTTCGTTTGAAGGATAATGTTCAGAGGCCACCGCAGAGGCAGTTTCAGGGGCAGAAGCAGATAACTCAGGGACCTAATCAAGCTCGAGCCTTTACCTTGACGGCTGAAGAGGCCAAGGCTTCAAATGAAGTTGTTTCAGGTATCCTACTTGTTCATGATTTTCCCGTATTGACATTATTCGATTCTGGTGCATCCCATTGTTTTATGTCGTCCAAGTTTATTGCTGCACACTCGATTTCTTGCACGACCCTATCTAGTTGTTGGGATATACACACCGGGAATGGGAAGATCATATCTAGTAGAGAATGTAAGGATTGTTCAGTTGTTGTTTGCGGACGGGAGTTATTTGCAGATTTCTTGGTGATTGATACCGACAGTTATGAAGTTGTCTTGGGAATGGATTTTCTCGGCACTTTCCACGCTCACATTGATTGTAGGGCAAAGAAAGTGATTTTCCAGATTCCCGGACATCCGGAGTTTACCTTTACTGGAGGAAGCAGTTCTGTCGGGCCAGTCGAGTTTAGGGCTAGGCCGACAAACAATATTCTTTCGTTAATGGAAGTTGAAAAGGAGGAAGCGCCAGCTATAGTTCAAGATTTCATGGACGTGTTCGAGGACATCTCAGGTTTACCGCCAAAATGAGATGTGGAGTTCGCGATCGATCTTATTCCTGGTGCAGCGCCAATCTCTAAGGCGTACTATCTAATGGCACCAGTGGAGTTGGAAGAAGTCAAGAAGCAGGTTACTGAATTACTTGAGAAGGGTTAGATTCGCAGCAGTAATTCACCTTGGGGAGCTCCAGTTCTTCTAGTAAAGAAGAAAGATGGCACAACGAGGATGTGCATCGACTATCGAGAATTAAACCGGGTGACTATTAAGAACAAGTACCCGATCCCTCGCATTGGCGAATTGTTCGACCAGTTTAGTGGCGCGAGGGTATTCTCGAAACTGGATTTGCGATCCAGATATCATCAGGTCGAAGTTAAATCAGAAGATATTTGCAAAACTGCATTCCGAACTCGGTATGGTCATTACGAATATTTAGTGATGCCATTCGGAGTCACGAATGCACCAGCGATATTCATGGACTTGATGAACCGAATCTTTTCACCGTTCTTGGACCAGTTTATTGTGGTGTTTATCGACGATATTCTGGTCTACTCAAAGAGCATTGAAGAGCATGCAGAACACTTGATGATCGCACTGCAGACATTGAGACAAGAAAGATTATATGCAAAGATGAGCAAGCGCGAGTTTTGGCTTGAAGAAGTGAAGTTTTTGGGGCATGTCGTGTCCGGAGATGGAATCGCCATTGATCCCGAGAAGATTGCAGCAGTTCGAGATTGGCCGATTCCGAAGAATGTAGCAGAGATCGGAAGTTTTCTTGGACTTGCCGGATATTACAGAAGGTTCGTGGAGAATTTTGCTCGTTTGACTGAGCCTCTGACCAAGCTTACGCGCAAGGAAGTACCGTTTGTATGGACGGATAAATGTGCGTCAGCTTTTGAGGCGTTAAAGCAAAGGTTGATAACCGCTTCTATTTTTACCGTACCAGACAGCTCCGGAGGATTAGTGATTCACAGCGACGCATCTGGGAAAGGTTTGGGATGTGTTTTGATGCAGCATGGGAAAGTTATAGCTTACGCATCGAGACAGGTGAACATCCATGAGAAGAATTACCCAACTCATGATTTGGAGCTAGCAGCTGTGATTTTCGCTTTGAAGATTTGGAGACACTACTTATTGGGCGAAAGGGTTGAAGTATTCACCGATCACAAAAGCTTAAAGTATGTGTTCATGTAGAAAGACCTTAACATGAGGCAGCGTAGATGGTTGGAGCTGATGGCTGACTACGATCTTGATCTTAAGTACCATCTGGGGAAAGTTAATGTTATGCCGGATGCGCTTAGTTGGTTGCCAGCGATTCGGACGTTGACAGCATAGAGGGAGCTTATCGATGAGTTTCGGAGATTCGAATTGGAGATCGTGATACCGCATTCTTTGGGACAGTTGATGCAGCTGCAAGTACAGTCATCATTGATCGAGAATATTAAAGCAGCACAGTCGCAGGACCAAAGATTGCAGAAGTTTCGAGAACAGGTAGAAGCGGGACTTCGAACGAACTTGTTGATTCATGAAGATGGTTCGTTGCGATATGGTAGCCGTTTGTGTGTGCCAAAAGGAGACATTCATGAAGAAGTTATGAAGGAGGCGCACAGTTCCGCATATTCCGTACATCCAGGAGGCACGAAGATGTACCGCGATCTAAGACAACATTTCTGGTGGGAAGGAATGAAAAGGGAGATTGCTCGCTTTGTAGCGAAGTGTTTGGTGTGTCAGCAAGTTAAGGCTGAACATCAAATGGTAGCTGGTTTATTGCAACCACTTCCGATTCCTCAATGGAAGTGGGAACATATAACCATGGATTTCGTGACAGCTTTACCGCGGAGTCCAAAGGGCAACAATGCAGTTTGGGTGATTGTTGATCGATTGACTAAGGCGGCTCATTTCATACCATTTCGAGTTGGTCAATCAACGGAAGCGTTAGCGGAACGGTACATGCAGGAGATTGTAAAATTGCATGGAGTACCTGTGAGCATCGTGTCCGATCGTGACACCCGATTCTTATCGCACTTCTGGAGGAGTTTACATGAAATTTTGGGGACGCGATTGAAATATAGCACAGCTTATCATCCTCAGACAGATGGCCAGTCGGAGAGAACGATCCAAACTCTTGAATACATGTTGAGAGCTTGCATGTTAGATTTCAAGGGTTCGTGGGAAGATCATCTACACTTGGTGGAGTTTTCTTACAACAACAGCTTTCAGGCGACTATTCAGATGGCTCCATTCGAAGAATTGTATGGTCGCAAATGTCGCTCACCCATTTGTTGGGATGATGTTGGAGAACGAAAATTGTTGGGACCAGATTTGATTGTGCAGACAGTAGAGAAAGTTAATACTATCCAGAATCATATGAAGGTAGCACAAGATCGGCAGAAGAGTTGGGCCGACACATCGAGAAGACCTCTAGAGTTCGCTGTTGGTGATCTGGTATTCTTGAAGATATCACCGACTAGAGGAGTGATTCGTTTTGGGAGTCGAAGCAAGCTTAGTCCTCGATTCGTAGGGCTTTTCGAGATTTTGGAGCGTGTTGGAGAAGTGGCTTATCGATTGGCTTTACCACAATCTTTGGCGAATGTTCATGACGTGTTTCATGTATCGCAACTTCGTAAATATGTTCGAGATGAAACACACGTGCTGGATCATTCGGAGCTGACTGTAAGAGAGGATTTGACTTTAGAGGAGTGACCGATGTCGATTGTTGATCGAAGAGAAAAGGACCTTAAGAACAAGGTTATCCCTCTCGTACTTGTTTCTTGGGAGAATCGCTCGCATGGAGAATCAACTTGTGAATGAGAAGATGAAATTCGACAGAAGTTTCCACACCTATTCTTGTAGTTTCTTGATCGTTTATCCTTCCTTGTTCTTGGAATTTCGAGGACGAAATTCTTTTTGTAGTTGGGTATAATGTAACACCCTAGTTCATTTATACTATTTTCAATTCGTGTATTTCTTTAATTATGGCATTTTCTTGATTTATCGTGTTTTGGGTGCGAATGGTATTTCACATTAGTATTGCATTCGACTCGACCCGCTTGCTTGAAACTTGTTTGATTCATATTTATGAATTATCTTGACTTGTTACATAGACATGTGCACTTTCATAAATGTTAGTGTATATGCCCTAGAGGCCATTACTGTATCATATTAGTTTGTATATTACTTAATGGAAGCTTGGGATATTCACAGTTGTATAGACAATCTTGCTCGAAATAGTAGTATGCTACTTGGTTTGTTTCTACTTTAATGTGTGCATGTGTTTCTTTTATCATATCACCTATACACATCAGTGGAGCCCTTAGGATCTTTGCTTGATTACCAGCGTTGTGATGGCAGTCACACTAGTGGGGGCTGGGTAATCTACAAGCACATCCTTATACAGGTCCCTAGTCGTAGGATTATCAAGACGGGGCATCGATACTTCGGAGTAGACTAGCGTATGCGCTTCTCATCCCAGCAGGGGAGATGGTCTGTCCCACAGCCGTTAGTACGTCGTACTTGAGATAGTATGCGGGTGCTCGTTAGGTTACGAGTACACTGGACAGGACTCGTCGGGAACTGTTGGTTGGTACTATACCTATCGTCAGTTATCAGTTCCCAGGTGACATGAGTATAGCTTAGTCCGCTGACTTTGTTAGTGTATATGCCCTAGAGGCCATTACTGTATCATACTGGTTTGTATATTACTTAATGGATGCTTAGGATATTCACCTTGTATATACAATCTTGCTCAAAATAGTAGTATGCTACTTGGTTTGTTTCTACTTCAATGTGTACATGTGTTTATTTTTTGTATATCGCCTATACACATTAGTAGAGCCCTTAGGATCTTTGCTTGATTACCAGCGATGTGATGGCCGTCACACTAGTGGGGCTGGGTAATCTATAAGCACATCCTTATGCAGGTCCCTGGTCGCAGGACTATCGAGACAGGGCATCGATACTCCGGAGTAGACCAGCGCATGCGCTTCTCATCCCAGTATGGGAGACGGTCTGTCCCACAGCCGTCAGTGCGTCGTACTTGAGATAGTATGCGGGTGCTCGTTAGGTTACGGGTACACTGGACAGGACTCGTCGGGAACTGACTAGTTGGTATTATACCTATCGTCAGTTATCAGTTCCCAGGTGACATGAGTACAGCTTAGTCCGCTGAATTGACACTGTCACTTCGCCTCGAGTGTGTTCCCACTGTACTTTGATCACTACCCTACCACGGCTCAAAGGAGTCGTGCAAACAGGTAGTGGTTGGGTGCAGTCCCGAAGCACTTGGAGGCAGTGACGGTTAGACAGGATTCGTCTCTCCCGGTATTGGGGGTTGACATCGCGCTGTGTCTAGAAGAGCCATTACACGAGTAGTCCCTGGCCAGGGCAAACGAGATATACTGGTAGGTTTCCAGTGTTATCTCAGGGTGTTTTGGGCTTCGCTCCGGCACGACTTGTACCGCTATTGGGGGACTGACGTTTACCGCCCCCTAGGCCCGCCATGCGATGTATCAGACGAACAGACCGGACTGTACGGAGAATGTCACACTCAGGCTCAGTAGGAGTTCAGATGGGTTTCGCCTCGTCGGTCTTCTTGTCGGCATTACCTGGGGACCGTTACGCACAGCTAGTGCCGCTTGCGGTCTGTGGTTAAACCCACTGCCAGCGTAGTGTCGAGTCTTTAGAGTCCCACACAGAAAGCTTTTCGCCTTTAGGCAAAAGAGTAGAGGTCGCATGGTATTGCGACAGGTCGCATGGTTTTGCGACAGGGTTCGGTCATATCCGTGCACTTGCACGTATAGTGTCCGGACAGTTTACACTAGCGGGCTTTGGTTTAAGCCAGATCCTAGTGTACCTTTTGGGATTGGATTTATCCAGTGTGCATTCGTGTTCCTCGGAACGCGGATGCGGGTGTGTATGCACAGTTGACAGGGAGGCAGAGGCAGCGGATTCTCATTAGGGTTGTTGACAGTTGACCGTTGACTATTTGACTTTTTGCTCAACCCTAATGAGAATATGATATGTGATTAACTATTATATTAATTAAGTATTATGGTGACATGGTTGTTGACTTTGTTGACTTGTTGACTTTTGTTGACTTGTTGACTTGTTGACTTTTGTTGACTTGTTGACCGGTTGACTAAGCTTGACTAGTTGACCATCATGATAACCATAGCCATCATTTCATGGCAAAGACTTTTACTTGCTTGCTCATTTGTGTAAAATGAGTGCATGAAATGATATGGTTATGGTTGCTTCAACCATCACATAAGACTTTTTTTTTAGTATGATGAGTTATGATTGCTTTGGATTATGAGAGGGTGAAAGACAAAAGAGAGCCTCATTTCTTTCTTGCTCATTCTCTCTCTTGTTCTTGAGCTCTCCTTTTGCTCTCACCCTTTTGCTCTTGCTCCCTCTCTTTAATCTATGGTTCTCTTGTCTCATGAGTTGAGAATCAAGAACCATAGATAAAATCCCATTCTAATTCTTCTCTACTCATTCTAGTTCACTAGGTTTAGCAAACCAAGTGAACTAGTTTCTTCAAAGAACGAAGAAGGAGCTAAAGGTTGGAGCTTTCAGGTGGATCTATCTTCGGCGTACGGAGACGACGAGAAGAAGCCATTCCGGACTACCATCGGAGCTTGAAGACGAAGGAGTTCAAGACAAGCAAGGTATAACCCCCTAACCGAGTAGCTAGAAACTCGTAGTTAGGTTGCTAGATAGATGTTTAACCAAGATCCGGGTTTTAGGTCCATGTTACCACCTCCGAAAAAATCGTTTTTTACCAAATTCCGCATTCCCGAAAGAACCGGGAGAGGTAGCATGGACTTACAGTGGTATCAGAGCCTAGTTAAACTCTATCTAACATGTTAGCAAGTAACTAGAAGATCGATCAACGAAAAATTCCCGAAACGAACCCCGGAATTTTAAACTTTCTGTCGATTTTAAAAGTGCTGGAAAATCTTTTTGAAATACACCTAAAATCGACTCAGGCTTTTTTAAAGAAACTGCAAAATTTTGGGCCCCTGACTCGATCAAAGCGCCGCGTTTCCGCGGCGGGAGCACGCTCCCGCTGCGGAAACGCGGCCGAGTTGACTCGGTCAGGGGTTTTCTTTTTTGCAGTTTACTAGTGGGGGTATTTTGGGATTTTTGGTATATATATTTTCAACCCAGATTTTCCAGAACGAAAATTTTACTTTGGGGTCCTGAAAATCCGTATTTTTGATCGAACTTCTAAAAGACTTAAGCTAACGGGTTTTCTGTAATGTGATATTTGTATTGAACGTCTACTAATCGCTATGTCGATTAGTGGGGGTTATACAAATCTGTGATCTGTAATGTTACTGGAATGTGGATATGAATATGTTGGATTGTCGCGGGTGAATAGCCGGGGGTTGTGAGACGAGAGCTTTCTTTTCTTTCAATTCATGTAAATTTGTAAATTGATGTAATAATTATTTGTATGGCCGCACAACCGGGTCGGGGTTGTAGCCGTCATTGTATAATTTCTTTTTACTGTTTTTGCTCCTAGGATAGACCCATGGAGGGGGTGCACAAACTACCGGGTATGCCGAAGTGTCGAGTGGCCTACTCATGGAGATGAGGGAGGTTACTACGCTTCGGGTACTTGGCGGGTAGTTTGCCGCACCCGTAGGGGTCTTGGGTGGGGTTTTGGCTATTCACCGCGACCGTGTAATCTGTTTGTCGTTACAGGCTCGTGCGAATTACAGATTCCTAGTATATCCAATGTATTCATCTGTGATCTGAAATGTTTATCATTGCAGTATATCTATATATGATATTATTTAGGCGTTGCTTATGTTTTACAGACGCGCTAGCCCAGCCCCCGCTCTGTCGTTAGTTAAGTAACCTAACGGGTAATGACGGGGCCCCGTGGCGAATGCGAATGGCATAAGCGTACGTCATATTTTGGTTGTTTTCTGCAATGGTAGGATTAAATGATGGGACGCATTAAAAGAACTAATGCAAGAATATCACGCATTAAAAGAACTAATGCAAGATAATAAACCAAGTTAAAGTCGTTGGAACACTTTCGAAAAACCACTCGGTTCTTTTCAAAACAACTTTTAAATGCGGAGCTTGAGCCACTCCTTTTAAAAGCTATCTCGTTCCATCGACTATATCAAGTTCACTACGCTCACGGTTTTGCCAAAACCATCCGTAGCCCTCCGTCGTTTCACATGAATAGTCAATAGTATTCAAGCTGTGTATGTTGGCCAAAGTCAAGGCACAGTGATTGGTAGCTATTGGGTGTTCATGTGTAGCATAGATAGATGCGTTGGTTTGGGACAGTCGTACTGCCATTTTGGCCAAAGTCAAGGGTAGGTACGGATGGATCCAAATTAACCTGGATAATGACGGGTAGAACTTGACATGTGACTTATGATATTTTGGCCAAAGTCAAGGTCATAAGAGCATGGGGCAGAAATCCACATCGGGAGTTTCATAAGTACTGAAACTTGCTAGATTTGCATACCATTTGGAGTGTGATGATTCTGGTAGGATTCCTTCAGTTTCGTTACGCAATGATATTTGGATCCCGATCCTATTGTGAGTATATGCTACTCCTCGGGAGATTTAACACTAAACGATCAATGCTATAAACCTAGTAGGTGCCTAGAAAGGTGTTAGCGGGGCTACGCCCCCAGGGAAAAGAGGTTCTCTAATTAAGGAACTTCGCGAAAGCGTTGGAAAACCTCCCTCGAAGTACCGACACCGGCCTGGCTGAACGGTTAAGCAAGTATTGTGCGGTGGGATTGATCCCGGCTAATTCTTCCTTTATGGTTTGAGGAGGGATTCGAGAAACAGTGGGAGCCATCCTGTTTAGACAAACTAAAAACCACTCTAAACTTGCAAGAGCATCATGCTGAGTGTTTCTTCTTCTCTCTCCTAATTGCAGCGACCAATCAACATGACTGGACTTAAGTTACTCCTAGATAAAAACAAACTGACAGGGCCAAACTACAAAGATTGGTTCAGGAATGTCAAGATAGCAATCACTTACGACAAGCTGGGGTATCTTCTTACCACCAAAGCTCCCCCTGTCCCTGGTCCAACTTCCAGCGTCGCGGATAAGGAAATCCGCAAGACTTGGGAGATTGATAGCGCGAAGGCCAAATGCCTCCTGCTTGCCTCGATGGACAACGAACATCAGAGGAGGCACGAGAATATGGACATGGAATCCATATTGCTTCATACAAAAGAACTGTATGGAGAGCAATCTCGTATCGCAAGATACGAAGCGTCGAAAAAGTTATTTTCGACAAGAATGGCCGTCGGATCATCAGTAGCCGAGCACGTGCTAAAGATGATCGGCTACATTGAAGAGCTCGCGGACCTAGGGATCACATTGGAGAGTGAACTATATACGGATATAGTTCTCCAGTCCCTTCCTTCCACTTACGCCCAGTTTATACTGAACTTCAATTTACAAGAAAAAGAGGTTGAACTTTCAGAGCTCCTCAACATGCTGAGGAGCGCAGAGGGCACCCTACAGAAAGGTAGGGATACATCCACTTTGTTTGTAGGAGGATCATCTACTTCTAGGTCCAAGGCGAAAGCCAAGGGAAAGAAGAAGAAGGCCCCCGCCAAACCAAGGGGCGGTGTTAGTAAAGTGGATACGAAGGGAAAAAGTAAAGCAACAAAGATAGCGGGGAAGCTTGTGGATAAGGAAGAATGCTTCTATTGTCATAAGAAAGGACACTGGAAGAATGATTGCAGGGCCTGGAAGGCCAGAACACAGGAATTGAAGCAGGTTGCAGCTTCAGCTTCAGGTGTGTATGTTATTGAAAACTGTCTTTCAATAAACTCTACTTCCTGGGTATTGGATACCGGATCAGGATCTCATATCTGTAATTCTTTGCAGGCGTTGAGAAACCGTAGGGTTTTGAAGGCAGGTGACATGACCCTCAGAGTTGCGAACGGAGCTAGCATGGATGCTAAAGCCGTGGGGGACTATCACCTGGGAATGTCAGATGGACATGTTTTGGTTTTGCGTAATTGCTTTTTTGTACCCAACGCAACTTGTAATATCATTTCTGTATCTTTAGTTTCTAAAGAAGGTTATGAATTTGCGTTTGTAAGTAATGTTGTAAACATTCACCTTAATCAAGTTTTGATTGGGTCAGGTACATTGAGTAATGGTATATACGTATTAAACCAACCACAGATTTTCAATGTCCAGAATACACACAAAAGAAAGTCTCCAGAAATAAATCAGACTTTCTTGTGGCATTGTAGACTGGGTCACATCAATGAGAGAAGGTTGACTAAGTTACATACAGAGGGATATTTGAATGCGTTCGAATATCAATCGTATGCCACTTGTCAATCTTGTCTCAAAGGAAAGATGACAAAGACTCCGTTTACTGGACATGGAGTAAGAGCGAGCGAGCTCTTGGGACTCGTACACAGTGACGTGTGCGGTCCAATGTCTACACATGCCCGAAGCGGACATTCTTACTTCATTACTTTTACGGATGACTTCTCAAGGTACGGTTATGTCTTCTTGATGAAACATAAGTCCGAGGCCTTTGGAAAATTCCAGGAGTATAAGAATGAAGTAGAGAAACAGACCGACAAAAGTATTAAGATTCTAAGATCGGATCGAGGTGGAGAATACTTAAGTGCCGAGTTCCTGGACTATTTAAAAGAGAACGGAATTCTCTCTCAGCTTACTCCTCCATACACCCCGCAACATAACGGTGTATCGGAGAGACGGAACCGCACCCTATTGGATATGGTGCGGTCAATGATGAGTAACGCTGAGTTACCGCGATCATTCTGGGGATATGCGCTAGAATCAGCCGCATACCTTTTGAACCGAGTTCCCACTAAGACTGTGCCTACCACGCCATTTGAGATGTGGTGTGGGAAGAGACCCCATCTTAATCACATTAAGACATGGGGAAGTCCAGCTTTTGTCAAAAAGCAGCATGCGGACAAGCTCGAGGCACGCTCAGTACTGTGCAAGTTTGTGGGATATCCAAAGAATTCCAAGGGATATTTCTTCTACTGTGAAGAGGAACAAGAAGTTCTTGTTTCTCGTCATGCCCACTTTCTAGAACATCAGTTCATAGAAAAGGAAATAAGTGGGAGCGCAGTAGAACTGGAAGAAATTCCAGAACCACAGACTATTACTGAAAGTTTAGTGGAACCAGAGGGTTCGGAAGAACAGGACATTCCTACGCCGCTCCGCAGGAGTAGTAGGCAGTCTCATCCGCCCGAGAGATACTGCGGTTTTCTCATAGACGGGGATAGAGAGGATTGCATCATAGATTATGATGAGCCTACTAGCTTCCAGCAGGCCGTTCAGAGCGTTGACTCAGTGAAATGGCTGGATGCAATGCGGACCGAAATGGAGTCCATGTACACCAACAAGGTATGGACGTTGGACATTGCTCCAGACGGGGTAAAACCCGTAGGATGCAAGTGGATCTTCAAAAGGAAGATTGGTGTAGATGGACAGGTTGAGACTTATAAAGCTAGGCTGGTAGCAAAGGGTTTTCGTCAAAGACCTGGCTTGGACTATGACGAAACCTTTTCTCCAGTAGCCATGCTGAAATCCATTCGGATCCTTCTTGCCATTGCTGCCTTCCACGATTATGAGATCTGGCAAATGGACGTAAAGACAACTTTTCTAAATGGAAATTTAGAGGAGTGTGTCTATATGGACCAGCCAGAGGGTTTCATTCAGAGTGGGAGCAGCGGAAAGGTGTGCAAGTTGCTTAAGTCCATCTATGGACTAAAGCAGGCGTCACGGAGTTGGAACATCTGCTTTGATGAGACGGTCAAAGAATTTGGCTTTATCAAAAATCCAGATGAACCATGCATCTATAGTAGATTTGTAGCGAGAACTGTAGTATTCCTCGTTTTATACGTGGATGACATTCTCTTAATAGGAAATGACATTCCTATGCTACAATCTGTCAAGGGGTTCTTGTCACACAGGTTCTCCATGAAAGACCTGGGTGATGCCTCATACATTCTGGGTATCCGGATCTACCGTGACAGATCCAAGAGGATATTAGGACTTTCTCAGTCCAGGTACATCGACACCGTGCTGAAAAGATTCAGTATGGAAGATTCCAAGCGCGGTAACCTGCCGGCTTGTCACGGGATCACCCTCTCTAAAGAGATGTCTCCCAAGACTGATTTGGAGAGGGATCGCTTGTCTATTATACCCTACGCTTCTGCGGTAGGCTCTATAATGTATGCGATGTTGTGTACCAGACCGGATGTAGCTTATGCACTGAGTGTGGTAAGCCGGTATCAGTCAAACCCTGGGGAGAAACACTGGATAGCGGTAAAGAACATTCTCAAGTACCTGAGAAGGACTAAGGAGATGTTCTTGGTGTATGGCGGAAAAGACCTCCAGATCGAGGCCTTTGCTGACTCCAGCTTCCAGAGTGACAAGGATGATTCCAAGTCCATGTCGGGTTTTGTCTTTACCCTCAATGGAGGGGCGGTGTGTTGAAAGAGTTCCAAACAGGAAACCGTTGCAGACTCGACGATGGAAGCGGAATACATCGCTGCATCTGATGCCGCAAAAGAAGCTGTCTGGATGAGGAAGTTCTTGAAAGAACTTCAGGTGGTTCCGTCCATTGTTGATCCAATACCTCTGTATTGCGACAACAACGGGGCTATAGCTTTAGCGAAGGAACCCAGGTCCCATCAGAGATCCAGGCACATCTTGAGGCGGTATCACCTGATCAGGGAGATCGTGGATCGCCCGGAGATCGAGGTTCGGAGAGTCGCTTCAGAAGATAACACTGCAGATCCATTCACCAAGGCCCTGCCCCAGACTCAGTTCGAGCGGCTGATCGAGATGATAGGTCTTCGATACGCCAGTACATGGCCTTAGTGCAAGTGGGAGATTGTTAGTGTATATGCCCTAGAGGCCATTACTGTATCATACTGGTTTGTATATTACTTAATGGATGCTTGGGATATTCACCTTGTATATACAATCTTGCTCAAAATAGTAGTATGCTACTTGGTTTGTTTCTACTTCAATGTGTACATGTGTTTATTTTTTGTATATCGCCTATACACATTAGTAGAGCCCTTAGGATCTTTGCTTGATTACCAGCGATGTGATGGCCGTCACACTAGTGGGGCTGGGTAATCTATAAGCACATCCTTATGCAGGTCCCTGGTCGCAGGACTATCGAGACAGGGCATCGATACTCCGGAGTAGACCAGCGCATGCGCTTCTCATCCCAGTGTGGGAGACGGTCTGTCCCACAGCCGTCAGTGCGTCGTACTTGAGATAGTATGCGGGTGCTCGTTAGGTTACGGGTACACTGGACAGGACTCGTCGGGAACTGACTAGTTGGTATTATACCTATCGTCAGTTATCAGTTCCCAGGTGACATGAGTACAGCTTAGTCCGCTGACTTGACACTGTCACTTCGCCTCGAGTGTGTTCCCACTGTACTTTGATCACTACCCTACCACGGCTCAAAGGAGTCGTGCAAACAGGTAGTGGTTGGGTGCAGTCCCGAAGCACTTGGAGGCAGTGACGGTTAGACAGGATTCGTCTCTCCCGGTATTGGGGGTTGACATCGCGCTGTGTCTAGGAGAGCCATTACACGAGTAGTCCCTGGCCAGGGCAAACGAGATATACTGGTAGGTTTCCAGTGTTATCTCAGGGTGTTTTGGGCTTCGCTCCGGCACGACTTGTACCGCTATTGGGGGACTGACGTTTACCGCCCCCTAGGCCCGCCATGCGATGTATCAGACGAACAGACCGGACTGTACGGAGAATGTCACCCTCAGGCTCAGTAGGAGTTCAGATGGGTTTCGCCTCGTCGGTCTTCTTGTCGGCATTACCTGGGGACCGTTACGCACAGCTAGTGCCGCTTGCGGTCTGTGGTTAAACCCACTGCCAGCGTAGTGTCGAGTCTTTAGAGTCCCACACAGAAAGCTTTTCGCCTTTAGGCAAAAGAGTAGAGGTCGCATGGTATTGCGATAGGTCGCATGGTTTTGCGACAGTGTTCGGTCACATCCGTGCACTTGTGCACGTATAGTGTCCGGACAGTTTACACTAGCGGGCTTTGGTTTAAGCCAGATCCTAGTGTACCTTTTGGGATTGGATTTATCCAGTGTGTATTCGTGTTCCTCGGAACGCGGATGCGGGTGTGTATGCACAGTTGACAGGGAGGCAGAGGCAGCGGATTCTCATTAGGGTTGTTGACAGTTGACCGTTGACTATTTGACTTTTTGCTCAACCCTAATGAGAATATGATATGTGATTAACTATTATATTAATTAAGTATTATGATGACATGGTTGTTGACTTTGTTGACTTTGTTGACTTGTTGACTTTTGTTGACTTGTTGACCGGTTGACTAGGCTTGACTAGTTGACCATCATGATAACCATAGCCATCATTTCATGGCAAAGACTTTTACTTGCTTGCTCATTTGTGTAAAATGAGTGCATGAAATGATATGGTTATGGTTGCTTCAACCATCACATAAGACTTTTTTTTTAGTATGATGAGTTATGATTGCTTTGGATTATGAGAGGGTGAAAGATAAAAGAGAGCCTCATTTCTTTCTTGCTCATTCTCTCTCTTGTTCTTGAGCTCTCCTTTTGCTCTCACCCTTTTGCTCTTGCTCCCTCTCTTTAATCTATGGTTCTCTTGTCTCATGAGTTGAGAATTGAGAACCATAGATAAAATCCCATTCTAATTCTTCTCTACTCATTCTAGTTCACTAGGTTTAGCAAACCAAGTGAACTAGTTTCTTCAAAGAACGAAGAAGGAGCTAAAGGTTGGAGCTTTCAGGTGGATCTATCTTCGGCGTACGGAGACGACGAGAAGAAGCCATTCCGGACCACCATCGGAGCTTGAAGACGAAGGAGTTCAAGACAAGCAAGGTATAACCCCCTAACCGAGTAGCTAGAAACTCGTAGTTAGGTTGCTAGATAGATGTTTAACCAAGATCCGGGTTTTAGGTCCATGTTACCACCTCCAAAAAATCGTTTTTTACCAAATTCCGCATTCCCGAAAGAACCGGGAGAGGTAGCATGGACTTACAGACTTGACACTGTCACTTCGCCTCGAGTGTGTTCCCATTGTTCTTAGATTGCTACCCTACCACGGCTCAAATGAGTCGTGCAAACAGGTAGCAGTTGGGTGCAGTACTAAAGCACTTGGAGGCAGTGACGGTTAGACAGGATTCGTCTCTCCCGGTATTGGGGGTTGATATCGCGCTGTATCTAGGAGAGCCATTACACATAGCCGTCCCTGGCCAGGGCAAGCGAGATATACTGGTAGGTTTTCCAGTGTTACGACATGACTTGTACCGCTATTAAGGGACTGACGTTTACCACCCCCTAGGCCCGCCATGCGATACTCTCAGACGAACAGACCGGACTGTACGGAGATTGTCACATTCAGGCTCAGTAGGAGTTCGGATGGGTTCACCTCATCGGTCTTCTTATCGGCATCTACCTGGAGACCGTTACGTACAGCTAGTACCGCTTGCGGCCTGTAGTTAAACCCACTGCCAGCGTAGTGTCGAGTCTTTAGAGTCCCACACAGAGAGCTATTCGCCTTTGGGCAAAACAGAGTAGAGGTCGCATGGTTTTGTGACAGGGTTCGTTCACATCCGCGCACTTGTGCACGTTTGGTGTACGGGAAGTTATTACTAGCGGGCTTTGGTTTAAGCCAGATCCTAGTATATGTTTTAGGATTAGTTTTATCTCATTGTATTCGTGTTCCTCGGAACATGGATGCGGGTGTGTATGCATAGTTGACAGAGGCAGAGGCAGAGGATTCTCATTAGGGTTGTTGACCGTTGACTTTTTCTAAACCCTAATGAGAATAAGAAATATGATTAATAATATTAATTAAGAATTATTGTGCCATGGTTGAGTTGAACATTTGATTTTTGTTGACTTGTTGACTTTGTTGACCGGTTGACCATTGTGGACTTGTTGACCATCATCATTTCATTTCAATGACTTTTGTTGACTTGTTGTTCTTTACAAAATGCATTAAATGCATGAAATGATAACGGTCATTGAAACTAACCATCACAATTCTTAATTATTATTATCATCATTATTCTTTTCTTTGTGAGCATGGTTGTAAAAAACGTCAAGCTCATTCTCACTTGCTCATTCTCTCTCATCCAAAGCTCATCCTCTTCCTCTCTCTCAAAGCTCTCATGTCTCATGTGTTGAGAAGCATGAGCTATTGAGATAAAACCCTCAAAACTCTTCTCTACTCACTCTAGAGTTCTAGGTTTTAGCAAGCCAAGTACTTTAGTTGCCTCTCGGTTGAGGTAGGAGCTCAAGGTAGAGGCTTTCGGGTGGATCCTTCTTCGACAACAAGGAGACTACGAGGTGGAGCCGTTCCAACCACTCCAAGGAGCAAGAAGAGAAAGAGTTCAAGACTTAGATATAACCCTCTAGCATAGTAGTTAAACTTCTAATTAGTTTGCTAGGTTTTTGTTTAGCAAATATCCTCATTTCTAGTTCATGTTGCCTTGAGTTTAAAAATTGTTTTTTTACCGTTTCCGCCTCCCCGTAAGAACCGGGGTGGGCAACGTGGACTTACAGTAGTATCAGAGCCTAGCTAAACAACAACTAGCATGTAAGCAAAGTATTTAGAATTTCGATCGGAGAAAAAATCGCAAAACACGTCCGAAAAATCATGTTTCTGCCGATTTTTAAAACCGTTCAAAAAATAATTCCACACATCTTAAAAATCGGCTCAGGGTTTTGTAGGAACACACAGCAAAAATGAGCCACTGAATCGGTCAATGCGCCGCAAAACCGCGGCAAGAACATGCTTCTCGCCACGGATCCGCGGCCGAGTTGACTCGGCCGTGACTCGTCTTTGCTGCAGTTTTCTCAGTGTTCTGTTTTGGGATTTTTAAAGTATTTTGTTTCTGCCCAGATTTTCCAGAGAACAAAGTTGTGTTTGGGGTAATTACAAATCCGTATTTTTGATCGAAGTTCTGTAGACTTTAGCTAATGGGTTATATCTGTGATGTGATATATGCACTGAACGTCAACTAATCGCTATACGTCGATTAGTGGGGGTTGTGCATATCTGTGATCTGTAATGTTGATGGTTTGTGTATATGAACTCGTTGGATTGTCGCGGATGAATAGCCGGGGGTTGTGAGATGAGAGTTTTCTTTATCTTTCATTTAATGTAATATGTAAATTGATGTAATATTATTTTTATGGCCGCACATCCGGGATGAGGTTGTAGCCGCCATTGTATATTATTTCTTTTACTGTTTTTGCTCCTAGGATAGATCCAAGGTGGGGTGCTCAAACTACCGGGTACCTCGAAGTGCCGAGTGGCCTACTCACGTTGTTGAGGGAGGTTGCTTCACTTCGGGTACTTGGCGGGTAGTTTGCCGCACCCGTAGGGGTCTAGGGTGGGGTTTTGGCTATTCATCGTGACCGTGTAATCCGTTTTTCGTTGCAGGCTCGAACGAAACGCGGATTCCTAGTATATCCAATGTGTTCATCTGTGATCTGGAATAGCTATCATTGCATCTGACGAATGTATATATCTATATATGATATCTAGTAGGCGTTGCTTATGTTTTGCATCCGCGCTAGTCCAGCCCCCGCTCTGTCGTTAGTTAAGTAACCTAACAAGTAATGACGGGGCCCCATGGCGAATGCGGATGGCATAAAGCGTACGTGATATTTTCGTTGTTTTCTGCAATGGTAGGATTAAATGATGGGACGCATTAAATTAATGCAAGAAAATAAACCAAAGTAAAGTCGTTGGAACAATTTCAAAACCACTCGGTTTCTTTTCAAAACAACTTTTAAACGCGGAGCTTAAACCACTCCTTTTAAAAGCTATCACGTTCCATCGATTATATCAAGTTCACTACGTTCACGGTTTCACCAAAACCATTCGTAGCCCTCCGTCATTTCATATGGATAGTCAATAGTATTCAAGCTGTATTTGTTGGCCAAAGTCAAGGCACAGTGATTGGTAGCTATTGGATATTCATATGTAGTATAGATAGATGCGTTAGTTTGGGACAGTCGTACTGCCATGTTGGCCAAAGTCAAGGATAGGTGTGGGTGGGTTCAAATTAACCTGGAAAATGATGGGTAGAACTTGACATGTGACTTATGATTTGTTGGCCAAAGTCAAGGTCATAAGAGCATGGGGAAAAAATCCACATCAGGAGTTTCTAAAGAAACTGAAACTTGCTAGTGCTGCATACCATTTGGAGTGTGATGATTCTGGTAGGATTTCTTTAGTTTTATCACACGATGATATTTGGATCTCGATCCTACTGTGAGTATATGCTACTCCTCGGGAACTTTCTCACTTAACGATCAGTGCTATAAACCAAGTAGGCGTCTAGAAAGGTGTTAGCGGGGCTACGCCCACAGGGAAAAGAGGTTATTTAATTAAGGAACTTCGCGAAAGCGTTGGAAAACCTCCCTCGAAGTACCAACACTGGCCTGGCTGAACGGTTAAGCAAGAATTGTACGGTAAGATTGATCCCGACTAATTCTTCTTTTTTGGTTTGAGGAAGGATTCTAGAAACAGTGGGAGCCATCCTGTTTAGACAAACTAAAAACCACTCTAAACTTGCAAGAGCATCATGCTAAAGTGTTTCTTCTCTCTCTCCTAATTGCAGCGACTAAACATCATGACCGGACTTAAGTTACTATTAGATAAAAACATACTGACAGGGCTAAACTACAAAGATTGGCTCAGGAATGTCAAAATGGCAATCACTTATGACAAGTTGGGGTATCTTCTTACCACCAAAGCCCCCCTGTCCCAGGACCTCAATCCAGCGTCGCGGATAAGGAAATCCGTAAGACCTGGGAGATTGATTGCGCGAGGGCCAAGTGCATCGTGCTTGCCTCTATGGACAATGAACATCAAAGGAGGCACGAGGATATGGACCTAGAATCCATATTTCTTCATACAAAAGATCTGTATGGAGAGCAATCCCGTATCGCCAGATACGAAGTCTCAAAAAAGTTGTTTTCGGCGAGATTGGCCGTCGGATCATCGGTAGCGGAACACGTGCTTAAGATGATTGGCTACATTGAAGAGCTCGCGAACCTCGGGACCACGTTAGAGAACGAGCTCTACACTGACTTGATTCTCCAGTCCCTTCCTTCCACTTACGCCCAGTTTATCCTGAACTTCAACATGCAAGGAAAGGAAGTTGAACTTTCAGTACTCCTAAATATGTTGAGGAGTGCAGAGAGCACCCTAGAGAAAGGTAGGGAAATATCCACTTTGTTTGTTGGAGGAGTTTCCTCTTCTAGGTCCAAGGCGAAAGCCAAAGGAAAGATGAAGAAGGCCCCCACCAAACCAAGGGGCGGTGTTAGTAAAGTGGAAGCCAAGGGAAAGGCAAAAATGGCAAAGGTAGCGGGATAGCTTGTGGGGAAGGAAGAGTGCTTTTATTGTCATAAGAAAGGACACTGGAAGAAAGATTGCAGGGCTTGGAAGGCCAGAAACCAGGACCCGAAGCAAGTTGTGGCTTCGGCTTCAGGTGTGTATGTTATTGAAAACTGTCTATCAATAAACTCTACTTCCTGGGTATTGGATACCGGATCAGGATCTCATATCTGTAATTCTTTGCAGGCACTGAGAAAGCGTAGGGTTTTGAAGGCAGGCGATATGACCCTCAGAGTTGCAAACGGAGCTGGCATGGATGCTGAGTCCGTAGGGGACTATCACTTGGGATTGTCAGATGGACATGTTTTGGTTTTGCGTGATTATTATTTTGTACCCAGTGCGACTTGTAATATCATATCTGTATCTTTAATGTCTAAAGAAGGTTATGATTTTTCATTTGTAAGCAATGTTGTAAACATTCAACTTAATCATGTTCTGATTGGGTCGGGTACATTAAGCAACGGTATATACATATTAAACCAACCACAGATTTTCAATGTCCAGAATACACACAAAAGAAAGTCTCCAGAAATAAATCATGCTTTCTTATGGCATTGTAGACTGGGTCACATCAATGAGAGAAGGTTGACGAAGTTACATAAAGAAGGATATTTGGATCCGTTCGAATATCAATCATATGCAACTTGTCAATCCTGTCTCAAAAGAAAGATGATAAAGACTCTGTTTACTGGACATGGAGTAAGAGCGAGCGAGCTCTTGGGACTTATACACAGCGATGTATGCGGTCCAATGTCTACACATGCACGAAGTGGTTATTCTTACTTCATTACTTTTATGGATGATTTTTCAAGGTACGGATATGTCTTCTTAATGAAATATAAATCTGAAGCCTTTGAAAAATTCCAGGAATACAAGAATGAAGTAGAAAAACAAACAGGCAAAAGTATCAAGACACTGAGATCTGATCGAGGTGGTGAATACTTGAGTGCCGAGTTCCTGGGTTACCTAAAAGAGAATGGAATTCTCTCTCAACTTACTCCTCCATACACCCCACAACATAATGGTGTATCGGAGAGAAGGAACCGAACCCTATTGGATATGGTACGTTCCATGATGAGTAATGCTGAGTTACCGCGATCATTCTGGGGATATGCACTAGAATCAGCTGCATATCTTTTGAACCAAGTTCCAACTAAGACAGTGCCTACCACACCATATCAGATGTGGAGTGGGAAGAAACCCTATCTTAAGCACATTAAGACATGGGGATGTCCAGCTTTTGTCAAAAAGTAGCATGCGGACAAACTCGAGGCACGCTCAGTACAGTGTAAGTTTGTGGGATATCCAAAGAACTCCAAGTGATATTTCTTCTATCGCGCAGAGGAACAAAAGGTTTTTGTTTCTCGTCATGCCTGCTTCTTGGAAACTGAATTTTTGGAAAATCAGATAAGTGGGAGCGCAATAGAACTGGAAGAAATTCCAGAACCTCAAGCTATTACTGAAAGCTTAGTAGAACCAGAAGGTTCGAAAGAACACGACATTCCTGCGCCGCTCCGCAGAAGTAGTAGGCAGTCTCATCCGCCTGAGAGATGCTACGGTTTTCTCATAGAGGGGGATAGAGAGGATTGCATCATTGATAATGATGAGCCGACTAGCTTCCAGCAGGCCATTCAGAGCGCTGACTCGGTAAAATGGCTGGATGCAATGCGGACCAAAATGGAGTCCATGTACACCAACAAAGTATGGACTTTGGACGTTGCTCCAGAAGGGGTAAAACCCGTAGGCTGCAAATGGATCTTCAAAAGGAAGATTGGTGTAGATGGACATGTTGAGACCTATAAGGCTAGACTTGTTGCAAAGGGTTTCCGTCAAAGACCTGGTTTGGACTATGACGAAACCTTTTCTCTAGTGGCTATGCTCAAATCCATTCGGATCCTTCTTGCCATTGCTGCCTTCCACGATTATGAGATTTGGCAGATGGACGTAAAGACCGCTTTTCTAAATAGAAATTTAGAAGAGTGTGTCTATATGGACCAGCCAGAGGGTTTCATTCAGAGTGGGAGCAGCGGGAAGGTGTGCAAGTTGCTTAAGTCCATTTATAGACTAAAGCAGGCATCGCGGAGTTGGAACATCTGTTTTGATGAGACGGTCAAAGAATTTGGCTTTATCAAAAATCCAGATGAACCATGCATCTATAGTAAAATTGTAGCACGAACTGTCGTATTCCTCGTTTTATACGTGGATGACATTCTCTTGATAGGAAATGACATTCCTATGCTACAATCTGTCAAAGGGTTCTTGTCACACAGGTTCTCCATGAAAGACCTGGGTGATGCCTCTTACATTCTGGGGATCCGGATCCATCGTGATAAGTCCAAGAGGATATTAGGACTTTCACAGTTCAGGTACATCGACACCAT
The DNA here is from genome assembly GCA_030015575.1 of Agapanthus africanus. Lineage (NCBI taxonomy): Eukaryota > Viridiplantae > Streptophyta > Magnoliopsida > Asparagales > Amaryllidaceae > Agapanthus > Agapanthus africanus. The sequence goes on along the minus strand of CM057350.1, from coordinate 162,755,954 downwards.
ACTGAAAAGATTCAGTATGGAAGATTCCAAGCGCGGTAATTTACCGGCTTGTCACGGGATCACCCTCTCCAAAGAGATGTATCCCAAGACTGATTTGGAAAAGGATCGCATGTCTATTATACCCTACGCTTCTGCGGTAGGCTCTATAATGTATGCGATGTTGTGTACCAGACCAGATGTAGCTTATGCACCGAGTGTAGTAAGCCGGTATCAGTCAAACCCTGGGGAGAAGCACTGGATAGCGGTAAAGAATATTCTGAATTACCTGAGAAAGACTAAGGACATGTTTTTGGTTTACGGCGGAAAAGACCTCCAGATGGAGGCCTTTGATGACTCCAGCTTCCAGAGTGACAGGGATGAATCCAAATCCATGCCGGGTTATGTCTTTACCCTCAATGGAGGGGCGGTGTGTTGGAAGAGTTCCAAACAGGAAACCGTTGCTGACTCAACGATGGAAGTGGAATATATCGCTGCATCTGATGCCGCAAAAGAAGCCGTATGGATGAGGAAGTTCTTAACAGAACTTCAGGTGGTTCCATCCATTGTTAATCCAATACCTCTGTATTGTGACAACAACGGGGTTATAGCTTTAGTGAAGGAACCCAGGTCCCATCAGAAGTCCAGACACATCTTGAGGCGGTATCACCTGATCAGGGAGATCGTGGATCGCTGGGAGATCGAGCTTCGGAGGGTTGCTATAGAAGATAACACTGCAGATCCATTCACGAAGGCCATACCCCAGACTTAGTTCGAGCGGCTGATCGAGATGATAGGTCTTTGATACGCCAGTACATGGCCTTAGTGCAAGTGGGAGATTGTTAGTGTATATGCCCTAGAGGCCATTACTGTATCATACTAGTTTGTATATTACTTAATGGAAGCTTGGGATATTCACAGTTGTATAGACAATCTTGCTCGAAATAGTAGTATGCTACTTGGTTTGTTTCTACTTTAATGTGTGAATGTGTTTCTTTTAGCATATCGCCTATACACATTAGTGGAGCCCTTATGATCTTTGCTTGATTACCAGCGTTGTGATGGCAGTCACACTAGTGGGGGCTGGGTAATCTATAAGCACATCCTTATACAGGTCCCTAGTCGTAGGATTATCGAGACGGGGCATCGATACTCCGGAGTAGACTAGCGTATGCGCTTCTCATCCCAGCAGGGGAGATGGTCTGTCCCACAGCCGTCAGTACGTCGTACTTGAGATAGTATGTGGGTGCTCGTTAGGTTACGAGTACACATGACAGGATTCGTCGGGAACTGTTGGTTGGTACTATACCTATCGTCAGTTATCCATTCCCAGGTGACATGAGTACAGCTTAGTCTGCTGCCTTAACACTATCACTTCGCCTCGAGTGTGTTCCCACTGTTCTTAGATTGCTACCCTACCACGGCTCAAATGAGTCATGCAAACAGGTAGCAGTTGGGTGCAGTACCGAAGCACTTGGAGGCAGTGACGGTTAGACAGGATTCGTCTCTTCCGGTATTGGGGGTTGATATCGCGCTGTGTCTAGGAGAGCCATTACACATAGTTGTCCCTGGCCAGGGCAAGCGAGATATACTGGTAGGTTTTCCAGTGTTAGCTCAGGGTGTTCTGGGCTACACTCCGACACGACTTGTACCGCTATTAGGGGACTGACGTTTACTGCCCCCTAGGCCCGCCATGCGATACTCTCAGACGAACAGACCGGACTGTACGGAGATTGTCACATTCAGGCTCAGTAGGAGTTCGGATGGGTTCACCTCATCGGTCTTCTTATCGGCATCTACCTGGGGACCGTTACGTACAGCTAGTACCGCTTGCGGCCTATGGTTAAACTCACTGCCAGCGTAGTGTCGAGTCTTTAGAATCCCATACAGAGAGCTATTCGCCTTTGGGCAAAACAGAGTAGAGGTCGCATGGTTTTGCGACAGGGTTCGTTCACATCCACGCACTTGTGCACGTTTGGTGTCCAGGCAGTTATTACTAGCGGGCTTTGGTTTAAGCCAGATCCTAGTATATGTTTTGGGATTGGTTTTATCTCATTGTATTCGTGTTCCTCGGAACATGGATGCGGGTGTGTATGCACAGTTGACAGTGGCAGAGGCAGAGGATTCTCATTAGGGTTGTTGACCGTTGACTTTTTCTAAACCCTAATGAGAATAAGAAATATGATTAATAATATTAATTAAGAATTATTGTGCCATGGTTGAGTTGAACATTTGACTTTTGTTGACTTGTTGACTTTGTTGACCGGTTGACCATTGTGGACTTGTTGACCATCATCATTTCATTTCAATGACTATTGTTGACTTGTTGTTCTTTACAAAATGCATTAAATGCATGAAATGATAATGGTCATTGAAACTAACCATCACAATTCTTAATTATTATTATCATCATCATTATTCTTTCTTTTGTGAGCATGGTTGTGAAAAAAGTCAAGCTCATTCTCACTTGCTCATTCTCTCTCATCCAAAGCTCATCCTCTTCCTCTCTCTCAAAGCTCTCATGTCTCATGTGTTGAGAAGCATGAGCTATTGAGATAAAACCCTCAAAACTCTTCTCTACTCACTCTAGAGTTCTAGGCTTAGCAAGCCAAGCACTTTAGTTACCTCTCGGTTGAGGTAGGAGCTCAAGGTAGAGGCTTTCGGGTGGATCCTTCTTCGACAACAAGGAGACTACGAGGTGGAGCCGTTCCAACCACTCCAAGGAGAAAGAAGAGAAGGAGTTCAAGACCTAGGTATAACCCTCTAACATAGTAGTTAAACTTCTAGTTAGTTTGCTAGGTTTTTATTTAGCAAAGATCCTTATTTCTAGTCCATGTTGCCTTGAGTTTAAAAATCGTTTTTTACCGTTTCCGCCTCCCCGTAAGAACCGGGGTGGGCAACGTGGACTTACAATAAATACTACATATTGATATGTTATCTGGTATTGCATCTTTTACCATATAACATTTTAAGTCACGTAAAATATTTTAAAAATACATTGCATGGCCTACATGATACCCTTAACCCCGTCGTAGCATCCGCGCATCTTGTTCCTGTCCCGTTCAGTGAAACAGACTTGTTTGGATGGCTACGCGCACGTACGTGCATCCATTCTTGGGGGTATGCATTTTCGTTACCCGAGCATTCATTTTTTAAATTTTGGTCATCGCATATATTTTTCATATTTTTGAAACCGAAATTTTAGACCCGACCCGGGCGTGTTTTGGAATATTTTTATATCCCGCCAAAATTCAAATTTATTTAATCTAATATATTTATTTTAACCAACAGTTTAAATTTTATAACTAACTAAAATCTTTGTTTCAATTTAAATCTCAACTTAAAAACCACCTCAGCTCTCTCCTTATCCCTCGTGGTCCCCACACTATCATCTCTTCTCTCTCTCTTCTCTTTCTCTTTCTCTCCCCCCTGCCTTTCTCTCTCTCTCTTCGTGACGAGACGATTTTATCTCTCCTCCCCTCTCTCTCCTCTCGGAGTTCCTGTAGCGATCTTGAATCGCGTCACCGCCCGAGGATCTTATCACCTCCCTCCTTATATTCTTCTTCATCTCCCTTATATAAACCCGACCCCTTCATCATTAACCCATCAACTCGAAACCCTAACCCTAAAAATCTCCTCAGCAACCCTAAACTCCATCACCTCAACTCACCGAGCTCCTCCTCCTCGCCATCTCCATCTTCTTCCTCCTTCCCGAGCCTTCACCAATACCCCTGCACACCACTACACACCGAGAACCCATCACCTCACTTCATCGTCGACGACACCTTCACCTTGCCGTCGCTATCTCCTTCCTCTCCTCTCCTCACTCTCCTCTGCTCTCCCTCCTACACCAACCCTGCACTCAACCAACCTTCAAACTGCAACCCCAGCCAACACAAACCCCTAATCTAACCCTAGCTGCTCACTCCGCTGCCGACGACCACCTCCCTACTACACCAGCACCTCCTTTCTGAAACACAGAACACCCACAACCATGTAAGCAGCAACCTCTTCCCTTCTCTCTTATTCTTCATCTTTCTTTCTTTCCTTTTTCTTTTCTTTAGTTCTCGAATGTTGCATTTTCAGCCGTCGCCAGAGCCGGGCTCGACGCAGACGATCTAGACGACGTACTTTACCTGCGTGATCACCCCTCGTGCGTTACTTGGACCCGTTCCGTATGCTGTGCGTGCGTCGCGACATTTTGCCGACGTTGGATGTACCGTACATATCCGTTTCATGATCCGTCTAGGCAAGTTTATCTTGCTACATGCTACATTACTTTAGATATATCTATTTTAATAAATATAATACTGGTATTTCAATACTTTTACAGTTTTTCGACATCCGTCTGCATCCGTACGTGTTACTTTACATCTAGCACATGCAAACTTATTTTGTTACATACTATACTACAATATACTGCATCCAATGGAATATTTACATCTCATATTGCTTAGTTGTACATTCCACATTACCATTGTACAGTTTTACTGTTTTCGAATACCCGTTTGCATCCATCTCATTTAAAATATATATAACTGCATCTATAGATCACATTAATACATAATACTGTGATATTAACACCCCATGTTTAATAAAGTGCATCCTAATTAGTATTGGAACTATAAATGTAACCCTAATCGATAATTGTGCATCCATATCATTGATTTTATATCTATTTGCATACCATATCATATTATTTCATTTTATTGTTATATTAGTACTCCATACTTGATTTTGTGCACCCATACTTATTACAGTTTGATTATGAGCACCCGCTTGATACTTGTGCACTACCTGACATGACCTAATACACTACTTGACATAACTTGATACCTGTGCACTATCTGACATTACCTGATATACTACTGCTTGACTTGATACCTGATCTTGTTACTAATGCCGACAATCTTGATATGTTGTCCCTACGGACATATCCTATTGTCTATTTAGACAAACCTGTACCTGCTTGATCCTGTGTTGGCATTAGCTCCAGATTTATCAAAACCTGACTTGAAAACATAATTTGGGGGCATGGGGAAATCAAAAGCGTAAACTAAAGTGTAACTTAAAAGGGTATTACTTGATCCGTGGTCCCGGAGGGTAACAGGACAGAGCCATTCGTGACTCTTACATCTTGATCCGTGGTCCCGGGAGGTAATGGGACAGAACCACTCTTGGTTCACATATTCCTGATCCGTGGTCCCGGGGGGTAACAAGACATATCCTTTGAGTTACATGGATGATTACTCTAATTGATTTCAATAACTTTAGAGTAGATAACCCTATAGCACAGTTTAGACTACTCACTGCACTTCACCCATATATATTCTGTCCACTGATCTATATTCATGTTACTGTTACTGTTTATACTTCATGCCTGCATATTTCTTTACATCCTGCTTGCTTAGAATTATTGATATTATAACGCACCGACGTTTGGGTTTTGCATGGCTCGGATCCCTTATCCTTATCGCAGGCTGTCTAGGAGTATTTTGATCAACAGGCCGAGCAGTGAGGACCTGTTTATAGTTTAGTTAGTTTCTTTCAGTATTATTTTATTCCTGATGTGAGTCCGTATTTTGGGACGTACATTCCAGTTTATTATTGTCCATTGGATCTATTGCTTCTGCATTTTTATTCTTGACTCGTTATTCTGGCTCATGGACATGTATTAGATAGTTGTTTATTATTTCTACTGTTCTTGATATCTCTAGACAGCCGTAATGTGACTGTGGAGGGATCTTTCCTAGCCACAGATAGCATGGTTGGCTCTGTCACGTGCCGATCTTAGCGCATTCTGGGAAGCGGGGCGTGGCATGTCTTCTTCTAGAAACAATTTTGAGTAAATTACAAGAATGCCCATCATCTGTATATACATACCCGTATCTGTATTCCAAAAAATACGAATATAAAGAGATGAAAATAATCCATCAATATAATACTAGGATCCGGCTTAAACCAAAACCCGCTAGTATTATCCGCTCGAACATCATAAGTGCACAAGTACACGTATGTAATCGAAACCCTACCGTAAAACCATTCGGCCTCTTCTTCTTTTGCCAGATGCAGGGAAACCCTCTGTGTGGCTTTAAAGACTCGACACTACAATGGTAGTGGGTTTAACCATAAGCATGTATGCGGTACTAGCTGCACATAACGGCTACCCATGTATCTGTCGATAAGAAGGCCGATGGGCAAACTCATCCGAAGTCCTACTGAGCCTATCTGTGACAATCTCCGTACAGTCCGGTCTGTTCGTCTAGGAGTATCGCATATCAGGCCTAGGGGCGGTATTCATCAGACCCCTAATATCGCAATAAGTCATGCCGGAGTAAAGCCCAAAAACACCCTGAGAAACTACCGGAGTACCTACCAGTAAATCTCGCTTGCCCTGGTCAGGGACTTTGTGTAATGGCTTTCCGAACACAGCGTGACATCAACCCCTAATACCGAGAGAGACGAATCTTATCTAACCGCCACTGCCTCCAAGTGCTTCGGGACTGCACCTAACTACTAACTACTACCTGTTTGCATGACTCATTAGAGCCGTGGTAGGTAATCTAAGAACAGTGGGAACACACTCGAGACGAAGTAACAGTGTCAAGTCAATAGACTAAGCTGTACTCATGTCATCTGGGAACTGCTACCCGACGATAGGTATAATACCCACCAGCAGCTCCCTACGAGTCCTGTCCAGTGTACTCATAATCCAATGAGCACCTGTATACTATCTCCAGTACGACATACTAATGGCTATGGGACAGACCATCTCCCATGCTGGGATGAGAAGCGTATACACTAGTCTACTCTGGAGTATCGATACCCCGTCTCGATAATCCTATGACTAGGGACCTGTATAAAGATATGCTTATAGACTACCCAGCCCCCACTAGTGTGACTGGCATCACAACGCTGGTAATCAAGCAAGATCTTGAGGGCTCTACCAATATGTATAAGCGATATGCTAAAAGAAACACATGCACATATTGAGGTAGAACAAACCAAGTAGTATACTACCATTTTGAGCAAGACTGTTACTATATCCGTGTATATCCCAAGGTTTCGATATGTAATATACAAACCGGTATGATACAATAATGGCCTCTAGGGTATATATCACTAACATCCACATCATGAAATCTAATTTAAGACTTGAAAATTTATTTAATGATGAGCTTGTAATAAACTCATAAGATATGTTAAACTTATATTATTATCTGTGTTATAACATATGAGAATTCTTCCGGATAAATCGTTTATGCACATGGGGAAAAAAGATAGGTATAGTTTGAGAGACACCCAATTTAAAGATGGGCTTAAAGCCTTTTTAGATTACGCAGAGATGAACCCAAAGCGTAGCCGAGATGGACTCTTGTTCTTTTCTCGTAAGAAATTTAAGAATAGAGCCCGTTTTCGACGTAAAGTGATATAAGAACATGTGTTTGCAGAGGGTTTTGAACCGAACTACATACATTATAATTACCATGGCGAGAGAATACGTGACGAGGAAACGGGGATGGATAATGAGACCGCAGTTTCGCAAGCTGAATTGCCGACGGGTGACAGGATAGATGACACGCATGAGATATTGGAAGATTTATTTGCTGGAAAGAAAATGAATGATGTTGAACCGTCTGAAGGCACTAGTGAATTAGATGAATTACAGAAACTTTTGGAGAAAAACGAACAAGATCTGTACGAAAGCTGTACAGAATTTAGTAGGTTATCATTTGTAATAAGGCTCCTCCATCTGAAGATGATCAGTGGGATGGCTAACGAGCACTTTGACGTGCTTCTTGATCTCCTACGTAAGGTAATTCCTGAAGGAAATGAAAGCATTCCAGAGAATCATTACAAGACAAAAAAGATTGTTAAGACACTTGGTTTCTCGTATGAGAAAATCGATGCATGTCCCAATGACTGTGTGCTATATCGCAGTGATTACACGTCTCTCGATGAGTGTCCCACTTGCAACTTGTCTAGGTGGAAAAATGTTAAGAGAAATTCAAACGCAGAAACGTCCGATATCAGCAAAAAGAGAAAGAAAACTTCAGCCAAAGTCCTTCGTTATTTCCTCTCGGCTAAGAGGTTACAAAATTTATATATTTCAAAGGACGTGGAGAAGAGCATGCGATGTCATTTCGATCCTCAAATCAAAGACGGGAAGCTGAGACATCCGACTGATGCAGAAGTATGGAAGCAATTAGACAGTGTTGATCATTTTGGGGATGAGCCGAGGAATGTACGTTTAGGTTTGGAAACTGGCAGTTTCATGCCTTACAGACACATGAGCTCTAGTTGGTCCACGTGACCGGTATTACTTATGCTTTACAATCTGCCTCCCTAGATGTGTATGAAGCAACCATATATGATTCTTTCCTTATTAATTTCTGGAAAATATTCACCTGGCCAGAACATCGACGTGTATATGGAACCTTTAATTGAAGAGCTTATAGAACTCTGGGAATATGGAGTAGAGACATATGATGCGTATGCCGAGGAGAAGTTTAGAATGCGAGCGGCTGTTATTTGGACAATCAACGATTTTCTAGCATACGGTATGTTATCTGGATGGTCTACCTACGCGAAGTATGCATGTCCATCATGTGGTCTTGATTACAGTGCCTTCCAGCTTAAGACACGTGGTAAGTTTTGCTACTGGTTTCATCGTAGGTGGCTATCGATGAATTATCCGTACAGAAAAATGGCAAATATGTTTGATGGAATATTGGAAAAGGGTGAAGCACCAAAACAATTGCCAGGGATAGAAATTTTTGAGCAGATTTCATCATGTCAATTCCAGCAAGGTTCTAATCGTTTTAACTCAGATGGTTCCTTCAATAAACAAAAAAAACGGAAGCGATCCGAAGATAACGAATTGCTGAGTGTATGGAAGAAGAAAAGTATATTATAGAATCTTCCTTACTGGAAACATCTATTGATTCGACACAATATTGATGTCATGCATGTAGAGAAGAATGTGTTTGATAATATTGCTGGCACATTGTTACAGGACGATTCTAAGTCCAAGAATAAGTTGAGTGCCCGCGAGTGCTTGGAGGAGCTTGGAATCCGACAGGAATTGCATCCGGTACTTTGTGATGATGGTGTCTATGAATTATCGGTTTCGAGCCACACAATGTCGAAATTGGTTATGAAAAGATTTTGTGAGGTGCTAAGGAGTATCTAAACCCCAGATAGGTGCTCCTTTAACATAGCAAAGAATGTACAGGTCGAGCCACCAAAGCTCTTGAATCTTAAAACTCACGATTGTCATATCCTTCTGCATCAATTGCTTCCAGTGGCTTTTCGACGTAATTTGTCATCTAATGTCACCAAAGTTTTGATAGAGTATTGCGACTTTTTCAATAAACTTTGTTCTAAAGTGATAGATGTGGCCAAATTCGAGGAGTTGCAAAAGAGTATTGTTAAAACACTCTGTAAGTTGGAAATGATATTTCCACCATCTTTCTTCACCGTCATGGTTCATCTTTCTGTGCATCCAGTTACAGAGGCAATGATTACTGGACCTGTCTTATATAGGTGGATATATCCAGTAGAAAGGTAATATAATTTTTCAGTCAATTATGTTATTTAATTCATTATAATATTCACATTTTTCTAAAGTATTCGTTAACGTTTTAGATACTTGGGATTCTTGAAACGGCAAGTGTGCAATCAAGCTCGACCGGAAGGTAAATAGCCGAGAGTTATCGCGTTAACGAATACCTCAACTTCACTTCTCGTTACTTGCGTAGAGTTGAAACAAGATTAAACTGTACTTCTCGAATTAACGATGATCGACTATCCCATTCACAAGGGGAGGATCGATCCTACCGGAGGGAGTGGCTTGATCAAGCGCATTCGTATATCCTTAATAATCTTGACTGCCGATCACAGAAGGTATATAAATTAAAATTTTTAATCGCGTTAATATTTTGAGTGCCTACATCTATATATGCCTAAATAATTAATACTGTTATTCTTTTAGCCGACATATTGAAGAACTTACGAATGCGATTTCTGGAAAGAGTGCTAATTGGAAGATTAATCAAGAACATAAGAAACATTTTCCACGGTGATTCCGTAAACACGTACGTATGTCTTATATATTTCACGTTTCACATGCATATATTACATATAGTTTATACATTTTACGTGTAAATGCATTGTAGATTGAAGATGACATAGCAAAATGGATGCAATTCCCGGATGTAATCATGCGACTATCTAAAGGTCCTAGTGCAAAAGTGAATTGATACGGTTCATATTATATTAATAACCTAAAATTTCTTACAACTAAGAAATTGACTACCCAAAACAATGGGATTTATTGTCCGTTTGAACAAACGTGTTTCTCAATTTCCCGTGATCAAAGACCGCTGGGAGGAAAAAAAGAATATTACAGTCAGATGGAGGATATAATAGAGCTATTTTACGGGAATAATGAGCAAGAAAGATTTGTTATGTTCAAACTTCGTTGGTGCGTTTGCATCCAGATCGATGAGTACGGCTTTCATCTTGTGAATCTCAATAAAGAAATTTATCGAGATAATAAGTTCATGTTTGCTTCACAAGCTGAGCAGTGTTTCTATGTCAAAGATCCTAATCGTGAAGAAACTTGGATTGCGTTGCTGACACTTCCTAAATCATTTTTCGATAGTTCTACCGACGAGGTTGACCTTGATGAAGCAGATCAGGTTGACATATGAAAAACTTTACATTTGTAAACAATTGATATATGTTATAAACTTTGCAGTTGTAAAAACTTATAATCACTTGCATGTAAATGATATATGAAAAACCTAGCAGTTCTAATCACTTGTAATGTATTGATTTGTTAGCTTAATGATTTATGCATATTATATATTTTGTATCGTCATTACTCTTGCATGAAACAGAAGGGACGAAAAGACATATTCGGAAAATTTGCCAAAACATTTTCTTCAAAGAAAGAGATCGAGATACTGAATTCTCGACACAGTCTGATACTGAGAGTAGAGATATATATTACGAGTTTTAAATAATTATCGACTGCATTATTTTATTCAAATAACTATTGCATTGATTATAATAAATTAAAATGCGTAGGTACATCTGATCAGGAGTATGCAGGTCCATCAGTGCAGCATGATCCGTATGCACATCTAGACGAGCAGTGCACGGACTTGAGTAGGGAACCTGGGGCATTCTCGGATCCCGTCACCGAGGAGTGGATTTATGCATTGCCTCTTCCTCATGATTTACAAAATGAAAAACTATATCGTGATAGGGACAATGCAAAGGCAATAGCACGGTGGGCTGCTGCTCGACCTCAAATCGATATGATGATAGAGCCAGTAGACACGAGTATTGATGAGGCATGGGCTGTGGGGGATAATCTGGCTTGATTTGAACACCACGGAAGAGGTGTTGCAAACGAAATTACGAAATACGATATGTGTAGAAAAAGGACAATTCTGCAATGGGTAGGCGGGAAGCCCGTAAGTCCGGGTATGTGGGCTACACATTTCTATGGTTATATCGGTATTCTGGTCCGCAACACCGACTTCTGGAACGTGGGCTTCACATTTACAGATAACCTCTGGGAAGCATACGTATGGACTTGACGCTCACTCTTGGTAATGCATAACTCAACTATATTTCAACATTACATGCATACCTGTTATATGTTATAAATTTATTAAATAATATATTTATTAATCTATATTACAGAAACATTTCGTCTTAGAAGATGATATAGACGGACATTGGACACATGTCCGGTATGAGATGTCACAAATATTCAAGAGATGGCGTCAAAGATTGAAGAAAAAATTCAAACAGTCGGAGAAATTTACGAATGATTGAAAACGTTTTTCCGCTCTTCCCTCCATCATCCCTAGAGATCAGTTTGCATTTCTCCTGTTGCATTGGGATACACCTGAAACAAAGATAATTAAAAATATGCTTAAATAATTTGAATACCGAATTTAGATTAAATTACATTTAGAAATATTATTTTCTGAATAAGCAGGAAGTATCATAAAGGAATAAGCAGAACCGAGAGAAAGCCACAGATGACTATTATGGTGGATCGGTTACCGCTGATCAGTATAGGGCTACTTTGGTTAGCTTATCTTTAATTTCATAAATATTCGATTTTTCAATTTCATCATTACATATCTTCACGTATAAATAAATCAAATATGTGTTACAGGAGAAGGCTGGGAAAAAGACGAGCCTCCCTGAGACTTGGGAGACATTGCATATGAGAGAGGGCATGTCAGAAGAAAGGATGGATATAACCACTCAACATGTGGTACGCTTGCATTTTTCAATTCTTTTAAGTAAATTAATTACACTTGTTAATTTTGTAAAGAAAATTAATTATTGTTTTATTTATCGAAGGAGAATTTTGAGGAGGCGGAGAAGAGCTATCAGGAATCAAATTTCGAATATCCGGCCGATGATCCTCTTCCTACAGAGGCCGATGTATCTATTATAGAGAAGCTTTTCCCTCAGTCTAGGGGCACGGTCGGTTTCCCTTAAACGGCGGTCCCGTTAGTTTTTCGCGGTCTGGTTCCAAAAGAATTACTTCAACTTCGTCGACCGCTCGCTCTAACCAAGAATCGGCTGAGGCACGACAAATCAATGAGCTAGAGGAGCAGCTCAGGAGGAGGGATGAAGCAGATAAGAAGAGGTCGGAAGATGAAGCGGCTTGGAGAGCTCAAATGGAAGCGCGGTTGGAACAATTCTCGCAACAATACGTTCCACTTCCGCAATCGTAGTCAGCACAGGGTCCATTCTCACCGCAGCCGGCATATTACCTTCCTCCGACGCAGCGACCGTATTACCCTCCCCCATCACAGGGAACACCATACTTTCCTTATCCACCGCCTCCGCAATCACAAAGAAGGTACTACTCTCAGCCTCCGCCTCCTTCATAGGATCCTTATTAGCCTAACCCTTCGCCACAGGAACCGTATAACCCTGATCAACCGACCCCACAGGGAGCGTTATTAGGCAACTTTTTTCGCAGGAGGACTTAAACGATGTGAATTGATACTATTCAAGGCGAGCTTCAGGTGGAGATGGTAGTGGTGGGAGTTGGTGAAGTACGTATAGTTGCTATTCATAGAAATTTGAGTATACAATTAAACTGTGTTGAGTTTTGATGTTTAAAATTCATGTTGTGTATTCATAGGGTTCTTATAAGTTAACGACGAAAGGATTATGTTTTGACGATGGAAGTGGCGGGAGTTAGTGAGGTAAGCATATATGTGTGTTAATATAGCTAACATTGTTTCGAAGATTATGATTTGAGTTCATATATTTATATATTTATTTATTTCAATTCACAGGATTGAGTGAGCTGCGATTGCGAGTGAATTGGAGATTTTTTTCGTATTGTAGGACATATATATAGCGTATGTCTTGTGTTGCTTGTTGTCATGCCCCGCTTCCCAGAGTGCGCTAACTACGGCACAAGACAGAGCCAACCATGCTACCTGTAGATAGGAATCATCCCTCCACAGTCATATTACGGCTGTCTATATGATATCAAGAACAGTAAAAATATAAAATCTATCTAATACATGTCCATTTGCCAGAATAAAAGAGTCAAGAAATGTATAAGCCGAAACGATAATAATATCCAAAATCAACATCTGGAAGTATGTCCCTGTTTACCGCTGAAAACAGAGACGAACCGGGATAGATTGTCTTGCCTGAATTTAGGGGCAGATGCTATTTGGATTTATCCGTCCACCTCTCCGAAGATGCCAAGTTGATTTATGGCACCGTATATCGGAGGTTTGGACGGATGTGGCCGTTGTAGCAGACTTCATCAGATTCTCCCTCGTTTGCGAGGAGTTTTTTTAATTGTGGGGACGCTCTTTCCTGCAGGCGTAAGCCCCTGCAGTTAATTACATTACCGCATCGCGATAACTAGTTTCTCCTGCTCCAGAAGTTCACTTCGTGTTGTGTGTGTTTGTTTTATTTTTGGTTGCCCGTGGATTGTATACGGAGACTAATTTGCATCGTTGCCCGTAGGGCGTGAATTAGTCCAAATCCGTATATCTTAGATTTGGATTTGGGTTGATTTAAGGATCGTTGATCTGTTTTGAGATCAAGATCGACTTAAATGTATATGAGCAATTGGAGGCTTGATTAGTTTTCTGTTAAGGATACGTTAGTCCAATTTAAGACTAAGATCTACTTAACAAGGTCATAGGATCATTTTTGATTCAGATCCAACAAAAGAGCATTTGGGCTCTTTTGTTTTAGTTTTAAGGACGTTTCGGTCCGTTATCGCCATTTTTGGAGATGAAGTTGTAGTTTGAGAACATTTCGGTCTGTTGATCACCATTTTGAAGGTGAAATTTTAGTTTAAGGATGTTACGGTCCGTTGTTGCCATTTTGTAGACAATGGTTAGTTTAAGGACATTTCGGTCCGTTGTTAGTTTAGGGACATCTCGGTCCATTGTCCATTTTGCGTACACGTGTATTTGTTACGTGACGGGATGAGCAACGATGATATGGGATGCATCCAGTTTGGGATGTGGTTTGATCTAGGTTGTGCAGTCAGTTTGGGAAGTGCACCAAAAAGCAGTTAGCCGTCGGGACCCGCCACCTCTCTAAAGATGTTGATGAATTACAACGACATGTATCAGAGGTGCAGAGAGATGTACTGTCACGACCCGAAAGAGCACGTGACTGGCCCTTGAACCATATGAAGTCTATAGGACCCCATCTGATCCAAGTAAGCCAAAAGCCCAGCAATCTAAAACCATTTAAAGAGTAAATAAGGAAAAACTGTTTTTGAAAAGTAAGGAAATCATGTTTGGAAATCAAAGTTTTTAAATAACTAAGCCGAATATGCATTTTTTTAAAATGTGTAACCTTTCCTGAAAATTTCGACAGAGTTTCCTTTGTAAAAACTGGCCCCGAACGGGGTACAACAAGAATAATATATATGAAATGATAAAAGGCATCCCCAAGCGGGAGCTAGCTCTTCGTCCATCGACGGTCACAACCACGCAAGCAATAATAATATACAACGCCAAAGGGCGAGGATCAAAACCCAAAAAAAAGAAACTCAAAACAGCCAGAAAACCGTAATACTACTAGCGCGACTCTAAGGTCGAAATAAAACAACACTGTTTTCTAAGTCTGAAACAAACTACAAGTTTTGGTTGATGGACAATTCTAGATACAATAAATAATACATGAACAAGGGCGGTTCTGATACAAAAGAACCCACCTATCCAAGCAAGTCACCCATAAGGAAGCAGTGTGCCAGAAATGCCGCTATGGAATCTGTACGGCAAACCTGCAAGAACTGGGGCACAACGGGGGTGAGTTGCCAACTCGTGAATAGAAAATACCTACAAGCAGAGATCGAATGCATGACCTATCCTAGGTCAATACGATCAGATAATAAATAAACCTCAATATGAATAAAGCTGAAGCATGCTAAACTGGCAATGTAATCTCTATACATGAGTGTAGTGCCAAGTGCTCGTGCTAGTGCCTCAGGTAATAGCATGTCATGAATATGAGGTATAACCAATGTAATCAAATCTGCACACTCGTGGATCCCGTCCACTCGTCACCCACTGACAATAACCACCATGCATGTAAATATCATGAATCATGTGCATGGGAAATAATATGAGGATATAACCACCCGTGTCCCTCGCGACACATCAAAATCATGGAACCAGGGTGCCCAGCATCGACACCCGAAAACATCATGAAAACTGTGCCCAGCATCGGCACGTAAATCCTCATATATCGGGCTCCGTCAGTCCGGATCGGCCCGCGGGCTCTGTCTGCGGTATCGGCCCTCGGCCCCGGCAGTATGCCCAAAACATCTATCGACTCTGGTCGGTATCCTCCGGATAACCGCCAGGTCCAACCAATCACCGGTAGGTACTCGCCCGCCTCCAGGCTCAATCGGCAAAGCTCATCGATCATCTTGCCGAGGGGAACCATACCGGGTCCACCATGTACCCGCAATCGGCTCATCCACGCCTCGATTCGGGTTACACATATCGCTCTCAGCACCGAGAAAACACATGGTGGACGCACTGAAATATCATATCAAGGGTAACCGGGTTTTTAAAGAAATGACATATTCTCTTTTGAAATACCCTCGGTTCCCAAATCCAGAAATATCATAGAAACAACATATCTCAATGCGTACAGTCAAAGCATGATGTATGCGGCATGTAACAGTAATGCAAGCATATCAGTAAGTCATGCAACATGGAATAATAATGTGCACATGTCGAGGGAGACCGCTCTTTTAAAAGGAATCTGTTTTTAAAGAGTATCTTGCGGTTCCCAAATCCCCAATCAAGCTAGAATCATCTATATATGTGTACAGGTATAAGTGTACAATATGCCATGCCAGAATCATATCATGAATGCAATAGTACTATAGTGTAGTGACATGGAAATTATCGATGATGAGTGTGTGAGCCGGCAACAAGTGTACGTGGAACATATACATCATCGATAATGGTGCTGGTGTCCTAGCAGCATGACTGAATGTCACAACAATACAAGCGATGCAATGCAAATAGCAGGAATATGCGGAAACGAATGATCAACGCAAAAGTACAGAACCTGCCCCAATAGATATGTCATGCAACCTTGCCTTTTGAAATAAGACGAATCAGGGCTTTTGGTAAAGTAAGGGCTACGGTGTTTTAAGAAAAGATGCATCATTTGAAAATATCCGTATAACCCTTCTGCTTATCTTTAAAATATCCCCGATTCGTTAGTTTTGAAATAGGTATGACTCGGTCTAGTCTAATGTCTACTAAATAATCTAGACAGGAGGGGTATGAAACCACCTAATCTGAGTCAATATATAAATATAGATATGATAGTCGGTGATCTCGCCTCAATAACATATCGTATGATATCCTCGAGTCATGAGTGCGGATCTATCATCAATATCGGCTCGTACGGTAAATCGTCGTACGGCATCCCAATAGCTGGGTAGGGGTCAATATCACACTATCTCATCACATATCAGGTATCACTTATCATCAGATCACACAATCTGGGGTACTACTGTAAGTCTAGTACAAATCGACACCATCTATAAAATATGAATGCGGGTAAAGCACATGTCCAAAGGCCCGCTAAAACTATCATATCGCACCTCAAAGGCAAACTATGTCACATCGCCGATCTCACGGCCTCACATCAAGTATCATCTCAAACCATGTATCATCCTCCAATCCCGTATATAAACACATAGTCCCATACCCATGTGTAGATATACGCACCATCATATGCACTCTAATAAATGAAAGAATGAATGCAAGTATGTGTGTAAATGTATGTGTGAGTGCAACCACTACTCTAGGGTTCGCACTATACTAAACCAATATATTCTTATCATCAAAATATCATTATTACCATCAATAACCCTAAACAACACATAATAAATATTCGTGTGTATACGTATTCGTATACATCACCACGGACTGCGGGGGTGCTATACGCCATCCACCCGACTTCTCCCCGTAGATATAAATCTACTCACCTTGCTTCTCGTGTGCCAAAGCCGATGTCGCTATCTTCACCTCCTTTGCCTCAACATCACGCGGGGTACCTACAAGTATATCACAATGCTAAAGCATATGAAAATCACATCGGAAACCAAAATAGCACACGCTACCCGCATAGGTAAAAACCTATCGACTCGCATGTAAACACAATCAAAATCCACTTGTCGTTGACGTCCAAACGCCACCCGACAGGAATGAATCACCAAATACCAAAATCCATGCTAAAAGAAGTCCCAAATTATATACCAACATAGGAAAATCAACCCAGATTTCACCCTAGATGGAATCAGTCAAAACTAGACATACTCAGGGTCAAAACTAGAGGAAATGGGGGCATGCACAGAAAACGAGGCAATTCCTTAAAATACCTTATTTTAGAATTTTCCATAATTTTTCCCCATTTATCTGTATTTAATTATACCAGAATATTAAAATATTCATTCAAATAATATTAAATTATAAAATTTCCCAAAAATCATATTTTATTATTTTGAAGACGTTACATGTACCCTTGAACCAATTCCCGTGTTTTAGGGAAAAGGGATTGATGGTAAACCCAGAAATCATTAGTCGTATTTTGAGACTATGATTTTCTCAGGAGAATGTGGGACGAATATCGTTTTGGGATATCATCAGTTGGTAGATCGATAGTCGTCTTTGGAACTGAGATCGATTTGGGAAATAATAAACCCATGGGCTCGGCTGATCTGGGTTAGGGACCTAGCCAACTTGGGATTGGTCCACTCAGTTTTATTTTGAAAAGAAGTGCTAAGCACTTGTTTGAGCTCAGTCATCTTTTTTGTGCAAAAAGTGCTGTGCACTTATGTGAGTTCTGACGCTCACACATAATCATGTGGGGTTTTTAGTCATGGGGATTTGCCCAATAAGTGTTAAATACTTTACCCCTTTTTTTGTCTCTTTATGGAGTGCTGAGCATCTTTTTTTTGTCTCTTAATGGAGTGCTCAGCACTCTTTATAGCACCCACGTGCGATGCACGTGAGGCGCTAGGCGCTGCCTAGAGAATGTCAGGCACTTTTTATTCTGTGGCGCTCTTGTGAGGGATACGTGAGACGCTAGGCGCCGCTCACTGAGTGTTAAGCACTCCTTTATTTCGTGGCGCCCACATGAGATGCATATGGGGTGCTGGGCGCTGAGCGCCTGTCACTGAGTGCTTAACACTCCTTTATTTTGTAGCGCCCACGTGAAAGGCACGTGGGGCACTGGGCGCTGAGCGCCAGTCACTGAGTGATAAGCACTCCTTTTATTTTTATTTACCTAATTTTCCAAGACGAGAGTTCTTCTTCTTCGAGAGTTTAATTCTCTGTTCTTTCTGAAGCTTATGGGGGGGGGTTCCTCTATCTCAGACTTGAAGTCTTGGGTTCTTTATATAGTAGAGGCAAGTCTGTTGATTAGTTGAAGAAATCTCTCATTAAGAGATCTTAGTTGATTTGGGGGGTTTTACCCACCGTTGGATCTTTGATCCAAGGACTTCTGTTTTACGGAAAGTATTTTCTTGTTTTTAACAAGATTTGAGAAACATTTACCCATACAAAATTTATTTTGTAGATCGGTGATTTTTTTTATCACCATTGGATTTTTAATCCAACGGTACTCTGTTTTACAAAGGGCAATCTTTCTTGTTTAGAAAGATTTGAGGAATATTTTCTCTAAACAGAATTTAATTCTGCATCCTGATGATTTATCGTCTCCGTTGGATTTTTGATCCAACGACTCTGTTTAACAGAGAGTAGAATTTAATTCTACCAGGCGCCGGCGCTCACGTGTTGTGCATGTGGGCGCTACTATAGATTTTTTGTGTGTGCTTTGTACATGGGCACCGCTCATATATAAAAGTTTTAATTCCTTTATGTGCTTTGCACATTGGCGCCCACGTGAGGAGCACGTACGGCGCCAACATAAGAGTTTTTTCAACTCTGGTGCTGGCTCCCTCGTGGAAGGCACGTGAGGCGCTGCCTCTTGAATTTTGAACAGAGCTTTGCTCTTTTTATTGTAGGATTCCTAAGCACGACAGCAAGGTTTCGGGTGGTATCATCCATGCCAAATTAAGAATTTGCCATGCTTAAAGAAACTCTAACCTAGATATTTAACTAGAGAATCATGTGGAAACATAAAGTAAACAACTTTACTTCTAAGTGATTAGAGATTACAACCTTTGTAG
This sequence comes from Agapanthus africanus, assembly GCA_030015575.1. Taxonomy (NCBI): domain Eukaryota; kingdom Viridiplantae; phylum Streptophyta; class Magnoliopsida; order Asparagales; family Amaryllidaceae; genus Agapanthus; species Agapanthus africanus. Next base: position 162,736,225 of record CM057350.1, on the reverse strand, counting down.
TCCGTTCCTTCACTTCATTAGCTTCAAGTAGTGGTCCCTTCGCCGCGATCAAAGAACTCCCGGACTCTTGAGAAGCTCCACAAGGTGAATGATGCATGCTTGCTTGTAGTCTTCGAAATCCATATCTCTTCACTAATATGAAATTAGTGAAGCGAACACCCTAATCTAAGTGGCTAGTTTAGAAGAGGATGATGAAGTAGGAAGTGGGTTCTCTTTAGTTTTCTTTTTCTCACTTTATTTCATCATATAGAAAAAGCTAGCAAGCTTTCATGAGGAAGAAGAAGATGAAGTGATGAATGAATGAGATGAGGTTAGAAATGAAACCAAGGGTTAGTTTATGTCATGGCTAACCCATGTAGAGAATAAACCATGTGCTAGGGTTAAATGTTAGGTTAATAAATATCTTAAGAGAAAACAAAAGAGGCGGACATAGTCAAAGTTCTACAAGCTTCATCCAATCTCTCAACCATGACTAATTATCCAACAATTTTGAATTTCCTTAATAATAAATAGAAAACCCTAACATTAACCAAGCATGGTGTGAGTCTCATACATACATGTTGCATGTGTAATCTAGCATGTCACAATGATATATATCATATATATATATTATTTGTGAACTAAAGAAAAATAATACAATTAACATATATCACATATATATCAATGTATCACCAAGTGAGAAAAAGTAATGCTTAAGTGAGCTAATATTAGTTAATGTAATTTAATATATCAAATATATAATTCTACATTAAATTATTAAATCAACACTTGATTTAATAATCCGGCTATACTACATATAACCGACTAATATCAAATACAACAACTTATCGAATTAACACTTGATCCGATAATCCGGCAATATCACATATAACCGATCAATATCATAAGTCGCGAGAATAGAATACGGTATCACATACACGTATCAATCTCGGTCCCGCACATATCACATATGTGCTCCTACTCCGTGTCGCCTGAGCCAGGAAACCTCTGTGTAAGACTCTAAAGACTCGTCAATACGCCGGTAGTACGTGATGATCATATCAAACACCCACAAGCTGCAAGCGGTCAGCTAAACGTAACAGCCACCCGGGTATTGAGCGATCAGAAGATCAACAAGCAAGCCTGTACATACTCCTGCGAATCCAATCAGTAACACTACCGTACAGTCCGGTCTTTTCGTCTGATATGTAGCATATGCAGTTTAGGGGTGGTTAACGTCAGACCTCAGTAACCGATAAGTCGTGTCGATGTGAGGCTCATAACGGGTCGAGAAACTACTGATAACACTTACCAGTAGATCTCCATATCAGCCTTGGCCAGGAACTTCCAGTTATAGCCAATCGAGCACAGCGCAACATCAACCCCCAATACCGGGAGAGAAGAAACCCCTCCTATCGCTCATTGCCTCCATGTGATTCGGGACTGTACCCAAAAGCCACCGTTTTGCACGTTCTCATGAACGTGGTGAGGTGGAAATCAAACCACAGTGGGAATCACACAAGACTCTATGACGATCTTGGGTCTACAGACTAACATGTACTAGTGTCACCAGAGAACTGCTATATGACAATAGGTATAATACCATCTAGGAGTTCTCGGCGAGTCCGTTTAGCGTACCCAGTCTCCATTGAGCACCCGTATACCATCTTTGATGTCAAACACCAATGGATGTGGGATCATCCATCGCCCATCATATGGGTCAAGATGCGTATACGCTAGTTTACTCTGGTGTATCGATGCCCTGTCTTGATACACCCTCGACTAGGAACAATTATAGGATGTACTTGTGGACTACTCTGGCCCTACTAGTATGATCTCCATCATAGTCCTAGTAGTCAAGTACATATCCTAAGGGCTTTATCAATATGTGAGAGCAAGACAGTAACACAATACAAGTCAACATGATAAGACAAAGAGCAACCAGATTGCATACTATCATATCGAGCAAGAAATTCCTCTCTATATATATCCAAGCATCCACTATAATATACATCATATGTACAATAATGGCATCTAGGGCATATATATCACTAACAATCTCTCACTTGCACTAAGGCCAGCTGTTGTAGTATCTCATACCTAACATCCCGAAGAGTCTCTCAAATTGTATCTGGGGTATGGCCTTCGTGAGTGGATCCGCAGTGTTGTCCTTCGTGTCAACTCTCCTGACCTCGATCTACCGGCGATCAACTATCTTTCGGGTCAGGTGATACCACCTCAGAATATGCTTGGATCTCTGATGGGACCTGGGTTTCTTGGACAAAGCTATAGCTCCATTGTTATCACAATACAAAAGTATTGAATGCTCAATGGACGGAACCACTCTAAGTTCGTTTATGAACTTCTTCATCCAGACAGCCTCTTTGGCAGCATCGTTTGCAGCGATGTATTCAGCCTCCATCGTTGAGTCTGCCACGGTTTCCTGTTTGGAACTCTTCCAACTAACCACCCCTCCATTGAGGGTAAAGAAAAATTCCGAGTGCGACTTAGAGTCGTCCTTATCACTATGGAAGCTCGAATCGGTAAAGGACTCCACCTGGAGTTCTCTGTTACCATACACCAAGAACATCTCTTTAGTCCTTCTTAAGTACTTGAGAATGTCCTTCACAGCTGTCCAGTGACTCTCTCCAGGATCTGCTTGATACCTACTCATCACACTTAGTGAGTATGCTACATCGGGTCTGGTACATAGTATCGCGTACATGATAGAGCCTACTGCCGAAGCATAGGGTATCCCTTGCATGCGATCTCTCTCCAAATTAGTCTTGGGAGACATCTCTTTGGAGAGAGTGAGTCCAGAGATCGTGGATAAATTCCCACGCTTGGATTCTTCCATACTAAACCTCTTTAGTATAGTGTCAATGTACCTGGATTGGGAAAATCCCAGTATCCGTTTAGATCTATCTCTATAGATCTTAATCCCCAAAATGCAGGAGGCATCACCTAGATCTTTCATTGAGAATCTTTGTGATAAGAAGAGCTTGACCGAGTGCAGCGTAGGAATATCATTTCCTATCAAGAGTATGTCATCCACGTACAATACGAGGAAGATGAGCTTACTCTCTGACTCCTTCTTGTATATACAAGGTTCATCTACGTTTTTGATGAAGTCAAACTCTTTGACTACAACATCAAAATAGATGTTTCAACTCCGCGATGCCTGCTTCAACCCGTAGATGGATTTAAGCAGCTTGGACACCTTTCCGCTGCTCCCACTGTCTACGAAGCCCTCTGGCTGAGTTATGTACACACTCTCTTCTAAATCACAATTTAGAAAGGCGGTCTTAACATCCATTTGCCAGATTTCGTAGTCATGGTATGCAGCAATGGAAAGTAGGATTCGGATGGACTTAAGCATAGCCACTGGAGAAAAGGTTTCATCATAATCCAACCTGGTCATTGACGAAAACCTTTTGCAACAAGTCTAGCTTTAAAAGTCTCAACTTTTCCATCTATACCAAGTTTCTTCTTAAAGATCCATTTGCTCCCAATGAGTTTTACCCTTTCAGGAGCAATTTCCAAAGTCCATACTTTGTTGGTGTACATGGATTCCATCTCAGATCGCATTGCATCCAGCCACTTCACAGAGTCCCCACTCGTGATGGCCTGCTCGAAACTAGTTGGGTCATCATCCTCTATGATGCAATCCTCGCTTCCACCATCAATGAGAAAACCGTAGTATCTCTCAGGTGGATGAGGAACCCTACTAGATCAGCGGAGAGGCTGGGGTTCGTTGGGCAGTACCGAATCCTCTGGTTCCACTAAATCTTCAGTTGTAGTTTGTGTAACTGGAACTTCTTTCAGCTCTACCTCTTTGCCACTAATTTCTTTTATAAGAAATTCCTTTTCCAAAAAGGTGACATATTGAGAAACAAACACTTTTTGTTTTTCAGCGTGGTAGAAAATATATCCTTGTGAATTCTTTGGATATCCCACAAACTTGCAAAGAACTGATCGTGCCTCGAGTTTGTCCGGATTTTGCCTCTTGACATAGGCTGGACAACCCCATATCTTAACATAATTAAGAGATGGTCTCTTCCCCTTCCATATCTCATATGGAGTGGTAGGCACTGATTTGGTAAGGACCATATTCAATAGGTGTATGGCTGTCTCAAGCGCATACCCCCAAAAGGAAATAGGCAACCCAGCAGTGCTCATCATAGAGCGCACCATATCTAATAGGGTATGATTCCTCCACTTCGATACACCGTTGTGCTGTGGTGTATACGGAGGAGTAAGTTGAGAGAGAATCCCATTTTCTTTTAGATAGTCATGGAATTCCGTGCTCAAGTATTCTCCTCCCCGATCAGATCGTAGGATTTTAATACTTTTACCCGTTTGGTTCTCGACTTCATGCTTATATTCTTTGAATTTCTCAAAAGCTTCAGACTTGTGTTTCAACAGGAACACATGTTCGTATCTTGAGAGATCGTCAGTGAATGTAATGAAGTACGAGGAACTATTCCTGGCATGTGTAGACATGGGACCGCATACATCACTATGTATCAGTCCCAAGAGTTCCGTAACTCTTTCTCCGTGTCCACTAAATGGAGTTTTGGTCATATTGCCTTTGAGACATGACTGGCAAGTGTCATAAGATGAAAATTTGAATGGATTCAAATTTCCATCCTTATGTAACTTAGCTAGTCGTGTCGCATTGATATGACCTAGTATACAATGCCACAAGAAGGATTCGTTCATTTTTGAACTCTTCCTCTTGTGTATATTTTGTATGTTAAGAACCGTGGTTTGATTTAGAACATATATGCCATTATTTAACGAGCCTGATCCAATCAACTTTTGATTCAGGAAGATATTCATAACATTATCCTGTACTACAAAATTATATCCTTCTTTACTTAATAAAGAAACTGATATAAGATTGCATATCAGGGTCGGAATGTAATAACATTCGTTCAGAATCAATGTATTTCCATTTGATAATACAAGATGATATTCGCCAACTGCTTTGGCTGCAACATTTGCACCATTCCCTACTCTTATGGAATGATCACCCTCTCCTAGTTCTCTACCTTTCCTTAGCCCATGTAACATATTATATATGTGGGATCCTGATCCGGTATCTAATACCCAGGACGTTGAGTGAATTGAGAAACAGTTCTCGATAACCAACACACCTAAAGAAGATGCATCAACATGCTTATTCTTCTTTTAGGCGGCTTGGGAATCCGGATATGTCCCTATTCCCTGCTCGGACTTGAACAATTATAAGTTGGAGCGGGACCAACGTTCCCCTGCTCAGTATAACAAGCGGGTTCAGTCAATACATCCATATTATTATCTTGATTAAGGCCTGACATGGTCGCTACCTGGAGAGAGAAAGAAGAAAACACTTTAGCGTATGCTCTTGCAAGATTAGATTGGTTATTTATCTTATCTAATCAGGATGGCTCCCACTATTTTTATCAAATCTTCCTCCAAACCTTAAAAGGTAAGACTAGCCGGGATTAATTACACCTTACAAGTTCGCCAATTTTTCAGCCAGGCCAGTGTTGGTACTTTGAGGGAGGTTCCTTATGCTTTCGCATGGACCTAATTAAAATAAACCCCGTTAACACCTTTCTAGACACCTACTTGATCGGCTAATTGTGATGTGTAAAACTCTCCCAGGAGTAACTCTTACTTGCAGTGGGTATCGGGATCCAACTATCTCATAGAAGGTATGCAATCTCATTGCAAATTTCAACACTTGAAATTACCGATAATACTTTTTCCCCTAATGTGCTATGACCTTGACGAAAGCCAACAAAGCATAGTCCGCTAGTCAAGTTCAAACCGTACATTTCATGATTGAATTAAACCCACCCGCACGACCCTTGACGAAAGCCAACAAAGCTGTACGACTACCCTAATCCAATCACATCATATGCAGCAGATAAGCAGCAAGTAGCTACCACACACTACGCCTTGACGAAAGCCAACAAACGTAGCACGAATACTAAATATTACTTGTCTGAAATGTCGGAGGGCTACGACAGGTTTTTCAGAAAACCTTTTGCGTAATGAACTTGATATCGTTGTAGAAATAAGTGATTTTGAAAAGGAGTTTTTTTGAGGCTTATACTAGTTTCGCTAAAGAGGTCACTCCCGGTGAAGAGATCTCGGTTCTTTTCTTATCGAATAAGGTGCAGGATATTTCACAAATACCGCTATGCAAAGCAAGAACTATAGAAGCAATCAAAAACAAAACCGAGTGAGTTGTAGGATCTGCTAGTTTTGCTAAAGAGGTCACTCCCGATGAAGGGATCTCGGCTCTTTCCTTATCGAATAAGGTGCTGGATATTCTACAAGGAATACCGCTATGCAGAGCAAAAACTAGAGCTACTCTTTTTGAAAATTTGATTCTACAACATCTTTTAGGTTTCTTTTGTTTCATTAATGATGTCCCATCATTTATGCTTCCTAAGCATCACAGAAGAAACAAAAATACAACGTACGCTTATGCCATCCGCATTCGCCACAGTGTCCCGTTATGCACCGTTAGGTTACTTAACTAACGGCATACCGGGGCGGGACTAGCGTGCGTGCAAAACATAAATAACGTTTATTATATATCATATATACAATAATAAAGCATTCGTCTCATGTATATAAAGTGACCACATCACAGAATATCAGCAGCAGAAGATAACATATGAAATATTGGATATACTAGGAGGTCCGTGTTTTATTTTGAGCCTGTATAAAACACGGATTCCACAGTCGCGATGAATAGCCAAACCCACATCCCTAGACCCCTACGAAAGCGGCAAGCAACCCTACCAATTCTAGAGTTAGGAGACCCAGACTCGATTCCTCGAGATGGTCTCCCACTGGACTCTAGAACCCGGTTACTTGTGCTCCCCACCTTGGGTCTATCCTAATGCGGAAAAGTAAATAATATACAACAATGGTGACATCATCCTCAACCCGGAAGTGCCCCAATAAAAGAATATTATATACAATGAATTTTATATGAATGCAAATAAAAAATCTCATCTCACATAAAACCCCCGGCTATTCAAATCACGACGATCCAATATAATATATCACATCAACACATAACATCACATGTCATCAACGTAAGAAAATATGCGTATCCCAATTGTCGTTGACATATAGCACCGAAACCGGCGATACATCACACATTATACTTACGGTCGCAGAAAAGAAAATGTCAAACTACAACATTTGGAATCCACAATCACCTTAGACATCATAAATCCGAAATATCACATATTACGGATTTCATGCCTAACTATATGAATTCCAAATATTGTATAACATTACAGAAAAAACTAGACGATGTTAAACGTTCCGATCGAATCAACAAACACCCAAAATTTCCCAAAATGCTCAACACTTGAGCGCATTTTAAAAATACTCAGTACATGCCACAGTGCCTATGAACCAGCCGTAGAAGGGTCAACCAATGCCTCACCTGTGGCACCGCGGAACAACCGCAAACCCTAGGGTTTAGCGGCGGTTCTTACGGCCACAGAATCAAGTTAGGGTTTCATTCTTCTAGAGGGTCCACCGCATCACTTGCACGATATTTGAATGTTCTTTAACTATGGAAAAATCCAACTCTTGGAAAATTTTCCGACGAGGGTTAAACTGGGTATTTAATATCCGTTCGAACCTTTTAACACCGTCTAAATAACCCGAAACAAAACTAGAATTACGAATACGAAAAACTCCGAATAGCCAATGCAGAAAGATAACATCACATGCAAATTTAGCAAAAACAAACAACACCTGAAATACCAAACCCCAAAGACTGGAACACTGTAAATATTTCAACCCAAAATTCCCTGACATGGCCGATCTGGCCGGTTTTACTGCATGTGTGGCCGGCCTAAAAAAGGAGAGAGGGGGTGAATTTTGTACAGTGTTCATATTGTATCTCATACAACATTCTACAGTTGTTTAAAACAATTTTTGACTCTCAGAAAATTTTGACAGAAACTAGGGTTTCGATTTGGGTGTTTCGGAGTTGTTTCGGTTTCGTAATCCTGTTAGTTATATGTATGCCCTAGAGGCCATTACTATACATACGTTGTATATTATAGTGGATGCTTGGACATATATAAGGAGGACTTTCTTGCTCGACATGATAGTATGCTATCGGGTTACTGTTTATTTTAACATGTACTCTGATTCTCTCTATGTCACATGTTGATAAAGCCCTTAGGATGAGTACTTGACTACCAGGACTATGATGCAGATCATACTAGTGGGGACAGTGTAGTTGCCAAGTACATCCTTCAAAAGTTCCTAGTCGTGGGAGTACCGAGACAGGGCATCGATACTGCAGAGTAGACTAGCGTATGCGCTTCTTGACCCATATGATGGGCGATGGATGATCCCATATCCATTGGTGTTTGACATCAGAGAAGATATACGGGTGCTTAGTGGAGACTGGGTACACTGGACAGACTTGCCGAGAACTCCCAGATGGTATTATACCTCACGTCAGATGGCAGTTTTCTGGTGACACTGGTACAGGTTAGTCTGTAGACCCGAGATAGTCATAGAGTCTTGTGTGATTCCCACTGTGCTTTGATTTCCATCATACCACGTCTAAGAGGGTGTGCAAAAAGGTAGCTTTTGGGTATAGTCCCGAATCACATGGAGGCAATGAGCGATAGGAGGGGTTTCGTCTCTCCCAGTATAGGGAGTTGATGTTGCGCTGTGTTCGATTGGCTATAACTGGAAATCTCTGGCCAGGGTTGCTGAGATTTACTGATAAGTGTTATCAGTAGTTTCTCGAACTGTTATAGATCTCATATCGACATGACTTATCAAGCTGCTGGGGTCTGACGTTTACCACCCCTAGGCGAAATATGCGACATATCATACGAAGAGACCGGACTGTACGTGAGTGTTAATGGTTGGATTCATGGGAGAATGTACAGGCTTGCTTGTTGATCTTCTGATTGCTCAATACCTAGGTGGCTGTTACGTTTAGCTGACCGCTTGCAGCTTGTGGGTGTTTGATATGATCATCACCTACTGCCGGTGTATTGACGATTCTTTAGAGTCCTACACAGAGGTTTCCTGGTTCAGGCAAAACGGAATAGGAGCACATATGTGATATGTGCGGGACCGGGAATAATACGTGTATGCGATACCGTATTAGATTCTCGCGATATGAGATATCGGCCGGGTATATGTGATATAGCCGGGTCATCGGATCAAGTGTTGATTCGATGAACTGATACAGATTATATTAGTCGGTTATTTATGAAATAGCCGGATTATCGGATCAAGTGTTGATTCGATAATTTAATGTATAATTATATATTTGATATATTAAATTACATTAACTAATATAAGCTCACTTAAAGATTCTTTTTCTCACTCGGGTAATACATTGATATATATGTGATATATGTTAATTGTATTATTTTATTTTGTTACAATAAATATTGTATATGTGATATATAATATTGTAACATGTTGTGGTTATAAATGCAACATGATTTGTGGAGTTTAAATATGGTTAGGGTTTGGATTAGGGTTAAGCTTTCATGAAGCTTTCAAGAAACTTCTTGAAGCTTTGACTTTGACCTTGATATTTTGTGATATTTTGCAAAGATATTTCTTTAACCCAACCCAACCCTTTAACCATAGTTGATTCTCTACATGGGTTAAGTCTTCATACTTAACCCATGGTTGCATTTCTAACCTCACACTTGATTCATTATTCATCACAAAAGGAAAATTCTTTTTCTTCTTCCTTGAGTTCTTGAAAAGCTTTTTAGCTTTTTCATATATGATGATATTGAGTGAGAAATCGAAAACAAATGAGAGCTAAATTCCTACTTCATCATCCTCATCTATTCTAGCCGTTTAGATTAGGGTGTTTGCTTTGCTAATACTTGATTAGCAAAGCAAGAGCTTGGGTTTGAGTTTCTTCAAGGTAGATCATTTTTGTTATTGAAGATCGGAAGCAAGCTTGCATCTTTCTCTTCATGGACCCTCTCTTGAGTCCGGGTACTCGATGATCGCAGTGAAGGGACCTCAATACGGAGCTTTAAAAGTGAAGGAATGGACTACATAGGTTGTAATCCCTAACTCTTAGAAGTAAAGTTGTTTACTTGTTTTGTTTCGCCTAATCTCTAGTCTAAAATCTTGGTTAGGGTTGTTCGGCACGTTTAAATTTTAAATCGGGCATGGTTGATACCTTATAGACCATTGTGACAGTGCCTAGTATCCCTACAGTGGTATCAGAGCCAAGCTAGAGCTTTAGGCGTCGTCTAGACGAAGTTTAAAGTCCGATCGAACCCTGAAATCCTATTTTACACCCCTCTCTGGAAATTTTTAAAAATGTTGATTTTTTCTGTATTAAAAATACTCAGAAAATTAAGCAGGTCATTTTATGGATATGTGTGAAAAATGACCCCCTAAATCTTTTAAAGCGCCGCGGAACCGCGGCCAAACCAGGGTATTGGCGGCGGTTCCGCGGCAAGTCTTAAGGATTGAGGGATAGTTTTTGAATAGTTGATCCGTAGGTACTTTTGCATGTTTCTGGGAATTTTTAATTTTACTCAAGTGTTGAGTTTTCTGGAGATCTTTTTTTTGTATCCGTTGATTCGATCAGAAAGTTTAATTTCGTTTAGTTTTCCGGATAATTTAGAACGTGTTAAAAAGTTCGAACGGATATCAATAACTCACTTTTTCCCCTGCCGGAAAATTTCCAAGTGTTGGATTTTTCCTTAATTAAGGAACATTCATAGTCGTGCAAGTAACGCGGTGGACCCTCTAGAAGAACACAAACCTTAACTCGATTATTTGACCGTTTGAACCGCCTCTAAACCTTAGGGTTTGGGGCAGTACGGCGTTGCTACATGTGAGGCGTTGGTTTGACCCTTCTACGGCTGGACCATTGGTACTGTGGCATGTGATGGATACTTTTTGAACTTCGCTCAAGTGTTGAGCTATTTGGGAAATCTTGGGTGTTTGTTTATTCGATCGGAAAGTTTAACATTGTCTATTTATCTGGAATGTGATACAATATTTGGAATCCACAAGTAGTTATGAGATAACTAATCTGAATGTTATAAATCTAGCAGTTTAGTCTCATTTGATCGGTTGCCACGGGATTTTGATGTGATCAAAAGTCTGTCGCAATCACGTAGCGTACGCGGATACTCGCCGGGTAAACTTAATAGATAGCCATGCCCCATAGCCCCGACCAAGTGACTGTAGGAGAACCCCGTCGCCAAAAGCATCCGTTCGGGTGCTCGCGGCAGCGGTGTTCCGCCTTAGTGCACTTCGTCGATCGCTTCTGGGGGTGCGGACGTCTACTAAAGTTTGCGACGACCATTCGATCAGGATGTCGGGAATCTTGTTGAATTGCCCGACTTGATATTGAAAAGTGTTTTCGAGATCGAGACTAAAATGCGGGGTTTATAATTATTAGGCATGCAATGTCTAAGGAATTCATTTGGTTAGGCATGAGATGTCTAAGAAGGTTGTGGATTCCAATTGTTGTAGTTTTACACTTTCTTTTCTGTGACCGTAAGCGTAGTATGTAGTGTATCGCCGGCTTCGTTGCTATACATCAACGACAATCGGGATACGCATACTTGCTTACGTTGATGATATGAGATATTATGTGTTGCTGTGATATGTTATATTAGATCGTCGCGTTTTGAATAGCCTGGGGTTTTATGTGAGATGAGCGTTTTTATTTTCATTCATGTAAAATTCATTTGTATGTAATATTCTTTTATTAGGGCACTTCCGGGTTGAAGATGATGTCACCATTGTATATTATTTACTTTTCCGCATTAGGTAGACCCAAGGCGGGGAGCATAAGTAACTGGGTTCTAGGGTCCAGTGGGAGACCATCTCGAGGAGTCGATGTAACGTTTTGAAAATCGTTTCGGTGAAATTTCGAAAAATCGGTAAAATAAGGGGGTTTTCTGTAAAAAGTCAAAATACAAATATCTTATTATAAAAATTAAATATACATATTCTAGCTATGTAATTGCTATTATTTGGTGTTTATTGAGCCGCTGGTGAAATTTCAAATTTTCTGAAAAAAATATTATTTTATTATTATTTTAAGCCGTCACTAATACATTTAATTAGGGAAAATTACAAATCGGAATGAGTTGAAACAAATTTTGTGCATCATAAAATATTAAATAAAATTTTATCATGTGGTTTTTGGAACGAAATCATTTGCCAAAACGGTTTAGAAATTATTGAAGAAAAAAGGCTTTTTTTTAGCGTAAATGGATGTTTGGGGTATTGTATTTATCATTTTTCATCACCCCACACCCGTACCCACACCCACACACCCCCACTTACTCCTCCCCATGGCTGAATTCAGCACCCACCATAATTTTTCCCCACTTGATTTCAAAGGAAAAGAAATGAAAGAAAAGAAAAGAAAATGGGTGAATTAGGTGGACTTTTGACCTTACCTTGACCATGACTTTCCTCCCTTGCATTTTCTCTACCTCCCTCTCTCTCCTCACTCCCATTTCTGGCCTCCCAACAGCAGCAGCCCCCCCCTCAAATCCCACTCTTTCTTCATCAAAAAAAATCCACAAATCACTTCAAAATCCATGCAAATTCAAATCTAAATCCAAATCCGACTCCTACCCATTTTAGCTTAGCCCGTATAGCATGTATCCTTGTGAAAAGAGAGTATTTTGGAGGGCCATGGATGCTTGTGGATCTTCATATGTTTTTGGGTATAATTCTAAACTTTTTGTTGCTTAATTTGTTACTAATTTCTTAAGCTAATTTACTTAAGTGTTAATTTGGTTATGTGAGTTTAATTGCAAGTTTTGGAATTCAAGTTGTGAATTTGATTGCAAGTTAGGGTTTTATAAAATTGGTGTATGGTTGTGTGTTATATTTAGGCTTTGTTGTCATGATAATACAAGGTTAGTAGCTAGTGTGAATGGTTAGTTTTAAAATTGTGTTAATTTGCTAAATTTCTTACTAGGTTTTTGAAATTTGTTAAATTCTTGGGATTAAAAATGTGTTTAGGGTTTTCATGACTTCATTAACTTTATTAAGTGTGGTTTAATGCTTTAGATCATGCAAATCTAAGCTAGATTGTAGTTTGTACATTTTTGCTTTGAAATTGTTAAAAAGGGTATTTTTGTAAACTAGAATATTAGGATTTTTGGAATTTAATGAGATTAAATTCCGGAAATTGTTTATACGACTTATTTAAGATATTTAATAAATATTTTGGCCGCTACATTCATTTAAACATCGTGTTTTGTACAAAAACGGCGAATTGTGCTTGCTAGATTTTCGGAAAAATGACTTTTTAAGTGAAATTGGCGTTTTTGTGAGTTTTAACCTAGTTTATATTAAAATTAGTGTTCGTGAATGTGCAAATGAGTGTGATTGGATTTTTCTCGATGGTTTGACGTTTGTACATCGACATCGAGGGTTGGTTTTACTATTCTTGCATGCGTAGGCGATAGGTTTGGACCTATGCGTGATACGCGTGCCGATTTGATTTTCGTATGCCGTTTCGATCTCGAATTTAGTTTTAATGCGATATGGTGCGTTATGATATGTAGGTACCCCCATGTGGACTTCGAGACGACAAGCAGGCGCGTGGCGACGTCGGCACCGGCTAGCGAGGACCAGGTGAGTAGATTTATATCTACGGGGAGAAGTCGGGTGGATGGCGTATAGCACCCCCGCAGTCCGTGGTGGTGTATACGGATGCGTATACACACCAACAATTATTATATGTTATTTGGGATTAATAACGATGCTTAGGATGGATATTGGTGTGTTGGATTATTTTAGCGTTGCGAACCCTAGGGTAGTGTTGCACTACACATACACACACACATACACACATACATACTTGCATACATTCCTATTGATATGTGCTCATGGGATTCTTTATAGCTATGTGTTCACATGGGTATGGGACTATGTGTTCACATACGGATTGAGGATGATAGTACTTGGGATTTATGATGAGTCGATGAGATTTGATTTGAGGCCGTGAGATCGGTGATATAGCAGGGTTCGTATTTGAGATACGACATGACGTTGTAGCGGGTCCTTGACGTAGTGTTTCACACACGTCCATGCATACGTAGGCGGTATCAATATGGTACTAGACGTAGATCAGTACCCCGATCTTGATATTTGATAAAGAGGATACCAGGTGAATAGTATGATGAATGTGATATTGACCCGTACCCAGATTGGGATGCCGTACGACGGATTTACGTACGAGCTATATTGATGATTGATCCGCACTCTTGACTTGGGATGCCTGATTATAGATATGGTATCGGATATGATATTATTGAGGCGAGACCACCGACTATACATATACAGGTATGTATATGTATCGACTCAGATGATAGGCGGTTTCCTTACCTGTAGTTCAGCTTGTTAGTTCAGCCGTATAGTTTAGTGTAGTTGTTAGATTAGATTAGACTTCTTACCTATTTCAAAAACTAACGAATCGTGGGTATTTTAAAAGACAGCCCAAGGGATCCTACGGATATTTCAAAAGACGTATCTTTTCATAAAAACACCGTAGCCCCTATTTTCAAAAACCCCATGATTCGTGTTATTTCAAAAGGCACCATTTGTAGGACTTATATTAGATTAATACTGATTAGTTATCGTTGTGTCTAGTATTCTGCTCCCGCACATTATTGCTGTTCGCTCTGCCCCGCATACTTATTTTGCTGCATACTCCATTATTGATATCATGCTGTTAGGACACCAGCACCATTACCGATGATGCGTATGTACCACATACACTTACTTGCCGGCTCACACACATCTTCATCGGTAATTGCCATGTCACGTACACTTAGAAAATACTATTGCTTGACTTAGGTTGTTAGTTAGTAGTTGATACGATATTAGTGTACCTGCCTTATATGCCAGTTTAGACATTGTAGTTATTACTTGTCACTTCATGCATACTGTTATTCCATTGTTCATGCCTAGTTATTAATCACACAGTGCAACTTGGTTATTGATACCATATACATTCATTATCATTGACATATGCACTTGTGATGATTTCTTGAGATTTATGATATTTCTGGATTTCGGGGGAAAGCCGCAAAATTTCTAAACTTATTATATTTTAAAAATATGTAAATTGCGGTTTTCTAGTGATGTAAGTGTCGTCCACCATGAGTTTGCTGTGGTTTTCGAGATCCGTGTCGAGGAGTGGAGGAACCGTCACGGGTACATGGTGGGCCCGGTATGGTACCCCGGGGCAAGAGGAATGTGGTGTTGACGTTGAGCCTGGCTGGGGAGCACTACCTACCGGTGATATTACCCGACGCGTCGGATATCCGGAGGATACCGTCGTGGTCTTGAGATGGATGGTAGGGGCCGGTCTGGACTGACGGCGCCCTAGATATTGAGATTGAGACATTGATATTTCGAGACAGTGAGATTTATGTTTTGTGTCGATGCTAGACATTGTTGATACTGATTTCATTATGATACCTCAGTTTAAAAACCAGAAGGAAATCTCACTAATTTATGAAAACAGTTTCTTCATTTACATGTATTCTGTTTTCATGCATTCATACCTCATTCATATGATATATTGCTACCTGAGGCACTGACACGGGCACATGAGATTACACTCGGTTAGATATTACCCTAGCCATTGTTATAGGCTGCATGTTATACATATTTTTGAGGATATATTATGACCATTGACCTAGGATTGCGTTATTTATGCGATTTCTGTGCGTAGATGTTTTTCTATTCACGAGTTGGCAACTCACCCCCGTTGTGCCCCAGTTTCTTGCAGGTTGCCGTACAGGTTCATTACGGCTTTGCGGGCATAGTTTCATTCGGGTGATTTTCTAGTAGGTGGGTTTACTTGTATCATACCCCCATTATTTATCTTGTATATCATTATTCTGTTGTATCTAGAATTCCATCAACCAAACATGTATTTATTGAGATAGAGACCAGTGTTGGTTATTCTTTCGACCTTAGAGTCGCTCGTTATTTTTCTGGTGGTTTTGAGTTTCCTTTTGAGTTTTGATCCTCGCCGTTGGCGTTGTATATTATATTGCTTGTGTGGTTGTGACCGTCGATTGACGAAGAGCTAGCTCCCGCTTGGGGATGCCTTTTTCTTAATTTCGTATACTATTCATGTTGTATCCCGTTTGGGGGCCAGCTTTTACAAAGGAGGCTCTGCCGAAATTTTCAGTAAATTTTTGATGTTTTAAAAACCGCATAATTCGGCTTATGCTATTGAAATTACTTGCTTTAAGTTGTTTTTCCTGCACTCTACTATTTTCTTGGTTTGGATTTCTGGGTTTTCGGTTTACTTAGATTACGTACGCCTCGAGACGTTCGTAGTTTAAGTGCCGGTCATGTTCCGCACTTTCGGGTCGTGACAGTCGAGACTGGGTCTCCTAACCCCAGAATTGGCAGTGTTGCTTGCCGCTCTCGTAGGGGTCTAGGGATGTGGGTTTGGCTATTCATCGCGACCGTGGAATCCGCATTTTATACAGGCTCGCATAAAACACGGAAATCCTAGTATATCTAATATTTCATATGTTATCTTCTGCTGCAATGTTCTGTGATGAGATCATATTACTGCTTGAGACGAATTTTTAATATTATATATATGAGATATATGTTATATTGCTGATTTCGTTTCAAATGTGATGCTTGTGAAGCATAATAAAATGGGACTTCATTAATGAGATTAATGAAACTAAAAGAAACCTAAAGATGTTGTAGAAACTTGTTTAAAAACTGGTAGCTCTAGTTCTTGCTTTGCATAGCGGTATTCCTTGTAGAATATCCAGCACCTTATTCGATAAGGAAAGAGCCGAGATCCTTTCACCGGGAGTGACCTCTTTTGCAAAACTGGAAGATGCTACAAACTCGGTTTGTCTTTTGATTGTTTTTATAGTTTTTGCTTTGCATAGTGATATTTGTGAAATATCCTGCACCTTATTCGATAAGAAAAGAGCCGACGATCCCTTCACCAGGAGTGACCTCTTTAGCAAAACTAGAAAAGGCCTAAAAAACATTCCAATTAAAATCACTCGATTCTACAACGATATCAAGTTCATTACGCAAAAGGTTTTCTTAAAAACCTGTCGTATCCCTCCGTCATTTCAGATAAGTACTACTTAGTATTCATGCTACGTTTGTTGACCATAGCCAAGGCGTAGTGTGCGGTAGCTAATTAATGCTTATCTGTGTAAGCATATGATGCGATTGAGTTAGGGTAGTCGTGCGACTTTGTTGACCTTAGCCAAGGGTCGTGCGGGTGGGTTTAATTCAATCGAGAAATGACGGGTTGAACTTGGCTAGCGCTTATGATTTGTTGACCTTAGCCAAGGTCATAAGTTGCTAGGGGTAAAATATTATTGGGAATTTCAAGAATTGAAATTTACAATGAGATTGCATACCTTCTATGAGATAGTTGGATCCCGATACCTGCTGCGAGTAAGAGTTACTCCTGGGAGAGTTTTACACATTACAATTAACCGATCAAGTAGGTCTCTAGAAAGGTGTCAACGGGGTTACGCCCCTGGGAAAATGAGGTTTACTTTAATTTTGTAACGTTTTGAAAATCGTTTCGGTGAAATTTCGAAAAAACGGTAAAATAATGGGGTTTTCTGTAAAAAGTCAAAATGCAAATATCTTTATTATAAAATTAAATATACATATTCTAGCTATGTAATTGCTAGTATTTGGTGTTTATTGAGCCACTGGTGAAATTTCAAATTTCTGAAAATTTTTCCGAAATTAATTATTTTAATATTATTTTAAGCCGTCTCTAATACATTTAATTAGGGAAAATTACAAATTGGAATGAGTTGAAAAAAATTTTGTGCATCATAAAACATTAAATAAAATTTTATCATGTGGTTTTTGAAACGAAATTGTTTGCCAAAACGGTTTAGAAAATATCAAAGAAAAAGGCTTTTTTCGGTGAAATTAGTGTTAATGGGAATTGGAGTAATACATTTATCTTTTCCCTAACTCACACACCCACACCTCACCCTCTCCCCCCCTCCCAATGTGGCTGGCCCACTTTGACAGCCCCTCCCTCTCTCTCTCTCTCCAATCACCTCACATTTCAAATGAAAAGAAAAGAAAAGAAAAGTTAAAGAGATGTAGAATTTGTCTTTTCTCCCCACTTTCTTTACCTCTCTCTCTCCTCACTCCCCCCACACCACATGGCCGAAAACTTTCTGTCCCCCATCAGCAGCAGCCCCTTCCCCAAATCCCCTCCATTTTGCATCAAAAAAATCCACAATTTTGCCTCCAAATCCTTGCAAAATCAAAGCTAATTCAAAATCCAAGCCTTACCCATTATTTCTTGGCTACTATAGTATGATTCTTAGTGAAAAGTTTGCATTTTGGAGGCCAAGATTTTGGTGCTAGATTCATTTTTGATCTCTTGATCATGAGGTATAATTCTAACCTTTCTTTTAAATTGTTGTTAATTGCCTTAGGTTAGCTTAATTATATGTTTAAATAGGTTTTTAATTAGTTCTAAATGCATGATTTGAAATTCAAGAGAGGGGTTTGAATTCAAATTGGGGTTTTGTATTGTGAGATTATGGTTGTGTGATGTATTTGACATATTAGTGTTATGCTAAATCAAATCAAATTGCTAGTTTGCTTTTTTTGTAAATTTTAATTGTGATAATTATATAAATTGCAAACTAGGTTTTAAAAATATATATATTTTGGGGAGATAAAAATATAATTAGGGTATTCATAACATTATTAACATTTTAAATTGTAGTTTAATAGTTTAGTTCATGAAAATCCAAGCTAAATTGTTATTTGTGCATTTTTGCTATAAAATTGTTAAAATTGGGTATATTGTAAACTAGAATTTTTGGGTTAATGAAATTTATTGGGAGTAAATTATGGAAATTGTTTTTATGACTTATTTAAGATATTTAATAAGTATTATGGCCGCAAGATTTGTTTAAACGTCGAGTTTTGTACTAAAACGGGTAATTTTTGCTTGCTAGATTTTCGGAAAAATGGCTTTTAAGGTGAATTTGGGGGTTTTGTGAATTTTAACCTATTTTATATTATAATTAGTGTTCGTGAATGCGCAAATGAGTGTGTTTGGGTTTTCTCGATGGTTTGACGTTTGTACATCGACATCGAGGGTTGGTTTGGCTATTCTTGCATGCGTAGGCGATAGGTTTTGACCTATGCGTGATACGCGTGCCGATTTGATTTTCGTATGCCGTTTCGATTTCGAATTTGGTTTTAATGCGATACGGTGCGTTATGATGTGTAGGTACCCCATGTGGACCTCGAGACGACAAGCAAGCGCGTGGCGACGTCGGCACCGGCTAGCGAGGACCAGGTGAGTAGATTTATATCTACGGGGAGTAGTCGGGTGGATGGCGTATAGCACCCCCGCAGTTCGTGGTGATGTATACGAATACGTATACACACATATATTTTGATTATATATTTTATGTTGATATGAGACTTGATGATAAAGGTGGATTCTAGGTGTTCATGGATTAGTTTAGTGTTAGTTGCGAAACCCTAGAGTAGTTGTTACACCCACACACGCACACACACACATGCATACATCTATGTTATTACCTGTGCGTATATGGGGAGATGTGTTTATGTGTTCACCTGGGTATGGGACTAGGTGTTCACATACTGGATTTGCGGATGATACTTGGGATTGAGATGAGTCGATGAGATTTGAGTTGAGGCCGTGAGATCGGTGATATGGCAGGATTCGTACTTGAGATACGTCCTGATGTTATAGCGGATCTTTGAATGACAATGCCATGTGAATAGTGATATTAGTAGTGTACTAGACATAGGTCAGTACCCCAGATGATGATCTTGATAAAGAGAATACCGGATGAACAGTATAATGAGTATGATATTGACCCGTATCCGAATTTGGGGATGCCGTACGACGGATTTACGTACGAGCTATATATTGACGATTGATCCGCACTCTTGACTTGGGATGTCTGATTATAGATATGGTATCGAATATGATATTATTGAGGCGGGATCACCGACTAATATATATACAGGTATGTATATGGATCGACTCAGATGTTAGGCGGTTTCCTTACCTGTAGTCCAGCTTGTTAGCTTAGCCCTTTAGTTTAGTTTAGTTGTTAGATTAGATTCGATTCTTACCTATTTCAAAAACTAACGAATCGTGGGTATTTTAAAAGACAGCCCAAGGGATCCTACGGATATTTCAAAAGACGTATCTTTTCATAAAAACACCGTAGCCCCTATTTTCAAAACCCCATGATTCGTGTTATTTCAAAAGGCACCATTTGTAGGACTTATATTAGATTAATGCAGATTAGTTATAGTTGCGTCTAGTATTCAGCTCCCGCTCATTATTGTGGTTCGCTTCGCATCGCATGCTTATATTATGTTTCATACTCCATTATTGATATCATGCTGTTAGGACACCAGCACCATTACCGATGATGCGTATGTACCACGTACACTTACTTGCCGGCTCACACACATCTTCATCGGTAATTGCCATGTCACGTACACCTTAGAAAATATTATTGCTTGACATAGCCTGTTAGCTAATAGTTTAGACATGATATTAGCGTACTTGCCTTATATGTTAGTTTAGACATTGTAGTTATTATCTGCTACTTCATGCATACTGTTATTGATTGTTATGCCGCATTCATGGATTCTCATGCATATATTTACTATTTTACGTGTTATTGAGGTTTTGGATTCGGATTCCCATGAGATTTTCTGGATTTGGAGGAAAACCGCAAAAACATAAATAAACATTTTCTCTCTTTTAAAATAAAAAGTGCGGTTTTCCCATGATGTATGAGTCGTTCACCATGAGTTTGCTGATGGATTTCGAGACTCGATTCGAGGAGTGGAGGAACCGTTTCGGGTACATGGTGGGCCCGGTGCGGTACCCCGGGGCAAGAGGATCGTGTTGTTGACGTTGAGCCTGGCAGGGGAGCACTACCGACCGGTGATATTACCCGATGCGTCGGATATCCGGAGGATATCGTCGTGGTCTTGAGATGGATGGTAGGGGCCGGTCTGGATTGATGGCGCCCTAGATATTGTGATTGAGATATTGAGATTTTGAGATATTGAGGTACAGAGATTGTGATATAGAGATATCGAGATATTTGGACACTTGTTTTGTGTCGATGCTGGGCACTGTTTTATGCTGATTTCATTTATGGTACCTCACTTTTAAAATACAGAAATCTCACTGATTTATGAAAGCAGTTTTCGTCTGTACATGCATTCTGTTCCATGCATTCATACCCCATTCATATGATATATTGCTACCTGAGGCACTGACACGGGCACATGAGATCACACTCGGGTTAGATATTACCCTAGCCATTGTTATAGGCTGCATGTTATTCATATATTTGAGGATTTATTATGATCATTGACCTAGGTTGCGTTATTTATGCGATTTCTGTGCGTAGATGTTTTTCTATTCACGAGTTGGCAACTCACCCCCGTTGTGCCCCAGTTTCTTGCAGGTTTGCCGTACAGGTTTCATTACGGCTTGCGGGCATAGTTTCCTTCGGGTGATTTGCAAGTAGGTGGGTTTACTTGTATCGTACCCCCCATTATATAACTTGTATATTATTACTCTGTTGTATCTAGAAGTTCCATCAACCAAACATGTATTATTTTTGAGATAGAGACCAGTGATGTTATTCTTTCGACCTTAGAGTCGCGCGTTGTATTTCTATGGTTTTCTTGTTGTTTTGAGTTCCTTTTGAGTTTTGATCCTCGCCCTTGGCGTTGTATGTTATATTGCTTGTGTGGTTGTGACCGTCGATTGACGAAGAGCTAGCTCCCGCTTGGGGATGCCTTTTTATTGATTTCGTATACTATTCATGTTGTATCCCGTTTGGGAGCCAGTATTTACAAAGGAGACTCTGCCGAAATTTTCAGGAAATACTTGATGTTTTTTTAAAACCGCATAATTTGGGTTATGCTATTAAAACTACTTGATTTTAAATTTGTTTTCCTTCACTCTACTACTTTTCTTGGTTTGGATTTCTGGGTTTTCGGCTTACTTAGATTACGTACGCCTCGAGACGTTTCGTAGTTTAAGTGCTGGTCATTTTCCGTACTTTCGAGAGGTGACAAAGTTGGTATCAGAGCGTTAGGTTTTACCTTCGGAGCGTAGGATGACCTTTGGTTGATGGAATAGGTGACTAAAGTAGAGTGATGTACCGTTGGTATGTTCCGCGGTATATTTACGATACGCTACTCCACTTAAGAAGCCTTAGGATGTACATTTCTTTGTTCAGAATCATATTCATTCCTGATCTAGCCTCATCGGTACCAGTTACGGTTTGCTGCCACGATTACCGGCAGGGAGAGCTACGGTTAGAATTGCGGTCAGCACAAGCTCGTCACGAACGAGGACTGACCAGGGCGTAATTTTGGCGACACACGATTGCGGAGATGTGTCTTTTTACTGTGTTTCGCGCCACGAGCGTTTGGCGGATCGCCTTTATGAGATTTCTTGGACGTGCCGATCAGTACCAGAGGATTGGGCCACCGACAGAGGCCAGCCAGATTTTGATGACCGTTGATGTATTGCTTATTCATGATGGTCGAGGCACTGTTCAGCGTGCAGACGAGCGAGCCAGTTATTGCTGCGAACGACGAGATATTGCCCCAGATGCTGGAGCTATTGCAGTACGAGTTGTACTAAGAGATGATAGAAGGTCGCTAGTCATTGAGGATGAATGACTAGGACATGTGGATCGTTCACCTACCCCGATGCGAGGTCATCAGATAGATTGATTCCTGCTAGAGACGACTTCTCGCGGAGACGTTGAGAGTCAACAGAGATGATCGAATGTCAGAAACCTATTTTTCCAAGTTTAAGTAGTCGGAAAGACATGCAGGCAATTCTATGGTCCCTCTAGAAGAATGAAACCCTAACTCGACATAATGACCGTGTGAAAGCCTTTGAACCTTAGGGTTTGCGGCAGTTCCGCGGCACCATTAGTGAGGCTTGGGTTTGCCCTTCTACGGCTGGACCACCGATGCTGTGGTATGTACTCGATACTATTAAACTGTGCCCAAGATGTTGAGCCCTTGGGGGATTATGAGGTTTTGACAATCGATTGGATGGATCGACTTAATTCGGATGCTAGGTGGTGAGATGCATTTCTTGGGAGACTCCCGATACGAAGATAGCCGTTGGAGCTCAGTCCATGCAGCCGCGACGAGACGAGTCCAAAGCAAACGACATTAGAGAAAAGTGAAGTAAGAGGTTCGTACCAGATCTAGATGAGATGACGTTCCACTCCGCCGACATCAGAGATGCGATGCGCATGCCGAGGCATGGTACTTGGATTTACCTTCCAGAAGGAGTCGCGATGAGTATGCAGCCGTTCCGGAACAAGAAATTGATATGGTAAAGGACGATGACTTTCGGACAGTTCGGCAGAGACGAGATTTGGGAGAGACCTCGACAAGACCTTTCTGGAATAAATTACGAGAAGACCTGGACCTAGGAGTGGTCATGATACACACACCAGCAGGCCAGATTTCAGGATCGTCGACGAGACATGCTATGAGTGACCACGACAGTTGGCCAGAGATTCTTGGAGGATATGCTTGAGCGGGACTATTCCGCCATACTTGATTTGCGTATTTTGGGCAATTTATTCGCATGATTGATTTTGATGATTGAGTTTCATGATATTTGTCTTCATGGACCATGGTTGCACCTGCTGAATATTTACGATTTTTGCACGGTTGTTGCACTTGATATCGTTTTCGTGCCTTGGTTCTCATGTTTGTGATTATATGGATTTCATACAGTTGAGTTGATTTGTGCGTATATACGCACATGATTTGGTTTTTGCACTCGGTATGATTCACATATGCTTGCAGTGCAGTGATACGCATTTTGTGCACTTAGATGCACTGGACTTCGATTTCGATGGTGATGTTCGATATTTGTTTTGTGCACCTTGTGCACCTGATTGGATTTTGCGTATATTCGGCACTTGATATTGGATTGCATGATTTCGTGCACGATGGATGCACCTGATTTGGATTT
Organism: Agapanthus africanus; assembly: GCA_030015575.1. Classification (NCBI taxonomy): domain Eukaryota; kingdom Viridiplantae; phylum Streptophyta; class Magnoliopsida; order Asparagales; family Amaryllidaceae; genus Agapanthus; species Agapanthus africanus. Next base: position 162,712,143 of record CM057350.1, on the reverse strand, counting down.
TCGCGCATGTTGGGCGCATGTTTTGAAGTGTGATTTTGGTGCACACCAGATGCACTAAATCGAGATTTTTCGTGCATGTCAGATGCACCTGATTTTGCTGTCAGGCACACATGTTGCCTACGACAGATGTTTCGTGCACACCCGATGTACTTAGATGTTATTTCTGTGCATATGTATGGCACATATTTGGATTTTGATTTCCGTGCGCACCAGACGCACGTAGTATTCATACGCGTATTTTGGGATTGATTTTTCTTATAGAGCAGTACGTTTTTATGATATTGCTATGTGTTTTCGTACTGAGCAGGACTAGTCAGAGGACAGTACCTGAATATATTTTGCATGCATTGATAGTTATTGAAGGGATTTTCAAAAAAGCGAGCTATAGCCTCAGCATTTACCTACGTGTCTGATATGACACGAAATGTTTAAAACAAGGAGACCCTTCTAAATTGTTTCCAAAACGGCGGAACGTACATTTCAAACAAAGGTATATATGTATATAGTTATTTTCTTATGATAGACGTCCGCCACTGTGCAGTGTTATGTGCATTGCACAGCAACTTAAAGGATTTGGCATGCATTTCCTCCTGATATTTGCATGTATAGTTCCGATTTATAGCATATCGGTCTTGCTTGGATCTTGACATTGATGTCTTCCCCATGACTCCGATGATTGCGGGATGCTTGACGGAGTTTTGATTTTGAGTTTTATGCTCATTTTTCATGCGCATGCGTTGCGCTACGATTTGTTTTATGTATTTACGATTTCGGAGCCCCGACGACTTGATGGTTTTGCTTAGATGTTTTAGTATTTGGGGGGAGTTTTAATTTAAATTCGGGGACCGAATTTCTTTAAAGGGGGAAGATTATAACGTTTTGAAAATCGTTTCGGTGAAATTTCGAAAAAACGGTAAAATAAGGGGGTTTTCTGTAAAAAGTCAAAATGCAAATATCTTTATTATAAAATTAAATATACATATTATAGCTATGTAATTGCTAGTATTTGGTGTTTATTGAGCCACTGGTGAAATTTCAAATTTTCTGAATTTTTTTCCGAAATTAATTATTTTAATATTATTTTAAGCCGTCCCTAATACATTTAATTAGGGAAAATTACAAATTGGAATGAGTTGAAACAAATTTTGTGCATCATAAAACATTAAATAAAATTTTATCATGTGGTTTTTGAAACGAAATCGTTTGCCAAAACGGTTTAGAAAATATCGAAGAAAAAGGCTTTTTTCGGTGAAATTAGTGTTAATGGGAATTGGGGTAATACATTTATCTTTTCCCTAACCCACACACCCACACCTCACCCTCTCTCCCCCTCCCCATATGGCTGGCCCACTTTGACAGCCCCTCCCTCTCTCTCTCTCTCCAATCACCTCACATTTCAAAAGAAAAGAAAAGAAAAGAAAAGAAAAGTCAAAGAGGTGTAGAATTTGTCTTTTCTCCCCACTTTCTTCACCTCTCTCTCTCTCCTCACTCCCCCCACACCACATGGCCGAAAATTTTCTGTCCCCAATCAGCAGCAGCCCCTCCCCCAAATCCCCTCCATTTTGCATCAAAAAAATCCACAATTTTGCCTCCAAATCCTTGCAAAATCAAAGCTAATTCAAAATCCAAGCCTTACCCATTATTTCTTGGTTACTATAGTATGATTCTTAGTGAAAAGTTTGCATTTTGGAGGCCAAGATTTTGGTGCTAGATTCATTTTTGATCTCTTGATCATGAGGTATAATTCTAACCTTTCTTTTAAATTGTTGTTAATTGCCTTAGGTTAGCTTAATTATATGTTTAAATAGGTTTTTAATTAGTTCTAAATGCATGATTTGAAATTCAAGAGAGGGGTTTGAATTCAAATTGGGGTTTTGTATTGTGAGATTATGGTTGTGTGATATATTTGACATATTAGTGTTATGCTAAATCAAATCAAATTGCTAGTTTGCTTTTTTTGTAAATTTTAATTGTGATAATTATATAAATTGCAAACTAGGTTTTAAAAATATATATATATTGGGGAGATAAAAATATAATTAGGGTATTCATAACATTATTAACATTTTAAATTGTAGTTTAATAGTTTAGTTCATGAAAATCCAAGCTAAATTGTTATTTGTGCATTTTTCCTATAAAATTGTTAAAATTGGGTATATTGTAAACTAGAATTTTTGGGTTAATGAAATTTATTGGGAGTAAATTACGGAAATTATTTTTATGACTTATTTAAGATATTTAATAAGTATTATGGCCGCTAGATTTGTTTAAACGTCGAGTTTTGTACTGAAACGGGTAATTTTTGCTTGCTAGATTTTCGGAAAAATGGCTTTTAAGGTGAATTTGGGGGTTTTGTGAATTTTAACCTATTTTATATTATAATTAGTGTTCGTGAATGCGTAAATGAGTATGTTTGGGTTTTCTCGATGGTTTGACGTTTGTACATCGACATCGAGGGTTGGTTTGGCTATTCTTACATGCGTAGGCGATAGGTTTTGACCTATGCGTGATACGCGTGCCGATTTGATTTTCGTATGCCGTTTCGATTTCGAATTTGGTTTTAATGCGATACGGTGCGTTATGATGTGTAGGTACCCAATGTGGACCTCGAGACGACAAGCAAGCGCGTGGCGACGTCGGCACCGGCTAGCGAGGACCATATGAGTAGATTTATATCTACGGGGAGAAGTCGGGTGGATGGCGTATAGCACCCCCGCAGTTCGTGGTGATGTATACGAATACGTATACACACATATATTTTGATTATATATTTTATGTTGATATGAGACTTGATGATAAAGGTGGATTCTAGGTGTTCATGGATTAGTTTAGTGTTAGTTGCGAAACCTTAGAGTAGTTGTTACACCCACACACGCACACACACACATGCATACATTTATGTTATTACCTGTGCGTATATGGGGAGATGTGTTTATGTGTTCACCTGGGTATGGGACTAGGTGTTCACATACTGGATTTGCGGATGATACTTGGGATTGAGATGAGTCGATGAGATTTGAGTTGAGGCCGTGAGATCGGTGATATGGCAGGATTCGTACTTGAGATACGTCCTGATGTTATAGCGGATCTTTGAATGACAATGCCATGTGAATAGTGATATTAGTAGTGTACTAGACGTAGGTCAGTACCCCAGATGATGATCTTGATATAGAGGATACCAGATGAACAGTGTAATGAGTATGATATTGACCCGTATCCGAATTTGGGGATGCCGTACGACGGATTTACGTACGAGCTATATATTGACGATTGATCCGCACTCTTGACTTAGGATGTCTGATTATAGATATGGTATCGAATATGATATTATTGAGGCGGGATCACCGACTAATATATATATACATGTATGTATATGGATCGACTCAGATGTTAGGCGGTTTCCTTACCTGTAGTCCAGCTTGTTAGCTTAGCCCTTTAGTTTAGTTTAGTTGTTAGATTAGATTCGATTCTTACCTATTTCAAAAACTAACGAATCGTGGGTATTTTAAAAGACAGCCCAAGGGATCCTACGGATATTTCAAAAGACGTATCTTTTCATAAAAACACCGTAGCCCCTATTTTCAAAACCCCATGATTCGTGTTATTTCAAAAGGCACCATTTGTAGGACTTATATTAGATTAATGCAGATTAGTTATAGTTGCGTCTAGTATTCAGCTCCCGCTCATTATTGTGGTTCGCTTCGCATCGCATGCTTATATTATGTTTCATACTCCATTATTGATATCATGCTGTTAGGACACCAGCACCATTACCGATGATGCGTATGTACCACGTACACTTACTTGCCGGCTCACACACATCTTCATTGGTAATTGCCATGTCACGTACACCTTAGAAAATATTATTGCTTGACATAGCCTGTTAGCTAATAGTTTATACATGATATTAGCGTACTTGCCTTATATTTTAGTTTAGACATTGTAGTTATTACCTGCTACTTCATGCATACTGTTATTCATTGTTATGCCGCATTCATGGATTCTCATGCATATATTTACTATTTTACGTGTTATTGAGGTTTTGGATTCGGATTCCCATGAGATTTTCTGGATTTGGAGGAAAACCGCAAAAACATAAATAAATCTTTTCTCTCTTTTAAAATAAAAAGTGCGGTTTTCCCATGATGTATGAGTCATCCACCATGAGTTTGCTGATGGATTTCGAGACCCGATTCGAGGAGTGGAGGAACCGTTTCGGGTACATGGTGGGCCCGGTGCGGTACCCCGGGGCAAGAGGATCGTGTTGTTGACGTTGAGCCTGGCAGGGAAGCACTACCGACCGGTGATATTACCCGACGCGTCGGATATCCGGAGGATACCGTCGTGGTCTTGAGATGGATGGTAGGGGCCGGTCTGGATTGACGGCGCCCTAGATATCGTGATTGAGATATTGAGATTTTGAGATATTGAGGTACAGAGATTGTGATACAGAGATATCGAGATATTTGGACACTTGTTTTGTGTCGATGCTGGGCACTGTTTTATGCTGATTTCATTTATGGTACCTCACTTTTAAAATACAGAAATCTCACTGATTTATGAAAGCAGTTTTCGTCAGTACATGCATTCTGTTCCATGCATTCATACCCCATTCATATGATATATTGCTACCTGAGGCACTGACACGGGCACATGAGATCACACTCGGGTTAGATATTACCCTAGCCATTGTTATAGGCTGCATGTTATTCATATATTTGAAGATTTATTATGATCATTGACCTAGGTTGCGTTATTTATGCGATTTCTGTGCGTAGATGTTTTTCTATTCACGAGTTGGCAACTCACCCCCGTTGTGCCCCAGTTTCTTGCAGGTTTGCCGTACAGGTTTCATTACGGCTTGCGGGCATAGTTTCCTTCGGGTGATTTGCAAGTAGGTGGGTTTACTTGTATCGTACCCCCTATTATATAACTTGTATATTATTACTCTGTTGTATCTAGAAGTTCCATCAACCAAACATGTATTATTTTTGAGATAGAGACCAGTGATGTTATTCTTTCGACCTTAGAGTCGCGCGTTGTATTTCTATGGTTTTCTTGTTGTTTTGAGTTCCTTTTGAGTTTTGATCCTCGCCCTTGGCGTTGTATATTATATTGCTTGTGTGGTTGTGACCGTCGATTGACGAAGAGCTAGCTCCCGCTTGGGGATGCCTTTTTATTGATTTCGTATACTATTCATGTTGTATCCCGTTTGGGAGCCAGTATTTACAAAGGAGACTCTGCCGAAATTTTCAGGAAATACTTGATGTTTTTTTAAAACCGCATAATTTGGCTTATGCTATTAAAACTACTTGATTTTAAATTGGTTTTCCTTCACTCTACTACTTTTCTTGGTTTGGATTTCTGGGTTTTCGGCTTACTTAGATTACGTACGCTTCGAGACGTTTCGTAGTTTAAGTGCCGGTCATTTTCCGTACTTTCGGGATGTGACAAATTTGGTCCGTGCGAAAGCGCGGGGAACCTTCCTCAAAGTACCGGCACTGGCTTGGCTGAAAGATTAGCGAACTTGTAGAGTGTATTTAATCCCGGCTAGTATTTCCTTTTAGGGTTTGAAGGAAGATTTGACTAAAACAGTGGGAGACATCCTGATTAGATATATTAATAACCAATCTAATCTTGCAAGAGCATACGCTGAGTGTTTTCTTCTATCTCTCTCCAGGTAGCGACTATGTCACGCTTTAAATCAAGATAATAATATGGATGTATTGACCGAACCCGCTTGTTATACTGCGCTAGGGAACGTTGGTCCTGCTCCAACTTATAATTGTTATAAGACAGAGCAGGAAATAGGGGATTACCAGAATTCCCGTGCCGCCCAAACGAAGAAAGTGCATGTTGATGCATCATCTTCGGGTATGTTCATTAACGAGAACCGTTTCTCAGTATTCTTTACGTCCTGGGTATGAGATACCGGATCAGGATCCCGCATATGTAATTTGTTACATGGGCTACTGATAGGTAAAGAACTGAGAACGGGTGATAAGTTTCAAGAGTTGGAAATGATGCAAGTGTTGCAGCCAAGTCTGTTGGCAGTTATCACCCTGTATTACCAGAATACATTGATTCTGAACGAATGTTATTAGATACCGAACCTGATATACAACATCATATCAGTCTCTTTATTAGTAAAGAAAGATATAATTTTGTATTGTTGGATAATATTTTGAACATTTCCTATATCAAGAGTTGATCGGTTCAGACACGTTATCTAAAAGCATAGACGTTCTAAATCAAACTACAGTTCTTAACGTACAGAACACACACAAGAGGAAGAGTTCAGAAATGAACGAATCCTTCTTGAGGCCTTGTAGACTAGGTCAAATCAATGCGACCCGACTAGCTGAAGTTACATAAAGATGCATATTTAAATTAGTTTGGATTTACATCTTGTAAAACTTGCCAGTCATGTCACAAAGATAAGATGACCACAGCTCCGTTTATTAGAAACAGAGAAAGAGTTAGTGAACTCTTGGGATTGATACATGATGATGTATAAAAGTCCTCTGTCTACATATGCCAGGACAGGTTCTTTGTACTTCATTACATTCATTGATGATCTCTCAAGATTCAGACATATGTTCCTGCTGAAATACAAGTCCGAAACTTTTGAGATAATCACAGAATATAAGTTAGAAGTAGAGAACCAAAAACGAGTATAAGTATTATGTCCTTTGATGAGATCAAGGAGGAGAATACTTGAGCATGGAATTCCTGGACTATTCTAAAGGAGAATGAGATTCTCTCTCAGCATTACTCCTCCGTATACACCACAGCACGTCGGTGTATCGGGGCGGAGCAATCGCACCCTATGTGATATGGTGTGCTCTATGATGAGTACTACTGAGTTGCCTATTTTCTTTTAGGGTTACGCACTTGAGAAGTTGCATACCTATTGAATAGGGTTTTAACCAAATCAAATGTCTACCACTCCATATGTGATATGGTATGGGAAGAGCCCATCTCTTAAAGAGGTTAAGATTTGGGGTTGTCCGGCCTATATCTAAAAGAAAAATCCGGACAAGCTCGAGGCAAGGTCAGTTCTGTGGAAGTTTGTTGGATATCTCAAGCATTCGCAAGGGAATATCTTCTACCATAGCGAGGAACAAAAGTTGTTTTATTTCTCGGCATACCACTTTTTGAGAAAAAGGGAATTTCTTGTGAAGAAATTAGTGGTCATGAGGTAGAACTGGAAAGAGTTCCAGCTATACAAACTGCAGCTGATGATTTGTTAGAACCAAAGGATTCAATAGTTTCCAACGAACCTCAGCCTCTCCGCCGATCTAGTAGGGTTCTTCATCCACCTGAGGGATACTTCGGTTTCTGTATGACAGTGGGAGAGAGGATTGCATCATGAGATGATGACCCAACTAGTTTCGAGCAGGCCATCAGGAGTGAGGACTCTCTGAGAATGGCTGGATGCTTAGCGATCTGAGATGGAATCCTTATACACCAACAAAGTATGGACTTTGGTTGCTTTATCTGAAGGGTTAAATCCCCATCAGGAGCAAGCATATCTTGAGAAGATTACTTGGTGTACATGGAAAAGTTGAGACTTTCAAAGCTATGCTTAAGTCCATCCAGATCCTACTTGCCACTGCTACATACCATGACTACGATATCTGGCGGTTGGGTGTCATGACAGCTTTTTTAAATGATGATTTGGAAGAGTGCGTCTATAAGTACACAGCCAGAGGGTTTCGTAAATAGTGGGAGCAGCGGAAATGTGTGCAAGATATTTTATGTGATAAATCAGGCATTGCGGAGTTGGAACATCTGTTTTGATGTAGTAGTCAAAGAGTTTGACTTCATCAAAATAGGTAGATGAACCTTGTATATACAAAAAGGTAGTAGAGAGTATGGTGGTGATCCTCGTAGAGTACGTGGATGACATACTCTTAATAGGGAAGGAGTTTCCTATGCTACGCTCGGTCAATCTTCTCTTATCACAAAGATTCTCCATATAGGATCAAGGTGATACCTTCTAAATCCTGAGTTATGGATCTATGAGATAGATCTAATTGGATGTTAGGATTCTCACTAGTTGTAGTGAGATGGTGATTGAAAGAGATTTTTAGATCAAAAATATTTAATTGCCGCAATCAAGAACGGCGTCGCTTGGTAGCTAGCCGGTGAATACGGATCGGTCCACAGGGATGATGTGTATTTCCTAATTATTCTAACGAGTTAATTCCAAATGGTGTTTGGATCTTTATCACTAAAACTAATTTGATTTAGACTAGGATTTAGAAATCTTGCTAGGGTTAGGTTTAGGTTAAGTTTGGTAAAATAAAATTTCCCACCTCTTTCAATGCCCTAAATTAGATCTTTTTAGGTGTTATGGTAATTATTAATAAAGGGGATTAGGACGATCGGGAAAAAACGATGTTTCTTCCTCTAGGTCCTTATCCGTCCTTTCTTAACCCTTACCCTAACCACCATGGAAAACATGCATATCCGGTCTTTTATACTACGGTATCACCGTTACCTCATGGGTAGGGTGCCGTAGGGAGCGGAATATGTATGCATGGAGTCCTAATTATTAACATGTGATGGGCAAGAAAGGGGTGAGAGATTCGCATCTCTCAAACCCTTCCCTATTCCTAACCCTAACAAGCGAGGAAACTACTCGCTCATTGAGGGATCTACAAAAGTCATAATTTTTATTTTGGTTTTATAGTTAAGAGATTAATTAACTACTGCAGATTAATAGAAATTCTAATCTAGATTAAACTAAAGCAAATAAGAATTTTATCTAGGGCAGAAATTGAAAACTAATAACTAGGGAAAATAAAAAGAACTACTTACAAATTGATGCTCTCCAAAACTTGAAAAGAACTCTGAATTTTATTCAATGAAAAGAGGCATGACCTAAAACAAGTTTTTGGGTCTCTATTTATAGGACATAGAAAACTCTAGGTTTACAATCGCCGCACGTATGCTTTTACAAAAATACCCTTAGGAAGACTATTCAACGCGCCGCCAGACATTATGGAAAATTTTCGCCACTACGGGCTTAGCACGGCCGCCGAACCGCGGCCATAGACCAGGTTTGGCCGCGGTTCCGCGGCCAAACAGTGAGCTTGTATGCTGAAATTTCCTGTGCTGCTTCTGATTGTACTTTTCTTGCTGTTTCTTTGGTTGGTTCATCAGAATATCTTCTATTTCTCTTCCAGATCTCCACAGTGAGTAATGTAGTGGACTTTTATCATTTGCTTCGTGTCGAAGTCTTGAACCTTGCGCTGCCTTGTACTTTGTGAACTGATTATTGATCTTCATTGTCCTTCAAAATGTGGCATGATCAAGATTCCACCTTTTATCGGTCGTAGTCTCACTTTTGTATCATTTTTTTTTATCAATTTCACTGTTTTTGTTCCGAGAACCTGTAACCTGCAACTATGTAGTAGACATGGGTCAAAAGCACCTGTTTATTTGTAAAATGTATAAGAATGGGGTCTAAAAGAATGCAAAATTATGATATGAACAAATACCCCTAAACTTATCTTTTGCTCGTCCTCGAGCAAACCTAGTTTTATTCTCAACAAAATCCTAACCCTACTTTCTCAGGGAAACGCGATTGCACTGAGCTCGTACAACAAGCCGTTAAACCTCTAGGTGTCCCTAGTAGGAGGAGTGTTGTCTCTTGAGGGTTTTCAGCGGATACTACCCACAAAATCCTATCAATTAGGCCCATTGACTTTTATTCTCCAATTAGGTTTTCTAACAAGGAATTCTATTATCTTCGACTCATAAATCATCCACCCGTATTCTTCACGCTTCCTTATCATTTAACTTAAGATTATATATGTTCTTGTGAATTTACTTAGCTTTTGGCATCTCTTAAGTTTTCCTTCTAGGGTTCTATCTCAACTTAGGAATTTTTATCATCTCTATTAAAGATATAAGTCCTATTCTTCGTTCCTATCTCTTATCTAAACCCCAATCACATACCCCTACGTGTGTGTATATATCACCCTTACACTTGGAAATTCAAATCAAGCAATCATACTCTTGTCCGTTGTTCAAAGTTCTTCTTAATTGGTAAATTTTTAGATGAATTTCGCTCACACATCCTTCATGCGATCGTTAATACTTCTTGAGGTACCAACAACCGATTACAAAATGTGTATGCGCATTAAAGCATAATTCCTAGTCTTGTAACACCTAAGGCTTTAGCAGTGACTCCCAAACCAGTTGGTCTAAGGCATTAGGTGATGAAGCACCCTCGCTAAATATTTTTCTATTTTTGCAGCCTTAAGTAATTACAAAAACCAGTGTTCATTTTTTTCTTCATTCACACTTTTTTTTATTTTTCTTCGTACTAAGAACTTTAAACAAGAGCATTTCAAGGTCTCTCCTATTATTCCAAGTTTCAAGATTTGTGTTTGTGCAATTTTGTAGGGTATATATTTTCAGAATTTAGACGTAAGCTAGGAATTATTTTTATACTCTAATAAAAATATCAATACTATTCCTTTGTTTTAACTTAGCCCAAGAAGTCAACTCGAAATTTGCCTATTTCTAAATAAACTACAAAGACATATACTTTCTACCGTTAAATTTTAAGAAAGGTTATTTTTAGGGTTTTTAATTTACTAAGTCTAAGATCTAGTTGTTCCTAGCTAGTTAACCTATTTGTTAAACTCAAGTCAAATATGGCCCAAAATTGAATACTTTAATTTTTATAATTTTTGAAATTTTCAATTTTTATGGGTTTTTCTTTTTCTATGTATATTTTTTATTTTTCAAATTTTCGATTTTTATGAATTTTATATAAGGATGCAAATGCAAAAATATACATATGAATGCGAAGGAAGAAAACTTACCGAGCATACCCCCAAACTTAAACTGGACAGTGTCCTCACTGTCAGGCTACACCAAGTGGGTCGAAAATGTCGGCACTTTCCTGCTTATTTTTTTTTATATTGTAATTATATTTACAAATGATACACACCCCCAAACTTATTTGAAATAAAGTTTTGGCAAGATGATCAAAAATTTGGGGGTCAAATGGAGGAAGATCAATCAGTGTAAACCGGCTCCTGCAAAGACAGGAGCTCCTACGACGGGTCCGCAGTGAGGAACGGTTTCAATCGATGTCCGTTTACTTTAAACAAAGTACCGTCCTCCGGATTTTCAAGATCGACCGCACCGTGCGGATATACGGTGCGTACTAAAAACGGCCCTTTCCACCTAGATCTGAGTTTGCCGGGGTGAAAGTGTAACCGAGTGTCATAGAGTAAAACCTGTTGACCAGGTTTAAACGTTTTGCGCATAAGGTGTTTGTCATGGAACACCTTAGTTCGGTTTTTAACAATGACAGCATTATCATAAGCCTCATCCCGCAGCTCTTCTAGTCGTTTAATTGCAGCTTTCGATTGCTGCCCGCATCTCCCATTGATAAATTCAACTCCTTGATCGCCCAAAATGCCTTGTGGTCAATCTCAACTGGGAGGTGGCAAGCCTTCCTATAAACAAGCCGGTATGGAGACATACCAAGATCGGTCTTGTATGCAGTACGGAAAGCCCATAGTGTGTCGATCAGTTTGTGTGACCAATCTTTACGGTTTTTAGAAACCGTTTTCTCCAAGATTTGCTTAATTTGCCGATTCGAAATCTCGGCTTGCCCACATGTTTGGGGATGGTATGGCGTTAATAGTTTGTGTGTAATGGAATATTTGCGCATTAAGGACTCAAAAGTCCTATTGCAAAAGTGAGATCCATTATCACTTATAATTGCGCGAGGGTGCCCAAACCGAGAAAAGATATGTTCTTTAAGAAATCGAACGACAACCTTGTTATCGTTTGTTCAGCTAGGCACAGCCTCGACCCATTTTGACACGTAGTCAACAGCCAAAAGAATATACACATTCCTAAAGGAATTGGGAAATGGTCCCATGATATCCGCCCCAAGTGTTGGCACCGGGAGCATGTCTTGCAGTACTCATATGCATCCTTAAAGAGTCGTGGCCAGTAGAAACCACACTGCAAGATTTTCTCGGCTGTCTTCTTTGGGCCAAAGTGCCCACCACACGCTTGATCGTGGCAAAAAAAACAGCACACTCTTAAACTCATTTTCAGGTACACACCGACGAATGATTTGGTCGGAACAGTATTTAAAAAGATAAGGTTCATCCCAGTAAAAATGCTTTACTTGGGACAAGAATCGGAGTTTATCCTGTTTCGACCAATCTTTAGGTATCAAGCCGGTGGCCAAGTAGTTTACTATATCAGCGAACCATGGTTTGCAAGACACGGTTAAGAGTTGCTCATCGGGAAAACATCTTTAATTGGAATTTCAAGTATAGGCGAAGAAGGAAGTCGTGAACGGTGATCGGCCACTACATTTTCACATCCTCTTTTGTCCCTTATGACAAGGTCAAACTCTTGTAGCAAGAGGATCCAACGTATTAGCCTCGATTTAGCATCCTTCTTCGCAAAAAGGTGGCGAAGAGCTGAATGGTCCGTGTATACTATCACTGGAGAGCCGATTAAATAAGGCCGGAATTTTTCAAGGGCAAACACAACGGCTAAAAATTCCTTTTCTGTTGTTGTGTAGCTTAGTTGGGCATCATTTAAAGTTCAGCTAGCATAATAAATCACGTGCGGCATCTTATTAATGTGCTGTCCAAGGACATCACCAATGGCAAAATCTGATGCGTCGCACATAATTTCAAAAGGGTGCTTCGAGTCTGGAGATGAAAGAATGGGCGCAGAAATGGGTGAGTGTTTCAATGACTCGAACACTTCCATGCAAGTTGAGTTAAAATCAAATGTTGTTTCCTTGGCCAATAAGAGAGTCAAGGGTCTAGCAATCTTGCTAAATCCTTGATGAACCGTCTATAAAAATCGGCATGGCCAAGGAAAGCTCGGATGTTTTTGACGCATTTAGGAGGAGGAAGATTAGAAATGACCTCAATCTTGGCTTTATCAACCTCTATGCCGTTTTGCGAGATGACATGTCCTAAGACAATGCCTTCTCATACCATAAAGTGGCACTTCTCCCAATTTAAAGTGAGAGTCTTATCCCTACAGCGGGTAAGAACTGCGTCAAGGTGTAGTAAACACTCGTCGAAGGATCACCAAAAATAGAGAAATCATCCATAAGGATCTCCAAAAACTTTTCAACCATGTCTGAAAAGATCCCCATCATACACCGCTGAAATGTAGCGGGTGCATTGCATAACCCAAAGGGCATGCGACGATAAGCAAAAGTACCAAAAGGACAAGTAAATGTGGTCTTGTCTTGATCCTCTTTGGCTATGGGGACTTGGTTATAGCCAGAATAGCCATCCAAAAAGCAATAGAACTCGTGCCCAGCCAATCGTTCTAGCATTTGGTCAATGAAAGGTAAAGGAAAGTGGTCTTTCCTTGTCGCGGCATTGAGTTTTCTATAGTCGATGCAAACTCGCCACCCAGTTTGGGTGCGAGTGGGTATTAACTTATTTGCCTCATTGGTTATGACCGTAATGCCCGATTTCTTTGGCATAACATGAATGGGGCTAACCCCCTGGCTATCCGAGATATGGTAAATGATACCACTATCAAGACATTTAACAATCTCCTTCTTGACAGCCTCTTTCATTATGGGGTTGAGGCGTCTTTGTGGATCCCTTACCGGCTTGGCATCATCCATCAAGTGTATATGATGTTCAACTATGAGGGGACTAATCCCCTTGATGTCCGCCATAGACCAGCCAAAAGCTTACCGATTATTTTGTAAGACTATTTAAGGTGCGATGGCAAGAGCTTTAGTTCGAGTTTAGGAGGTGAAACAATTGATGGTAACAATGGTGTAACTGTTTCAAACTCGAAGGATTCCATCAACGGTTCATATCGAGTGTACGCAACCGAGTCGGATGGTTCAACTAACTCATCCGTAAAATCAAAAGACTCAACCTCGGGTGGTGAGTCTTCATAATCATCTAAAAAGGTGAAACACTCATAATCGTTGTCCGGCGTGAAAGCTGTGTCAGATTCTAGGAGGAACGCACTGGAGGCGTCAACACTGCTGTGATCAAATATAATTTTTTCGAACTCACGGTCCTCCTCCGCGATCTCATTGATCGAGCAAACATCAAGTACGCTAGAATTAGGGTCAGAAGGCTGATTTCCCAACTTAAAAATGTTGAGTTCAATTGTCATATTTCCAAAAGATAGATTCATTGAACCATTACGACAATTGATCACCGCATTAGAAGTCGCAAGGAATGGTCGACCAAGTATCACCGGAATTTGACTCCGGGGGTTAGCTACAGGTTGTGTATCCATAACAATAAAGTCAACGGGGAAAATGAAATCCTCTACTCTAATTAACACATCCTCCAACTCTCCCCTAGGATGGGTGATGGATCGGTCGGCCATTTGGAGAGTACAATGAGTGGGCTTAAGCTCTCCAACGCCTAATTGTTCGTACACAGAATATGGTAGCAAATTGACACTAGCATCAAGATCTAATAGTGCTCTATTGATATTCTTGTCCCCAATTGTTATCGAAATAGTAGGACAGCCGGGGTCCTTGTGCTTTTAGGGTAAAGATTGGACAAGAGCATCGCTAACAGCACTAGCCACGAAAACTTTCTTTGGTACTTGTGACCGTTAGTGTATATGCCCTAGAGGCCATTACTGTATCATACTAGTATGTATATTACTTGATGGAAGTTTGGGATATTCACAGTTGTATAGACAATCTTGCTCGAAATGGTAGTATGCTACTTGGTTTGTCTCTGCTTTAATGTGTACATGTGTTTCTTTTATTATATCACCTATACGCATTAGTGGAGCCCTTAGGATCTTTGCTTGATTACCAGCGTTGTGATGGCAGTCACACTCGTGGGGGCTGGGTAATCTACAAGCACATCCTTATTTACACGTCCCTGGTCATGGGATTATCGAGACAGGGCATCGATACTCCGGAGTAGACTAGCGTATGTGCTTCTCATCCCAGCGCGGGAGACGGCCTGTCCCACAGCCGTCAGTACGTCGTAGTTGAGATAGTATGCGGGTGCTCGTTAGGTTACGAGTACACTGGACAGGACTCGTCGGGAACTGTTGGTTGGTATTATACCTATCGTCAGTTATCAGTTCCCAGGTGACATGAGTACAGCTTAGTCCGCTGACTTGACACTGTCACTTCGCCTCGAGTGTGTTCCCACTGCACTTTGATTACTACCCTACCACGGCTCAAAGGAGTCGTGCAAACAGGTAGTTTTTGGGTGCAGTCCTGAAGCACTTGGAGGCAGTGACGGTTAGACAGGATTCGTCTCTCCCGGTATTGGGGGTTGACATCGCGCTGTGTCCAGGAGAGCCATTACACAAGTAGTCCCTGGCCAGGGCAAGCGAGATATACTGGTAGCTTTCCAGTGTTATCTCAGGGTGTTCTGGGCTACACTCTGACATGACTTGTACCGCTATTAGGGGACTGATGTTTACTGCCCCCCTAGGCCCGCCATGCGATGTATCAGACGATCAGACCGGACTGTACGGAGACTGTCACATTCAGGCTCAGTAGGAGTTCAGATGGGTTCACCTCGTCAGTCTTCTTATCGGCATCTACCTGGGGACCGTTACGTACAGCTAGTGCCGCTTGCGGTCTGTGGTTAAACCTACTGCCAGCGTAGTGTCGAGTCTTTAGAGTCCCACACAGAGGGTTATTCGCCTTTAGGTAAAATGAGTAGAGGTCGCATGGTTTTGCGACAGGGTTCGTTCACATCCGCGCACTTGTGCACGTTTGCTGTCCGGACAGCTTATACTAGCGGGCTTTGGATTAAGCCGGATCCTAGTATATGATTTGGGATTGGTTTTATCTCATTGTATTTGTGTTCCTCGGATCACGGATATGGGTGTGTATGCACAGTTGACTGAGACAGAGGTATAGGACTTTGATTAGGGTTGATGACCATTGTCATTTTCTTAACCCTAATACTTATGTATGAATTATAATTAATTGATATTAGTTAATTATAATTGTGCATGGTTAGGGTTGTTGACCATTTGACTATACTTGCCTTGTTGACCTAGGTTGACATGTTGACCATCATCATTCCATATGAAAGATACTCTTTGATCCTTGCAAATGGCATTTAATGTGAAATGATAATGGTCAATTCTTGATTAACCATGACAATTATCTTAGCTAATTATCTAATTTCCATAATTCACATATATGTGAGAAGAATGGTTCATTTTATTCTCATTCTATCATTTTGGTTCTCTCTCCTCCTCTTCCTCTCTCTCTAGCTCTCCCCTCTCATGAGTTGAGAATCTCTTGAGCTTGAGATAAATCCTTCTAAAATAGTCTCTACTCTTTCTAAGGTTCTAGGATTATCACTCCAAGCATCTTAGTTACTTCTAGTTTGAAGTTGAAGCCAAAGGTTGAGGCTCTCGGGTGGATCCTTCTTCGACTAGAGAAGGCGACAAGGAGATCACTTTCTTTCACTCCAAGGAGCAAGGAGAGAAGGACTTAAAGCCCTAGGTATAACCTCTTTTCCATGTAGCTAAACTCCTTTTAGCTTTGTAGTTAGTTTATGTTTAGCAAAGATCCTCCTTTTGCTAGTCCATGTTGCCTAGTGTGTTAAAAATACGATTTTTATACCGTTTCCGCCTCCCCGCAAGCACCGGGGTGGGCAACGTGGACTTACAGTGGTATCAGAGCCTAACTAAACATAAACTAGCTAGTTATTAAAGTGTATAGAAGTTCGATCGGTAAAAATCGCAAAACTAGTTTTCAAAACTCTAAGTTTCTGTTGTTTTTTTTTCTGCTCTGAAAATAATAAATCATACTTCAAAAATCGACTCAGGGTTTTGTTAAGCAACACACCAAAACGATCCAGTGAACCGTTCAAAGCGCCGCGGTACCGCGGCAAGAACATGCTTCTTGCCGCGGATCCGCGGCCGAGTTGACTCGGTCGTGGACCGAATTTGGTGCAGTGTTCTTCTGTTAAGGTTTTGGGATTTTTAAAATATTTTATTTCTGCCCAGATTTTCCAGAAAAGAAATTTGTATTTGGGGTGGTTATAAATCCGTATTTTTGATCGAACTTCCCTATACTTTGACTAATGGGTTATATCTGTGATGTATTATATGTATTTAACGTCTGCTAATCGCTATACGTCGATTAGTGGGGGTTATACATATTTGTGATCTGTAATGCTTGTTGGTTTGTGTATATGAACTCGGTGGATTGTCGCGGATGAATAGCCGGGGTGGATGTGAGATGAGAGTTTCTTTTTCTTTCATTCATGTAACATGTAATTTGATGTAATATTATTTGTATGGCCGCACAACCAGGTCGGGGTTGTAGCCGTCATTGTATAATTTCTTTTTACTGTTTTTGCTCCTAGGATAGACCCAAGGTGGGGTACACAAACTACCGGGTATCTCGAAGTGCCGAGTGGCCTACTCACGTTGTTGAGGGAGGTTGCTTCACTTCGGGTACTTGGCGGGTAGTTTGCCGCACCCGTAGGGGTCTAGGGTGGGGTTTGGCTATTCATCGCGACCGTGTAATCCGCTTTTCGTTGTAGGCTCGAACGAATCGCGGATTCCTAGTATATCCAAAGTGTTCATCTGTGATCTGGATTGACTATCATTGCTATATATCTATATATGATATCTATTTAGGTGTTGCTTATGTTTTGCATCCGCGCTAGTCCAGCCCCCGCTCTGTCGTTAGTTAAGTAACCTAACGGGTGATGACGGGGCCCCGTGGCGAATGCTGATGGCATAAGCGTACAACATATTTTGGTTGTTTTCTGCAATGGTAGGATTAAATGATGGGACGCATTAAAATTAATGCAAGAAAATAAACCAAGTAAAAGTCGTTGGAACATTTTGAAAACCACTCGGTTCTTTTCAAAACCAAACTTTTAAAATGCGGAGCTTGAACCACTCCTTTTAAAAGCTATCTCATTCCATTGATTATATCAAGTTCACCACGTTCACGGTTTCGCCAAAACCATTTGTAGCCCTCCATCATTTCAGTTAAATATTCGGTAGTATTCAAGCTATGCATTTTGACCTCACGCCAAGGCATAGTGATTGGTAGCTGCCGGATATTTATCTGTTGCATAGATAGAATGCGTTGGTTTGAGACAGTCGTACTGCCATTTTGGCCTACGTCAAGGGTAGGTACGGGTGGGTTCAAATTAACCTGGATAATGATGGGTAGAACTTGACATGTGACTTATGACATTTTGACCTCAAGCCAAGGTCATAAGAGTATGGGGCAAAAATCCACATCGGGAGTTTCATAAGTACTGAAACTTGCTAGCGCTGCATACCATTTGGAGTGTGATGATTCTGGTAGGATTCCTTCAGTTTTATCACGCGATAATATTTGGATCTCGATCCTACTGTGAGTATATGCTCCTCCTCGGGAAATTTCTCACCTAACGATCAATGCTATAAACCTAGTAGGTGTCTAGAAAGGTGTTAGCGGGGCTACGCTACAGGGAAAAGAGGTTACTTAATTAAGGAACTTCGCGAAAGCGTTGGAAAACCTCCCTCGAAGTACCGACACTAGCCTGGCTGAACGGTTAAGCAAGTATTGTACGGTGAGATTGATCCCGACTAATTCTTCCTTTATGGTTTGAGGAGGGATTCGAGAGACAGTGGGAGCCATCCTGTTTAGACAAACTAAAAACCACTCTAAACCTGCAAGAGTATCATGCTAAAGTGTTTCTTTTCTCTCTCCTAATTGCAGCGACCAATCAACATGACCGGACTTAAGTTATTACTAGATAAAAACATACTGACAGGGCCAAACTATAAAGATTGGCTCAGGAATGTCAAAATGGCAATCACTTATGACAAGTTGGGGTATCTTCTTACCACCAAAGCTCCCCCTGTCCCAGGTCCCAAAACAAGTGTCGTAGATAGGGAAATCTATAAGACCTGGGAAATCGACTGCGCGAAGGCCAAGTGCCTTGTGCTTGCCTCTATGGACAACGAACATCAGAGGAGGCACGAGAATATGGACCTAGAGTCCATATTTCTTCATACAAAAGAACTGTATGGAGAGCAATCTCGTATCGCCAGATACGAAGTGTCGAAGAAGCTATTTTCGGCAAGATTGGCCGTCGGATCAACGGTAGCGGAATACGTGCTTAAGATGATTGGCTATATAGAGGAGCTCGCGGACCTTGGGACCACGTTGGAGAATGAACTCTACACTGACTTGATTCTCCAGTCCCTTCCTTCCACTTACGCCCAGTTTGTCCTAAACTTCAACATGCAAGGAAAGGAGGTTGAACTTTCCGAACTTCTGAACATGTTGAGGAGTGCTGAGGGCACCCTACAGAATGGTAGGGAAACATCTACTTTGTTTGTAGGAGGATCTTCCTCTTCTAAGTCCAGGGATAAAGCCAAGGGAAAGAAGAAGAAAGCCCCCACCAAACCAAGGGGCGGTGTTAGTAAAGTGGATATGAAGGGAAAGGCAAAAGCAACAAAGGTAGCGGGGAAGCTTGTGGGGGAAAGAAGAGTGCTTTTACTGTCACAAGAGTGGACGCTGGAAGAAAGATTGCAGGGCTTGGAAGGCCAGAACACAGGATCTGAAGCAAGTTGCGGCTTCAGCTTCAGGTGTGTATGTTATTGAAAACTGTCTATCAAAAAACTCTATTTCCTGGGTATTGGATACCGGATCAGGATCTCATATCTGTAATTCTTTGCAGGCGTTGAGAAAGCGTAGGTTTTTGAAGGCAGGTGACATGACCCTCAAAGTTGCAAACGGAGCTAGCATGGATGCTGAGGCCGTGGGGGACTATCACCTGGGAATGTCAGATGGACATGTTTTGGTTTTACGTAATTGCTTTTTTGTACCCAATGCAACTTGTAATATCATTTCTGTATCTTTAGTTTCTAAAGAAGGTTATGAATTTGCGTTTGTAAGTAATGTTGTAAACATTCACCTTAATCAAGTTCTGATTGGGTCAGGTACATTGAGTAATGGTATATACGTATTAAACCAACCACAGATTTTCGATGTCCAGAATACACACAAAAGAAAGTCTCCAGAAATCAATCAGGCTTTCTTATGGCATTGTAGACTCGGTCACATAAATGAGAGAAGGTTGACGAAGTTACATACAGAAGGATATTTGGATCCGTTCGAATATCAATCATATGCAACTTGTCAATCCTGTCTCAAAGGAAAGATGACAAAAACTCCGTTCACTGGACACGGAGTAAGAGCGAGCGAGCTCTTGGGACTCGTACACAGCGATGTGTGCGGTCCAATGTCTACACATGCGCGAAGCGGTTATTCTTACTTCATTACTTTTACGGATGATTTTTCAAGGTTCGGACATGTCTTCTTAATGAAGCATAAATCTGAAGCTTTTGAAAAGTTCCAGGAATACAAGAATGAAGTAGAAAAACAAACAGGCAAAAGTATCAAGACACTAAGATCTGATCGAGGTGGTGAATACTTGAGTGCCGAGTTCCTGGATTACCTAAAAGAGAATGGAATTCTCTCTCAGCTTACTCCTCCATACATTCCGCAACATAACGGTGTATCGGAGAGACGGAACCGAACCCTATTGGATATGGTACGGTCCATGATGAGTAACGCTGAGTTACCGCGATCATTCTGGGGATATGCGCTAGATTCAGCCGCATACCTTTTGAACCGAGTTCCAACTAAGACTGTGCCTACCACACCATATGAGTTGTGGAGTGGGAAGAAACCCTATCTTCAATATCTGAAGATCTGAGGATGTCCATCTTTTGTCAAAAAGCAGCATGCGGACAAACTCGATGCACGCTCAGTGCTGTGCAAGTTTGTGGGTTACCCAAAGAACACCAGGGGGTATCTTTTCTACCACGCAGAGGAACAAAAGGTCTTTGTTTCTCGTAATGCCCACTTTCTAGAACACCAGTTTTTAGAAAAGGAAATTAGTGGGAGCGCAGTAGAACTGGAAGAAATTCCAGAAACACAAGCTATTACTGAAAGCTTAGTAGAACCAGAGGGTTCGAAAGATCAGGACATTCCTACGCCGCTCCGCAGGAGTAGTAGGCAGTCTCATCCGCCGGAGAGATACTACGGTTTTCTCATAGACGGGGATAGAGAAGATTGCATCATTGATTGTGATGAGCCGACTAGCTTCCAGCAAGCCATTCAGAGCGTTGACTTGGTAAAATGGCTGGATGCAATGCGGACCGAAATGGAGTCCATGTACACCAACAAAGTATGGACGTTGGACATTGCTCCAGATGGGGTAAAACCCGTAAGATGCAAGTGGATCTTCAAAAGGAAGATTGGTGTAGATGGACAGGTCGAGGCCTATAAAGCTAGACTTGTTGCAAAGGGTTTTCGTCAAAGACCTGGTTTGGACTATGACGAAACCTTTTCTCCAGTGGCTATGCTGAAATCCATTCGGATCCTTCTTGCCATTGCTGCCTTCCACGATTATGAGATTTGGCAGATGGACGTAAAGACCGCTTTTCTAAATGGAAATTTAGAGGAGTGTGTCTATATGGACCAGCCAGAGGGTTTCATTCAGAGTGGGAGCAGCAGAAAGGTGTGCAAGTTGCTCAAGTCCATTTATGGACTAAAGCAGGCATCGCGGAGTTGGAACATCTGTTTTGATGAGACGGTCAAGGAATTTGGCTTTATCAAAAATCCAGATGAACCATGCATCTATAGTAGATTTGTAGCAAGAGCTGTCGTATTCGTCGTTTTATACGTGGATGACATTCTCTTAATAGGAAATGACATTCCTATGCTACAATCTGTCAAAGGGTTCTTGTCACACAGGTTCTCCATGAAAGACCTGGGTGATGCCTCCTACATTCTGGGGATCCGGATCTATCGTGATAGATCTAAGAGGATATTAGGACTTTCACAGTCCAGGTACATCGACACCATACTGAAAAGATTCAGTATGGAAGATTCCAAGCGCGGTAATCTACCGGCTTGTCACGGGATCACCCTCTCCAAAGAGATGTCTCCCAAGACTGATTTGGAGAGGGATCGCATGTCTATTATACCCTACGCTTATGCGGTAGGCTTTATAATGTATGCGATGTTGTGTACCAGACCAGATGTGGCTTATGCACTGAGTGTGGTAAGCAGGTATCAGTCAAACCCTGGGGAGAAACACTGGATAGCGGTAAAGAACATTCTCAAGTACCTGAGAAGGACTAAGGAGATGTTCTTGGTGTATGGCGGAAAAGACCTCCAGATCGAGGCCTTTACTGACTCCAACTTCCAAAGTGACAAGGATGATTCCAAGTCCATGTCGGGCTTTGTCTTTACCATCAATGGAGGGGCGGTGTGTTTGAAGAGTTCCAAACAGGAAACCATTGCTGACTCGACTATGGAAGCGGAATATATCGCTGCATCTGATGCCGCAAAAGAAGCCGTCTGGATGAGGAAGTTCTTGAAAGAACTTCAGGTGGTTCCGTCCATTGTTGATCCAATACCTCTGTATTGCGACAACAACGGGGCTATAGCTTTAGCGAAGGAACCCAGGTCCCATCAGAAATCCAGACACATTTTGAGGCGGTATCACCTGATCAGGGAGATCATGGATCGCCAGGAGATCGAGGTTCGGAGGGTTGCTTCAGAAGATAACATTGCAGATCCATTCACGAAGGCCTTACCCCAGACTCAGTTTGAGCGGCTGATCGAGATGATAGGTCTTCGATACGCCAGTACATGGCCTTAGTGCAAGTGGGAGATTGTTAGTGTATATGCCCTAGAGGCCATTACTATGTCATACTAGTATGTATATTACTTTATTACTTGATGGAAGCTTGGGATATTCACAGTTGTATAGACAATCTTGCTCGAAATGGTAGTATGCTACTTGGTTTGTCTCTGCTTTAATGTGTACATGTGTTTCTTTTATTATATCACCTATACGCATTAGTGGAGCCCTTAGGATCTTTGCTTGATTACCAGCATTGTGATGGCAGTCACACTCGTGGGGGCTGGGTAATCTACAAGCACATCCTTATTTACACGTCCCTGGTCGTGGGATTATCGAGACAGGGCATCGATACTCCGGAGTAGACTAGCGTATGCGCTTCTCATCCCAGCGCGGGAGACGGCCTGTCCCACAGCCGTCAGTACGTCGTAGTTGAGATAGTATGCGGGTGCTCGTTAGGTTACGAGTACACTGGACAGGACTCGTCGGGAACTGTTGGTTGGTATTATACCTATCGTCAGCTATCAATTCCTAGGTGACATGAGTACAGCTTAGTCCGCTGACTTGACACTGTCACTTCGCCTCGAGTGTGTTCCCATTGCACTTTGATTCCTACCCTACCACGGCTCAAAGGAGTCATGCAAACAGGTAGTTTTTGGGTGCAGTCCCGAAGCACTTGGAGGCAGTGACGGTTAGACAGGATTCGTCTCTCTCGATATTAGGGGTTGACATCGCGTTGTGTCCAGGAGAGCCATTACACAAGTAGTCCCTGGCCAGGGCAAGCGAGATATACTGGTAGGTTTCCAGTGTTATCTCAGGGTGTTCTGGGCTACACTCCGACACGACTTGTACCGCTATTAGGGGACTGACGTTTACCGCTCCTTAGGCCTGCCATGCGATGTATCAGATGAACAGACCGGACTGTACGGAGACTGTCACATTCAGGCTCAGTAGGAGTTCAGATGGGTTCACCTCGTCAGTCTTCTTATCGGCATCTACCTGGGGACCGTTACGTACAGCTAGTGCCGCTTGCGGTCTGTGGTTAAACCCACTGCCAGCGTAGTGTCGAGTCTTTAGAGTCCCACACAGAGGGTTATTCGCCTTTAGGCAAAATGAGTATAGGTCGCATGGTTTTGCGACAGGGTTCGTTCACATCCGCGCACTTGTGCACGTTTGCTGTCCGGACAGCTTATACTAGCGGGTTTTGGTTTAAGCCGGATCCTAGTATATGATTTGGGATTGGTTTTATCTCATTATATTCGTGTTCTTCGGATCATGGATACGGGTGTCTATACACACTTGACTGAGACAGAGGCATAGGACTTTGATTAGGGTTGATGACCATTGTCATTTTCTTAACCCTAATACTTATGTGTGAATTATGATTAATTGATATTAGTTAATTATAATTGTGCATGGTTAGGGTTGTTGACCATTTGACTATACTTGACTTGTTGACCTAGGTTGACATGTTGACCATCATCATTCCATATGAAAGATGCTCTTTGATCCTTGCAAATGGCATTTAATGTGAAATGATAATGGTCAATTCTTGATTAACCATGACAATTATCTTAGCTAATTATCTAATTTCCATAATTCACATATATGTGAGAAGAATGGTTCATTTTATTCTCATTCTATCATTTTGGTTCTCTCTCCTCCTCTTCCTCTCTCTCTAGCTCTCCCCTCTCATGAGTTGAGAATCTCTTGAGCTTGAGATAAATCCTTCTAAAATAGTCTCTACTCTTTCTAAGGTTCTAGGATTAGCACTCCAAGCATCTTAGTTACTTCTAGTTTGAAGTTGAAGCCAAAGGTTGAGGCTCTCAGGTGGATCCTTCTTCGACTAGAGAAGGCGACAAGGAGATCACTTTCTTTCACTCCAAGGAGCAAGGAGAGAAGGACTTAAAGCCCTAGGTATAACCTCTTTTCCATGTAGCTAAACTCCTTTTAGCTTTGTAGTTAGTTTATGTTTAGCAAAGATCCTCCTTTTGCTAGTCCATGTTGCCTAGTGTGTTAAAAATCCGATTTTTATACCGTTTCTGCCTCCCCGCAAGCACCAGGGTGGGCAACGTAGACTTACAGTGACTTCCACTTCTTGGTGCATAAGTTCTTTAAGATTTTTGCGTATGAAGGAACTTGTTGGATTGCATCCAAGAGAGGGATATTTATGCTAACCTGTTTGAACAACTCTACAATCTTCTCCATCTGTGGAGTTGGTTTATTGGATCTCAACCTGTTTGGAAAAGGAACATTTTGAAAATTTGTTGAGTCCAATTTTTATGGATCAGATTGTGGAGTTGGAACGGTTCCTCGTATAGATGTGTTCGTGTTGTGAGAAGTGGGTCCGTTCGAGCTAGAAGAAGTAGAGCCTTGTGAAGGATGAAGAATAGGCTCTAACGAAGAAGAAGAAGAAGAAGAGGATGAAGAAGGACCACCGGCAGGGGTGTCATTGTTAATACCTACATTATTGTGCAACACTTTTCCGGATCTCAACGTGGTCATAGCATTTACGTTATGATTTTGCTGTTCATATGCAACATGTGCGTGACCGGGATTTGGCAATGGTTGAGATGGAAGCTTTCCCTTTTCTCGCTCGCTCAACGCAGCATTGAGTTGTGCAATTTGTGTCTCAATAGATTTAATGCTTTGATCGTTTGAGGCACTGTTTTGCACCAAAGATTGAATGGAAGTCTCCAACCTTACTGCGGATTGTGTAGATTGCTTTAGGAATGCATCTAGACTTCTTTCTAGCGAGTTAACCTTATCATTATTTGGTTGAACAAAATTGTTTTGAGGGTAAGAGTTGTTGGGCAAAAAATTGTTCTTTTGGTTAGGGTAAGGTTGTGGGTGGAAAGGTTGCTGGTATTGAGTTTGTGGAGGTGCTTGTTGTTGTGGAGGAGGAGGCCTTTGAAATTTATTGTTTCCTTGGAATTGCTGATTTTGATTTCAAGCAAAATTTGGGTGACTCCTCCAACCCGGATTGTATGTCGAAGAGTATGGATCATTTCTTTGTCGTTGCTGAAAGACAGCATTGACGTGATCTTGTCCTTGAGCAGGTGGATTGTAAGGGCACTCTTCGGTAAGATGTGATGGATCCGAACAACAAGCACAAACAGTCCGTGGGGGCAAAGCAGGGGCAGGAGAAGGCGATGAGATTTTGGTCTCAATCGCTTCTAGCTTTTTCGTAAGTGCGGCCATCTCGGCCTTCATAGCAATCGACATATCTAATTGATGTATGCCTGCTCTAGACTGACCAATAGAAGAAGATGAGGTGGTCTTGGTGCTCTCCCACCGAAGTGTTTGTTCAGCAAGATCCTCGAGAAACTGCCAAGCTTCCTCACTAGATTTGGTTAGAAAGTGACCTTGACAAACGGTTTCCAGCAACTGCTTCGTTGCTGGGTTCAATCCCTCGTATAAAGTTTGGAAAAGTTGCCAATTTTCGATACCATGGTGAGGGCATTGAACAAGTAGGTCTTTGAATCTTTCAAAACACTTCCAAAAGGGTTCGGAAGGAAGTTGGGAAAATTGAATAATCTCATTGCGAATTCTCGCAGTCATGTGATGTGGATAAAACTTTTTAAGAGAAGCTTTAACAAACTCTTCCCAATTTTTAATTGAATGTGATGCGGTGCTGTATAACCACTTCTCGGCTAAGTCACATAAGGTGAAAGGAATGACCCTTAGCCTTATAGCATCATCGGATAATTGGGTAGTTTTCATCATTGCACAAACGTTTTGGAATTTGTTGATAAAGATATAGGCATCTTCGGATTCCAATCCGTGAAATTTTGGCAGCATATTGATGAAGTGGGCTTTGATCTCAAAATTGTCCCCATTTGCCGGTGGGAGTGAAAGAAAAGTAGGTAAGGCGGTGCGGATTGGGTAGAAAAGATCCTGGAGCGCGATTCGTTGGGGCGCTTCAACAGGCGGGTGTTGCGGGTTATTCGCACCTAACGGAAGTGGAATCAGTCCTGTGGGTAAGGTGTTGTTAGGATTATATCCCAACATACCTTCGGAAGAAGAATTTGAAGGTGAAGGTAAGAAAGTGGAAGGAATTTCGACTTCGGAGTCGAAAGCTTCGTCGGTCGGTACCAACGAGACACGGACTAGTCGGGCGCTAGTGTCCCTAGTCCAATTGGACATACACTAAAGAGGTAGTGTAGTCAAAAAGGTGAAAAACAGAATGTGGGGGTAAGAAAATGCCAATGAGAAGAAAGTGGGTGTGAGAGGTGTGCACGGATTTCTTAGCGTCAAGTTGCAATTTTTTTTTTGTAAAAATTTTCCTTTTTTATATGTGGAGATTTTTGCAAAAATATTTTTCGATAAAAGGGTTTGACACAAATGCAATCAACCATAAATGCGCAATCAGGCCTAGATCTAGGGTCACCTAAGTCAGCTAGACAGCTCCTAACTGTTCCAAAGGGCTAGAAATAGGACCTCAAACCGCCTCTTCACCGCCAATTGCGGCCAGGTAAGTGCCAGGTGAGTGGGAGGCTCTCCACTACAAGTAGTGGCCCTAATTAAGTAACCACTCGCCTTAGATACACTTGCCTAGACACCACAAAGTCAGGTTAGGATAAACGGTCGATGCCTACTGTTAGTTATATGTATGCCCTAGAGGCCATTACTGTACATTGGATGTATATTGTAGTGGATGCTTGGACATATATAGGGAGGTCTTTCTTGCTCGACATGATAGTATGCTATCTGGTTGCTCTTTACCTTAACGTGTACACTGATTATCTCTCTGTTACATGTTGGTAAAGCCCTTAGGATGTGTACTTGACTACCTGGACTATGATGCGGATCATACTAGTGGGGACATGGTAGTCCATAAGTACATCCTTCAAGGTCCCTAGTCGTGGGTGTATCGAGACGGGGCATCGATATACCAGAGTAGACTAGCGTATAGCTTCTCGACACATACAGATGGGCGATGGATGATCCCATATCCATTGGTGTTTGACATCAGAGATGATATACGGGTGCTCAGTGGAGACTGGGTACACTGGACGGACTCGCCGAGAACTCCCATATGGTATTATACCTTACGTCAGATAGCAGTTCTCTGGTGACACTGGTACAGGTTAGTCTGTAGACCCGAGATCGTCATAGAGTCTTGTGTGATTCCCACTGTGCTTTGATTTCCACCTTACCACGTCCAAGAGGGCGTGCAAAACGGTGGTTTTTGAGTACAGTCCCGAATCACATGGAGGCAATGAGCGATAGGAGGGGATTCGTCTCTCCCGGTATAGGGAGTTGATGTTGCACTGTGTTCGATTGGCTATAACCGGAAATCCCTGGCCAGGGTTGCTGAGATTTACTGGTAAGTGTTACCAGTAGTTTCTCGAACTGTTATAGACCTCATATCGACACGACTTATCGAGCTACTGGGGTCTGACGTTTACCACCCCTAGGCAAGATATGCGACATATCAGACGATGAGACCGGACTGTACGGTAAGTGTTACTGGTTGGATTCACAGGAGTGTGAGCGGGCTTGCTCGTTGATCTTCTGATCGCTCAATACCTGGGTGGCCGTTACGTTTAGCAGACCGCTTGCGGCTTGTGGGTGTTTGATATGATCATCGCCTACTGCCGGCGTATTGACGAGTCTTTAGAGTCTTACACAGAGGTTTCCTGGCTCAAGAGAAACGAAATAGGAGCGCATATAAGATATGTGCGGGACCGAGAATAATACGAGTATGTGATACTGTATTCTATTCTCGCGATTTGTATCATTGGACGGTTATATGAGATATAGCCGGGTTACCGAATCAAGTGTTGATTCGATACATTAATACACTTGATATTAGTCGGTTATATGCAGTATGACCGGATCATTAAATCAAGTGTTGATTTAATGATTTAATGTATAATTATATATTTGATATATTACTTTACATTAACTAGTATTGGTTCACTTAAGATTATTTTCTCACTAGATTGTGCACATTGTATATATGATATATTTTTGTGCACTTGTTTGTGTCATGTTTGATGATACATGCAAACTTGGGTGTGCATGCTTTAAACCATAGTTTAGGTTAATGGTTAAGGTATTATTTATTTCTTTATTTATTTTATTTATTTAGTTAAAACAAAATGGTGGCTTTCTTTCTTTTCTTTACTAGAAGCTTCATGTTGTTTTCTAGCATCTTTGAAAAAGTCTTACCATTTTGTTTTATTCCTTAACCCTAACCATTTACCTAAACCCTAGTTTATTCTTTACATGAGTTTATCTCACCCATGGTTGCAATATGATAGATATCACTTGAATTTTCTTTTTGTAATAATTCTTTTACTTTCTTCTTCTTCTTCTTCATGAAGAAAAGAAAAGCTTGCTAGAAAATTCTAAGTGATGAAATCAAGTGAGAAATCCAAATCCAAAGTGAACCCACTTCCTATTTCTTCATCCTCTACCACTTGCCATGTAATAGAGTGTGTTATCTTCACAAGTTTCATGACCAAGTGAAGATGGAGCTTGAGTTAGAGTTGCCTCGACGTAGATCATCTTCGGTATCGAAGTCAACGACCTAGCCTGCTCATTTCTCCGACGAAACCATCGCTAGAGTCCGGGATCCCGGTGATCGCAGCGAAGGGACATCATTACGGAGCTAAAGAAGTGGAGGACCGGATCTACAAAGGTTGTATTTCCATTCACTTAGCAATAAAGTTGTTTGCTTGCTTATTTTTTTCGCCTAATCTCTAGTTAACGATCTATGTTAGGGTTTCTCGGCACATAAAATTTGAATTGGACATGTTTGATGCCTTGTTGAACCTCTTGAGTGTGCCTAGGAACCCTACACCTACAACTAGTCCTCTGTCCTATTGAGCGCGATGTCTTTAGGGCTGAGTCTAATCTTTTTTATTAAGTGATGGTCAATGCATATGCCTTATGTGATTTCTGGGGTCCTGGGAAGGGTGATGAAATCCCCACCCAATCTGGATTGGTCTCAAGCCCCTTAAAGTCAGATTAAATATGCAAAACAGTAAACAACCACTTGCAATTAATTTTTTTTAAGCGCGGCGCAAAGAATCCTGCACAAGATCAATTATTAGAAGGGGGGAGATTTTTTAAGCGCAAAGAATCCTGCAGGCAAATTTACAGAGGAAATATTAGGGATTTGCATAGGAGGAGAGAGAAAGCTCACAGAAAAATTTGCACGTGCTGACGTCAGAAGGATGCGGCGGTTCTGCGGCAAAGAGAGGGTTCTGGCGGCGGACGCACGGTCGTGTCAACGGTTCAGATCCCGAGAAAATTTTGGAGATGATGATGTCACCTCCTGACCGCGGATGCGCGGTCAAAGTCTGGTCAACGCGGCGGAAACGCGGCAAGATGTGATGTTCAGATCACCAGATTTCTTCTGCTCCTCTGTTTTTGTAATTCTCTGTTGTTCAGATCTTTTGTTTTCTGTTTTGATCTCTCTATTTTTCCAGATCCGAACTCGTACGTCGATCCTGCAAAAATTCACACGAAAAATCCTTCAAACAATAAAAGATGATAAAATTTTTATATATTTTTTTCTTCAGTTTTTATGATTTTTATATTTTATATTAACCCGAAATTGCAAAAAGGAAATATTACGCCATCTCCGGCAACGACGTCATTTGATTGAAAGAGATTTTTAGATCTAAAATATTTAATTGCCGCAATCAAGAACGGCGTCGCTTGGTAGCTAGCCGGTGAATACGGGTCGGTCCACAGGGATGATGCATATTTCCTAATTGTTCTAACGAGTTAATTCCAAATGGTGTTTGGATCTTTATCACTAAAACTAATTTGATTTAGACTAGGATTTAGAAATCTTGCTAGGGTTAGGTTTAGGTTAAGTTTGGTAAAATAAAATTTCCCACCTCTTTCAATGCCCTAAATTAGATCTTTTTAGGTGTTATGGTAATTATTAATAAAGGGGATTAGGACGATCGGGAAAAAACGATGTTTCTTCCTCTAGGTCCTTGTCCGTCCTTTCTTAATCCTTACCCTAACCTCCATGGAAAACATGCATATCCGGTCTTTTATACTACGGTATCACCGTTACCTCGTGGGTAGGGTGCCGTAGGGAGCGGAATATGTATGTATGTATGGAGTCCTAATTATTAACATGTGATGGGCAAGAAAGGGGTGAGAGATTCGCATCTCTCAAACCCTTCCCTATTCCTAACCCTAACAAGCGGGGAAACTACTCGCTCATTGAGAGATCTACAAAAGTCATAATTTTTATTTTGGTTTTAGAATTAAGAGATTAATTAACTACTGCAGATTAATAGAAATTCTAATTTAGATTAAACTAAAGCAAAAAAGAATTTTATCTAGGGCATAAATTAAAAACTAATAACTAGGGAAAATAAAAAGAACTACTTACAAATTGATGCTCTCCAAAACTTGAAAAGAACTCTGAATTTTATTCAATGAAAAGAGGCATGACCTAAAATAAGTTTTTAGGTCTCTATTTATAGGACATAGAAAACCATAGGTTTACAATTGCCGCACGTATGCTTTTACAAAAATACCCCTAGGAAGACTATTCAACGCGCCGCCAGACATTATGGAAAATTTTCGCCACTACGGGCTTAGCACGGCCGCGGAACCACGGCCATAGACCAGGTTTGGCCGCGGTTTCGCGGCCAAACAGTGAGCTTATATGCTGAAATTTCCTGTGCTGCTTCTGATTGTACTTTTCTTCCTGTTTCTTTGGTTGGTTCATCAGAATATCTTATATTTCTCTTCCAGATCTCCACAGTGAGTAATGTAGTGGACTTTTATCATTTGCTTCGTGTCGAAGTCTTGAACCTTGCGCTGCCTTGTACGTTGTGAACTGATTATTGATCTTCATTATCCTTCAAAATGTGGCATGATCAAGATTCCACCTTTTATCGGTCGTAGTCTCACTTTTGTATCATTTTTTAAATATCAATTTCACTGTTTTTGTTCCGAGAACCTGTAACCTGCAACTATGTAGCAGACATGGGTCAAAAGCACCTGTTTATTTGTAAAATGTATAAGAATGGGGTCTAAAAGAATGCAAAATTATGATATGAACAGATGGTATCAATCGATCCTGGGGAGAATCACTGGAAAGGTTCCAGGGTTATAAGGACGACTGAATGTCAGTCGCAGGCTTTGTCTTTACCCTCAGTGGAGGGACAGTATTTTGGAAGAGTTCCAAGCTAGATACCGTGACTTACTAGACGATTAAAGGCAAGATACATCGTTACCAAGGATGCTACCAAAGAGGTAGTCTGGATATATTTTAGTTCATGAGATGAACTTCGTTCCTGCCATTGTATGATAATGGAGTTGTGGCTTATGCCAAGGAACCCCCGTCCCATCTGTGATCCAGATATATTCTTAGGCAGTATCACCTGATCATGGAGATGGATGATCTCCAGGAAGATCGAGGTAAGGAGAGCAGACACAGAGGACAACAGCGCGGATCCACTCACACAGGCCAATTTCCCAGTAGAGACTTTTATGGGATGGTTGAGTATGAGATACTTCAACCATAGCTTATTGTTGGGTATGAGATACTATAACAGATGGCCCTAGTGCAAGTAGGAGATTGTTAGTTATATGTATGCCCTAGAGGCCATTACTGTACATACGTTGTATATTGTAGTGGATGCTTGGACATATATAGGGAGGACTTTCTTGCTCGACATGATAGTATGCTATCTGGTTACTCTTTATCTTAACATGTACTCTGATTATCTCTATGTCACATGTTGATAAAGCCCTTAGGATGAGTACTTGACTACCAGGACTATGATGCAGATCATACTAGTAGGGACAGTGTAGTCGCCAAATACATCCTTCAAAAGTTCCTAGTCGTGGGAGTACCGAGACAGGGCATCGATACTCCAGAGTAGACTAGCGTATGCGCTTCTTGACCCATATGATGGACGATGGATGATGTCGGGATCCGGTTCTTGCTCATGGAGCAAAGTGCCACACGGAACAAAGTGCCACGCCAAGTGTCATGTTAAGTGGGTGGGGGCCACCTCTTGAATCCATGGGGGCCACCTCTTGAGTCCGTGGGACCCACTGTAGAACAATGGAGACTCTTCGAAATACATTCCGAAAGGGGGCAGATCTGTACTATAAATGGAATGATGCCACTCTTCAATACAGAGGCGCCTTTTAAGTGAACTGGCACTACAGGAGCTTGAGAACTCCGTATTTAAGCGTGCTCGAGCCAGGGAAGTTCTGGGATGGGTGACCTTATGGGAAGTGGCCCCTGGTCGGGTCCGGTTCCCTCCGAAGGACAAAACCGTGCGGTTTCGGCCAGAGCGGACAATACTCTCTGTATTGGGAGTGGGGCGTGACAGAATAGTATCAGAGCTGGTCCCTCAATAGTAGGTCTGTGGTTCGAGGACGAACCATTGTTCAAAGGTGGGGAGAATGTCGGGACCCGGTTCTTGCTCACGGAGCAAAGTGCCACACGGAGCAAAGTGCCATGCCAAGTGTCATGTTAAGTGGGCGGGGGCCACCTCTTGAATCCGTGGGGGCCACCTCTTGAGTCCGTGGGACCCACTGTAGAATAATGGAGACTCTTCGGAATACATTCCGAAAGGGGGCAAATCTGTACTATAAATGGAATGATACCACTCTTCAATACAGAGGCGCCTTTTAAGTGAACTGGCACTACAGGAGCTTGAGAACTTCATAGTTAAGCGTGCTCGAGCCAGGGAAGTTCTGGGATGGGTGACCTCATGGGAAGTAGCCCCTGGTCGGGTCCGGTTCGCTCCGAAGGACAAAACCGTGCGGTTTCGGCCAGAGCGGACAATACTCTCTGTATTGGGAGTGGGGCGTGACAGATGATCCCATATCCATTGGTGTTTGACATCAGAGAAGGTATACGGATGCTCAGTAGAGACTGGGTACACTGGACGGATTCACCAAGAACTCCCAGATGGTATTATACCTCACGTCAGATGGCAATTCTCTGGTGACACTGGTACAGGTTAGTCTGTAGACCCGAGATCGTTATAGAGTCTTGTATGATTCCCACTGTGCTTTGATTTCCATCATACCACGTCCAAGAGGGCGTGCAAAAAGGTGGCTTTTGGGTACAGTCCCAAATCACATGGAGGCAATAAGCGATAGGAGGGGTTTCGTCTCTCCCGGTATAGGGAGTTGATGTTGCGCTGTGTTCGATTGGCTATAACCGGAAATCCCTGGCCAGGGTTGCTGAGATTTACTGGTAAGTGTTATCAGTAGTTTCTCGAACTGTTATAGACCTCATATCGACACGACTTATCAAGCTGCTGGGGTCTGACGTTTATCACCCCTAGGCGAGATATGCGACATATCAGACGAAGAGACTGGACTGTACGGGAGTGTTACTGGTTGGATTCACGGGAGAATGTACAGGCTTGCTTGTTGGTCTTCTGATTGCTCAATACCTGGGTGGCTGTTACGTTTAGCTGACCGCTTGTAGCTTGTGGGTGTTTGATATGATCATCACCTACTACTGGTGTATTGACGATTCTTTAGAGTCCTACACAGAGGTTTCCTGGCTCAGGAAAAATGGAGTAGGAGCAATATGTGATATGTGCGGGACCGGGAATAATACGTGTATGCGATACCGTATTAGATTCTCGTGATATGAGATATCAGCCGGGTATATGTGATATAGCCGGGTCATCGGATCAAGTGTTGATTCGGTGAACTGATACAGAATATATTAGTCGGTTATTTATGAAATAGCCGGATTATCGGATCAAGTGTTGATTCGATAATTTAATGTATAATTATATATTTGATATATTAAATTACATTAACTAATATAAGCTCACTTAAAGATTCTTTTTCTCACTCGGGTAATACATTGATATATATGTGATATATGTTAACTGTATTATTTTATTTTGTTACAATAAATATTGTATATGTGATATATAATATTGTAACATGTTGTGGTTATAAATGCAACATGATTTGTGGAGTTTAAATATAGTTAGGGTTTGGATTAAGGTTAAGCTTTCATGAAGCTTTCAAGAAACTTCTTGAAGCTTTGACATTGACCTTGATATTTTGTGATGTTTTGCAAAGATATTTCTTTAACCCAACCCAACCCTTTAACCATAGTTGATTCTCTACATGGGTTAAGTTTTCATACTAACCCATGGTTGCATTTCTAACCTCACACTTGATTCATTATTCATCACAAAAGGAAAATTCTTCTTCCTCTTCCTTGAGTTCTTGAAAAGCTTTCTAGCTTTTTCATATATGATGATATTGAGTGAGAAATCGAAAAAAAATGAGAGCTAAATTCCTACTTTATCATTCTCATCTATTCTAGCCACTTAGATTAGGGTGTTTTCTTTGCTAATACTTGATTAGCAAAGCAAGAGCTTGGGTTTGAGTTTCTTCAAGGTAGATCATCTTTGTTATTGAAGATCGGAAGCAAGCTTGCATCTTTCTCTTCATGGAGCCTCTCTTGAGTCCGGGTACTCGATGATCGCAGCGAAGGGAGCTCAACACGGAGCTTTAGAAGTGAAGGAACGGACTACAAAAGTTGTAATCCCTAACTCTTAGAAGTAAAGTTGTTTACTTGTTTTGTTTCGCCTAATCTCTAGTCTAAGATCTTGGTTAGGGTTGTTCGGCACGTCTAAATTTTAAATCGGACATGGTTGATGCCTTATAGACCCTTGTGACAGTGCCTAGTATCCCTACAAATCCTACACAATCCGTCTATTTCTCTTGCTAGGATCTGATACCACTGTAGGGTTCCTAAGCACGACAGCAAAGTTTTGGGTGGCATCATCCATGCCAAATTAAAAATTTGCCTTGCTTAAAGAAATCCTAACCTAGATCTTTAACTAGAGAATCATGCGGAAACATAAAGTAAACAACTTTACTTCTAAGTGATTAGAGATTAAAACTTTTGTAGTCCGTTCCTTCACTTTATTAGCTCCAAGTAGTGGTCCCTTCGCTGCGATCAAAAAACTCCTGGACTCTTGAGAAGCTCCACAAGGTGAATGATGCATGCTTGCTTATAGTCTTCGAAATCCAAGATGATCTACTTCGAGGAAACACAAATTCAAGCTATCTCTTCACTAATATGAAATTAGTGAAGATAACACCCTAATCTAAGTGGCTAGTTTAGAAGAGGATGATGAAGTAGGAAGTTAGCTCTCTTTAGTTTTCTTTTTCTCACTTTATTTCATCATATAGAAAAAGCTAGCAAGCTTTCATGAGGAAGAAGAAGATGAAGTGATGAATGAATGAGTGAGACTAGAAATGCAACCAAGGGTTAGTTTATGTCATGGCTAACCCATATAGAGAATAAACCATGAGCTAGGGTTAAAGGTTATGTTAATAAATATCTTAAGATAAAACAAAAGAGGTGGACTTAGTCAAAGTTCTACAAGCTTCATTCAAGCTATTAACCATGACTATTTATCCAACAATTTTGAATTTCCTTAATAATAAATATAAAACCCTAACATTAACCAAGCATGGTGTGAGTCTCATACATACATGTTGCATGTGTAACCTAGCATGTCACAATGATATATATCATATATATATATATATTATATTTGTGAACTAAAGAAAAATAATACAATTAACATATATTACATATATATATATATATATCAATGTATCACCAAGTGAGAAAAAGTAATGCTTAAGTGAGCTAATATTAGTTAATGTAATTTAATATATCAAATATATAATTCTACATTAAATTATTAAATCAACACTTGATTTAATAATCCGGCTATACTATATATAACCGACTAATATCAAATGCAACAACTTATCGAATCAACACTTCATCCAATAATCCGGCTATATCACATATAATCGACCAATGTCACAAGTCGCGAGAATAGAATACGGTATCACATACACGTATCAATCTCGGTCCCGCACATATCACATATGTGCTCCTACTCCGTTTCGCCTGAGCCAGGAAACCTCTGTGTAGGACTCTAAAGACTCGTCAATACGCCGGCAGGAGGTGATGATCATATCAAACACCCACAAGCTGCAAGTGGTCAGCTAAACGTAACAGCCACCCGGGTATTGAGCGATTAGAATATCAACAAGCAAGCCTGTACATACTCTTGCGAATCCAATCAGTAACACTACCATACAGTCCGGTCTCTTCGTATGATGTGTCGCATATGCAGTCTAGGGGTGGTTAACGTCAGACCCTAGTAACCGATAAGTCATGTCGATGTGAGGCTCATAACGGGTCGAGAAACTACTGATAACACTTGCCAGTAGATCTCCATATCAGTCCTGGCCAGGGACTTCCAGTTATAGCCAATCGAGCACAGTGCAACATCAATCCCCAATACCGGGAGAGACAAAACCCCTCCTATCACTCATTGCCTCCATGTGATTCGGGACTGTACCCAAAAGCCACCGTTTTGCATGTTCTCATGAACGTGGTAAGGTGGAAATCAAAGCATAGTGGGAATCACACAAGACTCTATGACGATCTTGGATCTACAGATTAACCTGTACTAGTGTCACCAGAGAATTGCTATCTGACGATAGGTATAATACCATCTAGGAGTTCTCGGCGAGTCCGTTCAGTGTACCCAGTCTCTACTGAGCACCCATATACCATCTTTGATGTCAAACACCAATGGATGTGGGATCATCCATCGCCCATCATATGGGTCAAGATGCGTATACGCTAGTCTACTCTGGAGTATCGATGCCCTGTCTCGATACACCCTCGACTAGGAACAATTATAGGATGTACTTGTGGACTACCCTGGCCCCCACTAGTATGATCTCCATCATAGTCTTAGTAGTCAAGTACATATCCTAAGGGCTTTATCAACATGTGAGAGCAAGACAGTAACACAATACAAGTCAACATGTTAAGACAAAGAGCAACCAGATAACATACTATCATATCGAGCAAGAAAGTCCTCTCTATATATATCCAAGCATCCACTATAATATACATCATATGAGCAAGAAAGTCCTCTCTATATATATCCATGCTCGGTTCGGACGATGACGTCCCCTGTCGGAAGTTTTAAGGTGGTCGGTCCTCACGGTCCAGGATGAGAGGAAGCGTAGAAAGCGCGCGGTGAGGGAACGTGATGCTGTCTTGGCCGCGGGTGCAGGCTCGAGCAATGTTCCGCCGGTGACGTTCCTTCGATGGACGTTCCTTCGATGGACGCTCCTTCTGCCCTGTCTATTGCCCATAGACAGGTTGTGCGTATAGCTTGGGAAGAGAGTGAACGACTACTTCGAGGTAGTACAACGCACGGTCCTTAATAACAGCTCCTCCCGCTTTATACTTATTTAACATACGCATTTTCTTTTAAGCAGGGCCGAGTCTTGACGGTGGCATGGCTGGTGAGACGCCGATGATTACAGAGCCCGAAGTGGCCACTCTTTCTTGGGAATCTGGGACTGTCCAGACTGTTTCTCTTTCTCCTTGTGAATCCTGGGTATCGGCGGGTGTCGCAAGCATTATGACGGCCCTTGTCGAGTCAGGGGATGAAGCTATGGGTGCGGAATCTACTCTCCCGAAGGAAAATGAGGAAGCCGTTACACTCGGTGACGCTTTCGGTACGGTTTCAGTCTCTGACCTATCAGGTACCCTTTGTTTTTTTTTATCTTTGAGTTTTTAATCCCGTTAAACCCCTTTGACGATATTTCGTTTGTCTTGAGCATTGGTGCGGTAAACCCTGAAGCTTTGCCGGCTGAAGAATTATCGACGGCTGCCACTTTGATGGTCACGGTTCCTTCGCTTTTTTCTGTGCCTCCTCAAAATTTGGAAGGTAAGGGTTTCTCACTTAGTTACTTTACCGTGGATACAATTTGCATTGCATTGACTATATATTGTCGCGATTCCGCAGGAGTACTTTTCGACCACTTATACTAGGTGCTAAACCCGCATTTTTCCTTTCAATCGGAAGTCGTTCCATCTTTCGATATTGGTCAGTATATTCTTCGCCTAATGTTTCTCCTTTTTATGAGTAGACTTCTCGTTGCGAAGCCTTCCTTATACTGACCACAATATCACGGCTCGGAGGAGGAAGCGAAAGAATAGCCATGCTTCTGGTGCTCCCTGTTTTGCCACCTTCAACAGCTGGTATGGTAGATCTCGTCCGTCAGGTGTTTTCTTTCCAAGTTAAAATCTCACCGTCATTTATTTTGCAGTGATTACAACGACTTCGGCTCCTTTTGAATCCCGCATTCGTATGCCACGGGACCTTTGCTAAACGTCCATCTTCCAGGGGCACAGTGAATAGCCGGCGAACATTAAGCGAGTTTATTGAAGATCTCGACGCCGAGGCCCTCACCTCTGCTACGGATTTTGCCGACGAAGTCAATCTAATGCTGGCAACGCTCGTGAATTTCCATAATGAAGATCTTGTCTGTTCTTGGGTTGATTATTGTAGGAAGATCGAGACTTGCCTGCATGAGATTGAGCTTAAGCGTCTCGCTCCCGCGGTATTGACTTTGAAGCGGGCTGCGTGGGTCGAGCAGAGTGTCTCTTTCATTCGATATTTTGAACAAGAGGCGGCCCTGAGGCGAAAGGAGCATGAGGCGGCTTCCAGCGAATCCGTCCAATTGCATGCCCAGGTTGAAGTGAATGCTGCGCAGCTGAAAGCTATTTTTGAAATCCTCCAACGATGTATTTCGGACGGGCTGGCGCTAAGGCAGAAGCTTGACTTCACCGAGCGGGTCACACAGGATTACGAAACTGCCAAGCAGGAAATCAATAAGAAGATTTCATCCTGCTTGCAACAACGGGCTCAAATCGAAGTTGAGTTGGCCGTTGTAGCTGATCGCGAGGAGGAGTTGAGGGGAGCGCGTGAGAGGTTCGTCAATTTGTTGAAAACGCTTCCTCTTTAATAAGTGTCATTGTACCCTCCTTCTTGTACTGATTGTATTCCTTAAACTTCTAATTCATGAATAACATTTATTCATTATGATTCCTGAATGAAATGTATCTTGTATTCACTTAAATTCATGAATAAAAGACATATTTTATTTCATACTGGCATTTCTCTTTTCTTCGATGTCTTGATTTGGTGTGAAGTAGTTTATATACTCATTTCGGAGTTTGTAGTTTATTCACTCATCCCGGAGTCTCTAGTTTATGGACTCATTTCGGAGTTTGTAGTTTATTCACTCATTCCGGAGTCTCTAGTTTATGGACTCATTTCGGAGTTTGTAGTTTATTCATTCATTCCGGAGTCTCTAGTTTATGAACTTATTTCAGAGCTTGTAGTTTATGGACTCATTTCGGAGTTTCTAGTTTATGAACTCATTTCGGATCTTGTAGTTTATTCACTCATTTTAGAGTCTCTAGTTTATGGACTCATTTCAGAGATTGTAGTTTATTCACTCATTCCGGAGTCTCTAGTTTATGGACTCATTTCGGAGTTTGTTTAGTTTTCCTCCCTTGGGCTTGTAAGCAAACTTGTCCTAACGTTATAGTTAACCCTTGCTATTTACGACAGAGGTCCGTTAGGTTCTATGGTACTAGGGTTTTAGTCCGTGGTACCGTCGTGTGGGCTGATGCATTCCTCGATATGCAGACTTTATGCTGCTGTTCGAGTAGCCCTGCGACTGTCGTGTCTCTGATCCCTTCGGGGGCTAGACAAGACGTCTTCAAGTAATCTTCCTAGGCAATTTGACCGTCGGAAGAGCAAGCGTTAGGAATTTTGCGATGCCGCTTTTTACTTTAGGTTAGGCTCAGTTTGGGAGCTCCGATGAGTCATAACCACTCCGCACTGGTGTGGGATGATCTCCGATAGTCTTTCGGGTTTTATTAAGTTGCCGTCAAGACCCTGAAGCTAGGAATTTGGCCTTCTTTTTCTTTGTCGACACTGCATCTTCTTTAATAAGACGAATGTCGAGGTGATCTCTAGGTTGTTTTATAAACCGTCGAGACTTGGAACTAGGGACTTTTCCATGGCTCCGTTTTGTTTTGACCCTGGAGTCTTTGTTGACGTCGCGTTTGCATCCTGCTGGAGTGAGAAGAAACGCCGTTGTTGACACTATGTCTGTTGTAACGAGACGAGTGTCGAGGTGGTCTCTAGGTTGTTTTATGAACCGTCGAGACTTAGAACTAGGGACTTTACCATGGCTCCGTTTTGCTTCGACCCTTGGGTCGTTTGTTGACGCTGCGTCTGCATCTTGCTGGAGTGAGAAGAAACGCCGCTGTTGATACTATTTCTGCTGTAACGAAACGAGTGTCGAGGTGGTCTCTAGGTTGTTTGTGAACTATCAAGACTTGGAACTAGGGACTTTTCCATGGCTTCGGTTTGTTTCGACCCTTGGGTTATTTGTTGACGCTGCGTCTGCATCCTGCTGGAGTGAGAAGAAACGCCACTGTTGACACCATGTCTGCTGTAACGAGATAAGTGTCGAGGTGGTCTCTAGGTTGTTTGTGAACTGTCAAGACTTGGAACTAGGGACTTTGCTATGGCTCCGCTTTGTTTCGACCCTTGGGTCGTTTGTTGACGCTGTGTCTGCATCCTGCTGGAGTGAGAAGAAACGCCGCTGTTGACACTATGTCTGCTATAACGAGACGAGTGTCGAGGTGGTCTCTAGATTTTTTGTGAACCGTCGAGACTTGGAACTAGGGATTTTGCTATGGCTCCGCTTTGTTTTGACCCTGGGGTCGTTTGTTGACGTTGCATTTGCATCCTGCTGGAGTGAGAAGAAACACCACTGTTGACACTATGTCTGCTGTAACGAAACGAGTGTCGATGTGTTCTCTAGGTTGTTTGTGAACCATCGAGACTTGGAACTAGTGACTTTTCCATGGATCCGCTTTGTTTCAATCCTGGGGTCGTTTGTTGATGTTGCGTCTGCATCCTGCTGGAGTGAGAAGAAACACCGAATTGACTTCTCGACTGTGGTTGTCGCCGTCGAGATCTGGCTCTCCCTTTGATGGAGCCTGGTGGGAAAATATGGTTCCCTTTTTCATTTGTGCCCATGGATTGTGTACAGGGGTCGGTGTAGACTCACCTGCAGGGCAAAAGCTTCATTTTCATTCATTTTTTTTATTTCTTTCCACGATGCTCTATCATTTCAACTTTTTATATCGTGAGAGTCGCAATTGCCCAATCATTTCGCCTTTTTATCGCGGTGCCCAATCATTTCGGCTATTCTTTTCTTTTTACTCGCTGCTTTTTATTGCGAGTTGCCCAAACATTTCGACTGTTTTTATATACATATATTTTGCTCGCTGATTTTTATTGCGAGTTACCCCATCATTTCGGCTATTTCATATGCAATTTTTGCTTGCTGATTTTTGTTGTGAGTATGGAACTTGAGATCTGATACCAATTCTGACATCAACATCACTTCGACTGGAATATTGCCAGGAGCGAATCATCATTTGCTGCGAAAGGACTTGAAAATTGACAGCTGTTCAGGTATCAGCATCGCTGCGATTGGAATATTGCCAGGAGCGAATCATCATTTGCCTCAAAAGGACTTGGTGTTTGACACCAATTTAGGCATCAGTATCGCTGTGAATGGGATATTGCCAGGAGCGAATCATCACTTGACTTTACTGTTTTGAACAAAGGTGGCTTAGTACACAGGGTTAAGTTCTTGTCGACTAAGGCTTTTTGACTCTATGAGCCGTAAGGGTCTCATAAAGGGTTTTCTCCCAATGAGATGAGAGGATCCCGTAGGTGTAGGTTCTCCCTAGAAGTCGTGAGGACTCCTAAGTGATATTTTCTCCTGCAGGTCGTAAGGATCTTACAAGAGTGTTTTCTCCTTACAAGTCGAGAGGACCTATAAGTGTCGTTCACCATATGAGGATATTCCTCGCCATTGGTGGAACTTTGTGGGGGAATCGTTTATTTGTGCTTGTGGATTGTATACAAGGGCTAATATTGGTCCGCCTGTAGGGCAACTTGGGGGATATGACGGCTTAAGAACAGGTCCAGCTCGCTGTAGCTTAAGGCTTTCAATCCTATGAGCCGTGAGGGTCTCATAGGGGGAGTTCTCGTTACGAGTCGAAAGGATCTCGCATGTGAAAATTTTACGAGATTGCGCCTTTTCGGGTTTTCACAAGCTCGCCGGTAGCCTGTTTGTTTTTGCTCACGGTGCCCTTTCGGGTTTTCATCCATGCCCGTTTTGCTTATGGACATACCGTTTTTTTTATGAGAATGGGACATAGGTTGCAGTCTGTTAGTTATATGTATGCCCTAGAGGCCATTACTATACATGAGATGTATAATGTAGTGGATGCTTGGACATATATAGGGAGGACTTTCTTGCTCGACATGATAGTATGCTATCTGGTTACTCTTTACCTTAACGTGTACACTGATTGTCTCTCTGTTACATGTCGGTAAAGCCCTTAGGATGTGTACTTGACTACCTAGACTATGATGCGGATCATACTAGTAGGGACATGATAGTCCATAAGTACATCATTCAAGGTCCCTAGTCGTGGGTGTATCGAGACGGGGCATCGATATACCAGAGTAGACTAGCGTATAGCTTCTCGACCCATGTAGATGGGCGATGGATGATCCCATATCCATTGGTGTTTGACATCAGAGATGATATACGGGTGCTCAGTGGAGACTGGGTACACTGGACGGACTCGCCGAGAACTTCCAGATGGTATTATACCTTACGTCAGATGGCAGTTCTCTGATGACATCGGTACAGGTTAGTCTGTAGACCCGAGATCGTCATAGAGTCTTGTGTGATTCCCATTGTGCTTTGATTTCCACCTTACCACGTCCAAGAGGGCGTGCAAAACGATGGTTTTTGGGTACAGTCCCGAGTCACATGGAGGCAATGAGCGATAGGAGGGGTTTCGTCTCTCCCGGTTTTGGGGGTTGATGTTGCGCTATGCTCGATTGGCCATACCAGGGAAGTCCCTGGACAGGGCTGGTTTATAGATTTACTGGTAAGTGTTACTAGTAGTTTCTCGACCCGTTATGAGCCTCGCATCGGCATGAATTATCGGTTATTGGGGTCTGACGTTTACCACCCCTAGACTTGATATGAGACATATCAGACAAGGAGACCGGACTGTACGGTAGTGTCACTGTCAGGCTTTTTGCAGGAGTTGGAGCGGGCTTGCTTGCTGATCTTTTGATCGCTCAATACCCGGGTATCCATTATGTCCAGCTAGTACCGCCGACGTCTTGTGGGTGCTTGATATGATCATCACCTACTGCCGGTGTATTAACGAGTCTTTAGAGTCCTACATAGAGGTTTTACTGGCTCAGGCAAAACGAAATAGGAGCGCATATGTGATATGTGCGGGACCGAGAATAATGCGAGTATATGATACCGTATTCTATTCTTGCGACTATTGTATCGGCCGGTTATATGTGATATAGTCGGGTTATCGAATCAAGTGTTGATTCGATAAGTTGGTACATTTTGTGTTAGTCGGTTATATATGATATAACCGGATTATTAAGTCAAGTGTTGATTTAATAATTTAGTGTATAATTGTATATGTGATATACTAATTTACATTAACTAACATTGGTTCACTTAAGCATTTGTTTTTCTAACTTGTGCACAACTTAATATATATGTGATATATATTAATTTGTGTTCATTTTGTATCATGGTTGTTGTTACACACTACATGGGTGTATGAGACATATAGCATTATAATTATATTGGTGGGGTTTTAATATACAAAGTAAATACAAAATTAGTGGATAATTGTTCAAGTGCATGAAGCTTCATGAAACTTGTGAGTGCATTGACCAAAGTCCACTAGTTTTGTTTTACTTAGGATTTTTATAAACCTAATCACTATAATTAGCCATGGTTATATCTCTACATGAGTTAGTATATGATAC
Organism: Agapanthus africanus; assembly: GCA_030015575.1. Taxonomy (NCBI): domain Eukaryota; kingdom Viridiplantae; phylum Streptophyta; class Magnoliopsida; order Asparagales; family Amaryllidaceae; genus Agapanthus; species Agapanthus africanus. The sequence continues at coordinate 162,667,679 of CM057350.1, read as the reverse complement.
CCACTCACCCATGGTTAGCTCTCTCTCTCTCTCTCTCTCTCTTGATTAGTTTTCATTCTCATTTTGAGCTCATCTTCTTCCTCCTTAAAAATTCTTTTTAGGGTTTGATAAAGAGAGAGAAACAATGTGAGAAAAGAAATTCTAAAGTGTACCCATTTCCTATTTCATCATCCTCTACTAGACTAGCACTTTAGTTTAAGGTGTTTGCTTCACTAATTCTCTAGTTAGTGAAGTAGAAGCTTGAGTTCGTATTCTCTCGACGTAGATCATCTTCGGCCTCGAAGACTTCAAGCAAAACCGTTGCCCTTTTCTCATGGAGCCGTCCGAGAGTCCGGGAGCACGATGATCGCAGCGAAGGGACTACTACAAGGAGCATAAGAAGTGAAGGACCGATCTACAAAGGTTGTATTTCGTATTCACTTAGTGTTAATGTGTTTAACATGCTAGTTTTCGCCTAATAGTCTAGCAAAGATCTTGTTTAGGGTTGTTCGGCACGGCTAAAATTTTTATCGGGCATGGTTGATGCCTTGTAGAACCTTGTTAGAGTGTCTAGTAACTCTACAGTGGTATCAGAGCCAAGCTAGAGCTTTAGGTGAAGTCTAGACGAAGTTTAAAGTCCGATCGAACCCGGAATCCCCCGATTTTACCCCTCTCTGGACATTTTTGAAAATGTTGGTTTTTTCTGGATTAAAAATGCTTAAAAAAATCAGCAGGCAATTATATGGAAAACTGTGCAAAACGACAAAGTTTGGCGCCCAAAGCGCCGCGGAACCGCGGCACGAGCATGGCTCCCGCGGCGGTTCCGCGGCCATAAGGTGACGTCACGCTTATCTTTTTGCACAGTAATGTTCCTATTTAATTTCCTGATGTTTCTGAGTATTTTTAATTTATACTCAAGTGTTGAGTTTTCTGGGTTGTATTGGGAGCTCATTGATTCGATCGGAAAGTTTAACTTCGTCTATGTGTTATTCCGGGTAATTTTTTAGAACGTGTTAAAAAGTTCGAACGGATATCAATAACTCACTTTTTCCCCTGTCGGAAAATTTCCAAGTGTTGGATTTTTCCGTAGTTTAAGAACGTTCTAAGTCGTGCAAGTAATGCGATGGACCCTCTACAAGACAACAAACCTTAACTCGATTATGTGACCGTCTTGAACTGCCTTTTGAACCTTAGGGTTTGGGGCAGTACGGCGTGCCACATGTGAGACATTGGCTTGACCCTTCTACGGCTGGACCATTGGTACTGTGGCATGTCATGGATGTTTTTAAACTAATTTCAAGTATTGAGAACTATTTAGGAAATCTTGGGTGCTTGTTTATTCGATCAGAAAGTTTAACATTATCTATTTATCTGGAATGTGATACAATATTTGGAATCCACAAGTAGTTATGAGATAACTAATTTGAATGTTATAAACATAGCAGTTTAGTCTCAAATGATCGGTTGCCACGGAATTTTGATGCGATCAAAAGTCCGTCGCAATCACGTAGCATACGCGGATACTCGCCGGGTAAACTTAATAGACAGCCACGCCCCAAAGCCCCGACCAAGTGACTGTAGGAGAACCCCGTCGCCAAAAACATCCGTTTGGGTGCTCGCGGCAGCGGTGTTCCGCCTTAGTGCACTTCGTCGACGGCATTCGGGGTGCGGCCGTCTACTAAAGTTTGCGACGAGCATTCGATCACATATCGGGAATCTTGTTGAATTGCCCGACTAGATATTGAAAAGTGTTTTCGATATAGAGACTAAAATGCGGAGTTTATAATTGTTAGGCATGTGATGTTTAAGGAGGTTGCGGATTCTAACTATTGTAGTTTTACACTTTTTTTTCTGCGACCGTAAGTGTAATATGTGTTATCGCCAGCTTCGTTGCTATATGTCAACGACAATTGGGATGCGTATATTTACTTATGTTGATGACACGTGATGTTATGTGTTGCTGGATATGTTATATTGGATCGTCGCGTTTTTGAATAGCCCGGGGTTTTATGTGAGATGAGGGTTTTTATTTTCATTCATGTAAAATTCATTGTATGTAATATTCTTTTATTGGGGCACATCCGGGATGAGGTTGATGTCACCATTTGTATATTATTTACTTTTCTGCACTAGGATAGATCCAAGGAGGAGAGCACAAGTAACCGGGTTCTAGAGTCCAGTGGGAGACCAACTTGAGGAGTCGAGTCCGGGTCTTCTAACTCTAGAATTGGAAGGGTTGCTTGCCGCTCTCATAGGGGTCTAGGGGTGTGGGTTTGGCTATTCATCGCGACCGTGGAATCCGTGTTTTATACAGGCTCGTATTAAAACACGGATCTCCTAGTATATCCATTATTTCATATGATTCTTCTGCTGCGATATCTGTGATGTGATCATTTGATATGTGGTGATAGATACTGTATATAGTATATATGATATATTATATAGACGTTACTTATGTTTTACACCCGCGCTAGCCCTGCCCCGCTCTGCCGTTAGTTACCTAACCTAACGGTGCACGAGGGGACATCGAGACGAATATTGATGGCATAAGTGTACGTCGTATTTATCTGTGATATTTAGGTGACTTAAATGATGGGAATTCATTAATGTGATTAATGAAAGAAAAGAAACCTAAAAGATGTTGTGGAATCAAATTTTCAAAAACAGATAGCTACAGTTCTTGCTTTGCATCGTGGTGTTCCTTGTAGAACATCCTGCACCTTATTCGATAAGGAAAGGGCCGAGATCCCTTCACCGGGAGTGACCCCTTTAGCAATGACTGGCAGATGCTACACCCCTCGGTTTTGTCTTTTAATTGCTTTTCTAGTTCTTGCTTTGCACAGTGATATATATGATATATCCTGCACCTCATTCGATAAGGAAAGAGCCGAGATCCCTTCACCGGGAGCGACCTCTTTAGCGAAACTAGTAAAAGCCTAAAAAACACTCCATTTTAAAATCATTTGATTCTACAACGATATCGAGTTCATTACGCAATAGGTTTTCAGAAAAACCTGTCGTAGCCCTCCGTCATTTCAGATAAGTCCTACTTAGTATTCGTGCTACGTTTGTTGACCTCCGTCAAGGCGTAGTGTGCGGTAGCTAACTAGTATTTATCTGCTTATGCATATGATGCAGATTGGATTAGGGTAGTCGTACGACCTTGTTGACCTCCGTCAAGGGTCGTGCGGGTGGGTTTGATTCAATCAAGAAATGACGGGTTGAACTTGACTTGCACCCTGTGGTTTGTTGACCTCCGTCAAGGTCATAGGATGCTTGGGGAAAAATTATCGGGAATTTCAAGTGTTGAAATTTGCAATGAGATTGCATACCTTCTATGAGATAGTTGGATCCTGATACCCACTGTGAGTAATTGTTACTCCTGGGAGAGTTTTACACATTACAATTAGCCGATCAAGTAGGTGTCTAGAAAGGTGTCAACGGGGTTACGCCTCTGGGAAAACGAGGTTTACTTTAATTAGGTCCGTGCGAAAGCACGGGAAACCTCCCTCAAAGTACCGATACTGGCCTGGCTGAAAGATTGGCGAAGTTGTAGGGTATAATTAATCCCGGCTAGTCTTCCCTTTTAGGGTTTAAAGGAAGATTTGATAAAAACAGTGGGAGCCATCCTGATTAGATAAAATAATAACCAATCTGATCTTGCAAGAGCGCACGCAGAGTGTTTTCTTCTCTCTCTCTCTCCAGGTAGCGACCATATCACGCCTTAATCAAGAGAATAATACGGATATATTGACCGAACCAGCTTGTTATACTAAGCTGGAGAACGTTGGTCCCGCTCCAACTTATAATTGTTATAAGACAGAGCAGGAAATAGGGGATTACAGAATTCCCGTGCCGCCCAAACGAAGAAAGTGTATGCTGATGCATCTTCTTCGGGTGTGTTCATTACAGAGAATTGTTTCTCAGTATCCTTTACGTCCCGGGTATGTGATACCGGATCAGGATCCCACATATGTAATTTGTTACATGGGCTACAGATAGGTAAAGAACTGAGAACGGGTGATAAGTTTCATGAGATAGAAACGGTGCAAGTGTTGCAGCCAAGTCTGTTGGTAGTTATCACCCTGTAGTATCAGAATACTTTGATTCTGAACGAATGTTATTAGATACCGAACTTGATATACAACATCATATCAGTCTCTTTATTAGTAAAGAAAGGATATAATTTTGTATTGTTGGATAATATTTTGAACATTTCCTATATCAAGAGTTGATCGGTTCAGGCACGTTATCTAAAAGCATAGACGTTCTAAATCAAACTACAGTTCTTAGTATACAGAACACACACAAGAGGAAGAGTTCAGAAATGAACGAATCCTTCTTGAGGTATTGTAGACTAGGTCATATCAATGCGACCCGACTAGCTGAAGTTACATAAAAATGCATATTTAAATTAGTTTGAATTTACATCTTGTGAAACTTGTCGGTCATGTCACAGAGATAAGATGACCATAGCTCTGTTTATTGGAAGCAGAGAAAGAGTTAGTAAACTCTTGGGATGATACATGTTGATGTATGAAGGTCCCCTGTCTACACATGCCAAGACCGGTTCTTTATACTTCATTACATTCTCTGATGATCTCTCAAGATTCAGACATATGTTCCTGTTGAAACACAAGTCCGAAGCTTTTGAGATATTCATAGAATATAAGTTAGAAAGTAGAGAACCAAAATGGGTATAAGTATTATGTCCTTTGATGTGATCAAGGAGGAGAATACTTGAGCACGGAATTTCTGGATTATTCTAAAGGAGAATGAGATTCTCTCTCAGCATTACTCCTCCGAATACACCACAGCACGTCGGTGTATCGGGGCAGAGCAATCACACCCTATGAGATATGGTGTGTTCTATGATGATTACTACTGAGTTTTCTTATTTCCTTTTGGGAGTTATGCACTTGAGAAGCTGCATACCTATTGAATAGGGTTCAAATCAAATCAGTTGCCTACCACATCATATATGATATGGAATTTGGGAAGAGTCCATATCTTAAGTTTGTTAAGATTTGGGGTTGTCCGGCCTATGTCTAAAAAGCAAAATCCGGAAAAGCTCGAGGCAAAGTTAGTTCTGTAGAAGTTTGTTGGATATCACAAGCATACGCAAGGGAATATCTTCTACCTTATCGGGGAACAAAAGATGTTTTGTTTCTCAACATGCCACCTTTGTGAAAGGGAATTTCTTGTGAAGAAATTATTGGTCATAAGGTAGAACTGGAAGGAGTTCCAGCTATACAAACTGCAGCTGATGATTTGGTAGAACCAAAAGATTCAATAGTTTCCAACGAACCTCAGCCTCTCCCCCGATCTAGTAGGGTTCCTCACCCACCTGAGAGATACTTCAGTTTCTCTATGACAATGGGAGTAAGGAATGCATCATGAGATGATGACCCAACTAGTTTCGAGCTGGCCATCAGGAGTGGGACTCTGTAAGAATGGCTGGATGCTTAACGATCTGAGATGGAATCCTTATACACCAACAAAGTATGGACTTTGGTTGCCTTATCTGAAGGGTTAAATCCCCATGAGGAGCAAGTATATCTTGAGAAGATTACTTGGTGTATATGGAAAAGTTGAGACTTTCAAATCTATGCTTAAGTCCATCCAGATCCTACTTGCCACGGCTACATACCATGATTACGATATTTGGCGGTTGGGTGTCATGACTGCTTTTCTAAATGATGTTTTAGAAGAGAGAGTCTATAAGTACACAGTCAGAGGGCTTCGTAGACAGTGGGAGCAGCGGAAACGTGTGCAAGATGTTTTATGTGATAAAGCAGGCATCGCGGAGTTGGAACGTCTGTTTTGATGTGTTAGTCAAAGAGTTTGACTTCATCAAAATGGTAGATGAACCTTGTATATACAAAAAGGTAGTAGGGAGTATGGTGGTGATCCTCGTAGAGTACGTGGATGGCATACTCTTGATAGGGAAGGAGTTTCCTATGCTATGCTCGGTCAATCTCCGCTTATCACAATGATTCTCCACATAGGATCAAAGTGATACCTACTAAATCCTGTGTTTTGGATCTATAAGATAGATCTAATTGGACGTTAGGATACTCACTAGTTGTAGTGAGATGGTATCAATTGATCCTGAGGAGAATCACTGGAAAAGTTCCAGGGTGATAAGGACGACTGAATGTCAGTCGCAGGCATTGTCTTTGCCCTCAGTAAAGGGACGGTATGTTGGAAGAGTTCCAAGCTAAATACCGTGACATACTAGACGATTAAAGGCAAGATACATCGTTACCAAAAATACCACCAAAGAGGCTGTCTGGGTGTATATTAGTTCATGAGATGAACTTCGTTCCTACCATTGTGTGACAATGGAGTTGTGGCTTATGCCTAGGAACGCCCGTCCCATCAGTGATCCAGACATATTCTAAGGCAGTGTCACCTGATCATGGAGATGGTTGATCTTCAGGGGATCGAGGTTAGGAGAGTAGACTCAGATGACAACACAGCGGATCCACTCACAAAGGCCTTTTCCCAGAGAGAGACTTTTATGGGATGGTTAAGTATGAGATACTACAACCACTGTTATCAGATGGCCCTAGTGCAAGTGGGAGATTGTTAGTTATATGTATGCCCTGGAGGCCATTACTATACATGAGATGTATAATGTAGTGGATGCTTGGACATATATAGGGAGGAATTTCTTGCTCGACATGATAGTATGCTATATGATTACTCTTTACCTTAACGTGTACACTAATTGTCTCTCTGTTACATGTTGGTAAAGCCCTTAGGATATGTACTTGACTACCTGGACTATGATGCGGATCATACTAGCGGAGACATGATAGTCCATAAGTACATCCTTCAAGGTCCCTAGTCATGGGCATATCGAGACGGGGCATCGATATACCAGAGTAGACTAGCGTATAGCTTCTCGACCCATGTAGATGGGCGATGGATGATCCCATATCCATTGGTGTTTGACATCATAGATGATATACGGGTGCTCAGTGGAGACTGGGTACACTGGACGGACTCGTCGAGAACTTCCAGATGGTATTATACCTTACGTCATATGGCAGTTCTCTGGTGACATCGGTACAGGTTAGTCTGTAGACCCGAGATCGTCATAGAGTCTTGTGTGATTCCTACTGTGCTTTGATTTCCACCTTACCACGTCCAAGAGGGCATGCAAAACGATGGTTTTTGGGTACAGTCCCGAGTCACATGGAGGCAATGAGCGATAGGAGGGGTTTCGTCTCTCCCGGTATTGGGGGTTGATGTTGCGCTATGCTCGATTGGCCATACCAGGGAAGTCCCTGGCCAGGGCTGGTTTAGAGATTTACTGGTAAGTGTTACCAGTAGTTTCTCGACCCGTTATGAGCCTCGCATCGGCATGAATTATCGGTTATTGGGGTCTGACGTTTACCACCCCTAGACTTGATATGCGACATATCAGACGAGGAGACCGGACTGTACGGTAGTGTCACTGTCAGGCTTTTTGCAGGAGTTGGAGCGGGCTTGCTTACTGATCTTCTGATTGCTCAATACCCGGGTAGCTGTTACGTCCAGCTAGTACCGCTGACGGCTTGTGGGTTCTTGATATGATCATCACCTACTGCCGGCGTATTGACGAGTCTTTAGAGTCCTACATAGAAGTTTTACTGGCTTAGGCAAAACGAAATAGGAGCGCATATGTGATATGTGCGGGACCGAGAATAATGCGAGTATATGATACCGTATTCTATTCTCGTGACTATTGTATCGGCCGGTTATATGTGATATAGTCGGGTTATCGAATCAAGTGTTGATTCGATAAGTTGGTACATTTTGTGTTAGTCGGTTATATGTGATATAACCGGATTATTAAGTCAAGTGTTGATTTAATAATTTAGTGTATAATTGTATATGTGATATACTAATTTACATTAACTAACATTGGTTCACTTAAGCATTTGTTTTTCTCACTTGTGCACAACTTAATATATATGTGATATATATTAATTTGTGTTCATTTTGTATCATGGTTGTTGATACACACTACATGGGTGTATGAGACATACACCATTATAATTATATTGGTGGGGTTTTAATATACAAAGTAAATACAAAATTAGTGGATAATTGTTCAAGTGCATGAAGCTTCATGAAGCTTGTGAGTGCATTGACCAAAGTCCACTAGTTTTGTTTTACTTAGGATTTTTATAAACCTAACCACTATAATTAGCCATGGTTATATCTCTACATGAGTTAGTATATGATACCCACTCATCCATGGTTAGCTCTCTCTCTCTCTCTCTCTCTTGATTAGTTTTCATTCTCATTTTGAGCTCATCTTCTTCCTCCTTAAAAATTCTTTCTAGGGTTTGATAAAGAGAGAGAAACAATGTGAGAAAAGAAATTCTAAAGTGTACCCATTTCCTATTTCATCATCCTCTACTAGACTAGCACTTTAGTTTAGGGTGTTTGCTTCACTAATTCTCTAGTTAGTGAAGTAGAAGCTTGAGTTCGTCTTCCCTCGACGTAGATCATCTTCAGCCTCGAAGACTTCAAGAAAAACCGTTGCCCTCTTCTTATGGAGCCGTCCGAGTGTCCGGGAGCACGATGATCGCAGCGAAGGGATTACTACAAGGAGCATAAGAAGTGAAGGACCGATCTACAAAGGTTGTATTTCGTATTCACTTAGTGTTAATGTGTTTAACATGCTAGTTTTCGCCTAATAGTCTAGCAAAGATCTTGGTTAGGGTTGTTCGGCACGGCTAAAATTTTAATCGGGCATGGTTGATACCTTGTAGATCCTTGTTAGAGTGCCTAGTAACCCTACACAGTCTTCACCGTTGGAGCTTTGATTGCAACATAGTTCCTAAGAGAAGTTATCGCCGTATTTGGGGCGATGCGCCATGTTTGAGGCGGAGTACTAGTTTAAGGACATTTCGGTCCAACGCCAGTTTAAGAACATAGTGGTCTATTATCATCATTTTTAGGGTGACGTTTTATATTAAGGACATTATGGTCCGCTGCAGTTTAAGGACGTAGTGGTCCATTGTTAGTTTAGGGACATCTCGGTCCATTATCACCATTTTTGGGGTGAAGCTTTTCCGAATACCATTTAGAGTTTTGAATCAGAAAGACAGCGAGCGGACACGAGCGTCGTCATCTATCATTGACCAAAGTTGTGACTCGTCAAGCGTGGTATTTCTTGAGGAACCGGCCGTTAATTGGCCGGAAAGGTCTTTCGCCATGCATATCCTTGAGCAAATAGGCCCCACCTTGGTAGACCTTGTCTACGATGTACGGGCCTTCATAGTTCGGCTCGAATTTCCCCCATTTTGCATGATTGGGGATCATAGGTCTTTTGATGACTAGCACAAGTTTGCCTTGGCGGAATGTTCTCGGCCTGGTTAGTCTTTCGTATGAGCGCGTTATTCTTGCCTTAAGATTCTAGGTTTTGCTACGCCATGAAGCAAGTTTCATCGAGGGCATCGTGCTCCTCAAGCCGAAGATGGACATTTTCGTCATCTGTTAGCTCGTATCGAACCTCTATTTGGAGAGAAGGGGGTTCTGTTTATTGGATATAGTGCCCTCAAAGTCAATTATTGGATCGCAGGTACGTGATTGCAATGATTGAGGAGGACCTATACCGGTAAGACAGTCTTACTCGAGATGATAGTATGCTATCTGGTTTGCCTTTATCAGTCGTGTATAGGTTCAGGTGACTGATCACGATTACACGTTGATAGAGCCCTTAGGATCTTGCTTGACTACCAACAGTATGATGGTGATCATATACGTGAGAGTTGGGTAGTCTATAAGCACATCCTTAAAAGTGGTCCCTAGTCGTGGGAGTACCGAGATAGGGCATCGATACTCCGGAGTTGACTAGTGTATACAGTCGAGACCCCGACGAGGGGCGGTGGCCGGTCTCACAAGGTACTGGTGTCAGTTGGATCACCTAAGATGTATACAGGTGCTCATTGGGTTATGAGTACACCGGACAGGACTCGCCGGGAACCTGCTAGTTGGTATTATACATATCGTCAGATAGCAGTTCCCTGGTGACATGTGTACAGGTTAGTTCATCGACCCGAGGTCGTCATTTGTCTCGTGTGAGTTCCCACTGTGCTTTGATTTCTACCCTACCACGGCTCAAAGGTGTCGTGCAAACAGGTAGTTTTTAGGTACAGTCCCGAGCCACATGGAGGTACGTGAGCGGAGCGGCAGGGGATTCGTCTCTCCCGGTATTGGGGGTGTTAGTTATATGTATGCCCTAGAGGCCATTACTGTACATACTATGTATATTGTAGTGGATGCTAGGACATATATAGGGAGGACTTTCTTGCTCGACATGATAGTATGCTATCTGGTTGTACTTTATCTTAACATGTACTTTGATTGTCTCTATATTACATGTTGATAAAGCCCTTAGGATATGTACTCGACTACTGGGACTATGATGAGATCATACTAGTGGGGCCACGGTAGTCGACGAGTACATCCTATAACTGTTCTTAGTCGAGGGTGTATCGAGACAGGGCATCGATACACCAGAGTAGACTAGCGTATACGCATCTTGACCCATATGATGGGCGATGGATGATCCCATATCCATCGGTGTTTGACATCAAGGATGGTGTACGGGTGCTCAGTGGAGACTGGGTACACTGGACGGACTCGCCGAGAACTCCCAGATGGTATTATACCATACGTCAGATGGCAGTTCTCCGGTGACACTGGTACAGAGTAGTCTGTCGACCCGAGATCGTCATAGAGTCTTGTGTGATTCCCACTGTGCTTTGATTTCCATCATACCACGTCCAAGAGGGCGTGCAAAAAGGTGGCTTTTGGGTACAGTCCCGAATTACATTGAGGCAATGAGCGATAGGAGGGGATTCGTCTCTCCCGGTATAGGGAGTTGATGTTGTGCTGAGTTCGATTGGCTATAACCGGAAATCCCTGGCCAGGGTTGCTGAGATTTACTGGTAAGTGTTATCAGTAGTTTCTTGAACTGTTATAGACCTCAAATCGACACGACTTATCAAGCTACTGGGGTCTGACGTTTACCACCCCTAGGCGAGATATGCAACATATCAGACGACGAGACCGGACTGTACGGGAGTGTTACTGTTTGGATTCGCAGGAGAATGCACAGGCTTGCTTGTTGATCTTCTGAGCGCTCAATACCTGGGTAGCTGTTATGTTTAGCTGACCGCTTGCAGCTTGTGGGTGTTTGATATGATCATCACCTACTGCCGGCGTATTGACGATTCTTTAGAGTTCTACACAGAGGTTTCTTGACTCAGGCAAAACGGAGTAGGAGCACATATGTGATATGTGCGGGACCGAGGATAATGCGATATGAGATACCGTATTCTATTCTCGCGATATTTGATATCAGCCGGGTCATCGGATCAAGTGTTGATTCGATGAATCGATACGGATAAATATTAGTCGGTTATATGCGATATAGCCGGATTGTCGGATCAAGTGTTGATTCGATAATTTAATGTATAATAATATATGTGATATATTAAATTACATTAACTAATATTTGCTCACTAAAAGATTCTTTTTCTCACTCGGGTAATACATTGATATATATGCGATATATGTTAATTGTATTATTTTATTTGGTTACGATAAATATTATATATGTAATATATAATATTGTAACATGATATGATAACTTATGCAACTTGTTTAGTAGAGATTAAACATGGTTAGGGTTTGATTAGGGTTAAGGTTTTCTAGAAGTTTCTAGAAGCTTTGTTTCTTTGTTTTTGTTAAGATATTATGCTAGATATTTCCTTAACCTAACCAAACCTTTAACCTTAGTCAAATCTCTACAATGGTTAAGTGAACCATGGTTGCATAATTGATCATTATCTCCTTTTCCTATTCATCACAAAAGGATTATTATTATGTTCATCTTCTTCTTCCTTCATTCTTTCATGAAAAACCTTGCTTGATTTTTCAAAAGTGATGAATAAATATGAGAAAAAGATAAATAAAGAGAGCAAAAATCCTACTTCATCATCCTCATCTTCCCTTGCCATTTAGATGAGGGTGTTCACATCATTTCATGAGTGTTAGCTTGTGTTAAAGAAACTTCAAGGCAGATCATCTTAATATCGAAGATCGGAAGCAAAGGTTGCGTCTTTCTCTTCGTGGAACCTCTCGAGAGTCCGGATCCCGATGATCGCAGCGAAGGGACCACAACACGGAGCATATGAAGTGAAGGACCGGATCTACAAAGGTTGTAATCCCTCTCACTTAGTGTTAAAGTTGTTAACATGCTTGTTTTCGCCTAATCTCTAGTTTAAAGTTCCGTATTCGGGTTGTTCGGCACGGCTAAATTTTTAATCGGGCATGGTTGATGCCTCGTAGACCCTTGTGCGCGTGCCTAGCAACCTTACAGTGGTATCAGAGACAAGCTAGAGCTTTAGGTGAAGTCTAGACGAAATTTGAAGTCCGATCGAACCCGGAAAACCCGAACAAACCCCTTCTCTGGAAATTTTCTGAAAATTTGGATTTTTGTGAATTAAAAATTGCCAAAAAATTCAGCAGGGAATTTGATGAATTACTGTGAAGCACGTGCCATTGATTCCACAGAAGAGCCGCGGAACCGCGGCGCCACCCTGGCTTGTGCGGCGGTTCCGCGGCCAAAGTACTGAATCACTGCACGTGCTTTGCACAGTAATTAGTAAGTTTATGTGCTGAGTCTTCTGGAAATTTTTATTTTTACTCAACAATTGAGTTTTTCTGGGGTTGTTTTGGGGATTCGAATATTCGATCGGATTGTCTAATTTTGTCTATGTGTTTTGTCCGGATAACTTTTAGAAACTGTTAAAAAGTTCGAACGGATATCAATAACTCACTTTTTCCCCTGTCGGAAAATTTTTCAAAAGTTGGATTTTTTCTCGTGTTTAAGAATGTTCTAAGTCATGCAAGTAACTCGGTGGACCCTCTAGAAGACAACAAACCTTAACTCGATTATGTGACCGTCTTGAACTGCCTTTTGAACCTTAGGGTTTGGGGCAGTACGGCGTGCCACATGTGAGGCGTTGGCTTGACCCTTCTACGGCTGGACCATTGGTACTGTGGCATGTGATGAATGTTTTTAAGCTGATTTCAAGTGTTGAGATATATTGGGGAAATCTTGGGTGCTTGATGATTCGATCGGAAAGTTTAACTTTTTCTATTTATCTGGAATGTGATACAATATTTGGAATTCACAGGTAGTTATGAGATAACTAATTTGAATATTATAAACATAGCACTTTAGTCTCAGATGATCGGTTGCCACGGAATTTTGATGTGATCAAAAGTCCGTCGCAATCACGTAGTGTACGCGGATACTCGCCGGATAAACTTAATAGACAGCTACGCCCCATAGCCCCGACCAAGTGACTGTAGGAGAACCCCGTCGCCGAAAGCATCCGTTCGGGTGCTCGCGGTAGCGGTGTTCCGCCTTGGTGCACTTCGTCGACGGTATCAGGGGTGCGGCCGTCTACTAAAGTTTGCGACGAGCATTCGATCAGGACAATCGGGAATCTTGTTGAATTGCCCGACTTGATATTGAAAAGAGTTTTCGATAATGAGACTAAAATGCGGGGTTTATAATTGTTAGGCATGCGATGTCTAAGGAATTCATTTGGTTAGGCATGCGATGTCTAAAGAGGTTGCGGATTCCAACTGTTGTAGTTTTACACTTTCTTTTCTGTGACCGTAAGCGTAGTATGTGGTGTATCGCCGGCTTCGTTGCTATACATCAACGACAATCGGGATACGCATACTTGCTTATGTTGATGATATGAGATATTATGTGTTGCTGTGATATGTTATATTGGATCGTCGCGTTTGAATAGCCGGGGGTTTTATGTGAGATGAGAGTTTTTCTTTTTCATTCATGTAAAATTCATTTGTATGTAATATTCTTTTATTGGGGCACTTCCAGGTAGCGGAAGATGTCACCGTTGTATATTATTTACTTTTCCGCATTAGGTAGACCCAAGGCGGGGAGCACAAGTAACCGGGTTCTAGGGTCCAGTGGGAGACCATCTCGAGGAGTCGAGACCGGGTCTCCTAACCCTAGAATTGGCAGTGTTACTTGCCGCTCTCGTAGGGGTCTAGGGATGTGGGTTTGGCTATTCATCGCGACCGTGGAATCCGTGTTTTATACAGGCTCGTATTGAAAACACGGATGTCCTAGTATATCCAATATTTCATATATGTTCTTCTGCTGCAATGTTCTGTGATGAGATCATATTACTGCCTGAGACGAATATTTATATTATATATATGAGATATATGTTATATTGCAGATTTCGTTTCAAAAGAGATGCTTGTGAAGCATATTAAAATGGGACTTCATTAATGAGATTAATGAAATAAAAGAAACCTAAGATGTTGTAGAATCGAATTTCAAAATAAAACAGGTAGCTACAGTTTTTACTTTGCACAGCGGTATATATGATATATCCTGCACCTTATTCTATGAGGAAAGGACCGAGATCCCTTCACCGGGAGTGACTCTTTTAGCAATAACTAGAAAAGCCTCAAAAACACTCCATTTAAAATCACTCGATTCTACAACGATATCAAGTTCATTACGCAAAGGGTTTTCTTAAAAACCTGTCGTAGCCCTCCGTCATTTCAGATAAGTACTAGTTAGTATTCGTGCTGCGGTAGTTTGGCATGCGTCAAGGCGTAGTGTACGGTAGCTAACTAGTGCTTATCTGCTAGCATACGATGCGATTGGATTAGGGTATTCGTACGGCGTTGTTTGGCATGCGTCAAGGGTCGTGCGGGTGGGTTTAATTCAATCAAGAAATGTACGAGTTGAACTTGACTAGCGGACTATGGGTTGTTTGGCATGCGTCAAGGTCATAGCACGCTAGGGGTAAAATATTATTGGGAATTTCAAGTGTTGAAATTTGCAATGAGATTGCATACCTTCTATGAGATAGTTGGATCCCGATACCCGCTGCGAGTAAGAGTTACTCCTAGGAGAGTTTTACACATTACAATTAGCCGATCAAGTAGGTGTCTAGAAAGGTGTTAACGGGGTTACGCCTCTGGGAAAACGAGGTTTACATTAATTAGGTTCGTGCGATAGCACGGGGGACCTCCCTCAAAGTACCGACACTGGCCTGGCTGAAAGATTGGCGAACTTGTAGCGTGTAATTAATCCCGGCTAGTCTTTCCTTTTAGGGTTTGAAGGAAGATTTGATTAAAACAGTGGGAGACATCCTGATTAGATATATTAGATAACCAATCTAATCTTGCAAGAGCATACGCTGAGTGTTTTCTTCTCTCTCTCTCTAGGTAGCGACCATATCACGCCTTAATCAAGATAATAATACGGATATATTGACCGAACCCGCTTGTTATACTGAGCTGGGGAACGTTGGTCCCGCTCCAACTTATAATTGTTATAAGACAGAGCAGGAAATTGGGGAATACCAGATTTCCCGTGCCGCCCAAACGAAGAAAGTGCATGCTGATGCATCATCTTCGGGTGTGTTCATTACACAGAACTGTTTCTCAGTATCCTTTACGTCCTGGGTATGTGATACCGGATCAGGATCCCGCATATGTAATCTGTTACATGGGCTACAGATAGGTAGAGAACTGAGAACGGGTGATAAGTTTCATGAGACAGAAAACGGTGCAAGTGTTGCAGCCAAGTCTGTTGGTCACTATCACCCTGTATTACCTGAATACATTGATTCTGAACAAATGTTATTAGATACCGAACCTGATATACAAAATCATATCAGTCTCTTTATTAGTAAAGAAAGGATATAATTTTGTATTATTGGATAATGTTTTGAACATTTCCTATATCAAGAGTTGATCGGTTCAGGCACGTTATCTAAAATCATTGACGTTCTAAATCAAACTACAGTTCTTAGTATACAGAACACACACAAGAGGAAGAGTTCAGAAATGAACAAATCCTTCTTGAGGCATTGTAGACTAGGTCATATCAATGCGACCCGACTGGCTGAAGTTACATTTAGATGCATATTTAAATTAGTTTGAATTTACATCTTATGAAACTTGCCAGTCATGTCACAAAGATAAGATGACCATAGCTCTGTTTATTGGAAACAGAGAAAGAGTTAGTGAACTCTTGGGATTAATACATGCTGATGTATGAAAGTCTCCTGTCTACACATGCCAAGACTGGTTCTTTGTACTTCATTACATTCTCTGATAATCTCTCAAGATTCAGACATGTGTTCTTATTGAAACACATGTCCGAACCTTTTGAGATATTCACAGAATATAAAATAGAAGCAGAGAACCAAAATACGGGTATAAGTATTATGTCCTATGATGTGATCAAGGAGGAGAATACTTAAGCACGGAATTCCTGGACTATTCTAAAGGAGAATGAGATTCTCTCTCAGCATTACTCCTCCGTATACACCACAGCACGTCGGTGTATCGGGATGGAGCCATAGCACCCTATGTGATATGATGTGCTCTATGATGAGTACTACTGAGTTTCCTATTTCCTTTAGGGAGTTATTCACTTGAGAAGCTGCATACCTATTGAATAAGGGTTCAAATCAAATCAGTTGCCTACCACTTCATATGTGATATGGAAAGGGAAGAGCCTGTATCTTAAGCCTGTTAAGATTTGGGGTTGTCCGGCCTATGTCTGAAAGCAAAATCCGGACAAGCTCGAGGCAAGATCTGTTATGTAGAACTGGAAAGGTTCCAGCTATACAAACTGCAGCTGATGATTTGGTAGAACCAAAGGATTCAATAGTAACCAACGAACCACAGCCTCTCCGCCGATCTAGAAGGGTTCCTCACCCACCTGAGAGATACTTCGGTTTCTCTATGACAGTGGGAGCGAGGATTGCATCATGAGATGATGACCCAACTAGTTTCGAGCTGGCCATCAGGAGTGGGACTCTGTAAGAATGGCTGGATGCTTATCGATCTGAGATGGAATCCTTATACACCAACAAAGTATGGACTTTGGTTGCTTTATCTGAAGGGTTAAATCCCCATCAGGAGCAAGTATATCTTGAGAAGATTACTTGGTGTACATGGAAAGGTTGAGACTTTCAAAGCTAGACTTGTTAAAGGTTTGCATCATAGACCAGGTATGGATTATGTTGAAACCTTTTCTAAGGATCTATGCTTAAGTCCATCCAGATCCTACTTACCACGGCTACATACCATGACTACGATATCTGGTGGTTGGGTGTCATGACTGCTTTTCTAACTGATGTTTTAGAAGAGAGCGTCTATAAGTACACAGCCAGAGGGCTTCGTAGACAGTGGGAGCAGCGGAAACGTGAGCAAGATGTTTTATATGATAAAGCAGGCATCGCGGAGTTGGAATATCTGTTTTGATGTGGTAGTCAAAAAGTTTGACTTCATCAAAATGGTAGATGAACCTTGTATATACAAAAAGGTAGTAGAGAGTATGGTGGAGATCCTCGTAGAGTACGTGGATGACATACTCTTGATAGGGAAGAAGTTTCCTATGCTACGCACGATCAATCTCCGCTTATCACAAGGATTCTCCATATAGGATCAAAGTGATACCTCCTAAATCCTGAGTTTTGGATCTATGAGATAGATCTAATTGGATGTTAGGATACTCACTAGTTGTAGTGAAATGGTATCAATCGATCCTGGGGAGAATCACTGGAAAGGTTCCAGGCTGATAAGGACGACTGAATGTCAGTCGCAGGCTTGTCTATACCCTCAGTGCAGGGACGGTATGTTGGAAGAGTTCCAAGCTAGATACCGTGACATACTAGACGATTAAAGGCAAGATACATCGTTACCAAGGATACTACCAAAGAGGCAGTCTGGATATTTATAAGTTCATGCGATGAACTTCGTTCCTACCATTGTGTGACAATGGAGTTGTGGCTTATGCCAAGGAACTATCGCCCCATCAGAAATCCAGATATAATTCTTAGGCAGTATCACCTGATCATGGAGATGGTTGATCTCCAGGGAGATCGAGGTTAGGAGAGCAGACACAGAGGACGACAGCGCGGATCCACTCACAAAGGCCTTTTTCCCAGTAGAGACTTTTACAGGATGGTTGAGTATGAGATACTTCAACCGCAGCTAATTGTTGGGTATGCGATACCATAACAGATGGCCCTAGTGCAAGTGGGAGATTGTTAGTTATATGTATGCCCTAGAGGCCATTACTGTACATACTATGTATATTGTAGTAGATGCTAGGACATATATAGGGAGGACTTTCTTGCTCGACATGATAGTATGCTATCTGGTTGTACTTTATCTTAACATGTACTTTGATTGTCTCTATATTACATGTTGATAAAGCCCTTAGGATATGTACTCGACTACTGGGACTATGATGAGATCATACTAGTGGGGCCACAGTAGTCGACGAGTACATCCTATAACTGTTCCTAGTCGAGGGTGTATCGAGACAGGGCATCGATACACCAGAGTAGACTAGCGTATACGCATCTTGACCCATATGATGGGCGATGGATGATCCCATATCCATCGGTGTTTGACATCAAGGATGGTGTACGGGTGCTCAGTGGAGACTGGGTACACTGGACGGACTCGCCGAGAACTCCCAGATGGTATTATACCATACGTCAGATGGCAGTTCTCCGGTGACACTGGTACAGAGTAGTCTGTCGACCCGAGATCGTCATAGAGTCTTGTGTGATTCCCACTGTGCTTTGATTTCCATCATACCACGTCCAAGAGGGCGTGCAAAAAGATGGCTTTTGGGTACAGTCCCGAATCACATGGAGGCAATGAGCGATAGGAGGGGATTCGTCTCTCCCGGTATAGGGAGTTGATGTTGTGCTGTGTTCGATTGGCTATAACCGGAAATCCCTGGCCAGGGTTGCTGAGATTTACTGGTAAGTGTTATCAGTAGTTTCTCGAACTGTTATAGACCTCAAATCGACACGACTTATCAAGCTACTGGGGTCTGACGTTTACCACCCCTAGGCGAGATATGCAACATATCAGACGACGAGACCGGACTGTACGGGAGTGTTACTGTTTGGATTCGCAGGAGAATGTACAGGCTTGCTTGTTGATCTTCTGAGCGCTCAATACCTGGGTAGCTGTTACGTTTAGCTGACCGCTTGCAGCTTGTGGGTGTTTGATATGATCATCACCTACTGCCGGCGTATTGACGATTCTTTAGAGTCCTACACAGAGGTTTCTTGACTCAGGCAAAACGGAGTAGGAGCACATATGTGATATGTGCGGGACCGAGGATAATGCGATATGTGATACCGTATTCTATTCTCGCGATATTTGATATCAGCCGGGTCATCGGATCAAGTGTTGATTCGATGAATCGGTACGGATAAATATTAGTCGGTTATATGCGATATAGCCGGATTGTCGGATCAAGTGTTGATTCGATAATTTAATGTATAATAATATATGTGATATATTAAATTACATTAACTAATATTTGCTCACTAAAAGATTCTTTTTCTCACTCGGGTAATACATTGATATATATGCGATATATGTTAATTGTATTATTTTATTTGGTTACGATAAATATTATATATGTGATATATAATATTGTAACATGATATGATAACTTATGCAACTTGTTTAGTAGAGATTAAACATGGTTAGGGTTTGATTAGGGTTAAGGTTTTCTAGAAGTTTCTAGAAGCTTTCTTTCTTTGTCTTTGTTAAGATATTATGCTAGATATTTCCTTAACCTAACCAAACCTTTAACCTTAGTCAAATCTCTACAATGGTTAAGTGAACCATAGTTGCATAATTGATCATTATCTCCTTTTCCTATTCATCACAAAAGGATTATTATTATGTTCATCTTCTTCTTCCTTCATTCTTTCATGAAAAACCTTGCTTGAATTTTCAAAAGTGATGAATAAATATGAGAAAAAGATAAATAAAGAGAGCAAAAATCCTACTTCATCATCCTCATCTTCCCTTGCCATTTAGATGAGGGTGTTCACATCATTTCATGAGTGTTATCTTGTGTTAAAGAAACTTCAAGGTAGATCATCTTAGTATCGAAGATCGGAAGCAAAGGTTGCGTCTTTCTCTTCGTGGAACCTCTCGAGAGTCCGGATCCCGATGATCGCAGCGAAGGGACCACAACACGGATCATATGAAGTGAAGGACCGGATCTACAAAGGTTGTAATCCCTCTCACTTAGTGTTAAAGTTGTTAACATGCTTGTTTTCGCCTAATCTCTAGTTTAAAGTTCCGTATTCGGGTTGTTCGGCACGGCTAAATTTTTAATCGGGCATGGTTGATGCCTCGTAGACCCTTGTGCACGTGCCTAGCAACCTTACAGGGGATGGAGATCGCGCTGTGTCTAGGAAAACCATTACACCAAGTCCTTGGCCAAGGCAGGTGAGAATTATTGGTAGGTACTCCGGTAGTTTCTCTGGGTGTTCAGGGCTTGTCTCCGACACGACTTATACCGCTATTGGGGGTCTGACATTACCAGCCCCCTAGGCCGGATATGCGATACTCATAGACGAACGGACCGGACTGTATATACATTGTCACTGTTAGGCTTAGTAGGGTTTATGGATGAATTCGCTCATCAGCCTCCCTTGAGGTCAGTGCATGGGAAGCCGTTACGCACAGCTAGTGCCGCTGACGGCTTGTGGTTAAACCCACTGCCAGGGTACTGACGAGTCATTAGAGTCCCCCACAGATAGTTTCCCAAGTTCGGGCGAAACGTTGTAGAGGCCGTATGGTTTTATGGCAGGATTCGGAAAATGCACGTGCGTTTACGCACGTGTCATATTTCGGGCAGATAATACTGGTGGGCTTTGGTTTAAGCCGGATCCATGTATTATACTTAGTAGATATAATATCTTTATCTCAGTTGCATTTGTATTCGGTCGTAATACAAATGCGGGTATATTTATACAGTTACGGGGTTATCCTGAAATTCGTTTCGGGATCGCTTTTGGAAGTTGCCAGTTTTCAGTTTTCTATCGGCCGTATTTAAACATTCGGTTTAATGCGGATTTATTTTTTCTTCATGAGGATGAGTCATGAGGGTGAGTCATCGGAGTGCTTCTAGAAGATTCTAGAATTGGTGACTAGCTTAGTGAGGTGATATATGATTCATTGGTTGCATTAAATAGATGATGATGTGTTTAGGTGACTTATTCTTTTGCATTAACTCTTCTTTGTATTTGCTTAAGATCTTTTGCTTATGGTCACCCCTTTTGCTCCTACACTCACCCCTCCTCTCACTCATATATGGCCGGCCCCTCCCTTCATCCTCACCCACTCACTTGATTGAAAAGATTATGATAGATTTGTGTATGGAAATTTCATAGCTCCTTTTATTCCATCTCCCGATTCAAATGGCAACTTCATTAACCGTTCGTCCATGGCTTTGGACGAAGTGAGACAAAGTGTTCTACTCATTCTCTACATCAATCTTGGTCATCTCTTTTAGCAAACTTGATGACCGAGTTGCCTCGGGTCAGAGGCGGGAGCCCGTTTAAAGATCCGATGACATGGTGCCACCTGGACGAGCACATCGGAGATCGACAAGATCGGAGCAGCCGCAACAGGAGCGTGGGATGATGGTTAAAGAACGAAGGACTCGGATCGTTCGGTATAACCTTTCTACCCTCTTTACAGTTTGTTAGTTTAGCATTAATGGCAGATTCGGGTTATAGTATACGATAGCGCCAGTTATAAAAGTTTTTGTTCCGCATTTGGCGTTAGTTTGACAGCCGGGGCACTACCGTATACTTACATGGTATCAGAGCCACGCCATTAAGCTTTACTAACTTGTGCTAACGCGTTTAAAATATCGATCGAGCGGAATTTTCAAAATCGCAATTTCCAAGTCTAAAGTTTCTGTCGATTTTAAAACAGGCCTAAAAATCATTTTGAGCATCTCAGAAATTCGAGCAGGCTTTTCTAAGAAAACTGGTAAAATTTGGTGGCCTGATTTTATTGTAGCGCGGCGGATCAGCGGCCAAAACCACGTTTTGGCGGCAGATCCGCCGCCGTACTGTAGCCACAGTGCACCAAATTTCTACAGTAGCTTCTACATGGGAAATTGTGGTTTTTGGAATGGTTCTTTTGGGCCCAGTTTTTGTTACTGTACAGCAGATGTTTGTGGGGGCCACTTCGGGAAGTTTTGTCGATCGAAATTTAAACGTGTCAGTTTACAGTACTTACATTATATCTCCGACCGTGAATGTCATTCGAGCGGTAAACCGCGTCTGATTTCTATAGTTCTTTTAGACGGGTTTGCGAACGTGACATTCGCGTTGATGTTCTGTGTTGTGCTGTGATGTTGCGGATTTGTCGTGGTGGATAGCAGTGTGCAATGGTAGTGCAGTTTGGATTTACTTGTATATTTGATATTGCGGGGCGATCGTCCAACATGTGGACTGCCGTCACTGCCTGTTTGTATAATATTCTTTTGGGGCACGACCGGGCTGAGGTCGATGTACCCGTTGTACATATTTTTCATTTCTGTACTAGGTTTTACCCCACGACTGAGTGCACGGATAGCCGGGTTCTGGAGGGCAACGGGTCCACATCTCATGGCTTTGAGAGGCAGAGGGGCCTCACTCTAGTATTGGCAGACTATTCGCCGCACTCGTAGGGGGTACAGGTTGACCCAAGGTGGGGTGCTCAGTTACCGGATTCCGTGAAGTACAGGGTGGTCCATTCACTATGCTGTAGGGGGGCTGCCTCGCTTCAGGTTTTGGCGGGTAACCTGCCGCACCCGTAGGGGTCTAGGTTTCATTGCACAGGCTATCCACACGACCAGGGGAACGTCGGTTTTCAGCAGCGGCTCTATGAAACCCGGGGATCCCAGATTATCTGTATTGTTCTGTGATGCTTATTACTTTTCTGTAATGTTGCATATTATCATGCCTGGAGCAATTATTGTATATTGGTATATATACTAGTAGATGTTGTATATGTTTTACACCCGCGCTAGTTCAGTCCCCGCTCTGTCGTTAGTTATGTAACCTAACGGGTGATGACGGGACCCAGAGACGAATGCGGATGGCATATACGTACATTTTATTTTCGTTCTTTTCTGGTGTGATTAATTGATGGGACTGCGTTGATTCTGATCAATGCAAAGGAAAACAAACCTGTTTGGATGTTGTTGGAACAAATTTAAAAAGTGTTATTGCAAAGACGTTTTCTTTTGTCATGCACAATGGTATTCGGTTGGAATATCCTGCACCTCATTCGACGAGGCAAGGGCCGATATCCCTTCACCAGGAGTGACCCCTTGGGCAAAAGTTTGCGTCAGGGTAATAACTTCACTATAGTGGATTACATGTTGTTTTGCATCGCGGTATTCAGTTGGAATATTCTGTACCTCATTCCACGAGGAAAGAGCCGAGATCCCTTCACCGGGAGTGACCTCTTTAGCAAAGGTTTTCGCCACTATATTTTTATAAAAAGCTATCAGGTTCCTTCAACGAGATCAAGTTCATTACGTTAAAGGTTTTTCGCCAAAAACCAGCCGTAGCCCTCCGTCATTTCTTATGGGTGGTCAGTAGTATTCAAACTATGTTTGTTGGCCTTCGTCAAGGCATAGTGTTTGGTAGCTGCTGGGGTATTCATTTGTTGCATAGATAGATGAGCTGGTTTGGGACAGTCGTATTACCTTGTTGGCCTTCGTCAAGGGTATGTACGGGTGGGTTCGAATTAACAAGATAATGACGGGCAGAACTTGACATGTGACTTATGATTTGTTGGCCTTCGTCAAGGTCATAAGAACATGGGGTAAAAATCATATCGGGAGTTTCTAAAGAAACTGAAACTTGCCAGGCATGCGCATACCTTCTGGAGTGTGATAACGTGAGTGGATTCCGTCACGTTATCATGCGATGAGAGTTGGATCCCGATTCCCACTGATGAGTTGGTTTACTCTTCGGGTGATCCCGATTGATTCTTCTTTCAGGTTTGGAGGAGAATTTGACAGTACAGTGGGAGGTTTCCGGATTATATAAAGTAATAACCATTCTGATCTAGGTTAGAGTGCACGCAGAGTGTTTCTTTTCTCTCTCTCTTTGGCAGCGACCTTTGACCGACCCTAGACTATGACTCAGTGACCAAGTTGACCGAACCTTCTTAAAATACTGGCTTTTGGATTGTTTGAGTTGCATAAGTCATTGCCACTCCTTCTTTTACCCTTTGCATTTCTCAGAACACCCCGTATTACTACGGACATCCACTTCCATTGAATAGATCCATCGTATGGTTATATACGAACTCTAAAGGACTTCTTCGAGGATGGATCCAGGTTCAGGAGAAATAGAGTTGGTTTATTCAGTTGTCTTTTATTATCACCTTCTCTCAGGTTGCGAGGGCTCCTTGGTTTAGGAGCGTACACCTATTACGCTTATTGGATAGTCTTCTTCCAAACCATAGGCAGGTGCCGAAAGGTAGGGAATGAAGAAAACCAATTAGCCTAAGTAGGGTGTACAGAAGATAATATGTAAAGACAAAATAAAGGGATTAGAAAGAGAGCAAAGTAAATTGCGACTTCTATCATTCACGACCAAACCGCGTAATTCATCGCCACTCCTATTTCACCTTTGCTTTTTTCCCCAGTTCGGGAGAAATAGAATAAGGTATTATTTAGTTGTCTTTTATCATCACCTTCTCTCAGGTACGAGTACTCCTTGGTTTTGGAGGGTACACCTATTATGCTTACTGGATAGTCTTCTTCCAAACCATAGGCTTGTGCCGAACGGTAGGGAAGGAAGAAAACCATTTAGCCTAACGATGGTGTACAGAAGGTAACGACTAAAGACAAATAAAGGGATTTGGAGAGATGGCAATAAAATATTCGGTTATAGTCATGAATTGGATTATGGAAGAGGCATTACTAAGAATACCAGGATACCCCTACGAAACATTTTCATGTTTCAGTGCATTGTTAATGGAAAACTGTTTTCCCGATTAGATACTTACTCCAGGGTATGTATTTACCAGGTTTCATTCTCACATCTGTATGGTTTTACAGATGATGAGTGGGAGGAAGTTATTGGGAGTTAGGTGATCATCCTCATTATATCGCAATTCGTTGTAATTGGTGATATTTGAGGAAGTCGCCTGGGTTATTGCCGGCATGCATGTATTTGGTTTTGAGTATCCGTTGTTGTGCACCAATTTCAAAATGATATATCTGTACGTTTATTTTTATAAAGTGAGATATAAATTTTTTGATATTATGTCGATGACATTTACCTATATCAGTTGGCGATTGGGTAAGGAGCATTGAAGAACGGAGTAGTTCTTAACCATAAGTACAGTTTTCAACCTACGATGCACAGGTTTTGAATTATTCAAACTCAATGGACTTATACAGAGTATTGTATGTTGTCCAATGTCCATCAGGACAAAGGGATTGGTCCTCGTACTATGTTCTGTTTACTTATGACTTCTCTAGTTTTTTTTAGACAAGTGTTTCGCTGAAATACAAGGTTTAAGTTTTGAGAAGTTGTGGGTATAAGAATAAAGTAGAGAACCAGGTGTCGCAAGTATCGGGATTCTTCAAAGAGATCGAAGATGTAGATACTTGTGATTGATATTCAGATGATAGTAATGGTTTTGAGAAACTTGTTTCTCTTTCAGGTTACTCATAATTGGATGTATTCCTAAGCTGAGTAATGCTGATTAGCCTCTCTCCATTAAGTTGATATGCACTGGAGACAGCTGCATGATTAGAATCTGGTTCCAATTAAATAAGTGCCAAAGTTTCTATATTGGATATAGAATGGTTCATATCTTAACGATGTTAAGGTACGGGGAGTTGTCCGGCTTATGCTTAAAACCAGACTCTGGATAACTCAAGGCACGTTTCGGTAATGGCAGTTTGTGGGTTGGCCCAGGCTATGTCAAGGGTTGACTTTCTACCATCTGGAAGATCAATAGTGATATTGTTCTTCACTCGCCACAGTTTTAGTAAAATTGATTTTTTCAGAAAACAGTAGTGGGAGTATGGTAGAACTGGAAGTGATTCCAGAACCGCAAACGATTACGGAAAATTTAATAGGACCTATAGATTCAATCAGGTTTGACATTCCAATAGCCACTCCGCAGATATGGTGGGTAACCTCAGACACCCGAGAGGTACTCCGGTAGCCTCAAGGACGGTGACAGGGAGGTTCTTGTTTACCCAGACTTGACACTACTGTTGTTCCGGGCTATGAAACCCGGCAGGAGGATAAGTATAGCGTCGTTCTAAACTAGTTTTAGAAGTGCACGTATATATTATTCTGCCAGAGGGTTGTTGTGGTCAGTGGGAGCAGCGGAAGTATAGTGGGCAAGCCGCTTATGTCTATTTATAGACTAGAGCAGTTATAGCGGAGATAGATCATCTAATTTTGATGTGACAGTCATGGTTTTGACTTCATCAGAATAAGGGATGGATCTGTTAAGAAGGTAGTAGGGTGTGATGTCCTGGTATTTGGATGACATACACAAAGTAGGAAGTAAAATTCCTATATTACGATCGGTTGTACCGTGGTCTTCACACAGTTATTTCTCGAGACAGGATATGGATATAATATCAGACATTTTGGTTTCTAGATCTATGGTTTTAGATCTAGATTTGGGTAGTTTCCCAATGTGGGTACTTTGACAGTATTCTAATGGTTTTTAGAATAGATGACTCCTGGCATGGTGGTGTACCTGCAGGTGATGGAGTCACCCTCTCTAAAGGTGTCTTACAGAATAAAGGGGAGAGGGATGTACATGATTGGCAGATCACTTGCTTAGGCAATTGAGTCAATCATGAGATGTCAAGTACCACACCAAATGTTGTTTTTGCACTAGATGCGATAAGTTTATATTAATCCAATCCTAGAGAAACATAAAGAGGCAGTTTTAGAACATAAGTGGATGTTCTACGGATTTGATGACGGCAGCCTCCTTCAGGAGACGATTATCATTCCAGGCTTCAAAGGTGACTTGGATGACAGAGTGATTGTCAGAGTTATAGTTTTCCCTCTGACGAAGAGGGACCGTATTATGGACAGGTGGTCCAAGAGGATACTGTAGGAGGCATGGTGCAGTATACTGATTAGGTTCAGTTGTTGATACAGTCTAAGAAGTTTGGATTTGGAGTTCATTTATGAACTAGGTCCCATCAGATATCCAGACATATTCTAAGACAGGTATTACTTGATTCGGGAGATGGCTTTCTCCGCGAACTTGAGATTAAGAGAGACATAGAAAGAAACATCAGGGCGGATCCACTCACTGAGGCTATTTCTCGAACACAAGAGTTTTACAAACGGGCTTTGTGAAACTGATTAGTAGAGGAGTTGGGTGTTCGGTATCACACGGGCTGTGAGTATGCGACATCGCAATAACTAGCCTTAAGTGCAAGTGGGAGATTGTTGGATATTGTGCCCTCAAAGTCAATTACTGGATCGTAGGTACGTGATTGCAATGATTGAGGAGGACCTATACCGGTAGGACAGTCTTACTCAAGATGATAGTATGCTATCTGGTTTGCCTTTATCAGTCGTGTATAGGTTCAGGTGACTGATCACGATTACACGTTGATAGAGCCCTTAGGATCTTGCTTGACTACCAACAGTATGATGGCGATCATATACGTGAGAGTTGGGTAGTCTATAAGCACATCCTTAATAGTGGTCCCTAGTCGTGGGAGTATCGAGACAGGGCATCAATACTCCGGAGTAGACTAGTGTATACAGTCAAGACCCAGACGAGGGGCGGTGGCCGGTCTCACAAGCCACTGGTGTCAGTTGGATCACCTAAGATGTATACAGGTGCTCATTGGGTTATGAGTACACCGGACATGACTCGCCGGGAACCTGCTAGTTGGTATTATACATATCGTCAGATAACAGTTCCCTGGTGACATGTGTACAGATTAGTTCATTGACCTGAGGTCGTCATTTGTCTCGTGTGAGTTCCCACTGTGCTTTGATTTCTACCCTACCACGGCTCAAAGGAGTCGTGCAAACAGGTAGTTTTTGGGTACAGTCCCGAGCCACATGGAGGCACGTGAGCGGATCGGCAGGGGATTCGTCTCTCCCGGTATTGGGGGTGGAGATCGCGCTGTGTCTAGGAAAGCCATTACACCAAGTCCTTGGCCAAGGCAGGTGAGAATTACTGGTAGGTACTCCGGTAGTTTCTCAGGGTGTTCAGGGCTTGTCTCCGACACGACTTATACCGCTATTGGGGTTCTGACGTTACCAGCCCCCTAGGCCGGATATGCGATACTCATAGACGAACGGACCGGACTGTATATACATTGTCACTGTTAGGCTCAGTAGGGTTTCTGGATGAGTTCGCTCATCAGCTTCCCTTAAGGTCAGTGCATGGGCAGCCGTTACGCACAGCTAGTGCCGCTGACGGCTTGTGGTTAAACCCACTGCCAGGGTACTGACGAGTCATTAGAGTCCCCCACAGATAGTTTCCCAAGTTCGGGCGAAACGTTGTAGAGGCCGTATGGTTTTATGGCAGGATTCGGAAAATGCACGTGCGTTTACGCACGTGTCATATTTCGGGCAGATAATACTGGTGGGCTTTGGTTTAAGCTGGATCCATGTATTATACTTAGTAGATATAATATCTTTGTCTTAGTTGCATTTGTATTCGGTCGTAATACAAATGCGGGTATATTTATACAGTTACGGGGTTATCCTGAAATTCGTTTCGGGATCGCTTTTGGAAGTTGCCAGTTTCCAGTTTTCTATCGGCCGTATTTAAACATTCGGTTTAATGCGGATTTATCTTTTCTTCATGAGGGCGAGTCATGATGGTGAGTCATAGGAGTGCTTCTAGAAGATTCTAGAATTGGTGACTAGGTTAGTGAGGTGTTATATGATTCATTGGTTGCATTAAATAGATGATGATGTGTTTAGGTGACTCATTCTTTTGCATTAACTCTTCTTTGTATTTGTTTAAGATCTTTTGCTTATGGTCACCCCTTTTGCTCCTACACTCACCCGTCCTCTCATTCATATATGGCCGGCCCCTCCCCTCCTCCTCACTCACTTGATTGAAAAGATTATGATAGATTTGTGTATAGAAATTTCATAGCCCCTTTTATTCCATCTCCCGATTCAAATGGCAACTTCATTAACTGTTCGTCCATGGCTTTGGACGAAGTGAGACAAAGTGTTCTACTCATTCTCTACATCAATCTTGGTCATCTCTTTTAGCAAACTTGATGACCGAGTTGCCTCGGGTAAGAGGCGGGAGCCCGTTTAAAGATCCGATGACGTGGTGCCACCTGGACGAGCAGATCGGAGATCGACAAGATCGGAGCAGCCGCAACAGGAGCGTGGGATGATGGTTAAAGAACGAAGGACTCGGATCATTCGGTATAACCTTTATACCCTCTTTACAGTTTGTTAGTTTAGCGTTAATGGCAGATCCGGGTTATAGTATACGATAGCGCCAGTTATATAAGTTTTTGTTCCGCATTTGGCGTCAGTTTGACAGCCGGGGCGCTACCGTATACTTACACTGTTTCCAAAGGAAAGACTGCTTCAGTGCCAAATACTAACGCGTATGGGGTTGTATTCGTGGCTGTCTTGAATGTCGTCCAGTACGCCCAGAGAGTTTCGTGCAATCTCTCATGCCAGTCTTTTTTGTTTCTGGACACCGTTTTCTATATAATCTTGGTCAAGGTCTTGTTGAACGCTTTATAGGGTTCCTAGGCACACCCATGAGGTTCTACAACTGATCAAACATGTCTAATTCAAAATTTTTCTATGCGCCAAAGAACCCTAAACTAGATCGTTACTAGAGGTAAGGCGAAACAAACAAGCAAGCAAACTACTTTGCTACTAAGTGAATGGAAATACAACCTTTGTAGATCCGGTCCTCCACTTCTTTTGCTCCGTGATGACGTCCCTCCGCTGCGATCATCGGATCCCGGACTCTATTGTCGGTTTCATCGGAGAAATGGGCGGGCTAGGTCGATGACTTAGATGCCGAAGATGATCTACGTCGAAGCAACTCTAACTCAAGCTCCATCTTCACTTGGTCATGAAACTTGTGAAGATAACACACTCTACTACATGGCAAGTGGTAGAGGATGAAGAAATAGGAAGTGGGTTCACTTTGTAATTGGATTTCTCACTTGGATTCATCACTTGGAAATTTTCAAGAGAGCTTTCTTCTCTTCAAGAAGAAGAAGAAGAAGAAGAAAAGAAAATGAATAATGAAATTATCTCCAAAAAGAAAATCAAGTGATGTCTATCATTTAGCAATCATGGGTGAGTAAACTCATGTAGAGAGTAAACTAGGGTTTAGGCTAATGGTCGGGTTAAGGAATAAAAACAAAATGGTTACTTTGTCAAAGATGCATGAAGCATCAAGAAGCTTCTTGCATAAAGACAAAGAAAGCAACTATTCTATTTTACCAAAATAAATAAATAAATAAATAAATAAGGTAATGGAAACCCTAACCATTAACTAAACATGGTGTATAGCATACAGACACCCAAGTTTGCATGTATCATCAAACATGATACAAACTAGTGCACAAAAATATATCACATATACAACTTGTGCAAATCAAGCGAGAAAATCAATTTTAAGTGAACAAATACTAGTTAATGTAAAGTAATATATCAAATATATAATTATACATTAAATCATTAAATCAACACTTGATTTAATGATCCGGTCATACCGCATATAACCGACTAATATCAAGTGTATCAATATATCGAATCAACACTTGATTCGGTAACCCGGCTATATCACATATAACCGTCCGATGATACAAATCGCGAGAATAGAATACAGTATCACATACTGGTATTATTCTCGGTCCCGCACATATCTCATATGCGCTCCTATTTCGTTTCTCTTGAGCCAGGAAACCTCTGTGTAGGACTCTAAAGACTCGTCAATACGCCGGCAGCAGGTGATGATCATATCAAACACCCACAAGCCGCAAGCGGTCTGCTAAACGTAACGGCCACCCGGGTATTGGGCGATCAGAAGATCAACGAGCAAGCCCGCTCACACTCCTGTGAATCCAACCAGCAACACTTACCGTACAGTCCGGTCTGTTCGTCTGATATGTCGCATATCTCGCCTAGGGGTGGTAAACGTCAGACCCCAGTAGCTTGATAAGTCATGCCGATGTAAGGTCCATAACATAGCGTGAAACTACTGATAACTCTTACCAGTATATCACTGCAACCCTGGCCAGGGATTTCCAGTTATGGCCAGTCGAGCATAGCGCAACATCAACCCCCAATACCGGGAGAGACGAATCCCCTCCTATCGCTCATTGCCTCCATGTGAATCGGGACTGTACCCAAAAACCACCTGTTTGCATGACTCAGTAGAGCCATGGTAGGGTGGAAATCAAAGCACAGTGGGAGACACACAAGACTCTATGACGATCTCGGGTCAACAGACTAAGCTGTACCAGTGTCACCTGAGAACTGCCATCTGACGTGAGGTATAATACCATCTAGGAGTTCTCGGCGAGTCCGTTCAGTGTACCCAGTCTCCACTGAGCACCCGCATACCATCTCCGATGTCAAATACCAATGGATATGGGATCATCCATCGCCCATCACATGGGTCGAGAAGATATACGCTAGTATACTCTGGAATATCGATGCCCCGTCTCGATATTCCCACGACTAGGAACATTGAAGGATGTACTCATGGACTACCCAGGCCCCACTAGTATGATCTACATCATAGTCCTGCAAGTCGAGTACACATCCTATGGGCTTTATCAACATGTAACAGAGAGACAGAAAATATACATGTTAAGATAAAGAGCAACCAGATAGCGTACTGTCATGTCGAGCAAGAAAGTCCTACCTATATATGTCCCAGCATCCACTACAATATATATCCAATGTACAGTGATGGCCTCTAGGGAATACATATAACCAACAATCTCCCACTTGCACTAGGGCCATCTGTAGCAGTGGTTGCAGTATCTAATACTCAACCATCCCATAAAAGTCTCTCTCTGGGAAAAAGCCTTTGTGAGTGGATCCGCTGTGTTGTCCTCTGAGTCTACTCTCCTAATCTCGATCACCTTGGAGATCAACTATCTCCTTGATCAGGCAATGCTGCCTCAGAATATGTCTGGGTCACTGATGGGACCGGGGTTCCTAGGCCAAAGCCACACTTCCATTGTCACGCAATGGTAGGAATCTAGTTCATCTCATGAACTAATATACACCCAAACTGCCTCTTTGGTAGTATCTTTGATAGCGATGTCACTAGCCTTTATCGTCTAGTCTGCCACGGTATCTAGCTTGGAACTCTTCCAACATACCGTCCCTCCACTGAGGGTAAAGACAATGCCTGCGACTGACATTCAGTCGTCCTTATCACCCTGGAACCTTTCCAATGATTCTCCCCAGGATCAACTGATACCATCTCACTAAACCTAGTGAGAAGCCTAACATCCATTTAGATCTATCTCATAGATCCAAATCCCAGGATTTAGGAGGTATCACATAGATCCTATATGGAGAATTCTTGTGATAAGAGGAGATTGACCGTGCGTAGTATAGGAAACTCTTTTTCTATCAAGAGTATGTTATCCACGTACAATACGAGGATGACCACCTTACTCTCTACTACCGTTTTGTATGTACAAGGTTCATCTATCATTTTGATGAAGTCAAACATTTTGACTACCACATTAAAACAGACGTTCCAACTCCGCGATGCCTGCTTTATTCTGCAAAGCAAGTTGCACACGTTTCCGCTGCTCCCACTGTTTACGAAGCCCTCTGGCTGTGTTCTTATAGACGTTCTCTTCTAAATCATTATTTAGAAAAGCAGTCATGGCACCCAACCACCAGATATCGTAGTCATGGTATGTAGCAATGGCAAGTAGGATCTGGATGGACTTAAGCATCGTCCCTGGAAAAGGTTTCATCATTATCCACGCCTGGTCGATGACGAAAACCTTTAACAAGTCTAGCTTTGAAAGTCTCAACTTTTCCATCTACACCAAGTAATCTTCTCAAGATATACTTGCTCCTGATGGGGATTTAACCCTTCAGATATAGCAACCAAAGTCCATACTTTGTTGGTGTACATGGATTCCATTTTAGATTGCTAAGCATCCAGCCATTCTTATAGAGTCCCTACTCTTGATGGCCTGCTCGAAACTAGTTGGGTCATCATCTCATGATGCATTCCTCGCTCCCACTGTCATCGAGAAACCGAAGCATCTCTCAGGCTGATGAGGAACCCTACCAGATCGGCGGAGAGGCTGAGGTTCGTTGGGGACTATAGAATCCTTTGGTCCTGTCAAATCAGCTGCAGTTTTGTATAGCCGGAACCTTTCCAGTTCTACAGAACTGACCTTGCCTCGATCTTGTCCGGATTTTGCTTTTGACATAGGCCGTACAATCCCAAATCTTAACTTACTTAAGAGATAGGTTCTTCCCATACCATATCTTATATGGAGTGGTAGGTACTGATTTGATTCGAACCCAATTCAATAGGTATGCAGCTTCTCAAGTGCACAACCCCAAAAGGAAATAGGTAACTAAGTAGTACTCATCATAGAGCACACCATATCTAATATGGTGCGATTGCTCCGCCCCGATACACCGTTATGCTGTGGTGTATTCAGAGGAGTAACACCGAGAGAGAATCTCATTCTCCTTTTAGAATAGTCCAGGAATTCTATGCGCAAGTATTCTCCTCCCCGATCTTATCATAGGACATAATACTTATACCCGGTTTTTGGTTATCTACTTCTAACTTATATTCTGTGAATATCTTAAAAACTTCGGACTTATGTTTCAACAGGAACATATGGCTGAATCTTGAGAGATCATCAGAGAATGTAATGAAGTACAAAGAACCGGTCCTGGCATGTGTAGACAGGGGACGTTGCATACATCACTATGTATCAGTCCCAAGAGTTCACTAACTCTTTCTCTGTTTCCAATAAACAGAGCTATGGTCATCTAATCTTTGTGACATGACTGGCAAGTTTCACAAGATGTCAATTCAAACTAATTTAAATATGCATCTAATTGTAACTTCAGCCAGTCGAGTCGCATTGATATGACCTAGTCTACAACGCCTCAAGAAGGGTTCGTTCATTTCTGAACTCTTCCTCTTGTATGTGTTCCGTATACTGAGAACTGTAGTTTGATTTAGAACATCAATGTTTTTAGATAACGTACCTGAATCGATCAACTCTTGATATAGGAAATGTTCAAAACATTATCCAACAATACAAAATCTTATCATTTCTTTACTAATAAAGAGACTGATATGATTTTGTATATCAGGTTCAGTATCTAATAACATTCATTCAGAATCAATGTACTGGTAATACAGGGTGACAGTGACCAACAGACTTGGCTGCAACACTTGCCCCGTTTTCTGTCTCATGAAACTTATCACCCGTACTCAGTTCTCTACCTTTCTGTAGCCCTATGTAACAGATTACATTTGCGGGATCCTGATCCGGTATCTAATACCTAGGACGTAGAGGACACTGAGAAACAGTTCTTTATAATGAACACACCCGAAGGAGACGCATCATATGCACTTTCTTCGTTTGGGCGGCATAGGAATTCTGGTATTCTCCTATTTCCTGCTCTGTCTTATAACAATTATAAGTTAGAGCGGGACCAACGTTCCCCAGCTCAGTATAACAAGCGGGTTCGGTCAATACATCCATATTATTATCTTGATTAAGGCGTGATATGGTCGCTACCTGGAGAGAGAGAAAAGAAAACACTCTGCGTGTGCTCTTGCAAGATTAGATTGGTTATTTATTTTATCTAATCAGGATGGCTCCCACTGTTTTTATCAAATCTTCCTTCAAACCCTAAAAGGAAAGACTGGCCGGGATTAATTACACTCTACAAGTTCGCCAATCTTTCAGCCAGGCCAGTGTCGGTACTTTGAGGGAGGTTCCCCGTGCTTTCGCACGGACCTAATTAAAGTAAACCTTATTTTCCCAGAGGCGTAACCCTGTTGACACCTTTCTAGACACCTACTTGATCGGCTAATTGTAAAGTGCAAAACTCTCCTAGGAGTAACAATTACTCGCAGTGGGTATCAGGATCCAACTATCATATAGAAGGTATGCAATCTCATTGCAAATTTCAACACTTGAAACTCCCAATAATGGTTTTTACCCCTAGCACTTATGACCTTAACTATGGTCAACAAATCATAAGTACTAGTCAAGTTCTACCCGTCCTTTCATGATTAATTAGACCCACCCACATGACCCTTAACTAAGGTCAACAAAGTCACGCGACTGTCCTAACTAATCGCATCATATGCGGTGTAGGAAGACATCACTTAGCTACCGTACACTGTGCCTTGACTATGGTCAACAAACACAGCACGAATACTAAGTACTCTACTTCCTAAAATGACGGAGGGTTGCGAATGGTTTTTAATAAAACCTTTAACGCTTTGAACTTGATCTCGTTGCGGAATCAAATGGTTTTTAAATGGAGTGTTTTTGAGGCTTTTCTAGTTTTGCTAAAAGGGTCACTCCCGGTGAAGGGATCGTCGGCCCTTTCCTCATCGAATAAGGTGCAGGATATATCATATATACCGCTGTGCAAAGCAAAAACTATAGAAGCAATCAAAAGACAAACCGAGGGTTGTAGCATCTTCCAGTTATTGCTAAAGGGGTCACTCCCGATGAAGAGATCTCGGCCTTTTCCCTATCGAATAAGGTGCAGGATGTTCTACAAGGAACACCGCGATGCAAAGCAAGAACTGTAGCTACCTGTTTTTAATTTTGAAATTCGATTCCACAACATCTTTTAGGTTTGTTTTCTTTCATTAATCTTATTAACGAATGTCCCATCATTTAAGTCCACCTAAACATCACAGATAAATATAACGTACGCTTATGCCATCCGCATTCGCCTCGATGTCCCGTCTGCACCGTTAGGTTAGGTAACTAACGCCAGAACGAGGCAGGGCTAGCGCGGGTGTAAAACATAAGCAACGTCTATATAATATATCATATATACTATATATAATATCTATCTGAACAAATCACATGATCACATCACGGATAACGCAGCAGAAAATATCATATGAAATATTGGATATACTAGGATGTCCGCGTTTTATTTTGAGCCTGTATAAAACACGGATTCCACGGTCGCGATGAATAGCCAAACCCACACCCCTAGACCCCTACGAGAGCGGCAAGCAACCCTTCCAATTCTAGAGTTAGGAGACCCTGACCCGACTCCTCGAGTTGGTCTCCCACTGGACTCTAGAACCCGGTTACTTGTGCTCCCCTCCTTGGGTCTATCCTAGTGTAGAAAAGTAAATAATATACATGAACGGTGACATCTTCCGCAACCTGGAAGTGCCCCAATAAAAGAATATTACATACAAGTTTTTTACATGAATGAAAAAGAAAAACACTCATCTCACATAAAAAAAACCCCGGCTATTCAAACACGACGATCCAATATAACATATCCAGCAACACATAACATCACATGTCATCAACGTAAGTAGATATGCGCATCCCAATTGTCGTTGACATATAGCAATGAAACCGGCGATATCACATATTACACTTACGGTCGCAGAAAAGAAAGTGTAAAACTACAACAGTTGGAATCCGCAACCTGCTTAGACATCGCATGCCTAATCAAATGAATTCCTTAGACATCGCATGCCTAACAATTATAAACCCCGCATTTTAGTCTCATTATCGAAAACACTTTTCAATATCAAGTCGGGCAATTCAACAAGATTCTCGATATCCAGAACGAATGCTCGTCGCAAACTTTAGTAGACGGCCGCACCCCCGATACCGTCGACGAAGTGCACTAAGGCGGAACACCGCTGCCGCAAGCACCCGAACGGATGCTTTTTGGCAACGGGGTTCTCCTAGAGTCACTTGGTCGAGGCTAAGGGGTGTAGCTGTCTATTAAGTTTATCCGGTGAGTATCCGTGTATACTACGTGATTGCGACGGACTTTTGATCGCATCAAAATTCCGTGGCAACCGATCAAGTGAGACTAAAGTGTTATGTTTATAACATTCATATTAGTTATCTCATAACTACTTGTGAATTCCAAATATTGTATCACATTCCAGATAAATGGAAAATGTTAAACTTTTCGATCGAACAATCAAACACCGAAGTTTTCCTGAAACAACTCAACACATGAAATAGGTTTAAGAACATTCACTTCATGCCACAGTACCAATGGTCTAGCCGTAGAAGGGTCAAGCTAACGCCTCACATGTGGCACGCCGTACTGCCCCAAACCCTAAGGTTCAAAGGGCAGTTCAAGACGGTTACATAATCGAGTTAAGGTTTGTTGTCTTCTAGAGGGACCATCGCGTTACTTGCACTACTCAGAACGTTCTCAAACTACGGAAAAGTCCAACAGTTGGAAATTTCCCGGCAGGGGAAAAATTGGGTATTTATATCCGGTCGAACTTTTTAACATGTTCTAAAATACCCGGAAAAACACATAGAAGAAGTTAAACTTTCGATCGAAACAACGAACTCCCAATACAACCCAGAAAACTCAACTCTTGAGTATAATTTAAAAACTCCCAGAAAACTCAGCAACTAAAGAAAGAAATTACTGTGCAAAATTCACAAAATAATGTGACTGTATGGCCGCGGAACCGCCGCACGAGCCATGCTCGTGCCGCGGTACCGCGGCGCTTTAGTCGACTCACGCGCACGTGATGCACAGTAATCCCTATAAAACCCTGCTTAATTTTCTGGATATTTTTAATTCACAAAATTCACAGTTTTGAAAAATTGTACAGAGAAGGGTTTATAATTAGGGTTTCGGGTTCGATCGGACTTCTAAAATTGTCTACACTTCGCCTAAAGCTCTAGCTAGGCTCTGATACCACTGTAGGGTTCCTAGGCACACCCATGAGGTTCTACAACTGATCAAACATGTCAAATTCAAAATTTTTCTATGTGCCAAAGAACCCTAAACTAGATCGTTACTAGAGGTAAGGTGAAACAAACAAGCAAGCAAACTACTTTGCTACTAAGTGAATGGAAATACAACCTTTGTAGATCCGGTCCTCCACTTCTTTAGCTCCGTGATGACGTCCCTCCGCTGCGATCATCGGATCCCGGACTCTATTGTCGGTTTCATCGGAGAAATAGGCGGGCTAGGTCGATGACTTCGATGCCGAAGATGATCTACGTCGAGGCAACTCTAACTCAAGCTCCATCTTCACTTGGTCATGAAACTTGTGAAGATAACACACTCTACTACATGGCAAGTGGTAGAGGATGAAGAAACAGGAAGTGGGTTCACTTTGGAATTGGATTTCTCACTTGGATTCATCACTTGGAAATTTTCAAGAGAGCTTTCTTCTCTTCATGAAGAAGAAGAAGAAGAAGAAGAAAAGAAAATGAATAATGAAATTATCTCCAAAAAAAAATCAAGTGATGTCTATCAATTAGCAACCATGGGTGAGTAAACTCATGTAGAGAGTAAACTAGGGTTTAGGCTAATGGTTGGGTTAAGGAATAAAAACAAAATGGTTACTTTGTCAAAGATGCATGAAGCATCAAGAAGCTTCTTGCATAAAGACAAAGAAAGCAACCATTCTATTTTACCAAAATAAATAATTAAATAAATAAATAAGGTAATGGAAACCCTAACCATTAACTAAACATGGTGTATAGCATACACACACCCAAGTTTGCATGTATCATCAAACATGATACAAACTAGTGCACAAAAATATATCACATATACAACTTGTGCAAATCAAGTGAGAAAATCAATCTTAAGTGAACAAATACTAGTTAATGTAAAG
Source organism: Agapanthus africanus (assembly GCA_030015575.1). Taxonomy (NCBI): domain Eukaryota; kingdom Viridiplantae; phylum Streptophyta; class Magnoliopsida; order Asparagales; family Amaryllidaceae; genus Agapanthus; species Agapanthus africanus. The sequence continues at coordinate 162,628,922 of CM057350.1, read as the reverse complement.
TAATACATCAAATATATAATTATACATTAAATCATTAAATCAACACTTGATTTAATGATCCGGTCATACCGCATATAACCGACTAATATCAAGTGTATCAATATATCGAATCAACACTTGATTCGGTAACCCGGCTATATCACATATAACCGTCCGATGATACAAATCGCGAGAATAGAATACAGTATCACATACTGGTATTATTCTCGGTCCCGCACATATATCATATGCGCTCCTATTTCGTTTCTCTTGAGCCAGGAAACCTCTGTGTAGGACTCTAAAGACTCGTCAATACGCCGGCAGCAGGTGATAATCATATCAAACACCCACAAGCCGCAAGCGGTCTGCTAAACGTAACGGCCACCCGGGTATTGGACGATCAGAAGATCAACGAGCAAGCCCGTTCACACTCCTGTGAATCCAACCAGCAACACTTACCGTACAGTCCGGTCTGTTCATCTGATATGTCGCATATCTCGCCTAGGGGTGGTAAACGTCAGACCCCAGTAGCTTGATAAGTCATGCCGATGTAAGGTCCATAACATAGCGTGAAACTACTGATAACTCTTACCAGTATATCACTGCAACCCTGGCCAGAGATTTCCAGTTATGGCCAGTCGAGCATAGCGCAACATCAACCCCCAATACCGGGAGAGACGTCCCCTCCTATCCCTCATTGCCTCCATGTGAATCGGGACTGTACCCAAAAACCACCTGTTTGCACGACTTAGTAGAGCCGTGGTAGGGTGGAAATCAAAGCACAGTGGGAGACACATAAGATTCTATGACGATCTCGGGTTATCGGACTAAGCTGTACCAGTGTCACCTGAGAACTGCTATCTGACGTGAGGTATAATACCATCTAGGAGTTCTCGGCGAGTCCGTTCAGTGTACCCAGTCTCCACTGAGCACCCGCATACCATCTCCGATGTCAAATACCAATGGATATGGGATCATCCATCGCCCATCACATGGGTCGAGAAGTTATACGCTAGTCTACTCTAGAATATCGATGCCCCGTCTCGATATTCCCACGACTAGGAACATTGAAGGATGTACTCATGGACTACCCAGGCACCACTAGTATGATCTACATCATAGTCCTGCAAGTCGAGTACACATCCTAAGGGCTTTATCAACATGTAACAGAGAGACAGAAAATATACATGTTAAGATAAAGAGCAACCAGATAGCGTACTATTATGTCGAGCAAGAAAGTCCTACCTATATATGTCCCAGCATCCACTACAATATACATCCAATGTACGGTAATGGCCTCTAGGGCATACATATAACTAACACGCTTCAGCTAGACCATTGGTACTAGGATTATAGACTGAAGAGTATCTCCAATCTATTTTATGCTGTTCTGCGAGTCGGCTGATTTTATGGCTCCTGTAGGCTGGTCCATTATCCGAGATTTTCCGTTGCGGAGTGCCGAACCGGTATATGACATGTGTCTTGAAGAAGTGGAGGATGTTCTCCGTCTTCACTTTACTTAGCGGTACTGCTTCTGCCCACTTAAAGAAGTAATCGGTCATTGCCAGTATGAACCGGTGTCCTTTGGATGACGCTGGTTCAATGGGGCCGATTATATCGGTTCCCCACATTTCGAATGGCCAGCTGGATACCGTTGGGTGGAGCGGATTTTGATGTTGGTGGATGAAGTCCCCGTGAATTTGGCACGAGTGACACTGCTTTGCATATTCAAGGCAGTCCTGAATCATTGTGGGCAGTAGTAACCCATTCTTTTGATCTTCAGGTTCATCTTTGGTCCGGCTTGATGAGAACTGCAGAGTCCGTCGTGGGTTTATTGGATGACTCTCCTTGATTCTTCTGGTCCCAAGCATCTTAGCCATAAATTGTCGAACGATCTCTTATATAGAGTATCATTGATGAAGGCAAAAGACAGAGCCCGTTTCATGAGCTGATGTCTTGATGACGCATCTTTAGGCGTTCGATGGGATTTGAAGTAATCTATAAAGACTTCCCTCCAATCCTCGACCTTTTCTTTGTCTTTTATTTAGAGGACCACTTCTTTGGTCATTTCTTTTCCTTCAGATGGATCAATCGAATCCTCTGAAGGTATTTCAGCTGGCGTGAGAACCCGGCGGTTTTGCACAACGATCCTTACGTTATCGAGATCTTCGTCAGCCAGCTCCTTAGCAAGCTTGGCTAATGCATTCACCTTGCTATTTTCTGCACGCGGTATGCTCTCCAGGGTGGAGGAGGGGATTCGTGTCAGTAGTTGTTGCACTCTCCTGCCATATTTTATTAACTCTGAATTGCATGTCTGATAATCGCCATTTACTTGACTAACGACCAGCTGCGAGTCTCTATATATGAGGAGGTTTTCGACTCCCATATCGACAGCGATCTCAAGACCCGCTATCAGAGCTTCATACCCAGCCTCATTATTTGTTCTTGGCTCCGTTAAGAAAAGGGTGAAACGCATTATTCCTCCTTGCGGAGTCATAAAGATGAGGCCCACCCCGGCTTTGATTATATGGGCGTTATGCTTCCGCTTCTTCATAGAAGATGCTCCATCGAAGTATAGTTCCCATCGGGCATTATTTCCTTCCTTCTCCCCTTCAATTGCGTCAAACACATGTTCATCTGGAAATTCGCAATTTACGAGAGAGTCGGCTGGTATCAGATGCTCAGCGAGAAAATCAGCGATGGCCTCACATTTCACCGCCTTGAGGGGTCGATACGTTATTGAGAACTCCATCAAGAGGATGGCCCATTTAGCGATCCTTCCTGTCAGTATGACTTTTGACATCAAATATTTGAGAGGATCCACCTTTGATATGAGATGGACCTCATGTGCCAAAGCGTAATGCCCGAGCTTCGTTATCGCGAAGATCGGTGCCAGGCAATGCTTTTCGATGGGGGAGTAGTTGTTTTCTGCCCTCAGGAGTGTTGGTGTGTAGTAGCACCTCTAGTTAGGTTACAACATCATAAAGTAGTGAAATTTTAAATTTTAGAGGGCTATTACAAATGAACTACGAATCGTAACTAGAGTTTAAGGTAACTACAACAATATAGGAAGTCTAAACTAAAGGAAAAGGAAATACAACATTTGTAGCCAACTCCTTCACTCTTTTGGACTCCTATGGCTTTGCTCAAAGCTTCGATCAACTCCACTTGAGGTTCTTCGTCGTCTACGATGATCTATCCGGAGATTTCTAGGTCAAGCTCTTTGCTTCACAAAAACAAGATGAAGTGGAGCAAACACTCTATACTAAAGGGCTAGGGTAGTGTAGAATGGTTATGTGGTTTGTATACTCTCTTAAAAACCCATTCTTTTTAATTTCCTCATTCCTTTTAAAACTCAAGATAGCTTGAAAAAGGAGGAAGATGAAGATGGCAAAAGCTTTTGTCAATATTGTGAAAAAACTTAATCCAAAAGGAAAAAGAAAAGAATATATATATATATATATATATATATATATATATATATATATATATATATATGAGACACTCTCAAATATAACCATGGTTAACATAATATCTAGATATTTTGTGGATGAGTCAAAGAACAAAAGGAAATATAACTAGGGTTAAAGTCAAAGGGTCAACAAGAAGTGTGTGGAAGAAATGAGTCATTTAGCTAATTTCCTTTTTTCTTTAATTCATTACAAATATGTAGATATTTGTCAACCATGTGATTCTTATATTGCCATCTCCTATGTATCAACAACTATGATACATGTGTATGTATGTATGTGTGCATTCACATCATCATGTGCATGTATAAACATATATGCATACATGCATCCATACAATCAAAAGAAAAGATTTAATTAAAAGTGAGCTAAAAGTCAATATTAAATCAACACTTGATTTAATAAATCGGTCACATCAAATACGACCCGACCAATAGTAAACGCCCGATTAAAATACAGTATCACATACTCACATTTAATCGAGCTCCCGCACATTTCTCAAATGCACACCACATTGTTTCGTCTGAGCTAGAAAAATCCTTTGTGGGACTCTAAGACTCGTCAATACGCCGGAAGCAGGCGATGATCATATCAAAACACCTACAAGCCGCAAGCGGTCAGCTAAACGTAACGGCCACCCGGGTATTGAGCGATCAGAAGAAAAACAAGGGAACCCGTCAAAACTCCCGTCAAGCCATTGGCAACACTTACCGTACAGTCCGGTCTCTTCGTATGATATGCTGCATATCAAGTCCATGGATGGAATCGTTGAGCCCTAATAACTCAATAAGTCATGTCGATATTGACTATGACCGGTCGAGAAACTACTGATAACACTTATCAGTAAATCTCATCAGCCCTGGCCAGGGACTTCAAGTCAGAGCCAATCGCACATTGCACAACATCAACTCCCAATACCGGGAGAGACGAAACCCCTCCTATCACTCACTGTCTCCATGTGTCTCGGGACTATACCCAAAAGCCACCTGTTTGCACGACTCAGTAGAGCTGTGGTAGGGTGGGAATCAAAGTACAGTGGGAGAACACACAAGACTCTATGACGATCTCGGGTCTACAGACTAACCTGTACCAGTGTCACCTGAGAACTGCTATCCGACGATAGATATTATACCATATAGGAATTCTCGGTGAGTCCGTTCAGTGTACCCAGTCTCCACTGAGCACCCGTATACAATCTTCGATGTCACAGCACCAATGGATATGGGATCATCCATCGCCTATCATATAGGTCAAGAAAACGTATATGCTAGTCTACTCTGGAATATCGATGCCCTGTCTCGATATACCTACGACTAGGAACATTTAAGGATATGCTTATAGACTACACATGCCCCACTAGTATGATTTCCATCATAACCATGGAAGTTAAGCAAATATCCTCAGGGCTTTATCAACATGTATCAAATGAGGAGTATCAAGTAAACATGTCAGATAAAGTAAAACCGGATAGTATACTATCATGTCGAGCAAGAAAGTCATCTATACATATATACATGTTCAAGATCCACTATACATATAATGGCCTCTAGGGCATACATATATCCAACAATGAGAACTTGACTCAAATAGTAGAGAGCCATCTCCTTCCCCTGGTCGTTCTCCTGTGCCCATAACGCGCCTAAAGAACCTTCCAAGGCTGTTGTATAAAGGATGATGGGCTTTCCCTTAACCGGAGCGGTCAACACCGGCGGATTCTGCAGGTATTGCCTCGTCCAGTGCACTTTTGGCATTTGTAATCCCAGACGAACAGATTCCCCTTCTTTATCAGATGACTGTAGGGACGACATTTTCCAGAGAGATTGGCTATGAAGCACCAGATATACGCGAGCTTTCCTTGGAGAGACCGCAGTTGTTTGAGAGTTCTTGGCGTAGGCATTTTCATAACCGCCTTGATCTTTGATGGGTCTATTTGGATGCCTCGGTGTCGTATGATGAATCCCAGGAAATTGCCTGAGGAGACTCCAAACGCGCACTTCAGAGAATTCATCTTTAGATTGTATTTCCGAATACGCTGGAGCACTATGTTCAGATGTTCCCAGTGCTCCTCGTATGATTTGCTTTTTATAGGGATACCTAGCACGACAGCAAGGTTTCGGGAGGCATCGTCCATGGCAATTTCAAATTTTTGCCATGCTAAACAACCCTAACCCTAGAATCTTAACTAGAGAATTAAACAATACAACATGTAAACATCTTTACATCTAAGTGAACAAGGAATACAACCTTTGTAGACCGGTCCTTCACTTCAATAGCTCCATGTAGTAGTCCCTTTGCTCCAAGTAGTGAACTCCCGGACTCTAGAAAGGCTCCACAAGATGAACGTAACAAGCTTGCTTGAAGTCTTCGAGGCCGAAGATGATCTACGTCGAGGAGACACCAACTCAAGCTACCTTTTCACTGATATGGAATAGTGAAGCAAACACACTAAACTAAATGGCTAATATAGTAGAGGATGATGAAGTAGAAATTTTTCTCACTTTAGAAATATTTTTCTCACTCATTTTCTTCACCTCCCAAATTGCAAAAGAAATAGAGGAAGGAGATGAAGAAGAAGCAACCATGGAAAAAACTCAAGTGTTATGGCAACCATGGGTGAGTTAATATCATATACTAACCCTTGTAGAGACTTAACCATGGCTTAGGATACTGGTTGGGTTAACAAATATCTCAAGTAAAACAAATTTAATGGACTAAGTCAATGGACACAACAAGCTTCTCCAAGCTTCTAGCCATGACAAATTTCCAACCAATTTTGATTTACTTTGATAAATAAAAACCCTAGGATTATCATAAGTATGGTGTGAGTCTCATACACCCATGTCACATGTATCATCAAGAATGACACAAAAAATGTACATTAATATATATCACATATATACTAAATGCACACAAGTGAGAAAAAGAAATCTTAAGTGAGCTAATATTAGTTAATGTAAATTAATATATCAAATATATAATTATACATTAAATTATTAAACCAACACTTGATTTAATAACCCGGCTATATCACATACAACCGACTAATATAATATGAATCAACTTATCGAATCAACACTTGATTCGATAACCCGGCTATATCACATATAACCGACCGATATCATATATCGCGAGAATAGAATACGGTATCACATACTCGTATTAATCTCGGTACCGCACATATCACATATGTGCTCCTACGGTTTCACTTGAGCCAGAAAACCTCTGTGTAGGACTCTAAAGACTCGTCAATATGCTGGAAGTAGGTGGCGATCATATCAGTCACCCACAAGCCGCAAGCGGTCTGCTAAACGTAATGGCCATCCGGGTATTGAGCGATCAGAAGATCAGCAAGCAAGCCTGTTCACACTCCTGCGAATCCAATCAGTAATACTACCGTACAGCCCGGTCTCTTCGTCTGATATGTCGCATATCACAGCCTGGGAGTGGTAATCGTCAGACCCCAATAGCCTGATAAGTCATGCCGATATTGTTGGGATTTCTTTGCACCTACTAAGGAGTATGGAAGCATCACACATGCCACTTTAAAATTTTAGAGGTGCAAAGCAAACAAAGCAAGGATCTTTAACTAGAAAAAGCTAGGGTAACAACACTTTAAACATTATTTACACTAAGTGTAAGGAATACAACTTTTGTAGTCCTCTTTGTAGTGACTCCTAGGATCTTTGAGATTTGTGAAAGCTTGCTAGTAAGCTCCTACGTCCACGACGATCCACCCGAAGTTCACTAGCTCCAAGCTCTTCGCTTCAAATGATCAAACAAGATGATGAAGCTTAACACTTTAAACTAATTGGCTAGATTAGAGTAGAATGATGAGGTGGTGTGTTTTCTTTTATCAAAATCCTTTCTTTTTATCTCTCTATCTCTTTGGAAAAACCTAGAGAGTAAGGAGGAAGAAGAAGATGAAGGCAAAAGCTTTTGTGAAGTGATAAGCTTATGAAAGAAAATAGAAAATATAGTATATATATTTTCTATCTCTCTCTCAACCATGGTTGCTATAATATCTAGATATTTAGTAAATGGATTAAAACCAAAAGAAATAGTTAATCCAAGGTCAAATGGTTGGTGAAGTGTGGTCAACTTGAAGAAGAGTGTAGAATATTACAACCATGGATTAATCATTTCTTTTCTTTTGTTTTTAAAACAAATACAAATAAATATCCATATATTATAGTTCCATGTAAGTCTTATATTGCCTTCAAGTGTGTATCATCAAATATGATACTTTTGTATGCATGTATCCATGCACATGAACATGCGCATGCTTGCACATCATCATATGCATACATGCATTCTTCCTCTTTAATAAAAAGAGTTTTGAATAAAGAATAAAATAAGACTAAAAGCCAAAATGTTAAATCAACAATTGATTTAACAATCCGGTCATATCACATACGACCCGACCAATAGTAAAACGCCCGATTAACATACGGTATCACATAGTCGTATTCAATCGGGTCCCCGCGCATATCTCATATGCACACCACATCTTTTCGCCTGGGCTAGGAAACTTCTGTGTGGGACTCTAAGACTCGTCAATACGCCGGCAGTGGGTGATGATCATATCAAACACCAACAAGCCTTAAGCGGTCAGCTAAACGTAACGGCCACCCTGTATTGAACGATCAGAAGAAAACCAGCAAAGCTGTCAAAACTCCCGTCGAGCCATCTGGAAACACTTACCGTACAGTCCGGTCTCCTCGTCAAATATATTGCATATTTGAGCGATCTGTATGCTAACACGACCGAAATATCCCCTTCTCCTTCGCCTGCTGAGAAGTCTTTCGGAAAGTGCTTTCCGACCCCAATAACTCAATAAGTCATGCCAGTATATAGCTGATAACAGATCGAGAAACTACTGATAACGCTTACCAGTAAATCTCAGTAGCCCTGGCTAGGGACTTCCTGTTATAGCCAATCAAGCATAACACAATATCAACCCCAATACCGGGAAAGACGAAACCCCTCCTATCGCTCATTGCCTCCATGTGCCTCGGGACTGTACCCAAAGACCACCTGTTTGCACGACTCAGTAGAGCCGTGGTAGGGTGGAGATCAAAGTACAGTGGGAGGACACACAAGACTCTATGACAATCTCGGGTCTACAGACTAACCTGTACCAGTGTCACCTGAGAACCGCTATCCGATGATAGATATAATACCACATAGGAGTTCTCTGTGAGTCCGTTTAGTGTACCCAGTCTATACTGAGCACCCGCATACAATCTTTGGTGTCACCACACCAGATGGATATGGGATCATCCATCGCCCATCATATGGGACAAGAATGGTATACGCTAGTCTACTCTGGAATATCGATGCCCTGTCTCGATACACCTACGACTAGGAACAGTTCAAGGATATGCTTATAAACTACACATGCCCCACTAGTATGATCCGCATCATAGTCACAGTAGTTAAGCAAATATCCTGAGGGCTTTATTAACATGTGCAAATGAATAAAAGCACGATCAAGTCAACATGTCAGATAAAGTAAACCATATAGTATACTATCATGTCGAGCAAGAAAGTAATCTATATATATACATGTCCAAGCATCCACTATACATATAATGGCCTCTACGGCATACATATATCCAACAATCTCCCACTTGCACTAAGGCCAGTTATTGGCATATCTCATACCCAACATCTCAAAAAGTCGCTCATGCTGCGGCTGTGGAAGGGCCTTGGTGAGTGGATCCATGGTGTTATTCTTTGTATCTACTCTCCGAATCTCGATCTCGTGGCGATCTACAATCTCCTGGATCAAATGATATCGCCTGAGGATGTGTCTGGATTTCTGATGGGACCTTGGTTTTTTGGCTAACGCCATAGCCCTATTATTATCACAATATAATGGTATTGGATCAATAATGGTTGGAACTACTCCTAGTTCTGCGATGAACTTCCTCATCCAGACCGCTTCCTTGGCAGCATCATTTGCAGCAATATACTCAGCTTCCATCGTGGAGTCTGCAACGGTATCCTGTTTGGAACTCTTCCAACTAACCGCCCCTCTATTGAGGGTAAATACAAACCCTGAGATAGATTTGCTGTCATCCTTATCACTTTGGAAGCTGGAATCGGTAAAGGCCTCCATTTGGAGATTCCCATTACCATGCACCAAGAACAATTCTTTAGTCCTTCGCAAGTACTTAAGAATATTCTTCACTGCTATCCAATGTTTCTCCCCTGGGTTGGATTGATACCTGCTTACAACAGCTAGTGCATAAGAAACATCAGGGCGAGTACATAACATCGCATACATTATAGATCCTACGGCTGAAGCGTAGGGTATAATGCTCATGCGAGCTCTCTCTTCATCAGTCTTCGGACAGAAGTCTTTGGAGAGAGTGATTCCAAGGCAAGCGGGCAAGGCACCACGCTTGGAATCTTCCATACTAAACCTTTTTAGGATGGTGTCAATGTACTTTGTTTGTGACAATCCCAATAACCTCTTGGATCTATCTCTATAGATCCTTATGCCCAAAATGCACGAGGCATCACCCAGGTCCTTCATGGAGAACCTTTGTGATAAGAATAGTTTGACCGATTGTAGCATAGGAATATCATTTCTTATCAAGAGAATGTCATCCACGTACAATATGAGGAATGTGACAGTACTTCCTACAATTTTCTTATAAATGCATGGTTCATCTATATTTTTGATAAAATCAAACTCTTTGATTGTATCATCAAAGCAGATGTTCCAGCTCCGTGAGGCCTGCTTTAATCCATAAATGGATTTAAGAAATCTATATGCTTTCCCGCTGCTCCCACTATCAATGAAGCCCTCCGGCTGATCCATATAAATGCATTCTTCTAAATCACCATTTAGAAATGCAGTTTTAACGTCCATATGCTAGATTTCATAATCATAGCGAGCAGCAATAGCAAGTAGGATCCTAATAGATTTAAGCATTGCTACTGGAGAGAAAGTTTCATCATAGTCCAATCCTGGTCTTTGACGAAAACCTTTCGCTACAAGCTTTGCTTTAAAGGTCTCTACCTGTCCATCTACACCAATCTTTCTCTTAAAGATCCATTTGCACCCAACGAGTTTTATCCCAGGAGGCGCAACGTCCAAAGTCCATACTTTTTTGGTGTACATGGACTCCATTTCAGATCTCATGGCTTCCAGCCACTTCACTGAGTCACCACTCGTGATAGTTTGCTGAAAACTAGTAGGGTTATCATCATCCATGATGCAATCTTCTCTATCACCATCAATGAGAAACCCATAGTATCTCTCCGGTGGGCGAGAAGTTCTACTAGATCTCCGGAGCGGCTGAGGTTCTTGAAGCTCTACTGCAACATCAGTTTTAACCAATTCGTCCTGAGTAATTTGTGTCTCTAGAACCTCTTCTAGTTCTACCGCATTGCCATCAGTACTGTCTGTAAAGATTTCATTTTCCAAAAATGTGGCATGCTGAGCAACAAACACCTTTTGTTCCCCCTTGTGGTAGAATAGATATCCATACGAATATTTTGGATACCCTACAAATTTACACATGACCGATCGTGTCTCGAGTTTATCCGGATTCTTCTTTTTGACATAAGCTGGATAACCCCATATCCTAACTCTTTAAAGAGATGGTCTCTTTCCACTCCATATCTCATATGGAGTGGTAGACACGGTCTTGGTTGGAACCCTGTTTAATAGATACATTGCTGTCTCCAATGCATGCCCCCAAAAGGAAAGTGGTAACTCAGCATCACACATCATGGATCGTACCATATCTAATAGGGTACGATTCCTCCGTTCTGACACACCGTTGTGCTGTGGTGTGTAAGGAGGAGTGAGCTGAGAGAGAATCCCATTCTCTTTTAAGAAGTCTGAAAACTCTGTACTTAAGTACTCTCCATCTCGATCTGATCGAAGTTTCTTGATGCTCAAGCCTGTTTGTTTTCTACTTCAAGTTTGTACTCTTTGAATTTCTCAAAAACTTCGGATTTGTGCTTTATTAAAAACACGTGTCCAAATCTTGAGAAATTATCAGTAAAAGTAATGAAATATGAAAAACCGCCTCTAGCATGTGTAGACATTGGTCCGCATACATCACTATGTATGAGGCCTAAGAGTTCCACAGCTCTTTCTCCGTGTCCAGTAAACGGAGTTTTGGTCATTTTACCTTTGATACAGGACTGGCAAGTTGCATAAGATTTATATTCAAAAGGATTTAAATATCCATCTTTATGTAGCTTGCTTAGTCTTGTTTCATTAATATGACCAAATCTACAATGCCAAAGAAAAACTTCATTTATATCTGAAAACTTTCTTTTATTAGTATGTTGTATATTGAAAACCGTGTGTTGGTTCAGGACGTAAATACTGTTATTTAATGTACCATACCCAATCAACTCTTGATTCAAGTTAATGTTCATAACATTATTTTGCAATACAAAATGATATCCTTCATTGTCCAACAAAGAAACAGATATTATATTACATAGCATACTTGGTACAAAATAACACGGGTTCAAAACCAATATACAATCCGAAGGCAAACCCAGATGATACTCTCCTACGGATACAGCATGTACATTAGAACCATTTCCAACCCGCAGAGTATGGTCTCCAGTCTTCAAAACTCTACTGTTTCTTAACCCCTGCACACAATTGTAGATGTGAGAACCAGAACCGGTATCTAATACCCAAGATGTAGAGTTAATTGAAAAACAACTCTCAATTACAAACACACTTGAAGCGGAAGCATCACCATGCTTCTTCTTCTTGAGATCAGCAAGATACACAACACAATTGCGTTTCCAATGTCCCGACCTGTGGCAGTAAAACATTCTCCTTTTCCACTTCCCGCGGCCCCAGATATGTCTTTCCTCTTCGCCTTTTTAACTCCATGTTTCTGTTTGATGGGTTTCTTCTTCTTCTTTCCCTTGGCCTTGGCTTTTGAGACGGAAGAGGAAGATGGCCCAGCAATCAGAGCGGGAGTCTTCGCTGTTATCAGAGTGCTCTCTCCACTTCTCAACATATTGAGAAGTTCAGGCAATGATTTCGCCAAATCGTTCATATTGAAATTCACTATGATGGAGCAAAGGCGGGGGGAGGGGGAGACTGCAGAACAATATCCGTATATTGCTCATTATCCATTGTCCATCGCAGTTCTTTGAGTTCTTCTATAAGATCAATCATCTTTAAAACATGCTCTCCTACTGATGCACCGGGGGCCATTCGCATCTGAAACAACTTTCGAGATGCCTCGTATCTCAAAGTACGAGATTGCTTTTCATACAACTCCTTTGTACGAAGAAAGATGGATTGCACATCCATTTTCTAGTGCTGTTTCTGATGGATGTTGTCCATAGAAGCAAGCGCAAGGCACTTGGCCATGTTGCAGTCAATATCCCATGTTTTTCGGATCTCCCTATCCGAAACAGATGATTCAGGTCCTGGGACGGGTGAGGCTTTGGTAATGAGGACATATGATACTTTATCATATGTGAGTGCAATGTTCAAGTTCCTCAACCATTCTTTATAGTTCGGTCCTATCAGTTTATTTTTCTCTAGTAAAAGCTTAAGTCCCGTCATCGGTATCTGCTATTAGGAGAGAAAAAAGAATACACTCAGCGAAATGCTCTTGCAAAGAATTAGATTGGTTATTATCTTATCTAATCGATGTCTCCCACTGCTTTAATCAAATTTTCTTTCAAAACCTGAAAAGAAAACTAGCCAGGATTAATTACATTCTACAGTTTTGCTAACCGGTCAGCCAGGACAGTGTCGGTACTTTGAGGGAGGTTCCCCGTGCTTTCGCACGGACCTAATTAAAATAAACCTCGTTTTCCTAGAGGTCAAACCCCGTTGACAACTTTCTAGACACCTACTGGATTAGCTAATTGTAAAATGCAAAACTCTCCTGGGAGTAACTCTTACTCACAGTGGGATCGGGATCCAATTATCATATAGATGGTATGCAATCTCATTGCAAATTTCAACTCTTGAAACTCCCGATATAGTTTTTACCCCTAGTAACTTATGACCTTGGCTATGGTCAAAATATCATAAGCACTAGTCAAGTTCAACCCGTCATTTCGAGATTAACCAGACCCACCCATATGACCTTTGACTATGATCAACATAATCACATGAATGTCCTAACTAATCATATCATATGCGGTGTAGGAAGACATCACTTAGCTACTGTACACTACGCCTCGGCTATGGTCGACATACGTAGCACGAATACTAAGTGCTCTGCTTCCTAAAATGACGTAGGGTTGCGGATGGTTTTTTTTTTATGAAAACTTTTAACGCTTTTAAGTTGATATCGTTGTAGAATCAAAACAGTTTAGAAAAGGAGTGGCTTAAGCTCCGCATCTTTTGAAACTTGTATTTTTCATAAAAAGGCCGAGTGGGTTTCAAATCCGATTCTACAACATCTTTAGGTTTCTTTTACTTTACATTAATCTCATTAATGTAGTCCCATCATTTAAGTTCCTAAGCCATCACAGAAAAGAAACAAAAATAGAACGTATATTTATACCATCCGCATTCGCCACAGTGTCCCGTTATGCACCGTTAGGTTACTTAACTAACGGCATAGTGGGGCGGGACTAGCACGGGTGTAAAATATAAGTAACGTTTACTATATATCATATATAATAATAAACCATTTGTCTCAGATACTAAGTAATCACATTACAGAATATCAATCCAGCAGAAGCACATATGAAAATAAAAGAATATCTAGGAGGTCCGTATTTAGTATTCAGCCATCAATAGAAAATACGGATTCCACGGCCGCGATGAATAGCCAAGCCCACACCCCTAGACCCCTACTAGAGCGGCAAGTGATCCTGCCAATTCTAGAGTTTAGGAGACCCGGTCTCGACTCCTCGAGATGGCTTCCTACTGAACCCTAGAACCGGATCACTTGTGCTCCTCTCTTTGGGTCTATCCTAATGCGGAAAAGTAAATAATATACAATAATGGTGACATCATCCTCAACCCGGAAGTGCCCCAAATAAGAGAATATTATATACATTTAACTTTTACATGAATGAAAATAAACACTCTCATCTCACATAAAACCCTCGGCTATTCAATCGCGACAATCATGCATCATATCTCAACAACACATAATATCTCATATCATCAACGTAAGCAAGTATGCATATCCCGATTGTCGTTGATGTATAGCAACGAAGCTGGCGATATACGGCATACTACGCTTACGGTCGCAGAAAAGAAAGTGAAAAACAACAATTGTAATCACAGATATCAAGACGATGTTTAACGTTTCGATCGAATCAACAAACACCCACGTTTTACCCCAAGTGCTCAACACTTGAGCAAAGTTACAAATACTCAAAAATCGCGCCATAGTGTCTTATGATCCAGCCGTAGAAGGAGTTAACCAATGCCTCACCTATGACACCACGGCACTACGGCAAACCCGAAGGTTCGTTCGCGGTTCCGTAGGCATAGAATCGAGTTAAGGTTATTATGATCTTCTAGAGGGTCTATAGGATACTTGCGCTACTATTGAATATAAAGTTAACTTACGAAAATTACAACACTTGGAAATTTCAGCGGGGTAGAAAGTGGGGTGTCCGATGTTCGTTCGAAATGCTAAAAATAGTCTAAGTCACCAATTTAGTGTCAAATAATACGATTATGAATCACTAAGAAATAGCCCCAGGTCAATATAATCATCACATGAAAATTGGGCTAAATAAACAATACTAGGAACGCTAACTTGCAACCAAGAGTGCATAGGAGAAACATGGGGGCAAATGGGGCAGGCGGGCCGGCCTGGCCGGAATTGGGAAGGGAGTGCTCGGCTCAAATCTGAGCACTAGCCCCCGTATTTCATCTGTGTGCTTATGTTTGCCTGTAGGACATTCTGTATCTGTTTGAAAAATTTTCAGACGACCTTTTAAAAAATTTCCAGAGAGCAATCCTAGGTTTCCGTAATACTGTATTTTTCGTAGTCGTTTTCATTTTCGTATTTGTTATAATACCGTGTCTAGAATTCTAACCTAGCTCTGATACCATTGTTGGGATTCCTTTGCATCTACTAAGGAGTATGGAAGCATCCCACATGCCACTTTAAAATTTTAGAGGTGCAAAGCAAACAAAGTAAGGATTTTTAACTGGAAAAAGCTACGGTAACAACACTTTAAACATTATTTACACTAAGTGTAAGGAATACAACCTTTGTAGTCCTCTTTGTAGTGACTCCTAGGATCTTTGAGAGTTGTGAAAGCTTGCTAGTAAGCTTCTACGTCCACGACGATCCACCCGAAGTTCACTAGCTCCAAGCTCCTAGCTTCAAATGATCAAACAAGATGATGAAGCTTAACACTCTAAACTAATTGGCTAGATTAGAGTAGAATGATGAGGTGGTGTGTTTTCTTTTATCAAAATCCTTTCTTTTTATCTCTCTCTCTCTCTTTGAAAAAACCTAGAGAGCAAGGAGGAAGAAGAAGATGAAGGCAAAAGCTTTTGTGAAGTGATAAGCTTGTGAAAGAAAATAGAAAATATAGTGTATATATTTTCTATCTCTCTCTCAACCATGGTTGCTATAATATCTAGATATTTAGTAAATGGGTTAAAAACCAAAAGAAATAGTTAATCCTAGGTCAAATGGTTGGTGAAGTGTGGTCAACTTGAAGAAGAGTGTAGAATATTACAACCATGGATTAATCATTTCTTTTCTTTTGTTTCTAAAACAAATACAAATAAATATCCATATATTATAGTTCCATGTAAGTCTTATATTGCCTTCAAGTGTGTATCATCAACCATGATACTTTTGTATGCATGTATCCATGCACATCAACATGCGCATGCTTGCACATCATCATATGCATACATGCATGCATTCTTCCTCTTTAATAAAAAGAGTTTTGAATAAAGAATAAAATAAAACTAAAAGCCAAAATGTTAAATCAACAATTGATTTAACAATCCGGTCATATCACATACGACCCGACCAATAGTAAAACGCCCGATTAACATACGGTATCACATAGTCGTATTCAATCGGGTCCCCGCGCATATCTCATATGCACACCACATCTTTTCGCCTGGGCTAGGAAACTTCTGTGTGGGACTCTAAGACTCGTCAATACGCCGGCAGTGGGTGATGATCATATCAAACACCAACAAGCCGCAAGCGGTCAGCTAAACGTAACGGCCACCCGGGTATTGAACAATCAGAAGAAAACCAGCAAAGCTGTCAAAACTCCCGTCGAGCCATCTGGCAACACTTACCGTACAGTCCGGTCTCCTCGTCAAATATATTGCATATCGAGTCTAGGAATGGTGTCGTCGACCCCAATAACTCAATAAGTCATGCCGGTATATAGCTGATAACAGATCGAGAAACTGCTGATAACGCTTACCAGTAAATCTCTGTAGCCTTGGTCAGGGACATCCTGTTATAGCCAATCAAGCATAGCACAACATCAACCCCCAATACCGGGAGAGACGAAACCCCTCCTATCGCTCATTGCCTCCATATGCCTCGGGACTTTACCCAAAGACCACCTGTTTGCACGACTCAGTAGAACCGTGGTAGGGTGGAGATCAAAGTACAATAGGAGGACAGACAAGACTCTATGACGATATCGGGTCTACATACTAACCTGTACAAGTGTCACTTGAGAACTGCTATCCGACGATAGATATAATACCACATAGGAGTTCTCTGTGAGTCCGTTTAGTGTACCCAGTCTATACTGAGCACCCGCATACAATCTTTGGTGTCACCACACCAGATGGATATGAGATCATCCATCGCCTATCATATGGGACAAGAATGGTATACGCTAGTCTACTTTGGAATATCGATGCCCTGTCTCGATACACCTACGACTAGGAACAGTTCAAGGATATGCTTATAAACTACACGTGCCCCACTAGTATGATCCGTATCATAGTCACAGTAGTCAAGCAAATATCCTGAGGGCTTTATCAATATGTGCGAATGAATAAAAGCATGATCAAGTCAACATGTCAGATAAAGTAAACCAGATAGCATACTATCATGTCGAGCAAGAAAGTAATCTATATATATATACATGTCCAAGCATCCACTATACATATAATGGCCTCTAGGGCTTATATATATCCAACAGATGTGAGGCTCATAACGGTTCAAGAAACTACTGATAATACTTACCAGTAGATCTCAGCAATCCTGGCCAGGGATTTCCTGTTATGGCTAATCGAGCATAGCGCAACATCAACCCCCAATACCGGGAGAGCCGAAATCCCCTCCTATCGCTTATTGCCTCCATGTGACTCAGGACTGTACCCAAAAAACCACCGTTTTGCACGATCTCTTGAATGTGGTAAGATGGAAATCAAAGCACAGTGGGAATCACAAAAGACTCTATGACGATCTCGGGTCGACAGACTAACCTGTACCAGTGTCACCAGAGAACTGCTATCTGACGATAGGTATAATACCTTCTAAGAGTTCTCGGCGAGTCCGTCCAGTGTACCCAGTCTCCACTGAGCACACGTATACCATCTCTGATGTTAAACACCAATGGATATGGGATCATCCATCGCCCATCATATGGGTCGAGAAGCGTATACGCTAGTCTACTTTGGAATATCGATGCCCCATCTCGATACTCCCATGACAAGGAACATTTGAAGGTTGTACTTACCGACTACCCTAGCCCCACTAGTATGATCTGTATCATAATTTGGTAGTTAAGTACTCATCCTAAGGGCTTTATCAACATGTAATAGAAAGAAAATAAGTGTACATGTTAAGATAAAGAGCAACCAGATATCATACTATCATGTCGAGCAAGAAAGTCCTCCCTATATATGTCCAAGCATCAACTATAATATACATCACATGTATAATAATGGCCTTTAGGGCATACATATAACTAACAATCTCCCACTTGCACTAAGGCCATTTGTTGTAGTATCTCATACCCAACGTTCCATAAACGTCTCCCAAGGGAAAGGCCTCTGTGAGTGGATCCGCCGTGTTATCCTTCACGTCAACTCTCCTTACCTCGATCCCTTGGAGATCAACCACCTCCATGATCAGGTGATACTGTCCTCAGAATATGTCTGGATCATTGATGGGACAGGCGTTCCTAGGCCAAAACCACAACTCCATTGTTGTCACAATAACAGTTATTGGACGCCCAATGGTAGGAACCATGTTCAGCTCACGAACAAGAATTATCCAGACATCCACTTTGGTAGTATCATTGGTAGCGATGTATTCAGCCTTTATCATCTAGTTTGCCATGGTATATAGCTTGGAACTCTTCCAACATACCGTCCCTTCACTGAGGGTAAAGACAAATCCCGAGACCGACTTTCAGTCGTCCTTATCACTCTGGGAGCTAGAATTGGTAAAGGACCCCCACTGGAGTTTACCGTTACAAAACACCAAGAACATTTCTTTAGTGCTTCTCAAGTACATAAGAATGTTCTACATAGCTGTCCAGTGATTCTCCCAATATCCGATTGATTCCTGATCACTACACCTAGTGAGTCAGCTATATCTGGTCTGGTACATAACATCTCATACATGATAGAGCCTACTGCCGAAGCATAGGATATCTTTTGCACGTGAGCTCTCTCCAAATCAGTCTTGGGAGACATCTTTTTGGAGAGAGGGATTCCTGAGTAAGTGGGTGAACCACCACGCTTAGAATCTTCCATACCAAACCCCTTTAGTACGGTGTTAATTTGCCTGGATTTGGGACACTCCCAAAATCCACTTAGATCTATCTCTATAGATCATAATCAACAAGATGTAGTAGGTATCATCCAGATCTTCCATGGAGAATCCTTGTGATAAGAGGAGCTTGACCGAGTGTAGCATAGGAAACCATTTCCTATCAAGAGTATGTCATCTACGTACAATACGTGGAAGATAACCTTACTCTCTACAACCTATTTTATATACAAGGTTCATCTGCCTTTTGATGAAGTCAAACTCTTTGACTGCCACATCAAAACAGATGTTCCAACTCCGCGATGCTTTCTTTAATCATGATGGACTTAAGCATAGCTTTGAAAGTCTCAAATTTTCCATCTACACCAAGAACCTTCTCAAGATCCACTTGCTCTTGATGGGTTTTACCCCTTTAGGTGCAACATTCAAAATCATACTTTATTGGTGTACATGGATTCCATCTTTGATTGCATAACATGCAGCTATTTAACAAAGTCTCCACTTGTGATGGACTGCCTGAACCTAGTTGGACCATCATCTACCATGATGCAATCCTCGCTCCCACTGTCATCGAGAAGACCGTAATATCTCTCAAGTGGATGAAGAACCCTGCCAGATTTGCGGAGAGGCTGAGGTTTGTTGGAGACTATTAAATCCTTTGGTTTCACCAAATCATCAGCTGTTAGTTTGTATAGCTGGAACTCCTTCTAGTTCTACCCCATAACCATAAATTTCTTCATAAGAAATTCGTTTTCTAAAAAGGTGGCATGCTGAGAAACAAAACACCTTTTGCTTCTCAGTATGGTAGAAGATATACCCTCACGAATGTTCGGGATATCCAACAAACTTACAGGACTGACCTTATCTCGAGCTTATTCGGATTTTGCTTTTCAACATAGGCCGGACAACCCCATATCTTAACTAGTTTAAGACATGGTCTTTTCTCATTCCATATTTCATATGTAGTGGTAGGAACTCATTTGGACGGAACTCCATTCAATAGGTATGCAACTTCTCAAGTGCATAACTCCAAAAAGAAACAGGTAACTCAACAGTACTCATCATGGAGCGCACCATATCTCATAGGGTGCGATACCTCCACCCCGATACACCGTTGTGCTGTGGTGTATACGAAGGAGCAAGCTGAGAGAAAATCCTATTCTCTGTTTAGAAAATCCAGGAACTCCATGCCCAAGTATTCTCCTCCTCGATCACATCGTAGGACTTTAATACTTCTACTCGTCTGGTTCTCAACTTCAAGTTTATATTTCTTGAATTTCTTAAAAGTTTTAGACTCGTGTTTCAACAGGAACACATGTCCGAATCTTGAGAGATTGTCGATGAATGTAATGAAGTACAAAGAACCAACCTTGGCATTTGTATACATAGGACCGTATACATCATCATGTATCCGTTCCAAGAGTTCAGTAAATCTTTCTCTATTTCTAGTAAACAGAGTATTGGTCATTTTACCTTTGAGACAAGACTGGCAAGTATCATAAGATGAAAACTCGAACAGATTCTAATATTCATCCTTATATAACTTAGCTGGTCGTGTCGCATAGATATGACCTAGTCTATAATGACTCAAGAAGGATTCGTTCATTTCTGAACTACTCCTATTGTGTGTGTTCTACATACTTTGAACTGTGATTTGATTTAGAACGTATATGCCATTACATAAAGTGCCTGATCCAATCAACTCTTGATTCAGGAAAATGTTCACAACATTATCCTGCAATACAAAATTATTTCCTTCTTTAACTTAATAAAGAAATTGATGTAATGATGTATATCAGGTTCGGTATGTAATAAAATTCGTTCAGAATCAATGTATTTTACCATTTGGTAATACAAGGTGATATTTGCCAACTGATTTGGCTGCAACAACTGTACTATTCTCTAACACTTAGAGACCATATCACCCAATTCCAGTTCTCTACCTGTTTGTAGCCTGATCAGTCGAAAATACTGCATTTCTAACACGGCAATTTCCCTACCTTTTGCATTCATGCATAGGTATCCGGTATTCATATCGCACATATTTGCAAAACACATGTAAAATACTGGATTACTTGTACTGTATACTAAAACCTGCACTTTTAGGGAAATTGACTGTGTTTCATGGCATCACATTATCCTTGTATTGCGCAACTCTTGTCTGGGGTATAATGCAGGAAATTCCAGAAGCAAAGCCCAAATTTGTGGAAAAGAGCTGATAAAAGATACGCCAACTCCAAGATGTAAGATCTGGTAATATTACAGAAATCAAAATAAAATTCCACACATCAGAAAGAGGCCCAAAACTCAGGCCAAGAATTACCATGTAAAAAGGAAGGATCCGCGGCCATATAGTGTGATCAAGGGACCAAATTTTGCCACGTGCTCTCCTCTAACGGCCAAAGCTTCCAGAAGACCCCAGAAGCTCCACGTGGCACATCTAGAAGGCTCGGCTTAACAAACTCTTGGAGGAAAATTCAAATTTTGGTCTTAACTAACTTTTGGAGGGAAATTTAAATCTTTTGGCTAACAAACTTGTGGAGCGAATTCAAATTTCAATCCTAGATCTAGAATTTGGAGGTCTATAAAAGAGGGCCTAGAGCTAGGGTGAAAGTTGTTCAATTCTTCATCTCTCCCTCTTCCCCCCACAAGTTGAGTGACACAACTTGTGCCAAAATCCAATTCAACTTCAAGATCAAGATCCCGAGATCAATTCAAGCAAGTAACCCTTCAACCTTTAGAAGCGACGCCGGATTTCAACGGAGCAAGAGATCCACGCCGATCCGCGACTCAAGGAGCCGAGCGAAGCCGAAATCGACGATCTAGTTCCTTCCTTTTGTAAATTCAAGAGAGTTGTAACGAAAATTGTTGATAAATAAAGGTGAACTTTATATATCTTGCTTATCTTTGATTCAACATTATGATTCGATCTCAATTTGTGATTGCGTTTGATATCATGATGTTTGAGTAATCTCTGCTCGTGTAGGAGTTGTGACGATCTTTAGATGATGATGATTTATATACTTTTACAATTCTTAAATTCTATAATGTTTTGAAATTCTAGTGCATCAAATGATTAATGACCTAGTTTCGGGATGATCCTTTCTTGATTGAGTTCACTCGAAACTAGGGAACAACGATTGATCATTTGATTGACTAGAAGCTAGAATTTGAATGAGATTCATTAAAAGGGTAAAGGATAAGACGAGGAAACCTTAGCTTCTTCGTAAAAATCCTTAACCTCGATGAATTATCATCGATCTAGTATCAATTCGCTAAAGGATAAGAACATGAAATCAATAGATCTCATCACATCTATAGATCCGATCTACTCCTACGAGCTACACTTCGAATCTTGATTGTTGGTTGGAAATCATCCTAAATTATCATTTCTTAATTTTAATGCTTTCTTAGATCTAGATTTTTATCTTTCTTGAAATGCAATTTTAAATCATGAAATGATTTCTTTTCTTTTCCTTAAAGTTTCAATTCATCTAATTCGGAAATTGAACGGATTACACTTTCCCTGTGGACGATCCGCACTCGCTAACGCGCTACATCCGACACCGTTATTGATTGCGGTCAAAATATTTTTGGTTATGATTTCTAAATACTATTTTCTAAAAACCAACTACACAATCGGAAATCGTATTCAATCAAATGGCGCCGTTGTCAGGGATAGTGCGCTAATTGTTCGTATTTTGAAATTTGAGTTGAAAGATTTATTCCATTAAAATTTTTAGATCTAAACTCGCACAAACCCTAATACGTGTGTTGTGATTTGATTGCGAGAAAATCTGGAATCATTGGAGCTTGGATAAAATTTTTCTAAATATTCCAGAGAGCTAGGGGAGTTAACAGGAGCCCTCTGTAGAATTTTCATTCAGTGAACAGTGAAATTAGCCGCGTTTCAGCGGCATTTGGGAGCTAAAACCGCGGTTCCGCGGCTTGGTGTTTGTATCTCTGTTCCAAAATTTCAGGTATAATTCTACACTTTCTTATCTCTTACCTCATCTGCGTCTGGGAATCGCCCGCATGGTATTATGCGTCTGTGCTAGATTAAATAATATTACTATTAGTTATAAATATATGAACATTGATTGTGCATGCGGACCTTTGTTGTATATCTCATTTCCTATTTTGTATGGACTTAGTATTAATGAGACACAACACCATTATTGATGATTCATGTTTCACGAGCACTAATTGTATGCTACACACACACCGTCGATAATTACCATGACACACACAACACCTATATATATGCGATATTGTATTGGTTAGTGACATTGAGACATTGATTCATATTCCTTTGTGCATATGATATATAGCATACCTGTATACCTACATGCTTACACATATGCCATGCCATACCTACATGCTAGCTACCCCTATACCTATATGGTATTGTACCATTAGTGATAGGTATATACACATATGAGACACAACTACATGTACATCTTGCATACATACTTACATGTACACTTACCTAGCTTGATACGGCTACACATATACCTGGAGGGTATTGTATCATTATTGACATGTATATATACACATACCTAGCTTGATACGGCTGCACATATACTTGGAGGGTATTGTATCATTTTTGACATGTATATACACATACCTAACTTGATATAGCTACATACATACCTGGAGGGTATTACATCATTATTGATAGGTAGATACACATATCTTGCTATACCGACATGGTTACGCATACCTGGCTATATGTACATGTTCACCTTTATATGATGTTGTATAGATTTTGGAGAACTTAGGAACCGCATGATATAGTTTATAACTTGTTGCAGTTAAATAGCGGATTTTCCCTTTATATGCTCATATTACTGTTTCATGTTGCGTATATTATATTTCATGGATTTCGCATTGATATACGGTTTTCATATGATGTTTTCTTGATGTTTTACTCCTGCGTATATATATCAATGGTATGGGACGCTGACATATATATGTATATATATTATATATATATATATATCAGTGGTATGGGACGCTGTTATATATGTACACCTACATAATATATCATCATAATGATTCATGCAAATATACTTATTCATTACTTGATGTTTTCTGGATTTGAGGACCGTGGTAGTTTCATGAAATTATGCATTATTTGAAAAACCCGGTTTCTCTTGATATGATATTTCGATGCGTCCACCATGAGATTTCTCGATTCTGAGATTTGTGATATATACCCGATGCGAGGAGCGGAGTGGGCCGTGTGCGAGTACATGGAGGGGCCCGATATGGTTCCCCTCGGCAAGAAGATTGCAGATGATGGCGATGAGCCTGGAAGGCTGGGCAAGTACCTACCGATGATAGTATTTAGACTCGGCGGTTATCGTGAGAATACCGACCGGAGTCATGTACGTATGGATACATGGAATTTCGAGTGTCGAAGCTAGGCACTCGGGTTTTGATAGCGTATGATACGTACCTATCACGGCCAGTCGTGGTGACAGCACCTGATAGAGGAGTATTTATGTGTCGATGCTAGACACTAGTTTTCATGATGTTTTCGGGTGTCGATGTTAGACACTCAGGTTTCATAAGACTTACAGGATGTGTTTTATTCCATACTCCGCATTTATTTGATATGCATTGCTTCATGTATTAGTAGTACCCGACAGAGTACCTTTCATGATTGTTGCATTTACATATTGCCATTTATTACTATCAGCTTGCATGTGATAAATCATCGCAGTACGTGCATACTTGCGATTACCTGCATATGTTATTTACTATTCATGAGTTGGCAACTCACCCCCGTTTTGCCACAGAGTTTTGCAGGTAGTCCCTCACGGCAGTCGCGGTAGGGCTTTCATCCATCGTATCATCTTTTGCAGCGGATACCGCTACGGCTGACTGTGTGCAGTTTTGCTATAGGTGGGTTTTGCGGTTATCCGATGTTGCTCATTATATTTTCGTTGTATCCAGTACTCTCCATCTACTACTTCATGTATTGACTTAGAGACGAGTTGTGAGGACGATATTGTATATTTTTTTGTGACTTGGAGGTCTTTTATGCAGTTTCACTTTATATCGTCTTTTTCTTCGCTACGGCGTCGTATATCTGCTTATGGTGGTTGTTTTCCGTCTTTGGGTGTGGATTTGCTCCCGTTGGGGATGCTTTACTTATATATTTGTATGTACCTATTTTTGGGGCTAGTTTTTACGAACGAGGTGCTCCCAAAATTTTTAAGAAAGTAAATTTGGACTTTTAAAGAATTTGTACTTGAAAATTTCAATAGTTTTAACAATGTTTTTATCACTTACTACTTTTGATGGTTTAGATTGCTGGGTTTTCGGCTTGAATTGCGTTACGCCTGTAGACGTTGCGTAGTTTATGAAAGGTTTTTGTAGCACCCTATGAAGAGTTTTGAAGCATCACATGTCCAAAAGTTTAAATTTTTATGGTGCTAAACGAACATGCAAAGGAATCGATCCTAGAAAATTAGGGTTTCGAAATATAAAGCGAACTAATCTAAGGTTTCAAGACTACAACCTTTGTAGCCCCCTTTCGCTGGACTCCTTGGTCTCTAGGGTGTTGAATGGAAGTCTTCTTGAAGTCCTCTTGTGTCCACGACGATCCACCACGAAGTTCTTCGTCCAAGCTCGCAACTTCGTAAAACCGAAGAGAACACTCTAAACAAGTTGGCTAAACTTGTGTAGAATGAAGTTGTGGTTAAGATTCTCACTTCAAAAACCTTTCTTTAAGTGTGATTTACTCACTAGAAAAAGCTAGAGAGCAAATGAGAAAGAGGAAGAAGATGGTGGCAATATTTTTCACAAGAGGTAATAAGATAAAGATAACTCACTAGAAGAAAAAGAAATATATCAATATATATTTTATTTTTTCTTACTATGAACCATGGTTAAAGTGATGGAGACATTATTTAACTTGAGTTTTAAATGATAAAGAGAAGGATAACTCAAGTTAAGAGGTAGGTAAGCATGGTTAGGTCAAAGGAAGAATGTAGAAGCTAGAATGATTATCCTTTCCTTTTCATTTTGTTTTAAAACCAAAATTAAATAATAATCCATAATTTAATCCATGGTGTGAGTCTTATATTGCCACCATTTCCATATACTAACAACCATGATGGATGGGTGTATGTATGTATGCATGTATGCACATCCACATGTGCATGAAACTAGAATGAAAGAAAGAAACACATGCATGCATGCATACATCCATCAAACCCTAGAAAGGTTTCAAGTGAGAAAACTAATGGTTAGATGATAAATCAACACTTAATTTATCAATCCGGTCATATCTCATACGACTCCACCAAAAGCAGGCCACCCGATCAATGTTCGGTATCATATACGCACATTTTAATCGGGTGCATGCGCATATCGCATACGCGCACCAGAACGTTTCGCCTGGACTGGGTAACTCCTTTGTGGGACTCTAAGACTCGTCAATACGCCGGCAGAGGGTGATGATCATATCAGGTACCCTCAAGCCGCAAGCGGTCAGCTAAACGTAACGGCCACCCGGGTATTGAGCGATCAGAAGAAAACAAGCGAACCTGCTACAACTCCCGTCGAGCCATCCGGTAACACTACCGTACAGTCCGGTCTCTTCGTTAGATATGCTGCATATCGAGCCTAGGGATGGTCACGTCGACCCTAATAACTCAATAAGTCATGCCGGTGAATGGTCTATAACAGATCGAGAAACTACCGATAACACTTATCAGCAAATCTCAGCAGCCCTGGCCAGGGACTTACTGATATAACCAGTCGGGCACAGCACAGCATCAACCCCCAATACCGGGAGAGACGAAACCCCTCCTATCGCTCATTGCCTTCGTGTGTCTAGGGACTGTACCCAACGGCCACCTGTTTGCACGACTCAGTAGAGCCGTGGTAGGGTGGCAATCAAAGTACAGTGGGAGAACACACAAGACTTTATGACGATCTCGGGTCTACAGACTAACCTGTACCAGTGTCACCTGAGAACTGCTATCCGACGATAGATATAATTCCATATAGGAGTTCTCGGCGAGTCCGTCCAGTGTACCCAGTCACCACTGAGCACCCGTATATGATCTTGATGTCAAACACCAATGGATATGGGATCATCCATCGCCTATCACATGGGTCTAGTATCATATACGCTAGTCTACTCTGGTATATCAATGCCCCGTCTCGATATACCTACGACTAGGGACTTTCCAGGATATGCTTATAGACTACAGATGTCCCACTAGTATGATCTCCATCATAATCAGAGCAGTCAAGCCAATATCCTCAGGGCTTTATCAGCATGTATGAGTGAATAACAAGCATGATCAAATCAACATGTCAGATAAAGAAGAACCAGATAGCATACTATCATGTCGAGCAAGAATGCATACTGAATATATATATATATATACATGTATAGATACATCCACTATCACATAATGGCCTCTAGGGCATACATATATCCAACAATCTCCCACATGCACTAAGGCCAGTTATTGGCGTATCTCATACCCAACTTCTCAAAAAGTCGCTCATGCTGTGGCTGAGGGAGGGCCTTGGTGAATGGATCCGCGGCGTTATTCTTTGTGTCTACCCTCCTAATCTCGATCTCGCGGCGATCTACAATCTCCCGGATCAAATGAAAACGCCTCAGGACGTGTCTGGACCGTTGATGGGATCTGGGCTCCTTGGCTAACGCCACAGCCCCATTATTGTCACAATACAAAGGTATTGGATTAATAATGGTTGGAACTACTCCTAGCTCCGAGACGAACTTCTTCATCCAGACGGCTTCCTTGGCGGCATCATTTGCAGCAATGTACTCAGCTTCCATCGTAGAGTCTACAACGGTATCTTGTTTGGAACTCTTCCAACTCACCGCCCCTCCATTGAGGGTAAATACAAACCCAGAGATAGATTTGCTGTCGTCCTTATCGCTCTGGAAGCTCGAATCGGTAAAGGCCTCCATTTGGAGATCTCCATTACCATACACCAAGAACAATTCTTTAGTCCTTCGCAAGTACTTAAGAATGTTCTTCACTGCTGTCCAGTGATTCTCCCCTGGGTTGGATTGATACCTGCTTACAACACTAAGTGCATAAGCTACATCTGGGCGTGTACATAACATCGCATACATTATAGATCCTACTGCCGAAGCATAGGGTATAATACTCATGCGAGCTCTCTCTTCATCGGTCTTTGGACAAGAATCCTTGGAGAGAGTGACCCCATAGCAAGCGGGTAAGGCACCCCGTTTGGAGTCTTCCATACTAAACCTTTTTAGGATGGTATCAATGTACCTGGTTTGGGACAATCCCAATAACCTTTTGGATCTATCCCTATAGATCCTTATGCCCAGAATGTACGTGGCATCACCCAGGTCCTTCATGGAGAACCTCAGTGATAAGAAAGATTTGACCGACTGTAGCATAGGAATATCATTTCCTATCAGAAGAATGTCGTCCACGTACAATACGAGGAATGTGACAGCTCTCCCTACAGCCTTCTTATAAACACAAGGTTCATCTGGATTTTTGATGAAATCAAACTCTTTGATGACATCATCGAAACAGATGTTCCAACTCCGTGATGCCTGCTTTAACCCATATATGGATTTAAGCAATTTACATGCTTTCCCGCTGCTCCCACTATCAATGAAGCCCTCTGGCTGATCCATATAAACGCATTCTTCCAAATTTCCATTTAGAAATGCGGTTTTAACGTCCATCTGCCAGATTTCATAGTCGTAGTGAGCAGCAATAGCAAGTAGGATCCGAATGGATTTAAGCATGGCTACGGGAGAAAAGGTCTCGTCATAGTCCAAACCTGGTCTTTGACGAAAACCCTTCGCCACAAGTCTTGCCTTATAGGTCTCCACCAGCCCATCTACACCAATCTTTCTTTTAAAGATCCATTTGCACCCTACAGGTTTTACCCCAGGGGGTAAAACGTCCAAAGTCCACACTTTGTTGGTGTACATAGACTCCATTTCGGATCTCATGGCATCCAGCCACTTCACAGAGTCTTTACTCATGATAGCTTGCTGAAAACTGGTAGGATCATCATCATCCATGAAGCAATCTTCTCCGTTACCATCAATGAGGAAACCGTAGTACCTCTCCGATGGGCGAGAAGTCCTACCAGACCTACGGAGTGGCCGAGGTTCTTCAGTTTCTGCTGCAACAGCCGGTTCAACCAAATCGTCATTTGTAGTTTGTGTCTCTAGAACCTCTTCTAGATCCACCACCTTGCCATCATCTTTGTCTGTGAAAAACTCTTTTTCCAAGAATGTGGCATGTTGAGAAACGAACACTTTTTGTTCCTCTTTGTGGTAGAATATATATCCATAAGAATTCTTTGGATATCCCACAAAGTTACACATGACCGACCGTGTCTCGAGTTTGTCCGGATTCTGCTTTTTAACATAGGCCGGGCAACCCCAAATCTTAATTCTCTTAAGAGATGGTCTCTTCCCATGCCATATCTCATATGGTGTGGTGGACACGGCTTTGGTTGGAACACTGTTTAGTAGAAACGCTGCAGTCTCTAATGCATGCCCCCAAAACGAGACGGGTAACTCAGCGTCACTCATCATGGACCGGACCATATCTAATAGGGTCCTATTCCTTCGTTCTGACACACCGTTGTGCCGTGGTGTGTAAGGAGGAGTGAGCTGAGAGAGAATTCCATTCTCTTTCAAGAAGTTTGCAAATTCTGCACTGAGATACTCACCACCTCGATCTGATCGAAGCATCTTGATACTCAAGCCGGTTTGTTTTTCTACTTCTTGTTTATATTCAATGAATTTCTCAAAAGCTTCGGACTTGTGTTTTAATAAAAATACATGACCGAATCTTGAGAAATCATCAGTGAATGTAATGAAGTATGAAAAACCGCCTCTAGCCTGTATAGACATAGGCCCACATACATCACTATGTATGAGGCCCAGGAGCTGAGTAGCTCTTTCTCCGTGTCCGGTAAACGGAGTTTTGGTCATTTTACCCTTGATACAAGACTGGCAAGTCGCATAAGATTTATATTCAAAAGAATTTAAATATCCATCTTTGTGTAACTTGTTTAGTCTTGTTTCGTTAATATGACCAAGTCTACAGTGCCAAAGAAAAGCTTCATTTAATTCTGAAAGTTTTCTTTTATTAGTGTGTTGTATACTGAAAACTGTGTGTTGATTTAGGACATATATTCCGTTGTTAAGCATACCATACCCAACCAACATTTGATTCAGGTTAATGTTCATAACATTGTTCTGCAATACAAAATTATACCCTTCATTGTCCAACAAAGAAACGGATATTATATTACATAGCATACTTGGTACAAAATAACATGGATTTAAAACCAAAATACATCCAGATGGCAACCCCAAGTGATACTCTCCCACTGCGACTGTATGTACATTGGAACCATTTCCAACGTGGAGAGTATGGTCACCTGTCCTCAAAACCTTGCTATTTCTCAGCCCCTGCATAGAATTGCAAATGTGAGAACCTGAACCGGTATCCAATACCCAGGAAGCAGAGTTTATAGAAAAACAGTTTTCAGTCACAAACGCACCTGAAGCAGAAGCATCACCATGCTTCTTCTTGAGACTTAAGTACTCCGTGCAATTGCGCTTCCAATGTCCTGTCTTGTGGCAGTGAAAACATTCGCCCTTCCCCGAGTCTCCAGCCTTGGACTTTCCCTTTCCCTTCACCTTTTTAACTCCGCCCTTAGGATTAGTGGGTTTCTTCTTTTTCTTTCCCTTGGCCTTGGCTTTTGGGCGAGAAGAGGAAGACTGTCCAATAGTCATAACGGGAGTTTTTGCTAACTTCATAGTGCTCTCCGCACTCCTTAACATATTAAGGAGTTCAGGGAGGTCCTTCTCCATGCCATGCATGTTGAAGTTCACTATGAACTGAGCAAAGGTGGAGGGGAGGGACTGCAGAATAATATCTATATATTGTTCATTATCCATCGTCCATCCAAGGTCCTCAAGCTCTTCTATAAGAGCTATCATCTTCAGAACATGGTCTCCTACTGGTGTGCCAGGGGCCATTCGCATCTGAAACAATTTCTTTGATGCTTCGTATCGTAATACGCGGGACTGCTCCCCATAAAACTCCTTTGTATGGAGCAATATACCGTGAATGTCCATGTCCTCGTGCTGCTTTTGATGTGTGTTATCCATCGATGCAAGCGCGAGGCATGTGGCCGTGGCACAGTCAGCGTCCCATGTCTTGCGGACTTCAATGTCCGCAATTGAGGATTTTGGACCAGGGACGGCGGGGCTGAAGCCGTGAGGACATATGAAACTTTATCATAAGTCAAGGCGATTTTCAGATTCTTCAGCCAGTCTTTATAGTTGGTCCCATTCAGTTTGTTTTTATCTAGTAAAAGCTTGAGTCCAGTCATGGGTATCTGCCATTAAGAGAGAGAAAAGAATACACTCAGCGAAAGCTCTTGCATAGATTAGATTGGTTTATTATCCTGTCTAATCGATGTTTCCCACTGCTTTTATCGAGTTTTTCTTTCAAATCTTAAAAAGAAAAACTAGCCAGGATTAATTACAGTCTACAACTTCGCTAACCGTTCAGCCAGGCCAGTGTCGGTACTTGAGGGAGGTTCCCCGTGCTTTCGCACGGACCTAATTAGAGTAAACCTCGTTTTCCCAGAGGCGGAGCCCCGTTAACACCTTTCTAGACACCTAATGAGTTAGCTAATTGTAAACTGTAAAACTCTCCTAGGAGCAACTATTGCCCACAGTGGGATCGGGATCCAACCATCATATGGAAAGTATGCAATCTCATTGCAAATTTCAACTATTGAAATTCCCGATGTGGTTTTTACCCCTAATACTCGTGACCTTGGCTAAGGTCAACAAATCACGAGCACTAGTCAAGCTCAACCCGTCATTTCTTGATTAATTAGACCCGTTCACATGACCCTTGGCTAAGGTCAACAAAGTCATATGCCCGTCCTAATTAATCTGCATCATATGCGTTTGTAGGATGACATCACTTAGCTACCGTACACTACGCCTTGGCTAAGGTCAACAAACGTAGCACGAATACTAAGTACTCTACTTCCTAAAATGACGGAGGGTTGCGGATGATTTTTAAGAAAATCTTTAACGCTTTGAACTTGATATCGTTGTAGAATCAAACGGTTTCCAAAAGGAGTGGCTTAAGCTCCGCAGTTTTGAAATATAGCTTTTTCATAAATAGCCGAGTAGTTTTCAAATTCGATTCTACAACATCTTTTTAGGTTTATTTTCTTTACATTAATCACATTAATGTAATCCCATCATTTAAGTCCTTAAGCCAATCACAGAAAAGAAACGAAAATAACACGTACGCTTATGCCATCCGCATTCGCCGCAATATTCCGTTATGCACCGTTAGGTTACTTAACTAACGGCATACCGGGACGGGACTAGCGCGGGTGTAAGACATAAGCAACATCTACTATATATCATATATATAATATGTCATTCGTCTCAGATATCACAGAACACAGGCAGCAGAAATATAGATATAACGTGGGATATACTAGGACGTCCGTATTTAGTATTTAGCCACAATAGAAAATACGGATTCCACAGTCGCGATGAATAGCCAAGCCCACACCCTGGACCCCTACGAGAGCGGCAAGTGACCCTGCCAATTCTGGAGTTTAGGAGACCCGGTCTCGACTCCTCGAGATGGCCTCCCACTGAACCCCAGAACCCGGTCACCTGTGCTCCCCTCCTTGGGTCCATCCTAATGCGGAAAAGTAAATAATATACAACACTGGTAACACAACCTCAACCCGGAAGTGGCCCAAATAAAAGAATATTACATTACATTTGAATTTACATGAATGAAAATATAAAACTCTCATCTCACATAAAACCCCCCGGCTATTCAATCGCGACAATCCTGCACATCATATCTCAGTAACACATAATATCTCATATCATCAACGTAAGTAAGTATGCATACCCCAATTGTCGTTGATGTATAGCAACGAAACCGGCGATATCGTACATACTACACTTACGGTCACAGAAAAGAAAGTGTAAAACTGCAATATCTGGAATCCACATTCTCTTTAGACATCGCAAATGCAAAATATCACATATTCCGTATTTCATGTCTAGTAATATGAATTCCACACATTGCATCACATTCCGGATAAACAGACAGTATCGAAGTTTTCGAACGAACGATCAAATACCCAGGATTCACTAAAGCCCAACACTTGAGCAGAGTTCAAACACCTGGAGTGTGACATAGTAGTAGCGGTCCAGCCGTAGAAGGGTCAAGCCAACGCCTCACATGTGGCACGCCGTACTGCCCCAAACCCTAAGGTTCAAAGGGCAGTTCAAGACGGTCACATAATCGAGTTAAGGTTTGTTGTCTTCTAGAAGGACCACCACAAAAAGACTTGCACGTATTTCCAAAGTATTTAAACCCCGTGAATAGTGAGCAAATGACACTCGTTCAAACACTTCAATACTTTCTTATTTACCCGGAAAAGCTACGAAATGAAAATACCGATCAAAATAACGCGTCCAAAACCATCTCCAGATAATACAGTACAACATTCAGATTAAACATACCTAAAACACTATACAAGAAGAAATATGAATTACAGTGAAATTCCCATGCAATAATACTACAGTACGGCCGCGGAACCGCGGCCTAAGCAAGGATTTGCCGCTGTTCAGCGGCCAAATTAACTGTTCATGTCTTCGTATTTCACCATAATTCTTATATTTCCCTGCTGTATTTTTTAAGTATTTTTAATTCTGAAAAAGGTCAGATTTTAGAATTTGTCCAGAGAGGGTCCAAGAAAACCGTATTTTTGTCCGATCGGGATTCTTACTTCGTAAAAGCGACGCCTAATGTTTTAGGTCGGCTCTGATACCAATGAAAGGTTTGTGTAGCACCCTATGAAGAGTTTTGAAGCATCACATGTCCAAAAGTTTAAATTTTTATGGTGCTAAACGAACATGCAAAGTAATCGATCCTAGAAAATTAGGGTTTCGAAATATAAAGCGAACTAATCTAGGGTTTCAAGACTACAACCTTTGTAGCTCCCTTTCGCTGGACTCCTTGGTCTCTAGGGTGTTGAATGGAAGTCCTCTTGTGTCCACGACGATCCACCACGAAGTTCTTCGTCCAAGCTCGCAACTTCGTAAAACCGAAGAGAACACTCTAAACAAGTTGGCTAAACTTGTGTAGAATGAAGTTGTGGTTAAGATTCTCACTTCAAAAACCTTTCTTTAAGTGTGATTTACTCACTAGAAAAAGCTAGAGAGCAAATGAGAAAGAGGAAGAAGATGGTGGCAATATTTTTCACAAGAGGTAATAAGATAAAGATAACTCACTAGAAGAAAAAGAAATATATCAATATATATTTTATTTCTTCTTACTATGAACCATGGTTAAAGTGATGGAGACATTATTTAACTTGAGTTTTAAATGATAAAGAGAAGGATAACTCAAGTTAAGAGGTAGGTAAGCATGGTTAGGTCAAAGGAAGAATGTAGAAGCTAGAATGATTATCCTTTCCTTTTCATTTTGTTTTAAAACCAAAATTAAACAATAATCCATAATTTAATCCATGGTGTGAGTCTTATATTGCCACCATTTCCATATACTAACAACCATGATGGATGGGTGTATGTATGTATGCATGTATGCACATCCACATGTGCATGAAACTAGAATGAAAGAAAGAAACACATGCATGCATGCATGCATACATCCATCAAACCCTAGAAAGGTTTCAAGTGAGAAAACTAATGGTAAGATGATAAATCAACACTTAATTTATCAATCCGGTCATATCTCATACGACTCCACCAAAAGCAGGCCACCCGATCAATGTTCGGTATCATATACGCACATTTTAATCGGGTGCATGCGCATATCGCATACGCGCACCACAACGTTTCGCCTGGACTGGGTAACTCCTTTGTGGGACTCTAAGACTCGTCAATACGCCGGCAGAGGGTGATGATCATATCAGGTACCCTCAAGCCGCAAGCGGTCAGCTAAACGTAACGGCCACCCGGGTATTGAGCGATCAGAAGAAAACAAGCGAACCTGCTACAACTCCCGTCGAGCCATCCGGTAACACTACCGTACAGTCCGGTCTCTTCGTTAGATATGCTGCATATCGAGCCTAGGGATGGTCACGTCGACCCTAATAACTCAATAAGTCGTGCCGGTGAATGGTCTATAACAGATCGAGAAACTACCGATAACACTTATCAGCAAATCTCAGCAGCCCTGGCCAGGGACTTACTGATATAACCAGTCGGGCACAGCACAGCATCAACCCCCAATACCGGGAGAGACGAAACCCCTCCTATCGCTCATTGCCTTCGTGTGTCTCGGGACTGTACCCAACGGCCACCTGTTTGCACGACTCAGTAGAGCCGTGGTAGGGTGGCAATCAAAGTACAGTGGGAGAACACACAAGGCTCTATGACGATCTCGGGTCTACAGACTAACCTGTACCAGTGTCACCTGAGAACTGCTATCCGACGATAGATATAATTCCATATAGGAGTTCTCGGCGAGTCCGTCCAGTGTACCCAGTCACCACTGAGCACCCGTATATGTTCTTGATGTCAAACACCAATGGATATGGGATCATCCATCGCCCATCACATGGGTCTAGTATCATATACGCTAGTCTACTCTGGTATATCAATGCCCCGTCTCGATATACTTACTACTAGGGACTTTCCAGGATATGCTTATAGACTACAGATGTCCCACTAGTATGATCTCCATCATAATCAGAGCAGTCAAGCCAATATCCTCAGGGCTTTATCAGCATGTATGAGTGAATAACAAGCATTATCAAATCAACATGTCAGATAAAGAAGAACCAGATAGCATACTATCATGTCGAGCAAGAATGCATACTGAATATATATATATATATATATATATATATACACATGTATAGATACATCCACTATCACATAATGGCCTCTAGGGCATACATATATCCAACAGTTTAAAGGCTGTCACGTGCCAAATTTCGGGTCGTAACAAAGTTGGTATCAGAGCGCTAGGTTTTACCTTTCGGAGTGTAGGATGACCTTGGTATGATGGAGTGGGTAGCTTAAGCAGAGTAATGTAGCGTGTGTATGTCCGCAGCATACTTACGACACGGTACTCCACCTAAGTGACCTAAGTACTTATTGCTTGAAATTCCTTTCATGATTTTACATATCCTTGTGATTCGCTTTCTGTATTCTTATCGAATCCTATTTCACTTACTATAGCCTTTTACCGTCAATGATTATGAGGGCTCAGAGAGAGGCAGCGAGAGCCGAGGTTAGTGTTGACTCGTTTGGTATGAGGAAAGACCAGGATGGTATGCTCGTTGCACAGGAGTGGATTGATCCGCCTTCGATAGATCGTATCGCTAGGCTTGAGGCAGATATACAGGGCTTGAGGCAGATATACAGGACTTGCGCCAGATGATAAGGTCGTTGGTTGAGGCCAGTTGAGAGCAGCGACAGGAGGTTGCCACCTCTGTTACCCAGTTATTCCTTACTATCAGCACAAAGCATTGTGTCACGTATACAACAGCAGTGGATGCAGCCCGTTTAGCTGAGGAGCGTCTTCCTGAGACCTTGGGAGTTCTGAGACCGAGAAGGACTCGTACAAGTGTATCAGCCTGGAGACAGAGGTTTAGACGCCGCGACAGATATCATTTAGGTTGTGGAAGTAGCAGAGGCTTGGGACGAGGACAGTCGTTTAGATCTTATCCCCAGGAGGATCAGCAGCCATCGCATGGATGTTTCCGCTGCGGGAGTTTCCATCACCTCATCAGAGATTATACCTTGGTACGCCAGAGGAGGGCAGAAGTACCATATGTTACTTTACCACCTTCACCTCAGGGAGAGTCGCCTGTTGTGCCTGTTGTTGATCCGCGTCAGACTTATGTTCAGAGAGGTCATGGTCACGGAGGATTTGTTCCGAGTGTACAGGATGGTAGAGGAAGAGTTCAGTCAGTTGCGGGTAGAGGGCAGGCACGAGCGTTTGCTTCTATTCATCGGGATGCGCAGGTGTCCAATGCAGAGTTTTCAGGTATCTTTTTCGCATGTTCGTTTGATGCACATGTTTTTTTATTTCGGGGTCTATGCACTCGTTTGTTCTATACACTTCGTGCCGTGGTTGGGCCAAGAGTCGTGTTTGCTAGATCAACCATTTGTTGTGTTAATTTCTGTCAGCGATTCTTTTGTTGCGCGATACGTGTTTCGGTCATGTGCCAACCGGGTAGGAGATAGAGATTCGTCCGTCGATTTGATCCTTCTGGAGATGTTGGGCTTTGACGTTTTCCTGAGCACGGACTGGTTAGCTACATGCTATGCGTCTGTGGACTGCCGCGAGAAAACAGCTAGGTTTTGTTTTCCCGGCGAGTCAGTTTTTGTTGTGCAGGGGGACAGTGGTGCCGCCTCTCACAGCTTGAATTCAGTCTTTTACGCTAGTCGGCTTTTGAGGAGAGGATATCGGGGATTCTTGGATTTCATTCGTGATACCAGAGCCACAGTGGGTTTGTTGGACCGGGTTCCTATCGTGCGAGAGTTTTCCGACGTTGTTCAAGGTGAGCCGGCGGAGCTTAGGGAGCTTAAGGATCTGCTGCAGAGTTGTTAGATAGGGGGACTTGTACGTCCGAGTGTTTCGCTTTGGGGAGCTCCTATTCTGTTAGTCAAGAAGAAAGACGACAGTTTGTGGTTGTGCATTGATTGATCGTTAATTAAACCGAGTTACGGTGCGGATAGGTATCCTTTACCTTGCATTGACGATTTGTTCGATCGGCTCCAGAGTGCGAGACATTTTCTAAGTTTGTTTGGGATCGGGTCATCATTGGTTGCGGGTTCGAAGTGATGATATTCCGAAGACTATATTTGTGCGCGCTATGGGCTTTATGAGTTTTTGGTGGTGTCGTTTGACTCGCCAATGCCCCGGCAGCATTCGTGATGTGATGGACCAGATTCTTCAGGCCGTTCCTCGACCAGTCTATTATCGTGTTGGATGACATTCTAGTCTATTCCAAGAGTCCTGAGGAACATGAGCAGCACTTGAGGATTGCTTTGCAGACATTGGGAGAGTACCAGCTGTTTGCTAAATTCTCGGAGTGTTCCTTCTGGCTTGAGCATGTTGAACTCCTAGGTCATGCGGTTACGGGAGATGATATTCGTATGGACCCGAGGAAGATCGCGGCCGTACAGCTTTAGCCCAGACCTGTATCAGTGACAGAGGTCCACAGCTTTTTGGGCTTAGCCGGTTTACTGCCGTTTCGTGCAGGATTTCTTGTGTATCGCTGCACCGTCGACTGGGCTGACCAGGACGGGGGTTCCTTTTCTTAGACTGTGGCATGCGAGCCGAGTTTTCAGCAGTTGAAGACTCGGTGGAAGACTGCACCAGCTATATCTTTGCTTTCTGGATCGGGCGACTTTGTTATTTACTGTGATGTTTCGCGAGTGGGACTCGATTGTGTACTGATGTGGCACTATAGATTCATCGCTAATGCTTCCCGGCAGTCGAAGGAGCACGAGCAGATTTATCCCACTCATGATCTGGAGATGGCCGCGGTGGTCGTGTGTTGAAGATTTGGAGTCACTACTTGTGCGACGAGTCATGTCAGATTTTCACGGACCACCAGATCTTAATCTTCCTGCAGCGGGATCGGAGTTTGAGACAGCGCTGTTGGATGGAGCTTGTGAAGGATTGTGATTTTGAGATCCTTTATTGCCTGGGGCAAGGCGATTGTGGTAGCTGATGCTTTGAGTCGTAGGCCCGGCGGTTAGCTTGTTCCAGTTGTACGCAGTTCAGAGACAGTCTTATGTAGATTTACAGTTCTTGTGCGACCATTGAGTACAGTTTAAGTTCGCTTCTACCAAGGGGACAGCTTGCTCATGTCCACGCCCGTCCACTTTTACTTAATCGTTTTTGTAAGGCACAGCCCACCGATGCTCGTTTGTTTGAGATTCTGAGCATGTTCGGCTGGGTAAATATTCGGAGTTCTTGATTTATGACCAGGGTGTGTTATGTTTAGGGGCGCGTTTGTGTGTACCTGATACTGACAGGTAGAGACGCGATGTCCTAGAGCAGGCACATCAGTCAACTTTCTGTGTTCACCCCAAGTGCCACCAAGATGTAACATGACTTGTGAGTTAGTTACGGGTCGCATGGTTGACGAGTAAAGTTTCGGATTTCGTTTTTAGGTGCTTGGATTGTTGGCGAGCTAAGGTTGAGTATTGAGACCGGCCGGAGAGATGCAACCTTTTTACCGTTCCAGAGTGGAAATGGGAGCAGATCTCCATGAATTTCATTGTGGTGTCTACCCAGGTCTAGTTAGGGTGTGACTCCATTTGGGTGATTGTTGTCCGGTTATGCTCAGTTTGCTCAGTTGTTCTTCGATAAGTTTGTGCGTTTGCATGAAGTTCCTTCATTTGTTGTATCCAACGGGGGTATCCAATTCACTAGCCATCGT
Source organism: Agapanthus africanus (assembly GCA_030015575.1). NCBI lineage: Eukaryota > Viridiplantae > Streptophyta > Magnoliopsida > Asparagales > Amaryllidaceae > Agapanthus > Agapanthus africanus. Next base: position 162,589,264 of record CM057350.1, on the reverse strand, counting down.
TGGCAGAAACTTCAGGAAGCCTTGGGTACTGGTTGAGCTTTAGCTCCGCTTTTCTATCTGTAGGCCGATGGTCAGACAGAGCGGACTATACAGACCCTGGAGGATATGCTTGTGCGTACGTACTAATTGTTTGTTGGCTATTGGGATCGTCACTTGCCATTGTTGGACTTCTCCTACGATGATGGTTATCAGGAGACATTTCAATTGACAACTTTTAGGTCTTGTGTGGTAGGTTGTCGATCGCCAGTGTGTTTTACTGACTCCGCGAGAGTAGGATTTTCAGACCCCAGGTAGTCCAGAGACTTCGGAGAAGATCCAGTTGATTCAGATCAGGATGAGGGCAGCCCAGTGCAGACAGAAGTCTTATGCCAACCGTGGTGATCGCAGACTTGAGTTTGCGGTGGGAGATCATGTATTCCTACAGATTTTTTTTTCCGGTGTATGGCGTTTTGAGTTTTGGGAAGTATAATCCCAGATTGTAGGTCCTTTTGAGATCCTTGGAGTGAGTTAGTACCGTTGCCTATAATTTGACACTTCCACCGAAATTTTTGATTATTCACCCCATATTCCTTATGTCGATACTTCGCAATTACCTTCATGACCTTTCTCACTTGATTCTGCACCAGACCATTCATTGTGACATGATCTTTCGTTCACCAGCAGCCGATAGTTCTAGTGGGTCGACAGGTGGAGATGTAGGGTTACTAAGCACACTAACAAGGCTCTACAAGGCATCGACCATGCCAAAATTAAATTTTTATGTGCCGAATAACACTAAGCAAGATCGTATACTAGAGTTTAGGCGATACAAATAGCAAGTAAACAACTTTACTCTAAAGGGATACGAAATACAATCTTTGTAGATCGGTCCTTCACTTCTTTAGCTCCTTGATGAAGTCCCTTCGCTGCGATCGTGGTTCTCCCGGACCCTTGCATGGCTTCACGAGGCGAAAGGTGCGACCTTGCTTGAAGTCTCCGAGGCCGAAGACGATCTACGTCGAGGGAATTCCGACTCAAGCTTCTACTTCACTAACTTGAGAATTAGTGAAGCAAACATCCTATACTAAAGTGCTAGTCTAGTAGAGGATGGAGAAATAGGAAGTGGGTTCTCTTTAGAATTTGTTTTCTCACAAGCTATCTCACTTTAGATCAAACCCTAGCTAGCTTTTCTTTTGAACAAATGAAGAAGATGAACAAAAGAAAGAGGAGAGGATAATGATCAAGTGAGTGTGCTAACCATGGTGAGTGAGTATTATATACTAACTCATGTAGAGACTTTACCATAGCTAAGTGTGTGATGGTTAGGTTAAAGTCCAAAGTAAAAACAAATCTACTGGACTTTAGTCAATGCATCCACAAGCTTCCACAAGCTTCATGCATTTTCTAATTTTCCACTAATTTTGTAATTACGTTTAAACATTAATCCAATCATAACAAATAGGATGGTGTATGTCTCATACACACATGAGTGTTGTATCATCAACCATGATACAATAAGATAACACATTTTAACATATATCATATATATGTTAAAGTAGTGTATATGTGAGAAAAAACCCTAAGTGAACTAGTGTTAGTTAATGTAAACTCGTATATCAAATATACAATTATACAATAAATTATTAAATCAACACTTTACTTAATAATCAGGTCATATCACATATAACCGACTAACATCCAATGTATCGCCTTATCGAATCAACACTTGATTCGATAACCCAGCTATATCCTATATATAACCGACCGATACAGAAAGTCGCGAGAATAGAATACGGTATCACATACACGCATTATTCTCGGTCCCGCACATATCATATATGCGCTCCTATCTCGTTTTGCTTGAGCCAGTAAAACCTCTATGTAGGACTCTAAAGACTCGTCAATACGCCGGCAGTAGGTGATGATCACATTAAGCACCCATAAGCCGTCAGCGGTACTAGCTGGACGTAACGGCTGTTGGAGATAGTGCCCTCAGAGTCAATTATTGGATCACATGCATGTGATTGCAATGATTGAGGGAGGACCTGTCCCAGTAGGACAGTCTTACTCAAGATGATAGTATGCTATCTGGTTTATCTTTATTATCGTGTACTGCTTTAGGTGACCTTATGAGTCGCTATTACACGTTGATAGAGCCCCTAGGATTCTTGCTTGACTACCAGCAGTATGAGGGCGATCATATACGTGAGAGCTGGAGTCTATAAGCACATCCTTAAAAGGTCCCTAGTCGTGGGAGTTTCGAGACAGGGCATCGATTCTCCAGAGTATACTAGTGTATACAGTCATGACCCCGACGAGGGACGGTGGCCGGTCTCACAAGCCACTGGTGTTAGTTGGTTCACCTAAGATGTATACAGGTGCTCATTGGGTTGTGAGTACACCGGACAGGACTCGCCAGGAACCTGCTAGTTGGGATTATACCTGACGTCAGATAGCAGTTCCCTGGTGACATGTGTACAGGTTAGTTCATCGACCTGAGATCGTTATTTTTCTCGTGTGAGTTCCCACTGTACTTTGATTACTACCCTACCACGGCTCAAAGGAGTCGTGCAAATATGTTTTAGTTGGGTACAGTCCCGAGCTACATGGAGGCAGTGAGCGGATCGGCAGGGGTTCGTCTCTCCCGGTATTGGGGGTGAGGTTGCGCTGTGTCTAAGAGAGCCATTACACAAAGCCCTCGGCCGAGGCAGGAGATTTACTCGTAGGTATTCCAGTAGTATCTCAGGGTGTTCTGGGCTACACTCCGACACGACTTGTACCGCTATTGGGGGTCTGACTTTTACCAACCCCCTAGGCCCGCCATGCGATGCTCATAGACGAACGGACCGGACTGTACGGATATTGTCACTGACAGGCTCAGTAGGGTGTCAGGATGAGTTCGCTCATCGACGTCCCTTTTGGTCAATAGCTGGTGGCCCGTCACGTATGGCTGATACCTCTGACGTGCTAGTGGTTAAATCCACAGCGATAGTATTGACGAGTCTTTAGAGTCCACCACACACACAGTTACCCAAGTTTCGGACGAAACGCTGTAGAGGCCGTATGGAGATATGGCAGGGTTCGATCAGATACGTGCGGTATTGCACGGATCGTGATCGGACGGTTTTTACTGGCCGGCTTTGGTTTAAGCCGGATCCTAGTATTAGACAGTGTAGATTTTGTCTCTTTGCATTTGTATTCAGTGGGAATACAAATGCGGACATGTATATGCAGTAGCGGGGTTTTCCTGTAATTTATTACGGGATCAGTTTTCTTATGTTGCCAGTTTGTATTCCGTTCCGACCGGTTTTTCTTTGTTCCTTCACGGCCGGACTTTTGTGATGGAAGGGGGTTATTTGCAAGTTTGCAAATAACACTTGTGGAGGGGGTTTCTTGCATATGGATTGATTATGATGGCTTCTTTTCTTTTCATACATCATTACATGCTTTAATGAGATTGGAGTTGATCTTGATTTGGATGTGAGGTTTGCTTTGGATGTGGTCACCCCTTCATGTTTCCTACACTCACCTCCCTTGTTGCATTATTCTTTTTCCTCCTCCATTCTTTAAGGGGCCGGCCACACATAGGAGGGAGATATAGAGGTTCATTTGGTGGTGTGGCAAAAATGTTCATCTCATATCATTTTTGCTACACCAAAATTCTAAGCTCATTTCCATTCTTCACCTCCATCATCAAAGGCGACTTCAACCCCATTGAGACAATGTTTTCTACACTACAACCTACAATGCCCTTGGACGCGTCGGCTAGCCAACTTCGCGCCCGAGTTGCCTTGGTCCAGAGGTAGGAGCCCGTAAAAGAATCCGGCTACGTGGTGCCCTTTCCGGAGAGGAGATGAAGACCGGAGATTCCGCGGGAGATCGGGACGACGACGAGAAGACCGGAGGACACGGATCACTCGGTATATCTCTCACCCCTTCTCTTGATAGCTAGGATTAGGTTAATGGTTACGATCCGGGTATATTGTCCGCGGTAGCGCCGGTTTAAAGTTAAGAAAAATTTTGATTCCGCATTTTGGCCTCGAGTAGACGGCCGGGGCGCTACCGTGGCGCAACATGGTATCAGAGCCACGCCATTAACCTAGTCTAGCTTGCTTTAACATGTTTACAAGTTCGATCGAACAAAAATCCCAAAAACCGTATTTCGTGTGCATCAGGTTTCTGTCGAAATTTTTTGGGCTTTAAAATTTTTTCAGTACATTGCAAAGACATGTGTAGGGAACTCTGAGCATTCTGTGAAAATTTGGTCGCGTGATCTCACTATTCCACCGTGGAACCGCGGCCAAACCCACGTATTTGCCGCGGTTCCGCGGCCATTTTAACTGTTCATTGGACCAAATTTTTTCAGTGAGCTTTTGGGTTGGAAATAGGGTTTTTGGAACATTCTTTTTCGGCCCAGATTTTCTGTGAGTGCTACAGTAGTGCTTGGGGCCCACTTGGGTATATTTGATCGATCGAAAATTTTAAACATATTAGTTCACAGTATTTACATTATATCTGCGACCGTGAATGTCATTTGATCGGTAAATCCTGTCTAACTGCTATAGCCCTTTTAGACGGATTTGCGAACGTGACATTCACGTTGATGTTCTGTGTTGTGCTGTGATGTTGCGGATTGGTCGTGGGGATAGCCTGGATGCAATGCTAGTACAGTTTTGTTTTATATGTACATTTGATATTGTGGGGCGAGCGTCCGACATGTGGACTGCCGTCACTGCCTGTTTGTATTATTCTTTTGGGGCACGACCAGGTTGCGGTCGATGTACCCGTTGTATGTATATTTTACTTTCTGTACTAGGATTGCCCCGCGGAGGGGTGCACGGATAGCCGGGTTTTAGAGGGCAACGGGCCCGCATCTCATGGCATTGAGACGGAGGGGGCTTTACTCTAGAATTGGCGGGCTGTTCGCCGCACTCGTAGGGGGTACAGGTTGACCCAGGAGGGGTGCCCAAGTTTCCGGATTCCGTGAAGTGCTGGGTGGTCCATTCACGTTGCTGAAGGGGGCTGCCTCGATTCAGGTTTTGGCGGGTGACTTGCCGCGCCCGTAGGGGTCTAGGATTTTCATTGCACAGGCTATCCACACGACCAGGGGAACGTCGGGTTTCAGTAGCGGCTCTATGAAACCCGGGGATCCCAGATATCTGTATTGTTCTGTGATGCTGCATTTTATCACGCCTTGAGCGAATATTATATATTATATATATACTAATAGATGTTGTATATGTTTTGCATCCGCGCTAGTCCAGTCCCCGCTCTGTCGTTAGTTAGCTAACCTAACGGGTGATGACGGGACCCAGTAGAGAATGCGGATGGCATATACGTACATCATTATTTTCGTTCTTTGTGGTGTGATCAATTGATGGGACTGCGTTGATTCGGATCAATGCAAGATAAACAAACCTATTCTGATGTTGTTGGAACATTTTTCAAAAAAAGCTGTTATTGCAAGGGCGTTCTCTTTTGTTTTGCATCGTGGTATTCAGTTGGAATATCCTGCTCCTCAGTCGATGAGGCAAGGGCCGAGATCCCTTCACCGGGAGTGACCCCTTGGATAGAAGTTTGCGTCAGGGCAATAACTTCACTATAGTCGTTTACTTTTGCATTGCATCGTGGTATTCAGTTGGAATATCCTGCACCTCATTCTACGGGAAATGAGCCGAGATCCCTTCACCGGGAGTGACTTCTTTAGCAAAGGTTTTCGTCACTATATTTTTATAAAAGGTTATCCGGTTCCTTTAGCGATATCAAGTTCATTACGTTAAAGGTTTTTCGCCAAAAACCAGCCGTAGCCCTCCATCATTTCAGATTAGTATTGCTTAGTATTCGTGCTACGTATGTCGTGCTCAGCCGAGGCGTAGTGTACGGTAGCTCTGTAATGCTTTTCTGTCTTATGGATATGTGATTGGTTAGGACAGTCGTACGGTCATTTTGGCTCAGTCAAGGACTCGTGCGGATGGGTCTAATGCAATCAAGATAATGACGGGTTGAACTTGACTAGGATCCTTTGATATGTTGGCTCAGTCAAGGTCACTTGGGTCCTAGGGGTAAAAACATACATCGGGAGTTTCTAAAGAAACTGAAACTTGCCAGGCATGCGCATACCTTCTGGAGTGTGGTGACGTGAGTGGATTCCGTCACGTTGTCTTGCGTTGATAGTTGGATCCCGATTCCCACTGATGAGTTGGTTTACTCCTCGGGTAATCCCGACTAATTCTTCTTTCAGGTTTGGGGAAGAATTCGACGTTACAGTGGGAGGTTTCCAGATTAGATAAAGTGATAACCATTCTGATCTAGGTTAGAGTGCATGCTGAGTGTTTCTTTTCTCTCTCTTTTTGGCAGCGACCATTGACCCGACCCTAGACTATGACTTAGTGACCAAGTTAACCGAACCTTCTTAAACACTGGCTTTTGGATTGTCAGAGTTGCAAACCTCAATGCCACTCCTACTTTTACCCTTTTCTCCAGGACACCCCGTATTACTACGAACGTCCACTTCCATTGGACAAAACCATCGTATGGTTATGTACGAACTCGAAGGAATTCGAGAATGGTTTCTGGTTCTGGAGAAAACGAATAGGACTATTCAGTTGTCTTTTCCTTTTACCTTCTCTCAGGTTGCGAGTACTCCTTGGTATAGGAGATAGTACACCTATTACGCAAATTGGATAGTCTTCTTCCAAACCTTAGGCTGGTGCCGAACGGTGGGGAATGAAGAAAACCAATTAGCATAACGATGGTGTACAGAAGGTATTAAGTTAAGACAAAGAAAGGGATTAGTAAGAGGGCAAAGTAAATTGCGACTGATATTCACGACCAAACCAAGTATTTCATTACTACTCCCACTTCACCTTTGTATTTCTCCAGGACACTCCGTATCACTACGAAGATCCACAGTTTATTGGATATTCCATCATATGGTTATATACGAACTCGAAAGGAACTTGTTCCAGTTCGGGGATGGATTCTGGTTCAGGAGAAATAGGAATAAGGTTTATTCAGGTGTCTTTTATCTTCACCTTCTCTCGCATTGCGAGTGCTCCTAGGATTAGGACAGTACACCCATTATGCTTATTGGATAGTCTTCTTCCAAACCATAGGCTGGTGCCGAACGGTAGGGAAGGAAGAAAACCATTTGGCCTAAAGCGGTATGCAGAAGGTAATGACTAAAGACATATAAAGGGATTTGGAGAGGTGGCAAAGAAATATACGGTTATAGTTGTGGATCTGGATGATGGAAGAGGCATTACCATGAATACCAGGATACCCCATCGAAACATCTCAATATTTCAGTTTTACTGTGTACTGTTAAAAGAAAACTGATTTCCCAATTAGACACTTGCTCCAGGGTATGTATTTACCAGGTTTGATTCTCACATCTGTATGGTTTTACAGATGATGAGTGGGAGTAAGTTATTGGGAATTAGGTGATCATCCTCATTATATCGGAATTCGTTGTAATTGGTGATATTTGAGGAAGTCACCTGGGTTGTTTGCCGGACGGCAAATATTTGGTTTTGAATATCCGTTGTTGTGCACCAATTTCAAATTGATATATCTGTACGTCTATTTTTATAGAGTGAGATATACATTTTTGAAATTATGTCTATGACATTTACCTATATCAGTGGATGGTTAGGTAAGGAGCATTGAACAGCGGTGTAATTCATCATAACCATAGTACAGTTTTCAACCTACGACACACAGTGAATGAGTTGTTAGACTCAGGGAATTATACAGAGTATTGTATATTGTCCAGTGTCCATTAGGACAGAGGGGTTGGTCCTCGTACTATATTCTGTTTACTTTTAACTTCTCTAGTTCTTAGACATGTGTTTCGTAGAAACACAGGGTCTGAGTTTTGAGGAGTTATTGGTATAAGAATAGAGTAGAGAACTAGGTTTTGCAAGTATCGGGATTCTTCAAGGTGATCGAAGATGTAGATACTTGTGTATGGTATTCAGTTGATAGTAATGAGAACTAGCTTCTCTTTCAGGTTACTCATAATTGAAAGCATTCCTAAGTTGAGTAACGCTGATCGGCCTCCTTCCATTTAGTTGACATACACTGGTGACAGCTGCATGATTTGAATCTGGTTCAATTAAATCAGTGCCTCTGTTGGATTTAGAACAGTTCATATCTTAACATTGTTAAGATATGGGGAGTTGTCCGGCTTATGCTTAAAACCAGACTCCGGATAACTCAAGGCACATTTCTGTAATGGCTGTTTGTGGGTTGACCCGGGTTATGACGAGGGTTGACTTTCTACCATCTGGAAGATCAATAGTGATATTGTTCTTGACTCGCCACAATTTTAAAAGAAATGGATTTTTTCAGAAAACTGTAGTGGGAGTATGGTAGAACTGGAAGCGATTCCAGAACCACAAACGATTACTGAAGATTTGATAAGAACCTAAAGATTCAATCTGGTTTGACTTGTCATTGCTGTTGTTCCAGACTGTGAGACCTGGTAGGAGGATGAGTATAGCGTCATTCTAAACTGGCTTTAGAAGTGTACGTCTATATGACTCTGCTAGAGGGTTGTCATAGTCAGTGGGATCAACTGAAGCATAGTGGGCAAGAGGCTTATGTCTATTTATAGACTTAAGCAGATATAGCGGAGATAGATCATCTATTTCTGATGTGACAGTCATAGGTTTGACTTCATCAGAATAGGGGATGGATCTGTTAAGAAGGTAGTAGGGTGTGATGTCCTGGTATTTGGATGACATACATAGAGTAGGAAGTGATATTCCTATACTACGATCGGTTATTCTTTGGTTGTCACACAGTGGTTTCTCCACATGGGACTTGGATATAATGTCAAGTACCACACCAGATGTTGTTTTTGCAGTAGATACAATAAGTTGATATTGATCCAATCCCGGAGAAACAGTCGGAAGCAGTTTTAGAACATAAGTGGATGTTCTAGGGATATGATAACGACAGCCTCCTTTAGGAGACGGTTATCATTCCAGGCTTCCTAGGTGACCTGGACGGCAGAGTGGCCGTCAGAGTTATAGTTTTCCCTCTGACAAGGGGCAATATTTTGGACAGGTGGTCCAAGGGGATACTGAGGGAAGGATGGCGCAGGATACTGATTAAGTTCAGTTGTCGATACAGTCTAAGAAGTTTGGATTTGAAGTTCATTTATGAGCTAGGTCCCATCAGATATCCAGACACATTCTAAGACAGGTATTGCTCATTTCAGGAGATGGTTTTCTCCGCGAACTTGAGATAAAGAGCGAAATAGAAAGAAACATCAGAGCGGATCCACTCACTGAGGCTATTCCTCGAACGTAATAGTTTCGCAAACGAGCTTTGTGAGACTGACTAGTAGAGGAGTTGGGTGTTCGGTATCACACGGGCTGTGAGTATGCGACATTGCAATAATTAGCCTTGAGTGCAAGTGGGAGATTGTTGGAGATAGTGCCCTCTGAGTCAATTATTGGATCACAGGCACGTGATTGCAATGATTGAGGGAGGACCTGTCCCAGTAGGACAGTCTTACTCAAGATGATAGTATGCTATCTGGTTTATCTTTATCATCGTGTACTGCTTTAGGTGACCTTATGAGTCGCTATTACATGTTAATAGAGCCCCTAGGATTCTTGCTTGACTACTAGCAGTATGAGGGCGATCATATACGTGAGAGCTGGAGTCTATAAGCACATCCTTAAAAGGTCCCTAGTCGTGGGAGTTTCGAGACAGGGCATCGATTCTCCAGAGTAGACTAGTGTATACAGTCGAGACCCCGACGAAGGGAGGTGGCCGGTCTCACAAGCCACTGGTGTCAGTTGGTTCACCTAAGATGTATACAGGTGCTCATTGGGTTGTGAGTACACCGGACAGGACTCGCCGGGAACCTGCTAGTTGGGATTATACCAGACGTCAGATAGCAGTTCCCTGGTGACATGTGTACAGGTTAGTTCATCGACCTGACATCATCATTTGTCTCATGTGAGTTCCCACTGTACTTTGATTACTACCCTACCACGGCTCAAAGGAGTCGTGCAAACAGGTTTTAGTTGGGTACAGTCCCGAGCCACATGGAGGCAGTGAGCGGATCTGCAGGGGTTCGTCTCTCCCGGTATTGGGGGTGAGGTCGCGCTGTGTCTAGGAGAGCCATTACACAAAGCCCTCGGCCGAGGCAGGAGATTTACTGGTAGGTATTCCAGTAGTACCTCAGGGTGTTCTGGGCTACACTCCGACACGACTTGTACCGCTATTGGGGGTCTGACTTTTACCAACCCCCTAGGCCCGCCATGCGATGCTCATAGACGAACGGATCGGACTGTACGGATATTGTCACTGACAGGCTCAGTAGGGTGTCAGGATGAGTTCGCTCATCGACGTCCCTTTTGGTCAATAGCTGGTGGCCCGTCACGTATGGCTGATACCTCTGACGTGCTAGTGGTTAAATCCACAGCGATAGTATTGACGAGTCTTTAGAGTCCACCACACACATAGTTACTTAAGTTTCGGGCGAAACGCTGTAGAGGCCGTATGGAGATATGGCAGGGTTCGATCAGATACGTGCGGTATTGCACGGATCGTGATCGGACGGTTTTTACTGGCCGGCTTTGGTTTAAGCCGGATCCTAGTATTAGACAGTGTAGATTTTGTCTCTTTGCATTTGTATTCAGTGGGAATACAAATGCGGGCATGTATATGCAGTAGCGGGGTTTTCCTGTAATTTATTACGGGATCAGTTTTCTGAAGTTGCCAGTTTGTATTCCGTTCCGGCCGGTTTTTCTTTGTTCCTTCACGGCCGGACTTTTGTGATGGAAGGGGGTTATTTGCAAGTTTGCAAATAACATTTGTGGAGGGGGTTTCTTGCATATGGATTGATTATAATGGCATCTTTTCTTTTCATACATCATTACATGCTTTAATGAGATTGGAGTTGATCTTGATTTGGATGTGAGGTTTGCTTTGGATGTGGTCACCCCTTCATGTTTCCTACACTCACCTCCCTTGTTGCATTATTCTTTTTCCTCCTCCATTCTTTAAGGGGCCGGCCACACATAGGAGGGAGATATAGAGGTTCATTTGGTGGTGTGGCAAAAATGTTCATCTCATATCATTTTTGCTACACCAAAATTCTAAGCTCATTTCCATTTTTCACCTCCATCATCAAAGGCGACTTCAACCCCATTGAGACAATGTTTTCTACACTATAACCTACAGTGCCCTTGGACGCGTTGGCTAGCCAACTTCGCGCCCGAGTTGCCTTGGTCCAGAGGTAGGAGCCCGTAAAAGAATCCGGCTACGTGGTGCCCTTTCCGGAGAGGAGATGAAGACCGGAGATTCCGAGGGAGATCGGGATGACGACGAGAAGACCAGAGGACACGGATCACTCGGTATATCTCTCACCCCTTCTCTTGATAGCTAGGATTAGGTTAATGGTTACGATCCGGGTATATTGTCCGCGGTAGCGCCGGTTTAAAGTTAAGAAAAATTTTGATTCCGCATTTTGGCCTCGAGTAGACGGCCGGGGCGCTACCGTGGCGCAACAACGGCTACCCGGGTATTGAGCGGTCAGAAGATCAGAAAGCAAGCCCGCTCCAACTCCTGTAAAAGCCTGCCGGTAACACTTCCCGTACAGTCCGGTCTCCTCGTCTGATATGTCGCATATCAAGTCTAGGGGTGGTAAATGTCAGACCCCAATAACCGATAAGTCGTGCCGATGTGAGGCTCATAACGGGTCGAGAAACTACTGGTAACAATTACCAGTAAATCTCTAATCAGCCCTGGTAAGGGACTTCCCTGTTACGGCCAATCGAGCACAGCACAACATCAACCCCCAATACCGGGAGAGACGAAACCCCTCCTATCGCTCATTGCCTCCATGTGACTCGGGACTGTACCCAAAAACCACCGTTTTGCACGCCCTCATGGATGTGGTAAGGTGAAAATCAAAGCACAGTGGGAATCACACAAGACTCTATGACGATCTCGGGTCTACAGACTAACCTGCACAAGTGTCACCAGAGAACTGCCATCTGACGTGAGGTATAATACCATCTGGGAGTTCTCGGCGAGTCCGTCCAGTGTACCCAGTCTCCACTGAGCACCCGTATACCATCTCTGATGTCAAACACCAATGGATATTGGATCATCCATCGCCCATCTCATGGGTCAAGATGCGTATACGCTAGTCTACACTGGTATATCGATGCCCCGTCTCGATACACCCACGACTAGGGACCTTGAAGGATGTGCTTATGGAATACCATGTCCCCACTAGTATGATCCGCATCATAGTCCAGGTAGTCAAGTACACATCCTAAGGGCTTTACCAACATGTAACGATAAGACAGTACAAAGAGTCAAGTATACATGTTAAAGTAAAGTGCAACCAGATAGCATACTATCATATCTTGCAAGAAAGTCCTCTCTATATATGTCCAAGCATCCAATATAATATACATCATCTGTACAATACTGGCCTCTAAGGCATACATACAACTAACAATCTCCCAGTTGCACTAGGGCCAGCTGCCGTAGTATCGCATACCGAGCATCCCGAAGAGTCTCTCAAACTGTATCTGGGGAATGGACATCGTGAGTGGATCCGCAGCGTTGTTCTTCGTGTCAACCCTCCTGACCTCGATCTCCCGGCGATCAACTATCTCCCGGATCAGGTGATACCGCCTCAGAATATGCCTGGATCGTTGATGGGACCTGGGTTCCTTGGCCAAAGCCACTGCTCCATTGTTATCAAAATACAAAGGTATTGGATGCTCAATGGATGGAACCACTCCAAGTTCAGTAATGAACTTCTTGATCCAGACAACCTCTTTGGCAGAATCGTTGGCAGCGATGTATTCAGCCTCCATCATCGAGTCTGCCATGGTTTCCTGCTTGGAACTCTTCCAGCTAACCTCCCCTCCGTAAAGGGTAAAGACAAATCCCGACCGTGACTTAGAGTCGTCCTTATCACTCTGGAAGCTCGAATCGGTAAAGGACTCCACTTGGAGTTCTCCGTTACCATACACCAAGAGCATCTCTTTAGTCCTTCGTAAGTACTTGAGAATGCTCTTCACAGCTGTCCAGTGACTCTCTCCAGGATCAGCTTGATAGCTACTCACTACACTTAGTGAGTATACTACATCGGGTCTGGTACATAGCATCTCATATATGATAGAGCCTACAGCCGAAGCATAGGGTATCCCTTGCATGCGAGCTCTCTCCAAATTAGTCTTGGGAGACATCTCTTTGGAGAGAGTGAGCCCTGAGATCATGGGTAAAAACCCACGTTTGGACTCTTCTATACTAAACCTCTTTAGTATGGTGTCAATGTACCTGGATTGGGACAATCCTAATATCCTTTTAGATCTATCTCTATAGATCCTGATTCCCAATATGCAGGAGGCATCACCAAGATCTTTCATTGAGAATCTTTGTGATAAGAAGAGCTTCACCGATTGTAGCATAGGAATGTCATTTCCTATCAAGAGTATGTCGTCCACGTACAATACGAGGAAGACAACCTTACTCTCTGCCACCTTCTTGTAGATACAAGGTTCATCTACGTTTTTGACGAAATCAAACTCTTTGATAAGACATCAAAGCAGATGTTCCAACTCCGCGATGCTTGTTTTAATCCATAAATGGATTTAAGCAGCTTGCACACCTTCCCGCTGCTCCCACTATCTACGAAGCCCTCTGGCTGAGTCATGTACACGCACTCTTCTAAATCACCGTTTAGAAAGGCGGTCTTAACATCCATTTGCCAGATTTCGTAGTCATGATATGCAGCGATGGCAAGCATGATCCGTATGGATTTAAGCATAGCCGCTGGAGAAAAGATTTCGTCATAGTCCACACCTGGTCTTTGACGAAAACCCTTTGCAACGAGTCTAGCTTTGAAAGTCTCCACTTTCCCATCTACACCAAGTTTTTTCTTGAAGATCCATTTGCTCCCAATGGGTTTTACCCCTTCAGGAGCATCTTCCAAAGTCCATACTTTGTTGGTGTACATGGATTCCATCTCGGACCGCATTGCATCCAGCCATTTCACTGAGTCCCCACTCGTGATGGCCTGCTCGAAGCTAGTTGGGTCATCATCAACCATGATGCAATCCTCGCTCCTACCATCCATGAGAAAACTGTAGTATCTCTCAGGTGGGTGAGGAACCCTACTAGATCGGCGGAGTGGCTGAGGTTCATCGAGAACTACCGAATCCTCTGGTTCTACCAAATCTTCTGTTGTGGTTTGTACAGCTGGAACCTCTTCCAGTTCTACCTCAGAGCCACTAATCTCTTTTGCAAGAAATTCCTTTTCTAAAAAGGTGGCGTGTTAAGCAACAAACACCCTTTGTTCCTCACTGTGGTAGAAGATATACCCTCGCGAATGCTTGGGATATCCAACAAACTTACACAAAACAGACCTTGCCTCGAGTTTGTCCGGTTTTTGTCTTTTGACATAGGCCGGGCAACCCCATATCTTAATAAGATTAAGATATGGTCTCTTCCCCTCCCATATCTTATATGGGGTGGTAGGCACAGATTTGGTAGGAACCCTATTCAGTAGGTATGCTGCTGTCTCCAGTGCATATCCCTAGAAGGAAATATGTAACTCAGCTATACTCATCATAGAGCGCACCATATCTAATAGGGTGCGGTTCCTCCGTTCCGATACACCGTTGTGCTGTGGTGTATATGGAGGAGTTATCTGAGAGAGAATCCCATTCTCTTTTAGGAAGTCCAGGAATTCATTACTCAAGTATTCACCTTCTCGATCAGATCGAAGGATTTTAATACTTTTCCCGGTTTGGTTCTCGACTTCTTGTTTATATTCTCTAAATTTCTCAAAAGCTTCTGATTTGTGTTTCATCAGGAACACATATCCGAATCTAGAGAGATCGTCAGTGAATGTAATGAAGTACGAAGAACCATCCCTGGCATGTGTAGACATGGGACCGCATACATCACTATGTATCAGTCCCAAGAGTTCGGTAACTCTCTCTCCGTGTCCCGTAAACGGAGTTTTGGTCATCTTGCCTTTGAGACATGACTGACAAGTGTCATAAGATGAAAATTCAAACGGATTTAAATATCCATCCTTATGCAACTTAGCTAGTCGTGTCGCATTGATGTGACCCAGTCTACAATACCACAAGAAGGATTCGTTCATTTCTGAACTTTTCCTCTTGTGTGTGTTTGTTATGCTCAGAACTGTTGATTGATTTAGAACATAAATGCCATTGCACAACGTGCCTGATCCAACCAACTTTTGGTTAAGGAAAATGTTCATAACATTATCCTGTAATACAAAATTATATCCCTCTTTACTCAACAAAGAAACCGATATAATGTTGCATATCAGGTTCGGCATGAAATAGCATTCGTTCAGAATCAATGTATTACCAGTTGGCAATACAAGGTGATATTCCCCGACGGTTTTAGCTGCAACAATTGCACCATTTCCAACCCTTATGTCTTTATCACCTTCTCCAAGTTCTCTACCTTCCCTAAGCCCATGTAACTGATTACATATATGGGATCCTGACCCGGTACGTAGAGTAAATGGAGAAACAGTTCTCTGTAACAAACACACCCGAAGAAAATGCATCAACATGTACTTTCTTCATTCGGGTGGCATGGGAATCCTGGTATTCCCCTATATCCTGTTCAGTCTTATAACTTTTATAAGAAAGAACGGAACCAACGTTCCCCAGCACAGTATAACATGCGGGTTCGGTCAGTACATCCATATTATTATCTTGATTAAGGCATGATATGGTCGCTACCTGGAGAGAGAGAGAAGAAGAAAACACTTTAGCGTATGCTCTTGCAAGATCAGATTGGTTATTATTTTATCTAATCAGGATGGCTCCCACTGTTTTTATCAAATCTTCCTTCAAACCCTAAAAGGAAAGACTAGCCGGGATTAATTACACCCTACAACTTCGCCAATCTTTCAGCCAGGCCAGTGTCGGTACTTTGAGGGAGGTTCCCCGTGCTTTCGCAGGGACCTAATTAAAGTAAACCTCGTTTTCCCAGAGGCGTAACCCCGTTGACACCTTTCTAGACACCTACTTGATCGGCTAATTGTCCTGTGTAAAACTCTCCCAGGAGTAACAATTACTCGCAGTGGGTATCGGGATCCAACTATCTCATAGAAGGTATGCAATCTCATTGCAAATTTCAACACTTGAAATTCCCGATAATATTTTGCCCCAAGCATCCCATGACCTTGACGGAGGTCAACAAACCATAGGGTGCAAGTCAAGTTCAACCCGTCATTTCTTGATTGAATCAAACCCACCCGCACGACCCTTGACGGAGGTCAATAAGGTCGTATGACTACCCTAATCCAATCTGCATCATATGCATAAGCAGATAAATACTAGTTAGCTACCGCACACTACGCCTTGACGGAGGTCAACAAACGTAGCACGAATATTAAGTAGGACTTATCTGAAATGACGGAGGGCTACGACAGGTTTTTCTGAAAACCTATTGCGTAATGAACTTGATATCGTTGTAGAATCATGTGAATTTTGAAATGGAGCGATTTTGAGGCTTTCATTAGTTTTGCTAAAGAGGTCACTCCTGGTGAAGGGATCTCGGCTCTTTCCTTATGAAATAAGGTGCAGGATATATCATATACATCACTATGCAAAGCAAAACTCCAAAAGCAGTCAAAAGCAAACCGAGTGTCGTAGCATCTGCCAGTTTTGCTAAAGAGGTCACTCCCGGTGAAGGGATCTCGGCTCTTTCCTCATCGAATAAGGTGCGGGATATATCATATATATCACTATGCAAAGCAAAACTGTAGCTACCCTTTTTGAAAAATTTGATTCTACAACATCTTTTAGGTTTCTTTTCTTTCATTAATCACATTAATGAAGTCCATCATTTAAGTCACCTAAACATCACAGATAAATACGACGTACACTTATGCCATCCGCATTCGCCTCGATGTCCCCTCGTGCACCGTTAGGTTAGGTAACTAACGGCAGAGCAGGGTAGGGCTAGCGCGGGTGTAAAACATAAGTAACGCCTATATAATATATCATATATACTATATACAGTATTTATCACAGCACATCAAATGATCACATCACAGATAACGCAGCAGAAGAAACATATGAAACATTGGATATACTAGGACGTCCGTGTTTTATTTTGAGCCTCTATAAAACACGGATTCCACGGTCGTGACGAATAGACAAACCCACACCCCTAGACCCCTATGAGAGCGGCAAGCAACCCTACCAATTCTGGAGTTAGGAGACCCGGACTCGACTCCTCGAGTTGGTCTCCCACTGGACTCCAGAACCCGGTTACTTGTGCTCTCCTCCTTGGGTCTATCCTAGTGCGGAAAAGTAAATAATATACAAAAGGTGACATCAACCTCATCCCGGAAGTGCCCCAATAAAAGAATATTACATACATTTTAATTTTACATGAATGAAAATGAAAACTCTCATCTCACATAAAAACACCCGGCTATTCAGAACGCGACGATCCAATATAACATATCCAGCAACACATAACATCACATGTCATCAACGTAAGTAAATATGCGCATCCCAATTGTCGTTGACATATAGCAACGAAACCGGCGATATCACATATTACACTTTCGGTCACAGAAAAGAAAGTGTAAAACTACAACATTTGGAATCCACAATCTCTTTAGACATCGTAAATCCGAAATATCACAAATTTCGCATTTCATGCCAAACTCTGTGAATTCCACATATTGTATCACATTCCAGATAAATAGTCAGTATTAAATTTTCCGATCGAATATTCAAATACCCAAGATTTCCTAAATAGCTCAACACTTGAACGGAGTTCAAAAATTCCAGAATACGTCACAGCAGCAACGGTCCAGCCGTAGAAGGGTCAAGCCAACGCCTCACATGTGGCATGCCGTACTGTCCCAAACCCTAAGGTTCAAAGGGCAGTTCAAGACGGTCACATAATCGAGTTAAGCTTTGTTGTCTTCTAGAGGGTCCATCGCGTCACATGCACGTTTTTCCGAAAGATTTAAACCCGAGAAAAATTCAACACTTGAATGTTTTTCGTGCCGGGAAAAATTGAGTTAATGATATCCGTTCGAATATTTTAATACTTTCTAAATTATCCGGAATAACATAACAAAATTAAATTCTCCGATCGAATCATCGATTTCAAAATAAACCCCAAAATACTCAACACTTTAGTCAGATAAAAAAAATACCCAGAAACTAGAACCAACAGAATTAAATATTACTGTGCAAATTTAAAAGCCCATGGCTACAGTGTGGCCGCGGATCCACGGCCCAAGAGGAGTATGGCCGCGGTTCTGCGGTGGCAAGTGGGTATTGGGTGATCGTTTTGCACAGTAATGCTTAAAATTGCCTGCTGTATTTTTCAGGTATTTTTAATTCAAAAAAAACACAGATTTTAAAAAATGTACAGAGAGGGTTTCATTTTGTCGTATTCGGGTTTGTTCGGAGTTTTAACTTTGTTAACACATCGCCTAATACTCTAGCTAGGCTCTGATACTATTGTAGGGTTATTAGGCACACTAACAAGGCTCTACAATGCATCGACCATGCCAAAATCAAATTTTTATGTGCCGAATAACACTAAGCAAGATCGTATACTAGAGTTTAGGCGATACAAATAGCAAGTAAACAACTTTACTCTAAAGGGATACGAAATACAACCTTTGTAGATCGGTCCTTCACTTCTTTAGCTCCTTGATGAAGTCCCTTCGCTGCGATCGTGGTTCTCCCGGACCCTTGCATGGCTTCACGAGGCGAAAGGTGCGACCTTGCTTGAAGTCTCCGAGGCCGAAGATGATCTACGTCGAGGGAATTCCGACTCAAGCTTCTACTTCACTAACTTGAGAATTAGTGAAGCAAACACCCTATACTAAAGTGCTAGTCTAGTAGAGGATGGAGAAATAGAAAGTGGGTTCTCTTTAGAATTTGTTTTCTCACAAGCTATCTCACTTTGGATCAAACCCTAGCTAGCTTTTCTTTTGAACAAATGAAGAAGATGAACAAAAGAAAGAGGAGAGGATAATGATCAAGTGAGTGTGCTAACCATGGTGAGTGAGTATCATATACTAACTCATGTAGAGACTTTACCATAGCTAAGTGTGTGATGGTTAGGTTAAAGTCCAAAGTAAAAACAAATCTAGTGGACTTTAGTCAATGCATCCACAAGCTTCCACAAGCTTCATGCATTTTCTAATTTTCCACTAATTTTGTAATTACTTTTAGACATTAATCCAATCATAACAAATAGGATGGTGTATGTCTCATACACACATGAATGTTGTATCATCAACCATGATACAATAAGATAACACATTTTAACGTATATCATATATATGTTAAAGTAGTGTATATATGAGAAAAAACCCTAAGTGAACTAGTGTTAGTTAATGTAAACTGGTATATCAAATATACAATTATACAATAAATTATTAAATCAACACTTGACTTAATAATCCGGTCATATCACATATAACCGACTAACATCCAATGTATCGCCTTATCGAATCAACACTTGATTCGATAACCCGGCTATATCCTATATATAACCGACCGATACAGAAAGTCGCGAGAATAGAATTCGGTATCACATACATGCATTATTCTCGGCCCCTCACATATCACATATGCGCTCCTATCTCGTTTTGCTTGAGCCAGTAAAACCTCTATGTAGGACTCTAAAGACTCGTCAATACGCCGGCAGTAGGTGATGATCACATCAAGCACCCACAAGCCGTCAGCGGTACTAGCTGGACGTAACGGCTACCCGGGTATTGAGCGATCAGAAGATCAGCAAGCAAGCCCGCTCCAACTCCGGTAAAAGCCTGCCGGTAACACTTTCCGTACAGTCCGGTCTCCTCGTCTGATATGTCGCATATCAAGTCTAGGGGTGGTAAATGTCAGACCCCAATAACCGATAAGTCGTGCCGATATGAGGCTCATAACGGGTCGAGAAACTACTGGTAACATTTACCAGTAAATCTCTAATCAGCCCTGGCCAGGGACTTCCCTGTTACGGCCAATCGAGCACAGCGCAACATCAACCCCCAATACCGGGAGAGACGAAACCCCTCCTATCGCTCATTGCCTCCATGTGACTCGGGACTGTACCCAAAAACCACCATTTTGCACGCCCTCATGGACGTGGTAAGGTGGAAATCAAAGCACAGTGGGAATCACACAAGACTCTATGACGATCTCGGGTCTACAGACTAACCTGCACAAGTGTCACCAGAGAACTGCCATCTGACGTGAGGTATAATACCATCTGGGAGTTCTCGGCGAGTCCGTCCAGTGTACCCAGTCTCCACTGAGCACCCGTATACCATCTCTGATGTCAAACACCAATGGATATGGGATCATCCATCGCCCATCTTATGGGTCAAGATGCATATACGCTAGTCTACACTGGTATCTCGATGCCCCGTCTCGATACACCCACGACTAATGACCTTGAAGGATGTACTTATGGACTACCATGTCCCCACTAGTATGATCCACATCATAGTCCACGTAGTCAAGTACACATCCTAAGGGCTTTACCAACATGTAACGATAAGACAGTACAAAGAGACAAGTATACATGTTAAAGTAAAGTGCAACCAGATAGCATACTATCATATCGATCAAGAAAGTCCTCTCTATATATGTCCAAGCATCCAATATAATATATATCATCTGTAAAATACTGGCCTCTAGGACATACATACAACTAACAGGAGAAACTTCGGTCAAAGGTCTTGCCATCAGTGGAGGCTTTCTTTGGCGTAGCCCGTCTAGTGAGAAGATCATTATGGGTGGCTGCGACTGAGATGTGGAAGTTTTGCACCCATCTCTTCGAAAGTACGCGTAGATAGATTTTAAATTCGGGGACCGAATTTCTTTAAGGGGGAAGATTGTAACGTTTTGGAAAATGTTTAGGCGATTTTCCGTTTTTGGGTTAAATAGTCGGTGTTTTCCGTAAAAACCTAGAAGCGATCTTTTTGCAGTATAGAATTCACTGCACCTAGTTTAGCTAGGAAATTGCTATTTTGCGGATTTTTATAAGTCACTTGTAATTTTAGTGCATTTTAATAATTTTTCTTAATCAAAATATTATTTTAAGTTGTTAATTATGCACTTAATTAGCGGTAATTACAATTTTGTTTGGGTTAATTACTACTAAAGTGAATCTATGCTAAGTTAATCACTAGTTTAAAATTAATTCTTTGTCTCCAAAATATCTAGATATTTATGTTTTAAAATGAAAATTTAAATAGAAAATGAAATAGATTAAGAGGTGGCTTTGGATGGGAGGTGTATTAATGGCATTAATTGAAGTTTTTAGCTAGATTTTTCCACAACCTTCATCATTTCCTTAGCTTGGCCGACCCCCCCTCCTTGGCTGCCCATTTTTTCCCACCCCATTTTTCACTTCTTAAAGCTTCACAAATTCATCTAAAATCATAAATTAATCCCACAATCTCAAATACAAATTAATACCCATTAATCTTTAGCCTTAATCTTGTATGGATCTTCATGAAGTATAGCATTTTGGTGGATGTTTTGTTGATCTAGTTGCAAGTTTTTGATTCTGGTGGAGGTATAAATTTCTAACCCTAATCTTTTATTGTTGTTTAAATCATTAAGCTAGTTTGTTAGATATTTAAATATGGCTTTAGTTTGCATATTTAGAATTTGTAGTTAGGTTTTTGATAATCAAGTTAGGGTTTTGTTTATTGTAATGGTTAAGTGTGAAGTTTAGACTTGGATAAAACTTAACCTAGTGCAAAGTTGTTAAATAATATTTTTCCTAATTATCTAATTAGCTTAATTGAAAACTAAACTTTTACTAAATTCAATTTGTGTGAGATTAAAATTCTAGTAAGGATTTGAGTGGTTTAATCAAGCTATTATGAGATTATTATGATTACTAGTTTGGGTTAAATTTGTAGTTTTGAGCTAAGACGTTTAAATGTTGCTTACTTGATTTCGGTAAAATTTAGGCGTGAGTTTCTATTGACGTTGTGATGTGATATATATTATCTTCCATGCTATATATTGTGTTGTGAATGCGCGATCGGTACGATCGGGGTCTAGGCTTGGTGGTTGTGTCATCAGGGTTATGCCGATATCGTGTGCGTTTTGTGCACTAAGTACACAGTGTGTTTATCTGGTGGGCGTTATCCTTGCGTTTCGTTGTCTTTGTGTCGGCGCAAGATGTTTAACTTTATATATTGTGTTTGTCAAATTATAGGATCGCAGGCGAGGACTTTGGACGCTGCGAAGAAAGGAAAGCAAGTGGTTTGCTTTATTTAGCCAGGATCGTTGTGAGTAGATTTAACATCTACAGGGGAATCGCCCGCATGGCGTTATGCGTCTGGGCTAGATTAAATGATATGACTATTAGTTATAAGTATATGGACATTGATTGTGCATGCAGACTTTTGTTGCATATCTCATTTTCTATTGTGTATGGAATTAGTATTAATAAGACACAACACCATTATTGATGATTCATGTTTCACGAGCACTAATTGTATGCTACACACACACCGTCGATAATTGCCATGACACGCACAGCACCTATACATATGCGATATTGTATTGGTTAGGGACATTGAGACATTGATTCATATTCCTTTGTGCATATGATATATAGCATACCTGTATACCTACATGCTTACACATATGCCTTACCATGCCTACATGCTAGCTACCCCTATACCTATATGGTATTGTACCATTAGTGATAGGTATATACACATATGAGACACAGCTACATGTACATCTTGCATACATACTTACATGTACACTTACCTAGCTTGATACAGCTACACATATACCTGGAGGGTATTGTATTATTATTGACATGTATATACGCATACCTAGCTTGATACGACTACACATATACCTGGAGGGTATTGTCTCATTTTTGACATGTATATACACATACCTAGCTTGATATAGCTACACACATACCTGGAGGGTATTACATCATTATTGATACGTAGATACATATATCTTGCTATACCGACATGGTTACGCATACCTGGCTATATCTACATGTTCACTTTTATATGATGTATAGATTTTGGAGAACTTAGGAACCGCATGATATATTTTATAACTTGTTGCAGTTAAATAGCGGATTTTCCCTTTATATGCTCATATTACTGTTTCATGTTGCGTATATTATATTTTATGGATTTCGCATTGATATATGGTTTTCATATGTTGTTTTACTCCTGCGTATATATATCAGTGGTATGGGACGCTGGCATATATATGTATATATATTGTATATATATATATATATATATATATATATGAGTGGTATGGGATGCTGTTATATATGTACACATACATAATATATCATTATAATGAATCATGCAAATATACTTATTCATTACTTGATATTTTCTGGATTTGAGGACCGTGATAGTTTCATGAAATTATGCATTATTTGAAAAACCCGGTTTCTCTTGATATGATATTTCGATGCGTCCACCATAAGATTTCTCGGTTCTGAGATTTGTGATATATACCCGATGCGAGGAGTGAAGTGGGCCATGTGCGGGTACATGGTGGGGCCCGGTATGGTTCCTCTCGACAAGAAGATCGCAGATGATGGCGATGAGCCTGGAAGGCTGGGCAAGTACCTACTGGTGATAGTATATAGACTCGGCGGTTATCGTGAGAATACCGACCGGAGTCAAGTACGTATGGATACGTGGAATTTCGAGTGTTGAAGTTAGGCACTCGGGTTTCGATAGTGTATGATACGTACCTATCAGGGCCAGTCGTGGTGACAGCACCTGATAGATGAGTATTTATGTGTCAATGCTAGACACTAGTTTTTATGATGTTTTCGGGTGTCGATGTTAGACACCAGGTTTCATAAGACTTACAAGATGTGTTTTATTCCATACTCCGCATTTATTTGATATGCATTGCTTCATGTATTAGTAGTACTCGACAGAGTACCTTTCATGATTGTTGCATTTACATATTGCCATTTATTGCTATCAGCTTGCATGTGATAAATCATCGCAGTACGTGCATACTTGCGATTTCCTGCATATGTTATTTACTATTCACGAGTTGGAAACTCACCCCCGTTTTGCCACAGTGTTTTGCAGGTAGTCTCCCAGGGCAGTCACGGCAGAGCTTTCATCTATCGTATCATCTTTCGCAGCGGATACCGCTACGGCTGACTGTGTGCAGTTTTGCTATAGGTGGGTTTTGCGGTTATCCGATGTTGCTCATTGTATATTCGTTGTATCCAGTACTCTCCATCTACTACTTCATGTATTGACTTAGAGACGAGTTATGAGGACGATATTGTATATTTTTTTATGACTTGGAGGTATTTTATGCAGTTTCACTTTATATCGTCTTTTTCTTCGCTACGGCGTCGTATATCTGCTTATGGTGGTTGTTTTCATCCTTTGGGCGTGGATTTGCTCCCGTTGAGGATGCTTTACTTATATATTTGTTTATACCCATTTTTGGGGCTAGTTTTTACAATGGAGGTGCTGCTAAAATTTGTAAGTAAATTTGGACTTTTAAAGAATTTGTACTTGAAAATTTCAAAAGTTTTAACAATGTTCTTATCACTTACTAATTTTGATGGTTTAGATTGCTGGGTTTTTGGTTTACTTGAATTGCGTTACGCCTGTAGACGTTACGTAGTTTAAGGGCCGTCACGTGCCAAATTTCGGGTCGTGACAGAGGGCTACGACAGGTTTTTAAGAAAACCTTTTGCGTAATGAACTTGATATCGTTGTGGAATCGAGTGATTTTGAAAAGGAGTGTTTTTGAGGCTTTTACTAGTTTTGTTAAAGAGGTCACTCCCAGTGAAGGGATCTCGGCTCTTTCCTCATCGAATGAGGTGCTGGATATTTCACAAATACAACTATGCAAAGCAAGAACTAAAAAAATCAATAAAAAACAAAACCGAGTGGGTTGTAGCATCTGCTAGTTTCGCTAAAGAGGTCACTCCCGGTGAAGGGTTCTCGGCTCTTTCGTTATCGAATAAGGTGCTGGATATTCTACAAGAAATACCGCTATGCAAAGCAAGAAATAGAGCTACCAGTTTTTAAAACAAGATTCTGCAACATCTTTAGGTTTCTTTTATTTCATTAATCTCATTAATGAAGTCCCATCAATTACTCTTCCTAAGCATCACAGAAGAAACGAAAGCAGCTATATTTATTATATATCATATATATATAATATAAGCATTCATCTCAACATATCTAGTGATCACATCGCAGAATATCAGCAGCAGAAGAACACATATGAAATATTAGATATACTAGGAATTCCGTGTTTTAATTAAGCCAGTAAAAAACGCGGATTCCACGGTCGTGATGAATAGCCAAACCCACATCCCTAGACCCCTATGAGAGCGGCAAGCAACCCTACCAATTCTAGAGTTAGGAGACCCGGTCTCGACTCCTCGAGATGGTCTTCCACTGGACCCTAGAACCCGGTTACTTGTGCTCTCCTCCTTGGGTCTATCCTAATGCGGAAAAGTAAATAATATACATCAAAGGTGACATCATCCTCAACCCGGAAGTGTCCCAATAAAAGAATATTACATACAAGTTTTTACATGAATTAAAATGAAAAACTCTCATCTCACATAAAACCCCCGGCTATTCAAAACATGACGATCCAATATAACATATCATAGCAACACAAAACATCACATGCCATCAACGTAAGTAAATATGCGTATTCCAATTGTCGTTGACGTATAGCAACGAAACCGGCGATACACCACATATTACACTTACGGTCGCAAAAAAGAAAGTGAAAAACTACAACAATTGGAATCCGCAACCACCTTAGACATCATAAACCTAATGTATCACATATTTTGGATTTCATGCCTAACCAAATGAATTCCTTAACCATCACATGCCTAACAATTATAAACCATGCATTTTAGTCTCGATATTGAAAATACTTTCCAATAACAAGTCAGGAAATTCAATAAGATTCCCGACATCCTGATCGAATGCTCGTCGGAAAGTTTAGTAGACGGTTGCACCCCCGATGCCGTTGATGAAGTCCACTTAAGCGGAACACCGCGGCCGCGAGCACCTGAAGGGATGCCTTTGGCAACGGGGTTCTCCTACAGTCACTTGGTCAGGGTTAAGGGGTGTGGCTATCTAGTAAGGTTACCCGGCGAGTATCCGCGTACACTACGTAATTGCGACAGACTTTTGATCCACATTAAAATTCCGTGGCAACCGATCAAATGAGACTAAACTGATAGATTTATAAAATTCAAACTAGTTATCACATAACTAATTATTGTGGATTCCAAATATTCTATCACAATCACAGATAGCTAGATGATGTTAAATTTTATCGATCAAATCAACAAACACCCAAAATTTCCCAAAAAGCTCAACACTTGAGCGGAGTTTAAAAAGTACCCAGAACATGCCACCGCACATATGGACCAACCGTAGAAGGGTCAACCCTTGCCTCACCTATGGCGCCGCGGAACTACCACAAACCCTAGGGTTTGGTGGCGGTTCCGACGATCACAGAATCGAGTTAGGGTTTCGTTCTTCTAGAGGGTCCATAGAAAACACCTGCACGTTTTTCTGAAGATTTTAAACTTGGAAAAATCCAACTCTTGGAAAATTTCCAGCGAGGGAAAATATGGGTTATCGATATCCGTTCGAACTTTTTAAAGTCGTCTAAATAACCCGAATAGATGTTAGAATTATGACTACGAAACACTCTGAATTGCCTTTGTACAAAAATAACATTACATGCAATTTTAGCAAAAACAAGCAACACCTGAAACACCAAAACCCAGAGACTGGAACACGATAAAAATTTGAAGCCCAGAAGACTTCCCAAAACCGGCCAGGCCGGATTTTCCTCACTTGTAGCCGGCCAAATTTCGGCGAGGAGGGCTCAAATTTCTATGGTGTTCATGTTACATCTCATATAACATTCTGCAACTGCTTAAAAAATTTTTAGACACTCTGAAAGTTTCGACGGAAACTAAATTTTAGTTTCGGGTATTTCGGAGTTGTTTCGGTTTCGTAATCTAACATATATCGTCTAATTCTCTAGCTTGGATCTCATACCACTGTAGGGTTACCTAGCACGACAGCAAGGTTTCGGGAGGTATCGTCCATGCCAATTTCAAATTTTTTCCATGCTAAACAACCCTAACCCTAGAATCTTAACTAGAGAATTAAACAATACAACATGTAAACATCTTTACATCTAAGTGAACAAGGAATACAACCATTGTAGACCGGTCCTTCACTTCAATAGCTCCGTGTAGTAGTCCCTTCACTCCAAGTAGTGAACTCCCGTACTCTAAAAAGGCTTCACAAGATGAACGGAACAAGCTTGCTTGAAGTCTTCGAGGCCGAAGATGATCTACGTCGAGGAGACACCAACTCAAGCTACCTCTTCACTAATATGGAATTAGTGAAGAAAACACCATAAACTAAATGGCTAATATAGTAGAGGATGATGAAGTAGAAATTTTGCTCACTTTAGAAATATTTTTCTCACTCATTTTTTTCACCTCCTAAATTGCAAGAGATTTAGAGGAAAGAGATGAAGAAGAAGCAACCATGGAAAAAACTCAAGTGTTATGGCAACTATGGGTGAGTTAATATCATATACTAACCCTTATAGAGACTTAACGATGGCTTAGGATAATGGTTGGGTTAACAAATATCACAAGTAAAACAAATTTAATGGACTAAGTCAATGGACACAACAAACTTCTCCAAGCTTCTAGCCATGACAAATTTCCAACCAATTTTGATTTAGTTTGATAAATAAAAACCCTAGGATTATCATAAGCATGGTGTGAGTCTCATACACCCATGTCACATGTATCATCAAGTATGACACACAAAAAATGTACATAAATATATATCACATATATATTAAATGCACACAAGTGAGAAAAAGAAATCTTAAGTGAGCTAATATTAGTTAATGTAAATTAATATATCAAATATATAATTATACATTATATTATTAAATCAACACTTGATTTAATAACCCGGCTATATTACATACAACCGACTAATATCATATGAATCAACTTATCGAATCAACACTTGATTCGATAACCCGGCTATATCACATATAACCGACCAATATCATATATCGCGAGAATAGAATACGGTATCACATACTCATATTAATCTCGGTACCGCACATATCATATATGTGCTTCTACTTCATTTCGCTTGAGCAAGGAAACCTCTGTGTAGGACTCTAAAGACTCGTCAATACGCCGGCAGTAGGTGGTGATCATATCAGTCACCCACAAGCCGCAAGCGGTCTGCTAAACGTAACGGCCACCCGGGTATTGAGCGATCAGAAGATCAAAAAGTAAGCCTGCTCATACTCCTGCGAATCCAATTAGTAACACTACCGTATAGTCCGGTCTCTTCGTCTGATATGTCGCATATCACATCCTGGGGGTGGTAATCGTCAGACCCCAATAGCCTGATAAGTCAAGCCGATGTGAGGCTCATAACGGTTTGAGAAACTACTGATAACACTTACCAGTAGGTCTCAGCAATCTTGGCCAGGGATTTCCTGTTATGGCCAATCGAGCATAGCGCAACATCAACACCCAATACCGGGAGAGACGAAATCCCCTCCTATCGCTCATTGCCTCCATGTGACTCGGGACTGTACCCAAAACCCACCGTTTTGCACGATCTCTTGAACGTGGTAAAGTGGAAATCAAAGCACAGCGGGAATCACACAAGACTCTATGACGATCTCGGGTCGACAGACTAACCTGTACCAGTGTCACCAGAGAACTGCTATCTGATGATAGGTATAATACCATCTAGGAGTTCTCGGCGAGTCCATCCAGTGTACCCAGTCACCACTGAGCACCCGTATACCATCTCTGATGTCAAACACCAATGGATATGGGATAATCCATCGCCTATCATATGTGTCGAGAAGCGTATACGCTAGTCTACTCTGGAATATCGATGCCCCGTCTCGATACTCCTACGACTTGGAACATTTGAAGGATGTACTTACCGACTACGCTAGCCCTACTAGTTTGATCCGCATCATAATTTGGTAATTAAGTACTCATCCTAAGGGCTTTATCAACATGTAATAGAGAGACAATAAGTGTACATGTTAAGATAAAGAGCAACCGGATAGCATACTATCATGTTGAGCAAGAAAGTCCTTTCTATATATGTCCAAGCATCCACTATAATATACATCACATGTATAATAATGGCCTCTAGGGCATACATAAAACTAACAATCTCCCACTTGCACTAAGGCCATTTGTTGTAGTATCGCATACCCAACGTTCCATTAAAGTCTCTCTAGGGAAAGGCTTCTGTGAGTGGATCCTTCGTGTTATCCTTTGCGTTAACTCTCCTTACCTCGATCCCTTGGAGATCAACCATCTCCATGATCAGGTGATACTGTCCTCAGTGTCTGGATCGCTAATGGGACCGGCGTTCCTAGGCTAAAGCCACAACTCCATTATTGTCACAATAACAGTTATTGGACGCTCAATGGTTGGAAACATGTTCATCTCATGAACAAAAATTATCCAGACATCCACTTTGGTAGCATCGTTGGTAGCGATGTATTCAGCATTTATCGTCTAGTTTGCCACGGTATATAGCTTAGAACTCTTCCAACATACCGTCCATCCACTGAGGGTAAAGATAAAGCCCGAGACTGACTTTCAGTCGTCCTTATCACTCTGGGAGCTAGAATTGGTAAAGGACTCCCACTGGAGTTCACCGTTACCAAACACCAAGAACATTTCTTTAGTGCTTCTCAAGTACTTAAGAATGTCCTACACAGCTGTCCAGTGATTCTCCCAAGATCCGATTGATTCCTGATCACTACACCTAGTGAGTCAGCTACATCTGGACTGATACATAACATCGCATACATGATAGAGCTTACTGCCGAAGTATAGGATATCTTTTGCATGCGAGTGATTTAATGTGATAGGTTTTACGATCAAAGAATTAATTACCGCAATCAAGAACGACGTCGCTTGGTAGCTAGCCGGTAAGTATGGGTTGGTCCACAGGGATTTTGTGTATTCTCAAATTGTTCTAACGAGTTAATTCCAAACGGTGTTGGATTGATTATCACTAAAAACTAAGTTGATCAAGACTAGGATTAAAATCTTGCTAGGGTTAGGTTTAGATTAAGTTTGGAAATTTAAGATTTCCCACCGCTTTCTATGCCCTAATTAAGAACTATGAGGTGTTATGGTAATAATTAATAAAGTGGATTAGTACAATCGGAAAGAAACGATGTTTCTTCCTCTAGGTTCTTGTCCTTCCTTTCTCAATTCTTACCCTAACCTCCATGAAAAACATGCTCAACCAGTCTTTTAAACTATGGTATCACCGCTACCTCGTGGGATAGGGTGCCGTAGGGAGTGGTGTGTGTATGTATGCATGGAGTTCTATAAAAAGATGTGATGGGCAAGAAAGGGGTGAGAGATTTTCATCTCTCAACCCTTCCCTATTCCTGACCCTAACAAGTGAGGAACTACTTACTTATTAGGGAATTGATAAAATGTTCTAAATTATTTAACTAGGGCAAATAATAAAAAATTAACTAGGGCAGATAATAAAAATTAACCAGGGCAGAAAGAAAATTAACTTGGGCAATAAAAAGAAAACTTACTCTAATTTTTATTTGATGCTCTCTTCAATCATTTACAGGAGTTGAATTCTGAATTTTGATAAATACATTGAGGCACAGGAAGAGGCATACCTCAAAGAGAGGTTTAGAATTTCTATTTATAGAACATAGAAACCTAGGGTTACAATCGATTCAGATCTACATTTACAATTTTACCCTAAAGAAGCCTAGTCAATGCACCGACGCACCGACACGCGCGACACGCGCGACGCACGGCTGCGGATCCGCGGCCAAAACCCATGTTTGGCTGCGGTTCCGCGGCCAAACAGAGGGATCTTGAGCTGAAATCTTCATGGCATCTTCTGTTGGTATTTGGCTTCTCGTTTCTTCACTTGGTTTCTCAGGTTGTTTTCTAGTTTTCTTCCAGATTTCCATAGTGCATAATTTCGTGCACTTTTACCCTTTGCTTCGTGTCGAAGTCTTGAACCTTGCGCTGCCTTTGTACTTTGTGAACTTGTTCATTGATCTTCGTTTAGTCTTCAGACTGTAGGCATGATCAAGATCTTTCCATTTGTTGGTCGTAGTCTCACTTTTGTATCGTCTTTTCATCGTTTCACTGTTTTTGTTCCGAAAACCTGTAACCTGCAACTATGTAGCAGACATGGATCAAAAGTACCTGTTTATTTGTAAAATGAATAAGAATGGGGAATATTATAATGCAAAATTATGATATGAACAAATACTCCCAAACTTATCTTTTGCTCGTCCTCGAGCAAACCTAGTTTTATTCTCGAAAAAGACCCAGCCTCACTTTCGCAGGGAAACGCGATTGCACTGAGCTCGTGCAACAAGCCGTTAAACCTCTACGTGTCCTTAGTAGGAGGAGTGTTGTCTCCTGAGGGTTTTCAACGGATACTACCCACAAAATCCTATCAATTCGGCTTATCGACTTTTATTCTCCAAATAGGTTTTCTAACAAGAAACTCTATTATCTTCGACTCAGAAATTATCCACCCGTATTTTTCACGCTTCCTTATCATTTAACTTAAGGTTATATATGTTCTGTAGACTTACTTAGCTTTTAGCATCTTTTAAGTTTTCCTTCTAGGGTTCCATCTCAACTTAGGAATTTTTATCATCTCTATTAAAGATAGAAGTCCTATATTTCATTCCTATCTCTCATCTAAACCCCCAATCACATACCCCTACGTGTGTGTAAATATCACCCCTACACTTGAAAATTCAAATCAAGCTATTATACTCTTGTCCATCGTCCAAAGTACTTTTCAATTGGTGAATTTTTAGATGAAATTTGCTCTCACATTCTTCATGCGACCGTTAATACTTCTTGAGGTACCAACGACCGATTACAAAATGTGTTTGCACATTAATGCGTAATTCCTAGTCTTGTAATACCTAAGGCTTATAGCAGTGACTCCCAAACCAGTTGGTCTAAGGCACTGGGTGATGAAGCACCCTCGCTAAATATTTTTTCTATTAATGCAGCCTTAAGTAATCATAAAAACCAGTGTTCATTTTTTATTATCTCTTTATTCATACTTGTATTTTTTTTTTATTTTTTCTTCGTACTAAGGACTTTAGACAAGAGCATTTCAAGGTCTCTTCTACTATTCCAAGTTTCAAGGTTCGTGTTTGTGTAATTTGTAGGGTATATATTTTCAGAATTTAGACTTAACCTTAGGAATTATTTTTCAAACTTATACTTTAATAAAAATATCAATACTCTTCCTTTATTTCGACTTAGCCCAAGAAGTGAACTCAAAATTTGCCTATTTCTAAATAAACTACAAAGACATATACTTTCTACCGTTAAATTTTAAGAAAGGTTATTTTTAGGGTTTTTAATTTACTAAGTCTAAGGTCTAGTTGTTCCTAGCTAGTTAACCTATTTGTCAAACTCAGGTCAATTAAGGCCAAAATTGAATGTTTTAATTTTTATAATTTTTTAAAATTTTCAGTTTTTATGGGTTTTAAAATAAGTATGCAAATGCAAAAATATACATATGAATGCGAAGGAAGACAACTTACCGAGCACACCCCCAAACTTAAACTTGACAGTGTCCTCACTGTCAGGCTACACCAAGAGGGTCAAAATGGCCGGTATTCCCCTATTTATTTTTTAATATTTTTTTTATTGTTAAAAAAAAGAAAATATATATACAAAAAGCCCCCCCAAACTTAAGTGAGACAGTGTTTCCACTGTTTTAAGCGTTAAAGTTCAGAGTTAGGGAGGAGAAAAATCAAACTATACAAGGCCTTACACATGCCAAAGGTTAGCACCAACCATTCAAAAATTTTATCGTTATAATGGTAGGGTTGGTGGAAGAATGGAGTGTAGAGAAAGGAGTTGAGAAACACATGAGACCGTATGGGAAGTAAGGTGGAATATGGTCTCGGTATATTAGGAGAAGAATGACGGAAGAGAGAAAGAAGTGTAGTACGAACTTGAGGGTGTAAATTGAGTGAATAAATTAGCGCAAATTGTGATGACCGATGTGTTATAAGCGATTGTGCTAATTTATCAACCCGTCGAGAAATGGGGTCAAATCCCTCAAGATTCGCGAGAAAACATGGGTACGTTGAACTTGGTAAACCATCCATTGGAACCATGATGGATTCTTGGGCGGTCGAAACGATAGAAAGGACGAAAGGGAGTGATTTAGGGATAATCTTATTCTCACCTAAGTAAACTGTCTCGAACTCGAAGGATTCATCAATGGTTCGAAATGACTGTAAGCAACCGAGTCCGATGGTTCAACTAACTCATCTAAAAATTCAAAGGACTCAAACTCGGGCGGTGAGTCTTCAAAATCGTCCGAAAAAGTGAAACACTCGTAATCGTTATCGGCTGTGAGAACTGTGTCAGATTCAAAGAGGAACGCACTAGTGGCGTCAAAACTACCGTGATCAAACAGAAATTTTTCAAACTCACAGTCTTCCTGCGTGATCTTTTGCATGGCCGGAACGATGGAAAGGAGGGGGGGTGATTTAGGAAGTATAACAGTTAAAGGTTCAGGAGGATGAATTGGAAAATCTGACACATCAAACAAAACTGGTTCATCCTCAATACTAGCCTCAATACTCTCCTCAATACTATCCTCATAATTCTCCTCAAAAGTTATCTCATCCATGCAATTATCATCAAAATCAAGACGCATATGAAGTTCGGGAGAAACATTTAATGACTCGGGATGATGAATTGGAGAGAAAATTTCAGTCAAATCTACAGGTTCATCATCCAAAATATTCCCTGCGTCAATATCCTCAATCAAGTGAAAATCAATTTTTTTGGACACCTCATCAAAAGCATGGATATTTATCATTTCAGGTTCTAGATTGGAGGTGTAGAGGTCGAAAGAATTAGGTTTGGGTTCACTCGAAAAGGGCTCTTCACAATCAGGTAAATCAAACACTACAAAGTCGCACAACTCATTACACGTTTTATTTTTAACTCGTGAATCATTTGGGACTCTTGTTTGAAAACCGGAGTTGTGGGATTCAATTGAGGAAGGGTAGGTTTAATTTGGAAGTGTGTAGAACTCACTCTCACCACTCAAATTCTCAACTCTGTCCAACCGCCTCATCATACATTGGAATTTTTGGAGGTAGTTGGAAAGTAGCTACCGGGCCACTAGGTTGTCTTGATGAATTAAGGGCGACAATGGACGCATCCAAATTCCTCATCTGTTGGTTTGTCCCTACAATATAAGCTTCCAACGACTGTTCCAGACTAGACATGGGTTGTGAAGGGGTTTCTGTAAAAGATTCAAAGTTGTTTGGATACGTGAAACTCCCAAATGGTTGTGTAGAAGCAATGTCTAGGGAAGGTGTGAAAGTCGGGTAGGACTGGTATGAATTGAATGGTTGGACATGAGTAGGATCAACATTTGGATAAAAAGATGAATGGACTTGTTGATCCCAAGAACTGGAAGTGTTGAAAGGAGTGAAAGATCGGTTACGAGATTGTTCAATATGTTCAGCGATAGACATGGGTTTTGGAGTTACAACAGTACTCGAAAAAGTAGTATCAACGTAAGAAGGTGGTGAAGGTTGAAATGGTTAATACAAAGTGGATTGTGGAGTCGAACTGTTTCTCCTAGACGCTTCTATTCGATCTTTCAAAAAAATTTTGAGCATGGAGGGGTCGTCCGTAATTCGACCAAAACAATTTGCGTATGAAGCAATGTTTGGATGAGGGTACTAAAGTTCGGCAAGAGTTTTGGGAGGTGGGGTACCCATGATTTAAGAAGGAGAAGAAAAAGAATGTGGGTGCAAGTGGGGTGCAATGGATTTCTAGCGACAGAATTGGCAAGTTTTTAAAAAAATTTTTCCGTTTAGTGTTTTTTTTATATGTGGAGCTTTTTGCAAAAAAATATTTTCGATAAAAGGCTTAGACACATATTCAATCAATCACAAATTCACAATCAAGCCTAAATCTAGGGTCACCTAGGTCAGCTAGACAGCTCTTAACTGTTCCAAAGGGCAAGAAGTAGGACCTCAAACCGCCTCTTCACCGCCAATTGTGGCCAGGTAAGCACAAGTTGAGAAAGGAGAGAGCCGCTCAAGAATCACCGTGAGACGCGCCTTTTAAAGTTACCTTTCCCTACCTGTCTAGCCTAGGCACCACAAAATCAGGTTAGGATCAACAGTCGATGCCTACAACTATTCTTTTATCCTATTGAGCGCGACAGTCCTTAAGGCTGAGTCAAATCTTTTTTAATTAATTGATGGTCAATGCAATATGCCTTATGTGATTTTTGGGGTCCTGGGAAAGGTGATGAAATCCCTACCCAATCTGGATTGGTGTAAAAGCCCCTTAAAGTCAATTTAAAATATGCAAAGCAGTAAACACAAGCACTTGCAAACAATTTTTTTAGCGCGGCGCAAAGAATACTGCACAAGATCAATTAAGGGAGAAGGGGAGAAATTTTTGCGTAAAGAATCCTGAAGGAATTTTTTTACAGAGGAGATATTGGGGTTGCAGAGAAGAAGAAAAAAAATACAGCGATTTTTCACGTGCTGACGTCAGCACATGACCGCGCTTCCGCCGCCAATGTCGCGTTCCTACCGCGGTTCCGCGGTTGACTTGTTGACTCGAGCCTCCCAACTTCTTCTGTTTTCTGTTGCGGTCCT
This sequence comes from Agapanthus africanus, assembly GCA_030015575.1. Taxonomy (NCBI): domain Eukaryota; kingdom Viridiplantae; phylum Streptophyta; class Magnoliopsida; order Asparagales; family Amaryllidaceae; genus Agapanthus; species Agapanthus africanus. The sequence goes on along the minus strand of CM057350.1, from coordinate 162,553,463 downwards.
CCTCTATTTTTTCAGATCTGCTGTTTTCTGTTTCGCTCTCTGGATTTTTCCAGATCTGAATTTGTTCTTCGATCCTGCACAATTCAAACGAAAATACCCTTCACAAAATAACAAGATGATAAATTTTTTAATATTTTTTTTAATATTTTTCAGATTTTATGATTTTTCAATTTTATATTAACCCGAAATTACAAAAAGAAAATAACAACGCCATCCCCGGCAACGGCGCCATTTGATTGTTTGTTGGATTTTACGATCAAAGAATTAATTACCGCAATCAAGAACGGCGTCGCTTGGTAGCTAGCCGGTGAGTACGGGTCGGTCCACAGGGATTTTGTGTATTCTCAAATTGTTCTAACGAGTTAATTCCAAACGGTGTTGGATTGATTACACTAAAAACTAAGTTGATCTAGACTAGGATTAAAATCTTGCTAGGGTTAGGTTTAGGTTAAGTTTGGAAATTTAAGATTTCCCACCGCTTTCTATGCCCTAATTAAGATCTATGAGGTGTTATGGTAATAATTAATGAAGTGGATTAGTACCATCGGGAAGAAATGATGTTTCTTCCTCTAGATTCTTGTCCTTCCTTTCTCAATTCTTACCCTAACCTCCATGGAAAACATGCTCAACCGGTCTTTTAAACTACGGTATCACCGCTACCTCGTTGGATAGGGTGCCGTAGGGAGCGGTGTGTGTATGTATGCATGGAGTCCTATAAAAAGATGTGGTGGGCAAGAAAAGGGTGAGAGATTTTCATCTCTCAACCCTTCCCTATTCCTGACCCTAACAAGTGAGGAACTATTCACTCATTAGGGAATTGATAAACATGTTCTAAATTATTTAACTAGGGCAGATAATAAAAATTAACTAGGGCAGAAAGAAAATTAACTAGGGCAATAAAAATAAAACTTACTCTAATTTTTATTTGATGCCCTCTTCAATCATTTACAGGAGTTGAATTCTGAATTTTGATAAATACATTGAGGCACAAGAAGAGGCATACCTTAAAGAGAGGTTTAGAATTTCTATTTATAGAACATAGAAACCAAGGGTTACAATCGATTCAGATCTGCATTTACAATTTTACCCTAAAGAAGCCCAGTCAACGCACCGACGCACCCACACGCGCGATACGCGCCGACACGTGCGACGTACTGCGGATCCGCGGCCAAAACCCATGTTTGGCCGTGGTTCCGCAGCCAAACAGAGGGATCTTGAGCTGAAATCTTCATGGCATCTTCTGGTGCTATTTGGCTTTTCGTTTCTTCATTTGGTTTCTCATGTTGTTTTCTAGTTTTCTTCCAGATTTCCACAGTGCATAATTTCGTGGACTTTTACCCTTTGCTTCGTGTCGAAGTCTTGAACCTTGCGCTGCCTTTGTACTTTGTGAACTTGTTCATTGATTTTCGTTTAGTTTTCAAACTGTAGGCATGATCAAGATCTTTCCATTTGTTGGTCGTAGTCTCACTTTTGTATCGTCTTTTCATCGTTTTCACTAATTTTTTTCCGTAAACCTGTAACCTGCAACTATGTAGCAGACATGGATCAAAATCACCTGTTTATTTGTAAAATGAATAAGAATGGGGAATATAATAACGCAAAATTATGATATGAACAACGAGCTCTCTCCAAATCAGTCTTGGGAGACATCTTTTTGGAGAGAGGGATTCCAGAGTAAGTGGGCAAACCACCACGCTTATAATCTTCTATACTAAACCCCTTTAGTACGGTGTTAATATACCTAGATTTGGGTCACTCCCAAAATCCACTTAGATCTATCTCTATAGATCATAATCTATAAGATGTAGTAGGTATCATCCAGATCTTCCATGGAGAATCCTTGTGATAAGAGGAGCTTGACCGAGTGTAGCATATGAAACCATTTCCTATCAAGAGTATGTCATCTACGTAAAATACGTGGAAGATAACCTTACTCTCTACAACCTTCTTGTATATACAAGGTTCATCTACCTTTTGATGAAGTCAAACTCTTTGACTGCCACATCAAAAGAGATGATCCAACTTCGCGATGCTTGCTTTAATCCTGATGGACTTAAGCATAGCTTTGAAAGTCTCAACTTTTCCATCTACACTAAGAATCTTCTCAAGATCCACTTGCTCCTGATGGGTTTTACCCCTTTAGGTGCAAAATTCAAAGTCATACTTTGTTAGTGTATATGGATTCCATCTTTGATTGCATAGCATCCAGCCATTTCACAAAGTCTCCACTTATGATGGCCTGCCTGAACCTAGTTGGACCATCATCTACCATGATGCAATCCTCGCTCCCACTGTCACCGAGAAGACCGTAGTATCTCTCAAGTGGATGAGGGACCCAACCAATTTGCGGAGAGCCTGAGGTTCGTTGGAGACTATTGAATCCTTTGGTTTCACCAAATCATCAGCTGTTTGTTTGTATAGCTGGAACTCCTTTCAGTTCTATCCCATAACCATAAATTTCATCACAAGAAATTCCTTTTCTAAAATGGTGGCATGCTGAGAAACAAAACACCTTTTGCTTCTCGGTATGGTAGAAGATATACCCTCGCGAATGTTCGGAATATCCAACAAACTTACAGAACTGATCTTGCCTCGAGCTTGTCCGGATTTTGCTTTTCAACATAGGCTGGACAACCCCTTATCTTAACTCGTTTAAGACATGGTCTCTTCCCATTCCATATATCATATGTAGTGGTAGGCACTGATTTGGACGGAACCCCATTCGATAGGTATGCAACTTCTCAAGTGCATAACTCCAAAAGGAAACAGGTAACTCAGCAGTACTCATCATGGAGCGCACCATATCTCATAGGGTGCGATACCTCCGCCCCAATACACCATTGTGCTGTGGTGTATACGAAGGAGCAAGTTGAGAGAAAATCCTATTCTCTGTTTAGAAAATCCAGGAACTCCATGCCCAAGTATTCTCCTCCTCGATCACATCGTAGGACTTTAATACTTCTACCCGTCTGGTTCTCAACTTCAAGCTTATATTCCTTGAATTTTTCAAAAGTTTCAGACTCATGTTTCAACAGGAACACATGTCCGAATCTTGAGAGATCGTCGATGAATGTAATGAAGTACGAAGAACCAACCTTGGCATTTGTAGACATAGGACCGTATACATCATCATGTATCTGTTCTAAGAGTTCAGTAACTCTTTCTCTGTTTCTAGTAAACGGAGTATTGGTCATTTTACCTTTGAGACAAGACTGGCAAGTAGCATAAGATGAAAATTCGAACAGATTCTAATATTCATCCTTATATAACTTAGCTGGCCGTGTCACATAAATATGACTTAGTCTACAATATCTCAGGAAGGATTCGTTCATTTCTGAACTACTCCTCTTGTGTGTGTTCTATATATTTTGAACCGTGGTTTGATTTAGAACGTATATGCCATTACATAACGTGCCTTGTCCAATCAACTATTGATTCAGGAAAATGTTCACAACATTATCCTGCAATACAAAATTATATCTTTCTTTAACTTAATAAAGAAACTGATGTAATGATGTATATCAGGTTTGGTATGTAATAACATTCGTTCAGAATCAATGTATTTTACCATTTGGTAATACAAGGTGATATTTGCCAACTTATTTGGCTACAACAATTGCACCATTCTCTAACACTTAGAGACTATATCACCCAATCCCAGTTCTCTACCTGTCTGTAGCCCATGTAACAAATTACATATATGGGATCCTGATCCGGTATCTCATACGTAGGACGTAGAGGATATTGAGAAACTGTTCTTGGTAACGAACACACCCGAAGACTCTGGGAGTCTTTATATTGAATGAGTACATTTTTAACGTAGTTACCTGCTTTTTAGATAGCAACCCACTGATGAACGTTGGCCTTGGATCGTTTTCCATCCCCAAGTCAATTTTCCATAGATTGTCCGCCGTATTGTGTATCCCATCCTCCAGCTCTTTTGGCGCCGGTGGAAATGTTGAGATCATCTCGTCCTCATTCTCATTTGCGAAGCACTAGGAGAGGTCGTCCATATTCTCGTGCTCCCCCTCTTTTGAGAATGTTATCACGTGGCAGGTACGAGTTCGTTTCCAAGCTCGATGTTGATCTGGACTTACCCTCGCAATATAGGTTGCTTTTGGCTCATGCTTTCGTAGAGAGGTTACCCTCCAACTGTCGGATATAGCAAACTTGCCTTGCTAATACTGGTCTTCGACCCAGTCTTTGAAGGTGAAGCAGCCTTCAAGAGGATGTCCTATTTGTAGGGTTGTGTAGCACCACCATAAGATTTAGGAAGGCATCACACATGCCATTTTATAAAATGTTGGGGTGCTATGAAACCCTAACCAAGATCTTAACTAGAGAATTAGGGTTAACTTTGCATGCAAACAACTTTACATCTAAGTGATAGGGATTACAACCTTTGTAGTCCATTCCTTCGCTTCATAAGCTCTGAGTTATGGTCCCTTCGCTGCGATCATCAAGCTCCCGGACTCTAGAGAGTCTTCATGAGGTGAATGATGCATCTTATTTGAAGTCTTCGAAATCCAAGACGATCTACCTTGAAGAAACACAAACTCAAGCTAACTCTTCACTAATTATGAATTAGTAAAGCTAACACACTAATCTATATATCTAGTATAGAATAGGATGATAAAGTATGAATTTTTCTTTCTTTAGTTTTCTTTTTCTCAATTTATTTCATCACCATTGAAAAAACTAGCAAGCTTTTGAGGAAGAAAAAGATGAAGTGATGAGAATAAATGTTGTGTGTGGTTCGAAAAGCAACCCAATGTCAAGTATATCATCCTTAACCCATGTAGAGACTTAACCATTAGCTATGGTTAAAGGTGTAGTTGATAAATATCTTAAGCAAGACAAAAAGAGTGGACAGAGTCAAAGAAACTATAAGCTTCTACAAGCTTCATCCATGAACATTATCCACAATATTTGAATTACTTAATGATAAATATAAACCCTAATATTAACCCTAGTATGGTTTAACTCTAATAAACCCTAGTTGCATTTATAACCAAGCATGTTACAATTATACATATCACATATATATAATTAAGTAACAAAAGAATACATTTAACATATATCATAAATATATTAATGTATCCAAAATGAGAAAAAGAATTACTTAAGTGAGCTTATATTAGTTAATGTAATATAATATATCACATATATAATTATACATTAAATCATCGAATCAATACTTGATCCAATAATCCGGCTATATCATATATAACCGACTAATATATAAAATGTATCATTTCATCGAATCAACACTTGATTCGATGACCCGGCTATATCTCATATACCCGGCCGAAATCACATATCGCGAGAATAGAATACGGTATCACATATCATATTTTTTTCGGTCCCGCACATATCGCATATGTGTTCCTACACCGTTTTGCCTGAGCCAGGAAACCTCTGTGTAGGACTCTAAAGACTCGTCAATACGCCGACAGTAGGTGATGATCATATCAGACACCTACAAGCTGCAAGAGGTCAGCTAAACGTAACAGCCACCCGGGTATTGAGCGACCAGATCAATAAGCATACCTGCACATACTCCTGCGAATCCAGTCAGTAACACTACCATACAGTCCAGTCTCTTCGTCTGATATGTCGCATATACAGTCTAGGGGTGGTAAAACGTCAGACCCGAATAACCGATAAGTTGTGTCGATGTGAGGCTCATAACGGGTCGATAAACTACTGATAACTCTTACCAGAAAATCTCCATATCGGCCTTGGCCAGGGTCTTCCAGTTATAGCCAATCGAACACAGCGCAACATCAACTCCCAATACCGGGAGAGGCGAAACCCCTCCTATCGCTCATTGCCTCCATGTGATTCGGGACTGTACCCAAAAGCCACCATTTTGCACGTTCTCGTGAACATGGTAAGGTGGAAATCAAAGCACAGTGGGAATCACATAAGACTCTATGACGATCTTAGGTCTACAGACTAACCTGTACCAGTGTCACCGGAGAACTGCTATCTGACGATAGGTATAATACCATCTAGGAGTTCTCGGCGAGTCCGTTCAGTGTACCCAGTCTCCACTGAGCACCCGTACACCATCTTTGATGTCCAACACCAATGGATATAGATTCATCCATCGCCCATCATATGGGTCAAGATGTGTGTACGCTAGTCTACTCTGGAGTATCAATGCCCTGTCTCGATACACTCTCGACTAGGAACAGTTATAGGATATACTCGTGGACTACCCTGGCCCCACTAGTATGATCTCATCATAGTCCTAGTAGTCGAGTAAAGATCCTAAGGGCTTTATCAACATGTGAGAGCAAGACAGTAAACTAATAGAAGTCAACATGTTAAGACAAAGTGAAACCAGATAGCATACTATCATGTCGAGCAAGAAAGTACTCTCTATATATATCCAAGCATCCATTATAATATACATTATATGTACAACAATGGCCTCTATGGCATATATACAACTAACAATCTCCCACTTGTACTAAGGCCAGTTGTTGTAGTATCTCATACCCAACATCCCGAAGAGTCTCTCAAAATGTATCTGGGGTATGGCCTTCGTGAGTGGATCCGCAGTGTTGTCCTTCATATCAACTCTCCTGACCTCGATCTCCCAGCGATCAACTATCTCCCGGATCAGGTGATACCGCCTCAGAATATGCCTGGATCGCTGATGGGACCTGGGTTCCTTGGCCAAAGCCACAGTTCCATTGTTATCATAATACAGAGGTATTGGATGCTCAATGGACGGAACCACACCAAGTTCAGTGATGAACTTCTTCATCCAGACAGCCTCTTTGGCAGCATCATTGGCAGCGATGTATTCAGCCTCCATCGTCGAGTCTGCCACGGTTTCCTGTTTGGAACTCTTCCAACAAACCGCCCCTCTAGATAGTGTAAAGACAAATCCCGAGTGCGACTTAGAGTCGTCCTTATCACTTTGGAAGCTCGAATCGGTAAAGGACTCCACCTGGAGTTCTCCGTTACCATACACCAAGAACAACTCTTTAGTCCTTCTCAAGTACTTGAGAATGTTCTTCACAGCTGTCCAGTGATTCTCTCCAGGATTTGCTTGATACCTACTCACTACACTTAGTGATTATGCTACATCGGGTCTGGTACATAGCATCGCGTACATGATTGAGCCTGCTGCCGAAGCATAGGATATCCCTTGCATGGAGCTCTCTCCAAATCAGTCTTAGGAGACATCTCTTTGGAGAGAGTGAGTCCAGAGATCGTGGGTAAGTTCCCATGCTTAGATTCTTCCATACTAAACCTCTTTAGTATGGTGTCAATGTACCTGGATTAGGACAATCCCAGTATCCGTCTAGATCTATCTCTATAGATATTAATCCCCAAAATGCAGGAGGCATCACCTAGATCTTTCATTAAGATTCTATGTGATAAGAAGAGCTTGACCGAGTGCAGCATAGGAACATTATTTCCTATCAAGAGTATGTCATCCACGTACAATACGAGGAAGATAACCTTACTCTCTGCCACCTTCTCGTATATACAAGGTTCATCTATGTTTTTGATGGAGTCAAACTCTTTGACTACCACATAAAAACATATGTTCCAACTCTGCGATGCCTGCTTCAACCCATAGATGGACTTAAGCAGCTTGCACACCTTTCCGCTGCTCCCACTGTCTACGAAGCCCTCTGGCTGAGTCATGTACATGCACTCCTCTAAATCACCATTTAGAAAGGCGGTCTTAACATCCATTTGCCAGATTTCGTAGTCATGGAATGCAGCAATGGCAAGTAGGATCTGGATGGACTTAAGCATAGCCACTGGAGAAAAGGTTTCGTCATAATCCACACCTGGTCGTTGATGAAAATCCTTTACAACAAGTCTAGCTTTGAAAGTCTCAACTTTTCCATCTACACCAAGTTTCTTCTTAAAGATCCATTTGCTCCCAATGAGTTTTACCCCTTCAGGAGCAACTTCCAAAGTCCATACTTTGTTGGTGTATATAGATTCCATCTCAGATCGCATTGCATCCAGCCACTTCACAGAGTCACCACTCATGATGGCATGCTCGAAACTAGTCGGGTCATTATCTTCCATGATGCAATCCTCGCTCCCACCATCGATGAGAAAACCGTAGTATCTCTCAGGTGGATAAGGAACCCTACTAGATCGACGAAGAGGCGGGATTTCGTCGCGAACTACTGAATCCTCTGGTTCCACCAAATCTTCTGTTGCAGTTTGTGTAGCTGGAACTTCTTCCAGTTCTACCTCCTTGCCACTAATTTCTTTTTCAAGAAATTCCTTTTCCAAAAAGGTGGCATGCTGAGAAACAAACACTTTTTGTTCCTCGGTGTGGTAGAAGATATACCCTTGTGAGTTTTTGGGATATCCTACAAACTTGCACAGGACATACCTTGCCTCGAGTTTGTCCGGATTGTGCCTTTTGATATAGGCCGGACAATCCCATATCTTAATATAATTAAGACTTGGTCTCTTCCCCTTCCATATCTCATATGGAGTGGTAGGCACTGATTTGGTAGGGACCATATTCAATATGTGTATGGCTGTCTCAAGCGCATACCCCAAAAAGGAAATAGGCAACTCAGCAGTGCTCATCATAGAGCGCAGCATATCTAATAGTGTGCGATTCTTCCGTTCCGACACACCGTTGTGCTGTGGCGTATACGGAGGAGTAAGCTGAGAGAGAATCCCATTCTCTTTTAGATAGTCTAGGAACTCATTGCTCAAGTATTCTCCTCCTCGATCAGATCGAAGGATTTTAATACTTTTACCCGTTTGGTTCTCTACTTCGTGCTTATATTATTTGAATTTCTCAAAAACTTCAGACTTGTGTTTCAACAGGAACACATGTTCGTATCTTGAGAGATCGTCAGTGAATGTAATGAAGTATGAGGAACCATTCTTGGCATGTGTAGACATGGGACTACATACATCACTATGTATTAGTCCGAAGAGTTCCGTAACTCTTTCTCCGTGTCCACTAAACAGAGTTTTGGTCATTTTGCCTTTGAGACATGAATGGAAAGTTTCATAAGATGAAAATTCGAACGGATTCAAATATCCATCCTTATGCAACTTTGCTAGTCGTGTCGCATTGATATGACCTAGTCTACAATCCCACAAGAAGGATTCATTCATTTCTGAACTTTTCCTCTTGTGAGTTTTTTACATTAAGAACTGTAGTTTGATTTAGAACGTATATGCCATTATTTAACGAGCCTGATCCAATAACCTTTTGATTCAGTAAGATGTTCATAACATTATCCTGTACTACAAAATTATATCCTTCTTTACTTAATAAAGAAACTGATATAATGTTGCATATCATGCTCGGTATGTAATAGCATTCGTTCAGAATCAATGTATTACCACTTGGTAATACAAGGTGATATTCACCAACTGCTTTGGCTGCAACATTTGCACCATTCCCTACTTTAACGTAATGATCACCCATTCCCAGTTCTCTACCTCTCTTTAGCCCATGCAACATATTACATATTTGGGACTTTGATCCGGTATCTAATACCAAGGACGTAGTGTGAACTGAGAAACAGTTCTCGATAACAAATACACCCGAAGAAGAAGCATCAACATGCTTGTTCTTCGTTTGGGTGGTGTGTGAATCCGGATATATCACTATTCCCTACTCAGTCTTATAACGTTTATAAGACTGAGTAGGATCAACGTTCCCCTGCTCAGTATAATAAGCGGGTTCGGTAAATACATCCATATTATTATCTTGATTAAGGCGTGACATGGTTGCTACCTGGAAAGAGAGAGAAGGAAACACTTTAGCGTATGTTCTTGCAAGATTAGATTGGTTATTATCTTATCTAATCAGGATGGCTCTTACTGTTTTCATCAAATTTTCCTTCAAACCTTAAAAGGTAAGACTAGCCGGGATTAATTACACTTTACAAGTTCGCCAATCTTTCGGCCAGGCCAGTGTTGGTACTTTAAGGGGGGTTCCACGTGCTTTCGCACAGACCTAATTAAAATAAACCTCGTTTTCCCAGAGGCATTACCCCGTTAACACCTTTCTAGACACCTACTTGATCGACTAATTGTCCTGTGTAAAACTCTCCCAGGAGTAACTCTTACTCGCAGTGGGTATCGGGATCCCACTATCTCATAGCAGGTATGCAATCTCATTGCAAATTTCAACACTTGAAATTCCCGATAATGCTTTTACCCCTAACGTGCTATGACCTTGACGAAAGCCAACAAACCATAGTCCGTTAGTCAAGTTCAACCCGTACATTTCATGATTGAATTAAACCCACCCGCACGACCCTTGACGAAAGCCAACAAAGCCGTACGACTATCCTAATCCAATCGCATCATATGCTACAGATAAGTAGTAAGTAGCTACCGCACACTACGCCTTGACGAAAGCCAACAAACGCAGCACGAATACTAAATATTACTTATCTGAAATGTCGGAGGGATACGCCAGGTTTTTCTGAAAATCTTTTGCGTAATGAACTTGATATCGTTGTAGAAACAAGTGATTTTGAAAAGGAGTGTTTTTTAGGCTTTTACTAGTTTCGCTAAAGAGGTCACTCCCGGTGAAGGGATCTCGGCTCTTTCCTTATCGAATAAGGTGCTGGATATTCTACAAGGAATACCGCTATGCAAAGCAAAAAACTATAGAAGCAATCAAAAACAAAACCAAGTGAGTTGTAGCATCTGCTAGTTTCGCTAAAGAGGTCACTCTCGGTGAAGGGATCTCGGCTCCTTCCTTATCGAATAAGGTGCTGGATATTCTACAAGGAATACCGCTATGCAAAGCAAAAACTAGAGCTACCCCTTTTTATAAAATTTGATTCTACAACATCTTTTAGGTTTCTTTTCTTTCCATTAATCTCATTAATGAAATCCCATCATTTAAGTTTCCTGAGCATCACAGAAGAAACGAAAGCAGTAATATTTATATATCATATATATATAGTATAAGCATTCGTCTCACGCATATAAAATGATCACATCACAGTATATCAGCAGCAGAAGATAACATATGAAATATTGGATATACTAGGAGGTCCGTGTTTTATTTTGAGCCAGTATAAAACACGGATTCCACGGTCGCGATGAATAACTAAACCTACATCCCTAGACCCCTACGAGAGCGGCAAGTAACCCTCCTAATTCTAGGGTTAGGAGACCCGGTCTCGACTCCTCGAGATGGTCTCCCACTGGACCCTAGAACCCGGTTACTTGTGCTCCCCAACTTGGGTCTATCCTAATGCAGAAAAGTAAATAATATACAATGGTGACATCATCCTCAACCCGGAAGTGCCCCAATAAAAGAATATTACATACAATGAATTTTACATGAATGAAAATAAAAACCTTCATCTCACATAAAACCCCTGGCTATTCAATACACGACGATCTAATATAACATATCATAGCAACACATAACAACACATGTCATCAACGTAAGTAAATATGCCTATCACAATTGTCGTCGATCTATAGCGATGAAAATGGCGATATACCACATATTACATTTACGGTTGCAGAAAAGAAAATGTAAAACTACAATATTTGGAATCCAAAATCTCTTTAGACAACGTAAACCCGAAATATCACATATTGCGGATTTCATGCCTAACTAAATGAATTCCATATATTGTATCACAACACAGATATCTAGGCGAAGTTACACAATTCGATCGATTCAACGAATTCCCAAAATACCCCAGTGAGCTCAACACTAGAGCAGAAATAAAAAAATTCCCAGTAGCATGCCCCAACACCTACGGACCATCGCTGAAGGGCCTGTCCCAAGCCTCCACAGTGGTGCCACGGAACTGTCGCCAGAACCATGTTTTGGCCGTGGTTGCGCGGTCACTATAGCGAGTTAGGGACTCGTTCTTCAGGTGGGTCCATAGAATTCCCTGCATGATTTTCTGAGTATTTTTAATATGAAAATTTTCAAATTTTGAAAAAATTTCCAGAGATGGGGTCTCGTTTGGGTTTTCGGGGTACAATCGGACTTTAAACTTTGTCTAGACAACGCCTAAAGCTCTCGCTTGGCTCTGATACCACTGTAGGGTTGCGTAGCACCACCACAAGGTTTAGGAAGGCATCACACATGCCATTTTATAAAATTTTGGGGTGCTATGAAACCCTAACCAAGATCTTAACTAGAGAATTAGGGTTAACTTTGCATGCAAACAACTTTACATCTAAGTGATAGGGATTACAACTTTTGTAGTCCATTCCTTCACTTCATAAGCTCTGAGTTGTGGTCCCTTCGCTGCGATCATCAAGCTCCCGGACTCTAGAGAGTCTTCATGAGGTGAATGATGCATCTTATTTGAAGTCTTCGAAATCCAAGACGATCTACCTTGAGGAAACACAAACTCAAGCTAACTCTTCACTAATTATGAATTAGTGAAGCTAACACACTAATCTATATATCTAGTATAGAATAGGATGATAAAGTATGAATTTTTCTTTCTTTAGTTTTCTTTTTCTCAATTTATTTCATCACCATTGAAAAAACTAGCAAGCTTTTGAGGAAGAAGAAGATGAAGTGATGAGAATAAATGTTGTGTGTGGTTAGAAATGCAACCCAAGGTCAAGTATATCATCCTTAACCCATGTAGAGACTTAACCATTAGCTATGGTTAAAAGTATGGTTGATAAATATCTTAAGCAAGATAAAAAAAAAGTGGACAAAGTCAAAGAAACTACAAGCTTCTACAAGCTTCATCCATGAACATTATCCACAATATTTGAATTACTTAATGATAAATATAAATCCTAATATTAACCCTAGTATGGTTTAACTCTAATAAACCCAAGTTGCATTTATAACCAAGCATGTTACAATTATACATATCACATATATATAATTAAGTAACAAAAGAATACATTTAACATATATCACATATATATTAATGTATCCAAAATGAGAAAAAGAATTACTTAAGTGAGCTTATAATAGTTAATGTAATATAATATATCACATATATAATTATACATTAAATCATCGAATCAATACTTGATCCGATAATCCGGCTAAATCACATATAACCGACTAATATATAAAATGTATCATTTCATCGAATCAACACTTGATTCGATGACCCGGCTATATCTCATATACCCGGCCGATATCACATATCGCGAGAATAGAATACGGTATCACATATCGTATTTTTCTCGGTCCCGCACATATCGCATATGTGCTCCTATACCGTTTTGCCTGAGCCAGGAAACCTCTGTGTAGGACTCTAAAGACTCGTCAATACGTCGGCAGTAGGTGATGATCATATCAAACACCTATAAGCTGCAAGAGGTCAACTAAATGTAACAGCCACCCGGGTATTGAGCGACCAGATCAACAAGCATGCCTGTACATACTCCTGTGAATCCCGTCAGTAACATTACCATACAGTCCGGTCTCTTCGTCTGATATGTTGCATATATAGTCTAAGGGTGGTAAAACGTCAGACCCCAATAACCGATAAGTCATGTCGATGTGAGGCTCATAACGGGTCGAGAAACTACTAATAACTCTTACCAGAAAATCTCCATATCAGCCCTGGCCAGGGACTTCCAGTTATAGCCAATCGAACATAGCACAACATCAACTCCCAATACCGGGAGAGACGAAACCCCTCCTATCGCTCATTGCCTCCATATGATTCAGGACTGTACCCAAAAGCCGCCGTTTTGCATGTTCTTGTAAACGTGGTAAGGTGGAAATCAAAGCACAGTGGGAATCACATAAGACTCTATGACGATCTCGAGTTTACAGACTAAACTGTACCAGTGTCACCGGAGAACTGCTATCTGACGATAGGTATAATACCATCTAGGAGTTCTCGGCGAGTCCGTTCAGTGTACCCAGTCTCCACTGAGCACCCGTACACCATCTTTGATGTCCAACACCAATGGATATGGGATCATCCATCGCCCATCATATGGGTCAAGATGCGTGTACGCTAGTCTACTCTGGAGTATCGATGCCCTGTCTCGATACACCCTCGACTAGGAACAGTTATAGGATGTACTCATGGACCACCCTGGCCCCACTAGTTTGATCTCATCATAGTCCTAGTAGTCGAGTACAGATCCTAAGGGCTTTATCAACATGTGAGAGCAAGACAGAAAACTAATACAAGTCAACATGTTAAGGCAAAGTGAAATCAGATAGCATACTATCATGTCGAGCAAGAAAGTCCTCTATATATATATCCAAGCATCCATTATAATATACATCATATGTACAACAATGGCCTCTAGGGCATGTACATAACTAACATTATTGCTCGGTGGTAGGAGCAATAAGCCGGGTGATGGACCTCATTTATTTGTTCGGGGTGCCGAGACTCCGGGAGCATCATCATTTGATGCTTAATGACAAAGTCGAATATTTTCCTTGTCTTGTCTGGGGGGAAAGAATATTCCCGACCCATCTTCTTCATCAGCGATGGATTCCAGCTGACTTTTTCTCGATCGTGTAGCTTCTTGGATCTGCTTCGCTGTTTTCAAACGTTATTCTCGTTCATCACCTTGTTGTTTCCTCTATGTCGGGCCTTTTCCTTGCCACGAGAGCGCACAGCGGGCTGAGGGAGAAAGGCATCGTAGTCTTTTCTTTCCGCAAACTGCTGAGTGAGACGCTGCGTCCTGGCTTTTTCGTAAATGACCATTTCGCGGTTGTGGTTGTCCTGAACCTTTTGACCGGCTTCTCTTATTAGCTTGTCAATTTGTTCTTCGATTGACGGACTTGATGCTCTTTCGGTGAGACTTTGCTCCATTCCAATGCAACAGCTATCTAGAAAAGTGTTCTTTTCCACACAGGAACTATTTATGGAGCGGCAGCCATGGAATCGCTCCCGTTTCTTGGACCAGACATATCCAAGCCCGGTTGTTTCCATCTTCCTGTTGGGCATTCTTCGCTGAGTCCCGGGGACGTCCCAGATCTTATTATAGAACTGGGCTTGTCGAGCGTTTTGTTTGAAGGGTACGCCTTGGCATCTTAGTAGTCTTTTCAATCCCTCTGCATAATATCTGGCTAGACGTATTGGTTGAAGCCTGTCAAGCGCAAGTTCGGCACCATGCCAGACTTCTTTTTCCACTTTAGTCTCCGTAGATTGGTAGAAGATGATCGCCTTTTCACCTCTTCTCCTAGGAGGGACGTAGAAGGTCTATAGCTCTTGCACGCCGTATGTATCGAGCGCATCAAGTTCCCTATAATGCCGCTGCAGAGCCATGGTAATTTGTAAACTCTGATTAGCTCCAGTAAAGGTTTGTCCTGACGGTCGGACGGAGAACACTGCGTTGGTCTCTGTTCCCCCAATCAGAGCTCTGTTCAAATTTTGATATTTGAAATGAAGCAGCGCTAAGAGTCAAAGACTCTAAGGCAGCGCTCACGTGCAAAGCACGAGAGCACTAGCGTCAAGAGCGCCGGCGCTAAGAGTCAAAGACTCTGAGGCAGCACTCACGTGAAAAGCACGAGAGCGCTAGCGCCAGGAGCGCCGACGCTAAGAGTCAAAGACTCTGAGGCAGTGCTCATGTGTGCAGAGCACGAGATTGCTAGCGCCGGCGCTAAGAGTCAAAGACTCCGAGGCAGCGCTCACGTGCGAGGCACGAGGGCGCCAAGCGCTAGAACAAAATGTTCTCCACCGTTGGATCAAAGATCCAACGAAGATGATAAATCATCAAATTACCAGAATAAAATTCTGTTGAGGGAAAACTCCTCAAATCTTTCCAAACAGGAAAGATTGTGCTCTGTAAATCAGAGCAACGTTGGATCAAAGATCCAATAGTGATTAAAAATCACCAAGATACAGAATAAGTTATGTATGGGAAAATATTTTCCCAATCTTGTTAAAAACAAGAAGATTTTCTTCTGTAAAACAGAAGCCTCAGGATTAAAGATCCAACGGTAGGAAACATCCCCAAATCAATTAGAGAAAAGTTCCGCTTAACTGATTCAACAAATCAACCTCCCCTATATAAAGGCCCCAGGACTTCAAGTCTTGGATCGAAGAAACTCCCCACAAGTTTCAGACAGAGGAACCCCCCCCCCCCCACAAACTTTGAGAAATTTCAAAGAGAAGAGCAAGCTCTCGGAAGAAGAATTTCTTCAAGGTAAATAAAACAGAGAGATAAAAGCATCTCATCAAAGAAGAAGAATTTAATTTTTTTTCTAGATCATAGATCTATAAGACAGAGGTCTTTCACAAGAGAGATCATAGTATCTCATCATAAAAAGGGAGGGAGAAGAACTTAGTTCTCTTTAGATCATAGATCTATAAGACGAAGACAAAGTCTTTCACAAAAACATAAGAGATTGTAACATCTATTATAAAATAAGAACATTGTTCTTAGAGCCACGAGACAAAGTATCTTATAAACGAGAACTTAATTCTCAGAGCACAAAATTGATCAAGAGCGCTCTGCACTCATCGGCTGGCGCTCAGTACCAAGCGCGCCACGTGCTCCTCATGTGTGCACTATTTCATAGAGAGCGCTCTGCACTCATTGGATGGCGCTCAGTGCCAAGCACACAACGTGCTCCTCACGTATACGCTACTCCATAATAAGCGCCTTAGCGCTCCAAATCTGGCGCTCCGCGCCAAGCGCGCCGCATGCTCCTCACGTGTGCGCTACTTCATAAGAAGCGCCTTAGTGCTCCAAATCTGGTGCTCAACGTCAAGTGCGCCACGTGCTCCTCACGTGTGCGCTATTTCATAAGAAGCGCTCTGCACTCATTGACTGGTGCTAAGCGTTAAGCACGCCACGTACTCCTCATGTGGGAGCTGAGGGAACATAAACTATTCTTTAAATAAAACCCAGAGCCATAATGATGGCTCAACACTCAATAAAATACAAAAAGGTTGTCAGAACCCAAACCAATGCTCAGCATTGTTAAATGAAAAAGGAATGAGCCTAATTAAATGTTCAACATTTTAACTGAGTAGGCCGTGTCCAAGTTGGCCAAAGACCCCTAATTCAGATTAATTGAGCCCATATACTCATAAATCTTTTTAACTGATCTTAGTCCCAAACTTGATTACAGATCCCCCAACCAACATTGGTTCAAGGGTACATCTCTTCATACCTCTGATATATGTCATTGTAATTCTTCAACGTCTTCAGAGAGATGGAGGGTCCGAATAACCAATAACTTTTGGCGCATCCTCAAACGGTTGATCCAAAACCACATAGACTATGACGTCTTTAAACTGGACTATGATGTCCTTAAACTTTATGGACTATGATGTCCTTAAACTCCGTGGACTATGATGTCCTTAAACTTATGGACCGCAATGTCCCTAAACTAAAAAAATAGAGCCCAAATGCTCTTTTGTTGGATCTAAATGATCCTGTTAAGTAGATCTTAGTCTAAAATTAGACTAACGTATCTTTAACAAACGTTTAAGTTGATCTTGATCTCAATGAGATTAATGATCCTTAAACCCAACCAAAACCAAATCTACGAAAATACGGATTTGGACTAATCCACGCCCTACGGGCGACAACATAAATTAGTCTCCGTATAAAATCCACGGGCAACCAAAAATAAAACAAACACACACAACACGAAGTGACCATCTGGAGAAGGAGAAAGTGGTTACTACGATGCGGTAGCGTAATTAACTGCAGGGGCTTGCGCCTGCAAGGAAGAGCGCCCCCATAATCAAAAACCCCTTGCAAACGAGGGGGAATCTGACGAAGTCTGCTACATCGGCCGCATCCATCTAAACCTCCGATATATGGTGCCATAAATCAACTTGGCATTTTCGGAGAGGTGGACGGATAAAACCAAATAGTATTTGCCCCCAAAATTCAGGTCGGATGCCCCAACGTCCCGGTCGTGTCTTTCGGCGGAGAACATATTCTGGCACGCCCGGTGGGACCTTTTCCTCTTTCCACTCCACACTTCGTGCGTCGTGTTTCGCGAATGAATCGTGGTTTACTATGGTTGCCCCTGGATTCAAGGTATTAAGATTTGGTGTCTTGCTTAGTGCAGAAGAGAAGATGGCGTCAGTGGCTTCTACTTGCACCAATTGCAACAACAACTGCAACAATTCCCACTCCGTCCTCGCTGGAGGAGTGACCTACGGGCCTCAAGTGACTTCCATTTTCATGATGCTAGTGGAACAGGTGACTCAGGCCACCACTGGACTGTTCTTCAGGGCCATGCTCCTACCAATGAGCTTCAACGCCCCAGTGCCATCGCAAGAAGCTCCAAAAAAGTAGGTCTTTGATCGGCTTGCGACTACCGCGACCCCTCACAATGGATCTCCCAAATCCAATGCCTCGGTTTTTAATAGACTGGGCCAAAGCTACAATAGGCCCGTGAAGAAGCCCGCAATACCTGAAAGGGTTATCCCGAAACGGATAGCCATCCCTGCTCCAGTAAATAAAGTCATCAGAGAAACTTCTCCTACTAAGGGGTCGGTCTTCACAAGACTTGTTGTTCAACTCCCGCTCCAGGTGAAGTCACCAAGGCTGCTACCCCTGCTCGAAAGTCTGCCTTCGACAGGTTGGCCATCCCCTCTCAACGGACATCAGGCTTTGACAGGCTGACACCAACAGCAGTTTCTTATCAAAGCATGAAGCACGATGCAGCTACCCCGACAACGGAGGTGATCCCATCTGCAAGACGTGCTCGACGTCGCCACTGGCGCCGAGTGAGGGAAGCTGGGGGCAGTTCCCCTTCTGGATTAACTCCACCGGCTCCGATGGTGGAAATTGATGCTGCTGTTCCAACTGGGAACAACTTTGAACCACTTAGGAGGGTGCGCAAAAACTCTCCAACTGCTGTGTTGAAAAGATATCCTCTACCTGTGGAGAACGCTACAAAGGCAAAGCTAGAGCGGCCCCCTCAGCGGCTGTCCTAAAAAATTCACAGGGTCTGGCGAAGGGTCCAAGACTCTGTGATTAACCAAGACTACTCCCGCCGACCAAAGAAAATGAAGGTTCGGCAAGAGCCGAACCACCCTGTCGTACCAAAGAAGGTGTCATCTTCTTGGGTGCCTGCTGCAACGGTCCCCTCAACTTCGACCGCACACAAAAGGAGAAGGCCGGAGAAGATCCTTGCGTCTGCGACAAATCGCAAGGGTATTGAATCCAAAGGCCCCAAGTCTGGGGGAATGGTAGTGCATACTGTTTATATGGCTTCCGGAAAAGAGGAAAGCCGTGCTTCTATGGGCCACCGACCGCTCACCCGATCAGTAACAAAGGCTCGGGAGCAACAACAGCAAAAGCTCCAAGAGATGCTGACAACCATGGCAGCACTCACTAGGCCAAAAGAAAGCCCAGAAACATCATCGGAGCAGCGTCAAGAGCAGGAAACTGATGCCGAATTCCTCTGAAGAATACTCGAGAGGAAAGACAAAGAGGTCGTGGAACAAGCGGCCAACATAAAAAAAATGGCGCTATTGTTCCAAGATATGGTGGGCACGATGATCCAGCCGGACCCTCCAGCCGAAGATCCTCCAGTAATAATTGAAGATGATAGAGGAAAGAAATCAAACCCTCCGTCGGCCTTTTCAGCTGCAAAGGAGGAAACAATCTCGAAAGCTGCGATCGATGATTATATAGCTCAACAGATACGAGCTCATCAGGCGAGCGAAGCGGCTGGCCAAATCATCAAGACCGGACGACCCTATCCAGGTTGGTACGATCAGATAAAGTACCCGCCAGGATACACGATCCCTAATTTCCACGTATACAAAGGGACAAACAATCCCCATCAACATGTCGCTCAGTTCAGGGCTCTGTGCGGCAACACTGGAGGTGACGATAAGCTACTGCTTTGCCAATTCGTCGGCAGCTTGGCGGAGACGGCGTTCGAATGGTATTCAGATCTTCCCAACGACTCTGTCAAAACTTTTACGGAGATGGAATTGCTATTCACCCAGCGTTTTGCAAGCGCTAGCGAACGCACCCCAATCACGGCATTGATCAATGCCAAGGTGAAGCCAGGCGAAACATGGGTTCAGTATGCGATACGGTGGCGGAACCTATGGTCGAAGTGCAACCAGCGCATAGAAGAGGCTCCTGTAGTGGGCATGTTTGTGGGAACCCTCGATCCGCAGGAGACCATATCTCAATTCATGATGTTCTTCAAGCCGACCACCTTCTAGGCCTTGATCGATAAGCTGGCCCAAATGGACCAGATGGGCCATAGGCCGTCCTCTTCAAAAGCGGATTTTCGGAATAAAAAGGCAAAAGGAAAAGCGACCTTCATCGCCAATGCTCAGCAACAGCCAGTTGGTCCAAAACTAGCTGATCGCCAAGGCAACAAACGGTGATCCCTCGATGAGAAGTTGAGACATCCTTACTCGTTTCCCCGGGATAAAACAAGGAAACTGTCCGAACTGATAGTGCGCAACGGGCTCATCACTCTACCGGAGCCGAGACACCTACTGCAACCGAACGACGTCAACAATCCCAATTACTGCCTCTACCACCGAGTATTGGGCCATCCGATCGAAGACTTCTACGTCTTCAAAAACTGGGTTTAAGACCGGTACCAACAGGGCAAGTTCGCACTGTCTGAAAAATGGAAGGTAAATCCGCCACAACAGCATACTCCTAAAAAGGTAGACACGCCGGAGGCATCATGCTCATTCATAGAGGAAGCTCCATGGGAAGTAGTTCTTTCAGCAAAATCAAAAATAATGTTGAAGGATCTTCAAGCGTGCCCCGCAATCAGGTGGAAAAGCCCGCTAGAGCCTGAGATCATTGAGGGAATGCTGAAACCGCGCCCGACACCTAGAGTTGGTAGCAATAGGAAAAATACCTAGGTCCAGCCGTCGAAGTCTTCGAAGAAGAAGGAGAAGACCAAGAAGCCCACGCAGCCTGACGACAAGAGCACGGACCTACAAAAGCATATTGACGCGCTGGAGGAATACAACCAGAAGGCGCGGATCCCAGTCACACTCCATGAGTTTCTCAACCATATCCTTGAGAGCTGAGATGATGACAATGACGAGGGAGACGACTCGTCAGAAGAACCCGAGGATTACGTGACAAGTTGTCGCATGATCTCTCATTCGTCACTAAATGGTGAAGAAGCTCACTCGGCGTTAGAAGATAACGTAGAGGAGCTGGGGGTAGAATCGGTGCCAAAATCCTTGGGACGTCAGACGAGATAATCGACATGCTACCGAACGAAGCCCGTCAGAAGAGCAAAGCCGATCAAGAACGTGAAATGGCCATATTCGAAAGGGCCATGCGTCAACATCAAGTTGAAGAAGTCGCGGTAGGGATGGATCACGAAACACCCCAACCAAACCAAATCACACCCTAAATGGGTGTATCCCACTTTATCATTATGTATCCCGTCACGTGACAAATACACGTGCATATAGGATGAACCATGGACCGAAATGTCCTTAAACTAGCTGTGGATCGAAACGTCCTTAAACTAGCTGTGGATCGAAACATCCCTAAACTAACGATGGACCAAAACGTCCCTAAACTAACGATGGACCGTAATGTCCTTAAACTAGCAATGGACTGAAATGTCCTAAAACTAGCGACGGACCGAAACGTCTCTAAAACTACTATAAACCGCAGCATTCTTGGGCTGGAAAAAAAAACGGTACATTCATAAGCAAGATGGGCAGGGATGAAAACCCGAAAGGGCTCCATGAGTAAAAACAGAAGGGCTACCGGTGAGTTTGTGAAAACCTGAAAGGGCGCAGACTCGTAAAAAAATTCATGTACACTTGCAAGGTCCTCTCGACCTTGTAAGAGGAAAATACCTGCATAAGATCTTTACGACTCATAAGGGAGCAACGCACTTAGGGATCCCCACGATTCCAGAGGAGAAATTATGTAAGTCCACGTTACCCACCCCGGTGCTTATGGGGAGGCGGAATAGGTAAAAAAAATGATTTTTAAACTCAAGGCAACATGGACTAAAGAGAGGATCTTTGCTAAACAAAAACTAACAACCAAGCTAAAAGATTTAGCTACTCGGTTAGAGGGTTATACCTAAGTCTTGAACTCCTTCTCTTCTTGCTCCTTGGAGTGGGTTGAACGGGTCCTCCTCGTCGCCTTCTCTTGCCGAAGAAAGATCCACCCGAGGGCCTCTACCTTGAGCTCTTACCTCAACCTAGAGATAACTAAAGTGCTTGGCTTGCTAAACCTAGAACCTTAGAATGAGTAGAGAGGAGTTTTGGTGTTTTATCTCAAAAGCAAATGGTTCTCAACACATGAGAGATGAGAGCTATGAGAGAGAGGAAGAGGATGAGCTTTGGATGAGAAAGAATGAGCAAGAGAGAATGAGGATAATTATCAACCTTTCTCACATATATGTGAATTATGATAATTAATAATTAATCAAAGATAATTGTGATGGTTTATTTGAAATGACCATTATCATTTCACATTTAATGAATTTTGCAAGAATCAAAAAGCATCTTTCATGTGAAATGATGATGGTCAATATGTCAACATGGGTCAACAAGTCAACCAAAGTCAAATGGTCAACAACCCTAACCATAACACAATTATCTTTAATTAATATTATTAATCATATTTCATATATCCATTAGGGTTTGGAAAAAGACAACGGTCATCAACCCTAATGAGAATCCTCTGCCTCTGCCTCTGTCAACTGTGGATACACACCCGCATCCATGTTCCGAAGAACACGAATACAATGAGATAAAACCAATCCCAAAACATATACTAGAATTCGGCTTAAACCAAAGCCCGCTAGTAATAACTGTCCGGACACCAAACATGCACAAGTGCGCGGATGTGAACGAACCCCGTCGCAAAACCATGCGACCTCTACTCTGTTTTGCCCAAAGGCGAATAACCCTCTGTGTGAGACTCTATAGACTCGAAACTACGCTGGCAGTGGGTTTAACCACAGGCCGCAAGAGGTTCTAGCTGTACGTAACGGTCCCCAGGTAGATGCCGATAAGAAGACTGACGAGGTGAACCCAGATGAACTCCTACTGAGCCTGAATGTGACAATCTCCGTACGGTCCGGTCTGTTCGTCTAAGAGTATCGCATGGCGGGCCTAGGGGGCGGTAAACGTCAGTCCCCTAATAGCGGTACAAGTCGTGTCGGAGTGTAGCCCAGAACATCCTGAGATAACACTGGAAACGCTACCAGTATATCTCGCTAGCCCTGGCCAGGGACTTTGTATAATGGCTCTCCTAGACACAGCGCGATATCAACCCCCAATACCGGGAGAGACGAATCCCGTCTAACCGTCACTGCCTCTAAGTGCTTCGGGACTGCACCCAACTGCTACCTGTTTGCACGACTCTTTTGAGCCGTGGTAGGGTAACAATCTAAGAATAGTGGGAACACACTCGAGGCGAAGTGACAGTGTCAAGTCAACGGAATAAACTGTACTCATGTCACCTGGGAACTGAAAACCGACGATAGGTATAGTACCAACGAACAGTTCTCGACGAGTCCTGTCCAGTGTACTCGTAACCTAACGAGCACCCGCATACTATCTCAAGTACGACGTACTAATGGCTGTGGGACAGACCATCTCCCCTGCTGGGATGAGAAGCGCATACGCTAGTCTACTCCGGAGTATCGATGCCCCGTCTCGATAATCCTATGACCAGGGACCTGTATAAGGATGTGCTTGTGGATTACCCAGCCCCCACTAGTGTGACTGCCATCACAGCGCTGGTAATCAAGCAAAGATCCTAAGGGCTCCACTAATGTGTATAGGCGATATGCTAAAAGAAACACATGCACACATTAAAGTGGAAACAAACCAAGTAGCATACTACCATTTTGAGCAAGATTGTCTATACAACTGTGAATATCCCAATCTTCCATTAAGTAATATACAAACTAGTATGATACAGTAATAGCCTCTAGGGTATATACACTAACAATCTCCCATTTGCACTAAGGCCATGTACTGGCGTATCGAAGACCTATCATCTCGATCAGCCGCTCGAACTGAGTCTGGGGTAAGGCCTTCGTGAATGGATCTGCAGTGTTATATTCTATAGCAACCCTCCGAACCTCGATCTCCAGGCGATCCACGATCTTCCTGATCAGGTGATACCGCCTCAAGATGTGTCTGGACTTCTGATGGGACCTGGGTTCCTTCGCTAAAGCTATAGCCCCGTTGTTGTCGCAATACAGAGGTATTGGATCAACAATGGACGGAACCACCTGAAGTTCTATCAAGAACTTCCTCATCCAGACGGCTTCTTTTGCGGCATCAGATGCAGCGATATATTCCGCTTCCATCGTCGAGTCAGCAATGGTTTCCTGTTTGGAACTCTTCCAACACACCGCCCCTCCATTGAGGGTAAAGACATAACCCGACATGGACTTGGAGTCATCCTTGTCACTCTGGAAGCTGGAGTCAGCAAAGGCCTCGATCTGGAGGTCTTTTCTGCCATACACCAAGAACATCTCCTTAGTCCTTCTCAGGTACTTGAGAATGTTCTTTGCCGCTATCCAGTGCTTCTCCCCATGGTTTGACTGATACCGGCTTACCACACTCAGTGCATAAGCTACATCTAGTCTGGTACACAACATCGCATACATTATAGAGCCTACCGCAGAGGCGTAGGGTATAATAGTCCTGCGATCCCTTTCCAAATCAGTCTTGGGAGACATCTCTTTGGACAGGGTAATCCCGTGACAAGCCGGTAAATTACCGCGCTTGGAATCTTCCATACTGAATCTTTTCAGTATGGTGTCGATGTACCTGGATTGTGAAAGTCCTAATATCCTCTTGGACCTATCACGATAGATCCGGATCCCCAGAATGTAAGAGGCATCACCCAGGTCTTTCATGGAGAACCTGTGTGACAAGAACCCTTTGACAGATTGTAGCATACGAATGTCATTTCCTATCAAGAGAATGTCATCCACGTATAAAACGAGGAATACGACAGTTCGTGCTACAATTTTACTATAGATGCATGGTTCATCTGGATTTTTGATAAAGCCAAATTCTTTGACCGTTTCATCAAAACAGATGTTCCAACTCCGCGATGCCTGCTTCAGTCCATAAATGGACTTAAGCAACTTGCACACCTTCCCGCTGCTCCCACTCTGAATGAAACCCTCTGGCTGGTCCATATAGACACACTCCTCTAAATTTCCATTTAGAAAAGCGGTCTTTACGTCCATCTGCCAAATCTCATAATTGTGGAAGGCAGTAATGGCAAGAAGGATCCGAATGGATTTGAGCATAGCCACTGGAGAAAAGGTTTCGTCATAGTCCAAACCAGGTCTTTGACGGAAACCCTTTGCAACAAGTCTAGCCTTATAGTTCTCAACCTGTCCATCTACACCAATCTTCCTTTTGAAGATCCATTTGCAGCCTACGGGTTTTACCCCTTCTGGAGCAACGTCCAAAGTCCATA
Organism: Agapanthus africanus; assembly: GCA_030015575.1. Lineage (NCBI taxonomy): Eukaryota > Viridiplantae > Streptophyta > Magnoliopsida > Asparagales > Amaryllidaceae > Agapanthus > Agapanthus africanus. The sequence continues at coordinate 162,528,116 of CM057350.1, read as the reverse complement.
CTTTGTTGGTGTACATGGCTCCATTTCGGTCCGCATTGCATCCAGCCATTTTACCGAGTCAGCGCTCTGAAAGGCCTGCTGGAAGCTAGTCGGCTCATCATTATCAATGATGCAATCCTCTCTATCCCCGTCTATGAGAAAACCGTAGTATCTCTCGGGCGGATGAGACTGCCTACTACTTCTGCGGAGCGGCGCAGGAATGTCGTGTTCTTTCGAACCTTCTGGTTCTACTAAGCTTTCAGTAATAGCTTGTGGTTCTGGAATTTCTTCCAGTTCTATTGCGCTCCCACTTATCTGATTTTCCAAAAATTCAGTTTCTAAGAAGCAGGCATGATGAGAAACAAAAACCTTTTGTTTCTCTGTGCCATAGAAGAAATATCCCTTGGAGTTCTTTGGATATCCCACAAACTTGCACTGTACTGAGCGTGCCTCGAGCTTGTCTGCATGCTGCTTTTTGACAAAAGCTGGACATCCCCATGTCTTAATGTGCTTAAGATAGGGTTTCTTCCCACTCCATATCTGATACGGTGTGGTAGGCACTGTCTTAGTTGGAACTCGGTTCAAAAGATATGCCGCTGATTCTAGTGCATATCCCCAGAATGATCGCGGTAACTCAGCATTACTCATCATGGAACGTACCATATCCAATAGGGTTCGGTTCCTTCTCTTCGATACACCATTATGTTGTGGGGTGTATGGAGGAGTAAGTTGAGAGAGAATTCCATTCTCTTTTAGGTAACCCAGGAACTCGGCACTCAAGTATTCACCACCTCGATCAGATCTCAGTGTCTTGATACTTTTGCCTGTTTGTTTTTCTACTTCATTCTTGTAATCTTGGAATTTTTCAAAGGCTTCTGATTTATGCTTCATTAAGAAGACATATCCGTACCTTGAAAAATCATCCGTAAAAGTAATGAAGTAAGAATAACCACTTCGCGCATGTGTAGACATTGGACCGTATACATCGCTGTGTACGAATCCCAAGAGCTCGCTCGCTCTTACTCCGTATCCAGTGAACGGAGTCTTTGTCATCTTTCCTTTGAGACATGATTGACAAGTTGCATATGATTGATATTCGAACGGATCCAAATATTCTTCTTTATGCAACTTAGTTAACCTTGTCTCATTTGTGTGACCTAGTCTACAATGCCATAAGAAAGCATGATTTATTTCTGGAGACTTTCTTTTGTGTGTATTCTGGACATTGAAAATCTGTGGTTGGTTCAATACGTATATACCGTTGTTTAATGTACCGGACCCAATCAGAACATGATTAAGGTGAATGTTTACAACATTGCTTACAAATGCAAAATCATAACCTTCTTTAGACATTAAAGATACAGATATGATATTGCAAGTCGAACTGGGTACAAAATAACAATCACGCAAAACCAAAACATGTCCATCTGACAATCCCAGGTGATAGTCCCCCACGGCCTCAGCATCCATGCTAGCTCCGTTTGCAACTCTAAGGGTCATATCACCTGCCTTCAAAACCCTACGCTTTCTCAGTGCCTGCAAAGAATTACAGATATGAGATCCTGATCCGGTATCTAATACCCAGGAAGTAGAGTTTATTGATAGACAGTTTTCAATAACATACACACCTGAAGCCGAAGCCACAACTTGCTTCGAGTCCTAGTTTCTGGCCTTCCAAGCCCTGCAATCTTTCTTCTAGTGTCCACTCTTGTGACAGTAAAAGCATTCTTCCTTTCCCACAAGCTTTCCCGCTACCTTTGCTACTTTTGCCTTTCCCTTGGCTTCCACTTTACTAACACCGCCCCTTGGTTTTGTGGGGACCTTCTTCTTCCTTCCTTTGGCTGTCGCCTTGGACCTGGAAAAGGAAGCTCCTCCAACAAACAAAGTGGATGTTTTCCTACCTTTCTGTAGGGTGCCCTCTACACTCCTCAACATGTTTAGGAGTTCCGAAAGTTCAACTTCCTTTCCTTGCATGTTGAAGTTCAGGATAAACTGGGTGTAAGTGGAAGGAAGGGACTGGAGAATCAAGTCAGTGTAGAGCTCGTTCTCTAACGTGGTCCCTAGGTCTGCGAGCTCTTCAATGTAGCCAATCATCTTAAGCTCGTGTTCCGCTACGGATGATCCGACAGCCAATCTCGCCGAAAACAACTTTTTCGAGACTTCGTATCTGGCGATACGGGATTGCTCTCCATACAGATCCTTAGTATGGAGAAATATAGATTCGAGGTCCATATTCTCGTGCCTCCGCTGATGTTCATTGTCCATAGAGGCAAGCACGAGGCACTTGGCCTTCGCGCAATCAATCTCCCAGGTCTTACGGATTTCCTTATCCGCGACGCTGGATTGAGGACCAGGGACAGGGGGAACTTTGGTGGTAAGGAGATACCCCAACTTGTCATAAGTGATTGCCATTTTGACATTCCTGAGCCAATCTTTGTAGTTTGTCCCTGTCAGTATGTTTTTATCTAGTAGTAACTTAAGTCCGGTCATGATGCTTGGTCGCTGCAATTAGGAGAGAGAGAAGAAACACTTTAGCATGATGCTCTTGCAAGTTTAGAGTGGTTTTTAGTTTGTCTAAACAGGATGGCTCCCACTGTTTCTCGAATCCTTCCTCAAACCAAAAAAGAAGAATTAGTCGGGATCAATCTCACCGTACAATACTTGCTTAACAGTTCAGCCAGGCCAGTGTTGGTACTTCGAGGGAGGTTTTTCAACGTTTTCGCGAAGTTCCTTAATTAAATAACCTATTTTCCCTGTGGGCGTAGCCCCGCTAACACCTTTCTAGACGCCTACTTGGTTTATAGCATTGATCGTTAAGTGAGAAAGTTTCCCGAGGAGTAGCATATACTCACAGTAGGATCGGGATCCAAATATCATCGTGTGAAAAAACTGAAGGAATCCTACCAGAATCATCACACTCCAAATGGTATGCAGCACTAGCAAGTTTCAGTTTCTTTAGAAACTCCCGATGTGGATTTTTGCCCCATGCTCTTATGACTTTGACTTTGGCCAACAAATCATAAGTCACATGTCAAGTTCTACCCGTCATTTTCTAGATTAATTTGAACCCGCCCGTACCTACCCTTGACTTTGGCCAACAAGACAGTATGACTGTCCCAAACCAACGCATCTATCTATGCTACACATGAATATCCAATAGTTACCAATCACTATGCCTTGGTTTTGGCCAACAAACACAGCTTGAATACTATTGACTATCCATATGAAATGACGGAGGGCTACGAATGGTTTTGGTGAAACCATGAACGTAGTGAACTTGATATAATCGAAGGAACGAGATAGCTTTTAAAGGGAGTGGTTTAAGCTCCGTGTTTTTAAAAGTTTTCTGTTTTGAAAAGAAACCGAGTGGTTTTGAAATTGTTCCAACGACTTTACTTTGGTTTATTTTCTTGCATTAATTTAATGTGTCCCATCAATTAATCCTACCATTGCAGAAAACAACGAAAATATGACGTACGCTTATGCCATCCGAATTCGCCACGGGGCCCCGTCATCACCCGTTAGGTTACTTAACTAACGACAGAGCGGGGGCTGGACTAGTGCGGATGCAAAACATAAGCAACGCCTACTAGATATCATATATAGATATAAACATTCGTCAGATGCAATGATAGCCATTCCAGATCATATATGAAAACATTGGATATACTAGGAATCCGCGTTTCGTTCGAGCCTGCAACGAAAAGCGGATTACACGGTCGCGATGAATAGCCAAATCCCACCCTAGACCCCTACGGGTGCGGCAAACTACCCGCCAAGTACCCGAAGTGAAGCAACCTTCCTGAACAACGTGAGTAGGCTACTCGGCACTTCGAGGTACCCGGTAGTTTGTGCACCCCACCTTGGGTCTATCCTAGGAGCAAAAACAGTAAAAGAAATAATATACAATGGCGGCTACAACCTCATCCCGGATGTGCGGCCATAAAAATAATATTACATCAATTTACATATTACATCATATGAAAGATAAAGAAAACTCTCATCTCACAACCCCCGGCTATTCATCCGCGATAATCCAATGGGTTCATATACACAATCCAACAACATTACAGATCACAGATATGCACAACCCCCACTAATCGACGTATAGCGATTAGTTGACGTTCAGTGCATATATCACATCACAGATATAACCCATTAGCTAAAGTCTATAGAATTTCAATCAAATATACGGATTTGCAACTACCCCAAACACAAATTTGTTCTCTGGAAATTCTGGGCAGAAACGACATATCCTAAAAATCCCAAAACAGAACACTGATTAAACTGCAGCAAAGACGAGTCGCGGCCGAGTCAACTCGGCCGCGGAGCCGCAGCAAGAAGCATGTTCTCGCCGTGGTTCCGCGGCGCGTTGACCGAGTCAGTGGCTCGTTTTTGCTGACTTTTCTTACAAAACCCTGAGCCGATTTTTAATGTATGTGGAATTATTTTTAAATCAGTTTTAAAAATCGGCAGAAAGTTAAGTTTTTCGGACGTGTTTTGCGATTTTTCTCGGATCGAAATTCTAAATACTTTGCTAACATGCTAGTTGTTGTTTAGCCCGGCTCTGATACTACTGTAAGTCCACGTTGCCCACCCCGGTGCTTACGGGGAGGCGGAATAGGTAAAAAAACCGATTTTTAAACTCAAGGCAACATGGACTAAAAAGAGGATCTTTGCTAAACAAAAACTAACAGCCAAGCTAAAAGATTTAGCTACTCGGGTAGAGGGTTATACCTAAGTCTTGAACTCTTTCTCTTCTTGCTCCTTAGAGTGGGTTGAACGGGTCCTCCTCGTCGCCTTCTCTTGCCGAAGGAAGATCCACCCGAGGGCCTCTACCTTAAGCTCCTACCTCAACCTAGAGGTAACTAAAGTGCTTGGCTTGCTAAACCTAGAACCTTAGAATGAGTAGAGAGGAGTTTTGGTGTTTTATCTCAAAAGCAAATGGTTCTCAACACATGAGAGATGAGAGCTATGAGAGAGAGGAAGAGGATGAGCTTTGGATGAGAGAGAATGAGCAAGAGAGAATGAGGATAATTATAAACCTTTCTCACATATATGTGAATTATGATAATTAATAATTAATCAAAGATAATTGTGATGGTTTATTTGAAATGACCATTCTCATTTCACATTTAATGAATTTTGCAAGAATCAAAGAGCATCTTTCATGTGAAATGATGATGGTCAATATGTCAACATGGGTCAACAAGTCAACCAAAGTCAAATGGTCAACAACCCTAACCATAACACAATTATCTTTAATTAATATTATTAATCATATTTCACATATCCATTAGGGTTTGGAAAAAGACAACGGTCATCAACCCTAATGAGAATCCTCTGCCTCTGTCTCTGTCAACTGTGCATACACACCCGCATCCATGTTCTGAAGAACACGAATACAATGAGATAAAACCAATCCCAAAACATATACTAGGATCCGGCTTAAACCAAAGCCCGCTAGTAATAACTGTCCGGACACCAAACGTGCATAAGTGCGCGGATGTGAACGAACCCCGTCGCAAAACCATGCGACCTCTACTCTGTTTTGCCCAAAGGCGATTAACCCTCTGTGTGGGACTCAAAAACTCGACACTACGCTGGCAGTGGGTTTAACCACAGGCCGCAAGCGGTACTAGCTGTACGTAACGGTGCCCAGGTAGATGCCGATAAGAAGACTGACGAGGTGAACCCATCCGAACTCCTACTGAGTCTGAATGTGACAATCTCCGTACAGTCCGGTCTGTTCGTCTAAGAGTATCGCATGGCGGGCTTAGGGGGCGGTAAACGTCAGTCCCCTAATAGCGGTACAAGTCGTGTCGGAGTGTAGCCCAGAACACCCTGAGATAACACTGGAAACGCTACCAGTATATCTCGCTAACCCTGGCCAGGGACTTTGTGTAATGGCTCTCCTAGACACAGCACGATATCAACCCCCAATACCGGGAGAGACGAATCCTGTCTAACTGTCACTGCCTCCAAGTACTTCGGGACTGCACCCAACTGCAACCTGTTTGCACGACTCCTTTGAGCCGTGGTAGGGTAGCAATCTAAGAACAGTAAGAACACACTCGAGGCGAAGTGACAATGTCAAGTCAACGGACTAAGCTATACTCATGTCACCTGGGAACTGATAACTGACGATAGGTATAGTACCAACCAACAGTTCCCGACGAGTCTTGTCCAGTGTACTCGTAACCTAACGAGCACCCGCATACTATCTCAAGTACGACGTACTAATGGCTATGGGACAGACCATCTCCCCTGCTGGGATGAGAAGCGCATACGCTAGTCTACTCTGGAGTATCGATGCCCCGTATCGATAATCCTACGACTAGGGACCTGTATAAGGATGAGCTTGTAGATTACCCAGCCCCCACTAGTGTGACTGCCATCAGAACGCTGGTAAGCAAGCAAAGATCCTAAGTGTTCCACTAATGTGTATAGGCGATATGCTAAAAGAAACACATGCACACATTAAAGTGGAAACAAACCAAGTAGCATACTACCATTTTGAGCAAGATTGTCTATACAACTGTGAATATCCCAAGCTTCCATTAAGTAATATACATTCTAGTATGATACAGTAATGGCCTCTAGGGCATATACACTAACAAATTACACTTACGAGATCCTCATGACTTGTAAGGAGAACCCTCTTATGAGACCCTCACGGCTCATAAGATTCAAAAGCCTTAAGCTACAGGGATCTAAATCTGTTCTTAAGCCATCACATCTCCCAGACCGCCTTACAAGCGTTTCAATATTGACCCTTGTATACAATCAACGCGCACGAATAAACATTTCCCCACCATGTTCCCACCAATGGCGTGAAATTTCCTCATTTGGCGAACGACACTTGTGTTTTCCCAATCAGAGCAAAGCTCTGTTCAACTTCCAAGGATGGAAATGAAGCAACGCTTCTGTTACCCCCAATCAGAGCAAAGCTCTGTTTGAATTTCAAAATTCAAAAGGTGAAGCAACGCGTCAGATCCCTTGCGCTGCGCACAGAGCGCCACGTGTCAAAAGCAGACACGCCAGCGCAAGGAGTGCTGCGCCCAAGGCAACGCACCCCCAATCAGAGCAAGGCTCTGTTTTAAAATTCAAATTTAAAATAAAGGAAGCAACGCTTCAGATAACTTGTGCTCTGCGCTGCGCGCTACGTGTCAAGCAGTGGTGCGCTAGCGCAGTTGCGCTGCGCTCTGCGCTGCGCGACACGTGTCAGCGCAGGTGCGCTGCGCTCTGCGCTGCGCGACACGTGTTAAGCGCAGGTGAGCTAGCGCCGAGCGCAGCGTGCGCTAGCGCAGGTGCGCTCTGCGCTGCGCGACACGTGTCAAGGGCAGGTGCGCTGGCGCCAATTGCGTCAGCACTGGAGTTTAAATAATAAATTATTTAATTAATCAGAATTAAAATTCTAGAAAGATCTTTTCAACCTTATTAAAATAAGAAGATTATCTTCTGTAAAACAGAGACCTTAGGATCAAAGATCCAACGGTGGGGAAATATCCCCAGATCAATCAGAGAAGGATCTCTGTAACTAACCTAACAAACCAATTGGCCCTATATAAAGGCCCCTAGACTCCAAGTCTCAGATATACAGAGATAAAAAAAAGGAAGAACTCTGAAAAATTTGAAAGGCAAGCCTTTGAAGAAAGAAGATCATCTTCTTCAAGGTAAAAAATTAAATTCTTGGAAGAACGGAGATGAAAACACCTTATAAAAAGAAGAATTTCTTCTAAAAAGATCAAAGATCTAAGAACAAGATCAAGATCTTCAATATAAAAAAAAGATCATAAAGATCCAATCATAAACGATTAAAGAAGTAATTTACTTCATTCTTAGATCTTTTGATCTATATAAAGGCACAACCTTTTAATGAATCATTGGTTCTTGAATCATGAGGTAGAAGCTCTTTAGAACAAGAAAAACTTGTTTCTTTGATCTGAATTGGATCAAGATGTGCTCTGTGCTATTGGACAGTGCCTTGCACTCTTGATTTGCGCTTTTGCGCTCCTTGGATTGGCGCAAGTCACCAGAGCGCACCACGTGTCAATCACAGACACAATCTGCGCCTTGCGCTTCTAAATATAGCGCACTGCGCTCTTGGATTGGCGCACTACACCAGAGCGCGCTACGTGTCAATCACAGACACAATCTGCGCCTTGCGCTCCTAAATATAGCGCACTACACTCTTATATTGGCGCACTGCACCAGAGCGCGCCACGTGTCAGCAGCGCACTGGCGCAGCGCACTGCGCTAACAGACTTGCGCTTAGCAGAGCGCGACACGTGTCACCTGCACATGCGCTAGCGCCTTGCGCTCTTTAATTGGCGCAAAGCGCCTGACAAGCCACGTGGTGCACTGTCAGACCACTATAAATGTTGTGCATTATTTAAAAGGCCAGAGCCCAAGTAAAGGTCCAACAGACCAAATATAAATGCTATGAATTTAATTATAGAGCCCAATGCTATACATTATAAAAGGGCCGAGCCCAAATAAAAGCTCAACAGCCAGAACAACAAAATGTTCAACTCATATCAACTGAGCCCATATGCTCATAAACCTTCAAACAGGCTTTAGTCTCAAATTGGACTATAAATCTCCCAACCAACTTTGGTTCAAGGGTACATCTCTGAACTCCTCTGATATCTGTCGTTGTAATCCTTCAACGTCGTCAGAGAGGTGACGGGTTCCGATGGCCATACATTCCATGGACCACCATGTCCCTAAACCGGCAATCGACCGTAAAGACTCTAAACTAAACAATAGAGTCTAAATGCTCTCTTGTCGGATCTAAACAATCCCGTTAAGTCGATCTTAGTCTTAAATTAGACTAACGTGTCCTTAACAAACGTTTAAGTTGATCTTAGTCTCAAATAAGGCTAACGTATCCTTAAACCAAAACCCCAAATTCAAATCTAAGAAAATATGGATTTGGACTAATCCACGTCCTACGGGCGACGGTATAACTTAGTCTCCGTATACAATCCACGGGAAACCACAAACAAAACAAACACCCACGACACGAAGTGACCATCTGGAGAAGGAGAAAGTTGTTACCGCGATGCGGTAGCGTAATTAACTACAGGGGCTTGCGCCTGCAGGGAAGAGCGCCCCCACAATCAAAAACCCCTCGAACGAAGGGGAATCTGACGAAGTCTGCTACATCGGTCGCATCCGTTTAAACCTTCGATACATGATGCCATAAATCAACTTGGCATCTTCGTAGAGATGGACGGATAGCACCAATTAGCATCTTCCCCGAATTTCAGGCAAGACGTCATGTCTTGCGCCGTCCTTCGGAGGGGAACAAATTCTGGCACGCCCGGTGGGACCTTTTCCTCTTTCCACTCCACACTTCGTGTGTCGTGTTCGCGAATGAATCGCGGTTTGTTATGGTTGCCTGTGGATTCAAGGTACTAAGGTTTGGTGTCTTGCTCCGTGCAGAAAATCGAAGACCAATGGCTTCAAACTGCACTCATTGCAACAACTCCCACTCCATCCTAGCCGGAGGAGTGACCTACGGGTCAAAAGCGGCCTCCCTTTTCAAGATGCCAGTGGAGCTGGTAACTCAAGCCACCACTGGGCTATTCTTCGGGACCATGCTCCCGCCAACGAGCTTCAGCGCTCCTATACCATTGCAAGAAGCTCCGAAAAAGTCTGTCTTTGATCGGCTTGCAACTACTACGACCCCTCTCAACGGGTCGTCCAGCTCCGGCACCTTGGTCTTCTGCAGATTGTGATATAGTTCATGTGGGCCCATGAAGAAGCCTGCAATTCTAGAAAGGGTTATTCCGAATAGGATAGCCATCCCTGCTCCAGAAGTCGTTAAAGCGGCTTCTCCTGCCAAGGAGTCGGTCTTCGCCAGACTGACTGTTCCGGTTTTCGCTCCAAACGAAATCGTCAAAACTTCTCCCTCTGCACAAAATTCTGCTTTTGATAGGTTGGCTGTCCCTATTCAACGGACGTCGGTCTTCAATAGGCTGGTACCGGCAGCGCCTCACCAGAACAGGGGGCATGACAAAGCCATCCCCATAGCTGAACCAATACCATCTACAAGACATGCTCGCCGTCGCCACTAGCGCCGAGTAAGGAAGGCTGGGGGCAACTCCCCGTCTGGGTTAACTCCACCAGTCTCAACGGTGGAAGTCAATGCTGCTGTTTCAACTGGGAACAGCTTCGAGCTGCTTAACAGGGTGTGCAGGAATTCACTCACCGCCGTACTGAAGAGATCTCCTCCACCCATGGAGAATGCGCCGAAGGCGAAGCTAGAGCAGCCTCCTCAGCGGCTGTCCTCTAAAATCTACAAGGTCTAGCGTCAAGTCCAAGACTCGGTAATTGATCAAAATTACTCTTGCTGGCAGAAAAAGGTGAAGGTTCAACAGGAAGAGAACCGTCCTGTTAAGCCACAAAGGACAACAACTACCTGGGTGCCCGCCGCAACGGCCCCCTCAACATCAACTGCTCAAAAGAGAATGAGGCCAGAGAAATCCTCTGTGACTATGGCAGACCACAAAGATGCTGAGCCCAAACGCCCCAAGTCCGGGGGCATAATGGTGCATACTATTTACATGGCTTCCGGAAAAGAAGAAAGCCGTACTTCTACGGGCCATCGACCGCTCACCCGATCGATAACAAAAGCTCAAGAACAACAGCAGCAGAAACTGCAGGAGATGCTGACTGCAATGGCCACGCTCACTGGGCTGAAAGAAAGCCCAGAGACCTCAGAGCAGCGTCGAGAACAAGAGACTGACACTGAGTTCCTCCAAAGAATGCTCGAGAGGAAAGAAAAAGAGGCTGCGGAACATGCAGCCAATATAAAACGAATGGCTCTGTTGTTCCAAGACGTGGTCAGGATGATGTAACAGCCGGACCTCCAACTGAAGATCCTCCAATTATAATTGAAGATGATAGGGGAGAAACATCGAACCCTCCTCCGGTTCTTTCAGTAGCCAAGGAGGAGACCGTCTCAAAAGCTGCTCTGAATGATTACATTGTTCCGCAAATATGGGATCACCAGGCAAATGAAGCGGCTGGGCAAGTCGTTAAAACTGGGCGACCATATCCGGGCTGGTATGACCAAATAAGGTACCCGCCAGGATATACGATCCCCAAATTCTACGTATATAATGGGATGGGGAATCCACATCAGCACGTCGCTCAATTCAGAGCCTTGTGCGGCAACACCGGGGGCGATGATAACTTCTGCTTCGCCAGTTTGTTGGTAGCCTGTCGGAGACGGCGTTTTAGTGGTACTCGGAGCTTCCCGATGACTCCGTCAAAACGTTTACAGAAATGGAGTTGCTATTCACTCAACGGTTCGCGAGCGCCAGCGAACGTACCCCGATCACAGCATTGATCAACGCCAGAGTGAAGCCGGGAGAGACATGGGTACAGTATGCAATACGATGGCGGAATTTATGGTCGAAATGCGAGCAGCGCATCGAAGAAGTGCCTGCGGTGGGCATGTTCGTGGGCACTCTCGACCCTAAAGCGACCATCTCCCAATTTATGATGTTTTTCAAGCCAACCACCTTCCAGGCCTTGATTGACATGCTGGCCCAAATGGACTAGATGGGCCATACGCCTTCCTCCTCAAAGATGGAGCCTTGGAATGAAAAGGGCAAAGGGAAAGCAACCTTCGCTGCCAATACTCAACAACGGCCGAGCAACTTAAAGCCGGTTATTCGCCGAAACAACGTGCATCCACGCCCATCCCTCGAGGAAAGACTGGGACGTCATTACTCGTTTCCCCAGGATAAAATGAGGAGACTGTTCGAGCTGGCGGTGCGCAACAGATTCATCAATCTGCCGGATCCAAAACGTCCGTTGCAGCCAGGCGATGTCAACAATCCTAATTACTGCCCTTACCACCAAGCAGTAAGCCATCCAATTGAAGATTGCTTCGTCTTCAAAGGCTGGATGGAGGACCAATACCAACAAGGCAAGTTCGTATTATCCGAAAACTGGAAAGTGAACCCGCCACAACCTCACGCCACTAAAAAAAGTGGACGTGCCGGGGGCATCGTGCTCATTCATAAGGGAAGCCCCGTGGGAGGTCGCTCTTTCAGTCAAAACTAAAAGAATGCTGAAGGATCTCCAAACGTGCCCGGCAATCAGGTGGAAAAATCCTAGAACCCGAGATCATCGAGGGAATGCTGAAACCGCGCCCAACTCCAAAAACAGGTGGTAATGGTCAGAGCGCTCACACCCAGCCGTCAAAGTCTTCGAAGGAGAAGAAGAAGACCAAAAAGCCTGTGCAGCCTGGTGACGAACGCACGGACCTGCAAAGGCAGATTGACGCATTAGAAGAATACAATCAAAAAGCGCGGACTCCAATCATACTCCAAGAATTTCTCAGCCACGTCCTTGAGGACGGAGATGATGACAATGGAGAAGACTCGTCGGATGAATCTGAAGATTATGTGGCAAGCTGCCATGTGATCTCTCTCTCGTCAATAAATGATGAAGAAGCTCCTTATACAGAGAAGCTGGGGGCAGATCCTGAGCCAGAACTTCTAGGACCATCGGACGAAATGATTGATGCATTCCTGAACGAAGCCCGTCTTAAAAGCAAAGCTGATCGAGAGCGCGAGATGGCCATATTCGAGAAAGCCAAACGCCGGCGACTAGATGAAAGGGTCGAAACACTCCCACCAGATCGAAATCCATCCGCCGCAAATGAAAGCAGGATCAAGACAAGGAAACGATTTGCCAAAGCCATATCGATGGGGATGAGGCTGCCCTCTTTCAGAGAAAATTCTTCTGGTAGTATACATTTTGATGAAGCGGACGTACATCCTAACTTCTGCTTATATCATCAGAAGATCACACATCCTACTGAAGATTGCAACTCCTTTAAGTGTTGGAAGCAAGAATATGTCGGTCACAGGCAACACTTCAACAGGACAAAGCGTGAAGCTCGTAGACAGCAGAAAAGTGCGACAGATGAGCGTATAAAGATTGCCGACAATTGTCATATAGTTGATCCCGAGGGACCGCGATTTCTCACCTTCGGGAGCGACTCCGACGAAAAAGTAGCCCTCGGCCCTCTCGTCAAAGAATCCATCTCTAAAACGAAAGAATTGAGAAGTTGCGAGAACATTCAGCCGTGCAATTGCACGCTATCCGGAAAGAATCCCGGACCCGCAAACAAGAGATCCAACAAAAAGGATAAAGGGAAGGAAAAAACGGCCCTCGTCGCCAGCACCCAACAACAATCGAGTGACCCTAGACCGGTTGTTCACCAAAGCAACAGGCGGCAACGCCTCTATGAAAAGTTGAAACGTCCTTACTCATTTTCCCAGAATGAAACAAGGAGGCTGTTCGAGCTAGCAGTGCACAACAGGCTTATTACTCTACCGGAGCCGAAACACCAGCTACAACTGAATGATGTCAACAATTCTAATTACTGCCCTTACCACCAAGTATTGGGCCATCCGATCGAAAACTACTACGTCTTCAAAAACTGGGTTGAAGACCAATACCAACAAGGCAAGTTCGCGCTGTCCGAAAGCTGGAAAGTGAGCCCACCATAACCACATGCTCTGAGAAAGATAGATATGCCAGGGGCATTATGCTCATTCATAGGGAAGGCCTCATGGACCGAAAAGTCCGTAAACTAAAAATCCGCCTCAAATACGGCAATGACGGACCGAAACGTCCTTAAACTAACAGTGGACTGAAACATCCTTAAACTAACAACGGACCACTATGTCCTAAAACTAGCCGTTGAACGAAATGTCGAGAAGCTACGGTGGATTGCAGCATCCCAAAGCTGATAAAAAAACGGTATGTTCATAAGCAAAATGGGCACGGATGAAACCCGAAAGGGTTCCGTGAGTAAAAACAGTAGGGCTACCGGCGAGTCTTATGAAAACCCGAAAGGGCGCAAGCTCGTTAGAATAAAAAAAAAGAGAAAGAAAGAAAAACGGTATGTCTATAAGCAAAATGGGCACGGATGAAAACCCGAAAGGGCTCTGTGAGTAAAAACAGCAGGGCTACCGGCGAATGTTTATGAAAACCCAAAAGGGCGCAGCCTCGTTAAAAGACACTTACAGGGTCCTCTCGACCTTGTGAGGAGAAACCACCTGCGTGAGATCCTTACGACTCACAAGGGAGCAACACACTTAGGAATCTTACGATTCTTAAGGAGAAATTACACTTGCGAGATCCTCACGACTCGTAAGGAGAACTCTCTTATAGGTCCCTCACGGCTCATAAGATTTGAAAGTCTTAAGTTATAGAGACCTGAACCTGTTCTTAAGCAACCCCCACAACCTCTAATATTGCCCTACAATCGGCTCAATGCTGACCCTTGTATATAATCCACGGGCGCGAATAAACATTTCCCTAACAAAGTCCCATCCGTGACTAGGGATATGTCTATATGGTGAACAACCCTTGTAAGTCCTCTCGACTTATAAGGAGAAAACACTCTTGTAAGATCCTTACGACTTATAAGAGAACATACACTTAGGAGTCCTCACGATTCCTAAGGAGAAAACGAGCCTACGAGATCCTCACAACTCGCATGGAGAAATACCTTTATGAGACCACTACGGCTTATGAAGTCAAAAGCCTTAGTCAACAGGATCCTAACCCTGTTCGCTAAGCCACCTTTGTTCGATATCGACAGAGGCAAATGATGATTCTCTCCTGGCAATATCCCAGTTGTAGCGGTGCTGATGCCGAAATCGGTGTCTAATTCCAAGCTTGCAACAAAAAGCCGGCGAGCCACACATGCATGCAAAATAGCCGAAATGATGGGGCAACTTGCAACAAAATCAGCAAGTAAAAATGCATGCATGCAAAATAGCCGAAATGATTGGGCAACTCGCAATAAAAAGCAGCGAGTAAAAATAAAATAAATAGCCGAAATGATTGGGCAACTCGCAATAAAAAGAAGTGAGTAAAAATAAAATAAATAGCCGAAATGATTGGGCACCGCGAAAAATAGCCGAAAGGATTGGGCAATCGCGACCTTCGCGATATAAAAGCTGAAATGACAGAGCATCACGGAAAGAAATAAAAAAAATATATAAATAAAATTTATGCCCTATAGGTGAGATCACATCGATCCCTGTATACAATCCATGGGCACAAACAAAAAGGGAACCACAACTTCCCTCCCCATGCTCCATCAGAAAGAGAGCCAAGTCTCGACGGTCACGTCTGCATCCCAGAAGACCAACAACGGCGTTCCTTCGCAGTCCAGCAGGATGCAGATACAACGTCAACAAAAGACCTCATGGTCGAAACAAAGCGGAGTGACGGCAAAATCCCAGCTCCACCTCAGCATTCGTCTCGCTACACCAGACGCAATGTCAACGACGGCGTTCCCCCGCAGTCCAGCAGGATGCAGATGCAGCGTCAACGAAGTACCCTATGGTCGAAACAAAGCGGAGTGACGGCAAAATCCCAGCTCCACCTCAGCATTCGTCTCGATACAGCAGACGAGATGTCAACAACGGTGTTCCTTTGCAGACCAGCAGGATGCTGATACAACGTCAACAAAAGACCCCATGGTCGAAACAAAGCAGAGTGACGGCAAAATCCCAGCTCCACCTCAGCATTCATCTCGATACAGTAGACGCAGTGCCAGCAAACGAAGCGAAGGCCAAATTCCTAGCTTCAGGATCTTAAAGGCAACTCATATAAAACTTGAAAGACTATCGGAGATCATCCCACACCAGTGCGGAGTGGTCACCACCTCGACGTTCATCTCGATACAGCAGACGAGATGTCACCACAGCGTCCTTCCTCCAACAGGATTCGGACATACCAAAGCAAACGAAGCGAAGGCCAAATTCCTAGCTTCAGGTTCTTGACGGTAACTCAAATAAAACCTGAAAGACTATCGGAGATCATCTCACCCCCAGCGTGGAGTAATCACCACCTCGACGTTCGTCTCGATACAGCGGACGAAATGTCACCACAGCGTTCTTTCCCCAGCAAGATGTAGACGCAACATCACCAAAAGGAGCCACGGCAAAATCCCTAGTTCCAAACCTCGACGGTTCACCAGCAACCTAGAGACAACTGCGACATTCGTCTCGATACAGCAGACGATATGTCACTACAGCGTCCTTCCTCCAACAGGATTCGGACATGCCAAAGCCAACGAAGCGAAGGCCAAATTCCTAGCTTCAGGGTCTTGACGGTAACTTATATAAATCCTGAAAAACAATCGGAGATCATCCCACACTAGCACGGAGTGGTCACCACCTGACATTCGTCTCGATACAGCAGACGAAATGTCACTACAGCGTCCTTCCTCCAGCAGGATTCGGACACGCCAAAGCTAACGAAGCGAAGGCCAAATTCCTAGCTTCAAGGTCTTGACGGTAACTTATATAAAACCTGAAAGACTACCGAAGATCATCCTACATGGAGTGGTCACCACCTCGACGTTCATCTCGATACAGCAGAAGAGATGTCACTACAGTATTCTTCCTCCAACAGGATTTGGACACGCCAAAGCCAACGAAGCGAAGGCCAAATTCCTAGCTTCAGGGTCTTGACGGCAACTCATATAAAGCCTGAAAGACAATCGGAGATCATCCCACACCAGCGCGGAGTGGTCACCACCTGACATTCGTCTCGATACAGCAGACGAAATGTCACTACAGCGTCCTTCCTCCAACAGGATTCGGATACGACAAAATAAACGAAGCGAAGGCCAAATTCCTAGCTTCAGGGTCTTGACGGTAACTCATATAAAACCTGAAAGATTATCGGAGATCATCCCACATCAGCGTGGAGTGATCATCAACCCGACGTTCGTCTCGATACAGCAGACGAGATGTCACCACAGCGTTCTTTCCCTAGCAGGAATCAGACGTGACAATCAAACAAATGGAGCCACGGCAAAATCCCTAGTTCCAAACCTCAACGGTTCACCAGCAACCTAGAGACAACCGCGGCATTCGTCTCGATACAGTAGACATAATGTCAGCAAACGAAGCGAAGGCCAAATTCCTAGCTTCAGGGTCTTGACGGCAACTCATATAAAACCAGAAAGACTATCGGAGATCATCCCACACCAGCGCGGAGTGGTTATGACTCATCGGGGCTCTCCAAAATGGGCCTAACCTTAAATAAAAAGCGACATAGCAAAATTCCTAACGCTTTCTCTTCCGACAGTCAAACTGCCTAGGATGATTGCTTGAAGACGTCTTGTCCAGCCCCCAAAGGGATCAGAGACATGACAGTCGTAAGGCTACTCGAACAGCAAGGTTGCCTATCGAGGAATACATCAGCCAACGCGACGGTACGACGGACAAAACCATAGTACCACAGACCCTAACGGACCTCTATCGTAAAGAGCAGAGGTTAACTGTGATGTTAGGATATTCTTGCGAGAAATGCTCGATTCATCTCGACTCGTGAGGCAAAGCCTTAGGCAGCGGGGATTAAAAAAAACTGTTTTCTAAGCACTGGGGCCCAGCAAGTCAGTCCGAAATGGACTTTTGCATACTATTCACGGGTCACACTCTCCAAAGTCGAATCTCGACAAGGAGGGAAACAACCGCTTATGGGTCCTTTCGACTCGTAAGAGGGAAAATTTTCTTATAAGATCCTTCCGACTTATGAGGGAAAAACGCACTTAGGAATCCTCACGATTCCTAAGGAGAAAATACACCTATGGGATCCTCTCGACCCGTAGGGAGAAAATTCTTTATGAGACCCTCACGGCTCATAAAATTGAAAAGTCTTAGGTGGCAGATCCTAACCCTGTTTCCTAAGCCATCGTTATTCTACAAAGAATCCAAAATTGACAGCTGTATGCTATCTACAGACTACACTTACTAAAGTCACATGACAAACAACGCAGCAAAGAGAAGAGAGCGACAGAAAGAACGTCCGATTTGCATCTGATTAAGCGTTTGAGACATACCCATTCATGCATGTGCAAAAGATTTAGTACGTGAAATAAGACAAGCTGAAATGAGAAATTTAGCATTCATACTTCAAAAAAAAGAGGGAGATTCTTACAATTATGAAAGCAATAAACAAAGATGCTATTAAAATAATTACAATGGCAAAACTTCAAATCCAGGACATGGATTGAGGAATTCAAAAGTGACCTTGTCCAGAACTTTCCAAGCCTGGCGAACCATCCTAGTGTGCTTTCTTTCGCGAGCATAAGCGTCGGGATCCCCACTGATGTCCTCCTCCCTCCGATAGGCAACAAGTATTGCAGACTGTTGAAAAGCTTGATGCAGAAGATCGATAAGGTTATCTCGCCTCCTCTTTCAGATTAGGCTCATCAGATACACCGAGTGCACCTTATCCTCGGCGGCATCCAATGCCCCAAGTGGCACACCGGTACAGAACAAGGGAAGCACTTCCCAGATTGCTCCCACGTTAAGCTTCAAGAGAGAGGAACGTCGGGGAAGCAGTTGACCATTGTATGCGTCGAAGCGACTCATGATTTCAGCACACTCGGCGTTTGTGAACTCTCGATTCTGAGAACGGCCGAGTCGGCAGATGTCCCCGTAAGAGATAATCTCGTCAAGATCGTACATGTGGGCGTCAATTACTCCTGTAAAAGAAAATCAACAAAATTAGCAGACAGACTGATTTGTTAGTTATATGTATGCCCTAGAGGCCATTACTGTACATAGGATGTATATTGTAGTGGATGCTGGGACATATATAGATATGACTTTCTTGCTCGACATGATAGTATGCTATCTGGTTGCTCTTTATCTTAACATGTATACTTTCAGTCTCTCTGTTACATGTTGATAAAACCCTTAGGATGTGTACTCGACTTCCAGGACTATGATGTAGATCATACTAGTGGGGTCTGGGTAGTCCATGAGTACATCCTTCAATTTTCCTAGTCATGGGAATATCGAGACGGGGTATCGATATTCCAGAGTAAACTAGCGTATATCTTCTCGACCCATGTGATGGGCGATGGATGATCCCATATCCATTGGTGTTTGACATCAGAGATGGTATGCGGGTGCTCACTGATGACTGGGTACACTGAACGGACTCGCCGAGAACTCCCAGATGGTATTATACCTCACGTCAGATGGCAGTTCTCTGGTGACACTGGTACAGCTTAGTCTGTTGACCCGAGATCGTCATAGAGTCTTGTGTGTCTCCCACTGTGCTTTGATTTCCACCCTACCACGGCTCTACTGAGTCGTGCAAATAGGTGGTTTTTGGGTACAGTCCCGATTCACATGGAGGCAATGAGCGATAGGAGGGGATTCGTCTCTCCCGGTATTGGGGGTTGATGTTGCGCTATGCTCGACTGGCCATAATTGGAAATCCCTGGCCAGGGTTGCACTGATTTACTTGTAAGTGTTATCAGTAGTTTCATGCTTGTTATGGACCTTACATCGGCATGACTTATCAAGCTACTGGGGTCTGACGTTTACCACCCCTAGGCGAGATATGTAATATATCAGACGAACAGACCGGACTGTACGGTAAGTGTTGCTGGTTGGATTCACAGAAGTGTGTGCGGGCTTGCTCGTTGATCTTCTGATTGCTCAATACCCGGGTGGCCGTTACGTTTAGTAGACCGCTTGCGGCTTGTGGGTGTTTGATATGATCATCACCTGCTGCCGGCGTATTGACGAGTCTTTAGAGTCCTACACAGAGCTTTCCTGGCTCAAGCGAAACGAAATAGGAGCGCATATGAGATATGTGCGGGACCGAGAATAATACCAGTATGTGATACTGTATTCTATTCTCGCGATTTGTATCATTGGACGGTTATATAAGATATAGCCGGCTTACCGAATCAAGTGTTGATTCGATACATTGATACACTTAATATTAGTCGGTTATATGCAGTATGACCGGATCATTAAATCAAGTGTTGATTTAATGATTTAATGTATAATTATATATTTGATATATTAGTTTACATTAACTAGTATTTGTTCACTTAAGATGGATTTTCTCACTTGATTTGCACAAGTTGTATATATGATATATGTTTGTGCACTAGTTTGTATCATGTTTGATGATACATGCAACTTGGGTGTATGTTTGCTTTAAACCAGTTTAGGTTAATGGTTAGGTTTTATTTGTTTTATTTATTTTCTTTATTTATTTTTGGCAAGAAATAAAATGGTGGCTTGTTTTGTTTTACTCTTGAAGCTTCATGAAGCTTTGAAAGTCTTTACCATTTTGTTTCTTTCCTTAACCTAACCATTTACCTAAACCCTAGTTTATTCTCTACAAAGGTTAATCTCATCCATGGTTGCTAAATGATAGACATCACTTGAATTTTCTTTTTGGAGATAATTCATTATTCATTTTCTTTTCTCCTTCTTCTTCTTCTTCATGAAGAGAAGAAAGCATTCTTGAAAATTTCCAAGTGATGAATCGAAGTGAGAAATCCAATTCCAAAGTGAACCCACTTCCTATTTCTTCATCCTCTACCACTTGCCATGTAGTAGAGTGTGTTATCTTCACAAGTTTTATGACCAAGTGAAGATGGAGCTTGAGTTTGAGTTGCCTCGACGTAGATCATCTTCGGCATCGAAGTCAACAACCTAGGCCGATCATTTCTCCGATAAAACCGACAAGAGAGTCTGGGATTCCGATGATCGCAGCGGAGGGACGTCAACACGGAGCTAGAGAAGTGGAGGACCGGATCTACAAAGGTTGTAGTCACTTTCACTTGTAGTTAAGTTGTTAACTTGCTAGTTTTTCGCCTTACCTCTAGTTAACGATCTAGTATTAGGGTTCTTTGGCACATGAAAAATTTGATTTTGGCATGGTTGATCAGTTGTAGAACCTCATGAGTGTGCCTAGAAACCCTACAGTGGTATCAGAGCCTAGCTAAAGTTTTAGGCGAAGTGTAGACGATATTAGAAGTCCGATCGAACCCAAAACCCTAATTGAAAACCCTTCTCTGTACAATTTTTAAAAACTGTGATTTTTGTGAATTAAAAATATGCAGAAAAATCAGCAGGGTTTTCTAAGAATTACTGTGCAGCACGTGACCCCAACTCGTCCAAAGCGCCGCAGAACCGCGACAGGAGCCTGGCTCGTGCGGCGGTTCCGCGGCCGTACAGTCACTTCTTTCTATGCAGTTTGCACAGTAATGTTCTTATGTCATTCCTAATTCTTCTGGATAATTTTAATTTATACCCCACAGTTGAGTTTTCTGGGTTGTATTGGGAGTTCGTTGTTTCGATCGAAAGTTTAATTTCGTCTAAGTGTTTTTCCGGATAATTTTAAAATATGTTAAAAAGTTCGACCGGATATAAATACCCACTTTTTCCCCTGCCGGGAAATTTCCAAGTGTTGGATTTTTTCTGTGGTTTAAGAACGTTCTAAGTAGTGCAAGTAACGCGATGGACCCTCTAGAAGACAACAAACCTTAACTCGATTATGTGACCGTCTTGAACTGCCTTTTGAACCTTAGGGTTTGGGGCAGTACGGCGTGCCACATGTGAGGCGTTGGCTTGACCCTTCTACGGCTGGACCGTTGGTACTGTGGCATGAAGTGGATGTTTTTAAACTTATTTCAAGAGTTGAGCTGTTTTGGGAAACATTGGGTGTTTGATTGTTCGATCGGAAAGTTTAACATTTTCTATTTATCTGGAATGTGATACAATATTTGGAATCCACATGTAGTTATGA
This sequence comes from Agapanthus africanus, assembly GCA_030015575.1. NCBI lineage: Eukaryota > Viridiplantae > Streptophyta > Magnoliopsida > Asparagales > Amaryllidaceae > Agapanthus > Agapanthus africanus. The sequence continues at coordinate 162,506,510 of CM057350.1, read as the reverse complement.
GATAACTGATTTGGATGTTATAAACATAGCAGTTTAGCCTCACTTGATTGGTTGCCACGGGATTTTGATGTGATCAAAAGTCCATCACAATCACGTTGGATACGCAGATACTCGCCGGGTAAATTTAATAGACAGCTACACCCCATAGCCCCGACCAAGTGACTGTAGGAGAACCCCGTCGCCGAAAGCATTCGTTCGGGTGCTCGCGGCAGCGGTATTCCGCCTTGGTGCACTTCGTCGACGGCATCGGGGGTGCGGCCGCCTACTAAAGTTTGCGATGAGCATTCGATCAAAATGGCGGGAATCTTGTTGAATTGCCCGACTTGATATTGAAAAGTGTTTTTGATAATGAGACTAAAATGCGGGGTTTATAATTGTTAGACATGCGATATCTAAGGAATTCATTTGGTTAGGCATGCGATGTCTATGCAGTTTGCGGATTCCAACTGTTGTAGTTTTACACTTTCTTTTCTACGACCGTAAGTGTAATATGTGATATCGCCGGTTTCGTTGCTATATGTCAACGACAATTGGGATGCGCATATTTACTTACGTTGATGACATATGATGTTATGTGTTGCTGGATATGTTATATTGGATCGTCGTGTTTGAATAGCCGGGGGTTTTTTTTATGTGAGATGAGTGTTTTTCATTTTCAGTCATGTAAAAACTTGTATGTAATATTCTTTTATTGGGGCACTTCCAGGTTGCGGAAGATGTCACCGTTGATATATATTATTTACTTTTCCGCATTAGGATAGACCCAAGGAGGGGAGCACAAGTAACCGGGTTCTAGGGTCCAGTGGGAGACCATCTCGAGGAGTCGAGTCCGGTTCTCCTAACCCTAGAATTGGTAGGGTTGCTTGCCGCTCTCGTAGGGGTCTAGGAGTGTGGGATTGGCTATTCATCACGACCGTGGAATCTGTGTTTTATACTGGCTCGTATTAAAAACACGGACGTACTAGTATATCCAATATTTCATATGATATTTTCTGCTGCGTTATCTGTGATGTGACCATGTGATTTGTTCAGATAGATATTGTAGATAGTATATATGATATATTATATAGACGTTACTTATGTTTTACACCCGCGCTAGCCCTGCCTCGCTCTGGATTTAGTTACCTAACCTAATGGTGCAGACGAGACATCGAGACGAATGCGGATGGCATAAGCGTACGTTATATTTATCTGTGATGTTTAGGTGGACTTAAATGATGGGACATTCATTAATGAGATTAATGAAAGAAAATAAACCTAAAAGATATTGTGGAATCGAATTTCAAAAATAAAACAGGTAGCTAAAGTTCTTGCTTTGCATCGCGGTGTTCCTTGTAGAACATCCTGCACCTTATTCGATAAGGAAAGGACCGAGATCCCTTCACCGGGAGTGACTCCTTTAGCAATAACTGGCAGATGCTACAACCCTCGGTTTGTCTTTTGGTTGCTTCTATAGTTTTTTCTTTGCACAGCGGTATATATGATATATCCTGCACCTTATTCCATGAGGAAAGGGCCGACGATCCCTTCACCGGGAGTGACCCTTTTAGCAAAACTAGAAAATCCTCAAAAACATTCCATTTAAAAACCATTTGATTCCGTAACGAGATCAAGTTCAAAGCGTTAAAGGTTTTATTAAAAAAACCATTCGCAGCCCTCCGTCATTTTAGGAAGTAGAGTACTTAGTATTCGTGCTGTGTTTGTTGACCATAGTCAAGGCACAGTGTACGGTAGCTAAGTGATGTCTTCCTACACCGCATATGATGTGATTAGTTAGGAAAATCGCGTGACTTTGTTGACCTTAGTTAAGGGTCATGTGGGTGGGTCTAATTAATCACGAAATGACGGGTAGAACTTGACTAGTACTTATGATTTGTTGACCATAGTTAAGGTCATAGGTGCTAGGGGTAAAAACCTTTATCGGGAGTTTCAAGTGTTGAAATTTGCAATGAGATTGCATACCTTCTATATGATAGTTGGATCCCGATACCCACTGCGAGTAATTGTTACTCCTGGGACAGTTTTGCACTTTGCAATTAGTCGATCAAGTAGGTGTCTAGAAAGGTGTCAACGGGGTTACGCCTCTGGGAAAACGAGGTTTATTGTAATTAGGTCCGTGCGAAAGCACGGGAAACCTCTCTCAAAGTACCGACACTGGCCTGGCTGAAAGATTGGCGAACTTGTAGAGTGTAATTAATCCCGGCTAGTCTTTCCTTTTAGGGTTTGAAAGAAAATTTGATAAAAACAGTGGGAGCCATCCTGATTAGATAAAATAAATAACCAATCTAATCTTGCAAGAGCGCACGCAGAGTGTTTTCTTCTCTCTCTCTCCAGGTAGCGACCATATCACGCCTTAATCAAGATAATAATATGGATGTATTGACCGAACCCGCTTGTTATACTGAGCTGGGGAACGTTGGTCCCGCTCCAACTTATAATTGTTATAAGACAGAGCAGGAAATAGGGGAATACCAGAATTTCTATGCCGCCCAAACGAAGAAAGTGGATATGATGCATCTCCTTCGGGTGTGTTCATTATAAAGAACTGTTTCTCAGTGTCCTCTACGTCCTAGGTATTAGATACCGGATCAGGATCCCACAAATGTAATCCATTACATAGGGCTACAGAAAGGTAGAGAACTGAGTACGGGTGATAAGTTTCATGAGACAGAAAACGAGGCAAGTGTTGCAGCCAAGTCTGTTGGTCACTGTCATCCTGTATTACCAATACATTGATTCTGAACAAATGCTATTAGATAGCGAACCTGATATACAAAATCATATCAATCTCTTTATTTATTAAAGAAAGGATATAATTTTGTATTGTTGAATATTGTTTTGAACATTTCAAAAGTTGATCGGTTCAGGCACGTTATCTAAAAGCATTGACGTTCAAAATCAAACTACAGTTCCTAATATACGGAACACACACAAAAGGAAGAGTTCAGAAATGAACGAATCCTCTTGAGGCATTGTAGACTAGGTCATATTAATGCGACCCGACTGGCTAAAGTTACATTTAGAAGCATATTTAAATCAGTTTGAATTTACATCTTGTGAAACTTGCCATTCATGTCACAAAGATTAGATGACCATAGCTCTGTTTATTGGAAACAGAGAAAGAGTTAGTAAACTCTTGGGACTGATACATGATGATGTATGTAAGATCCCCTGTCTACACATGCCAAGACCGGTTCTTTGTATTTCATTACATTCTATGATAATCTCTCAAGATTCAAACATATGTTCCTGTTGAAACATAAGTCCGAACCTTTTGAGATATTCACAGAATATAAGTTGGAAATAGAGAACCAAAAACCGGGTATAAGTATTATGTCCTATGATAAGATCAGGGAGGAGAATACTTGTGCATAGAATTCCTGGACTATTCTAAAGGAGAATGAGATTCTCTCTCCGTATTACTCCTCTGAATATACCACAGCACAACGGTATATCGGGGCGGAGCAATCGCACCATATTAGATATGGTGTGCTCTTTGATGAGTATTACTGAGTTACCTATTTCCTTTTGGGGTTGTGCACTTGAGAAGCTGCATATCTATTGAATTGGGTTCGAATCAAATCAGTGCCTACCACTCCATATAAGATATGGTATGGAAAGAGCCTATCTCTTAAGTAAGTTAAGATTTGGGATTGTCCGGCCTATGTAAAAAGCAAAATCCGGACAAGATCGAGGCAAGGTCAGTTCTGTAGAACTGGAAAGGTTCCAGCTATACAAAACTGCAACTGATGATTTGATAGAACCAAAGGATTCAATAGTCTCCGATGAACCTCGGCCTCTCCGCCGATCTAGCAGGGTTCCTCACCTGCCTGAGAGATACTTCGGTTTCTCGATGACAGTGGGAGCGAGGATTGCATCATGAGATGATGACCCAACTAGTTTCGAGCTGGCCATCAAGAGTAGGGACTCTGTAAGAATGGCTGGATGCTTAGCGATCTGAGATGAATCCATGTACACCAACAAAGTATGGACTTTGGTTGCTATGTCTGAAGGGTTAAATCCCCATCAGGAGCAAGTATATCTTGAGAAGATTACTTGGTGTAGATGGAAAAGTTGAGACTTTCAAAGCTAGACATGTTAATGGTTTTCATCATCGACCAGGCGTGAATAATGATGAAACTTTTTCCAGGGACTATGCTTAAGTCCATCCAGATACTACTTGCCATTGCTACATACCATGACTACGATATCTGGTGGTTGGGTGTCATGACTGCTTTTCTAAATAATGATTTAGAAGAGAACGTCTATAAGAACACAGCCAGAAGGCTTCGTAAACAGTGGGAGCAGCGGAAACGTGTGCAAGTTTCTTTACAGGATAAAGCAGGCATCGCGGAGTTGGAACATCTGTTTTGATGTGGTAGTCAAAGAGTTTGACTTCATCAAAATGGTAGATGAACCTTGTATATACAAAACGGTAGTAGAGAGTAAGGTGATCATCCTCGTATTGTACGTGGACAACATACTCTTGATAGGAAAAGAGTTTCCTATACTACGCTCGGTCAATCTCCTCTTATCACAAGGATTCTCCAGTAGGATAAAGGTGATACCTCCTAAATTCAGGGATTTGGATCTATGAGATAGATCTAAATGGATGTTAGGATTCTCACTAGTTGTAGTGAGATGGTATCAGATGATCCTGGGGAGAATCACTGGAAAGGTTCCAGGGTGATAAGGACGACTGAATGTCAGTCGCAGGCATTGTCTTTACCCTTAGTGGAAGGACGGTATGTTGGAAGTGTTCCAAGCTAGATACCGTGGCAGACTAGACGATAAAGGCTGGTAACATCGCTATTAAAGATACTACCAAAGAGGCAGTTTGGGTGTATATTGGTTCATGAGATGAACTAGGTTCCTACCACTGTATGACAATAGAAGTGTGGTTTTTGCCCAGGAACCCCGGTCCCATCAGTGACCCAGACATATTCTGAGGCAGCATCACCTGATCATGGAGATAGTTGATCTCCAGGGTGATCGAGGTTAGGAGAGTAGACTCAGGGGACAACACGGCGGATCTACTCACAAAGGCTTTTTCCCAAAGAGAGACTTTTATGGGATGGTTGAGTATGTGATACTGCAACCACTGCTACAGATGGCCCTAAAGCAAGTGGGAGATTGTTAGTTATATGTATGCCCTAGAGGCCATTACTGTACATAGGATGTATATTGTAGTGGATGCTGGGACATATATAGATATGACTTTCTTGCTCGACATGATAGTATGCTATCTGGTTGCTCTTTATCTTAACATGTATACTTTCAGTCTCTCTGTTACATGTTGATAAAGCCCTTAGGATGTGTACTCGACTTCCAGGACTATGATGTAGATCATACTAGCGGGGCCTGGGTAGTCCATGAGTACATCCTTCAATGTTCCTAGTCGTGGGAATATCGAGACGGGGCATCGATATTACAGAGTAAGCTAGCGTATATCTTCTCGACCCATGTGATGGGCGATGGATGATCCCATATCCATTGGTGTTTGACATCAGAGATGGTATGCGGGTGCTCAGTTATGACTGGGTACACTGAACGGACTCGCCGAGAACTCCCAGATGGTATTATACCTCACGTCAGATGGCAGTTCTCTGGTGACACTGGTACAGCTTAGTCTGTTGACCCGAGATCGTCATAGAGTATTGTGTGTCTCCCACTGTGCTTTGATTTCCACCCTACCACGGCTCTACTGAGGCGTGCAAACAGGTGGTTTTTAGGTACAGTCCCGATTCACATGGAGGCAATGAGCGATAGGAGGGGATTCGTCTCTCCCGGTATTGGGGGTTGATGTTGCGCTATGCTCGACTGGCTATAACTGGAAATCCCCGGCCAGGGTTGCACTGATTTACTTGTAAGTGTTATCAGTAGTTTCATGCTTGTTATGGACCTTACATCGGCATGACTTATCAAGCTACTGGGGTCTGACGCTTACCACCCCTAGGCGAGATATGCGACATATCAGACGAACAGACTGGACTGTAAGTGTTGCTGGTTGGATTCACAGGAGTGTGAGCGGGCTTGCTCGTTGATCTTCTGATCGCTCAATACCCGGGTGGCCATTACGTTTAGCAGACCGCTTGCGGCTTGTGGGTGTTTGATATGATCATCACCTGCTACCGGAGTATTGACGAGTCTTTAGAGTCCTACATAGAGTTTTCCTGGCTCAAGCGAAACGAAATAGGAGCGCATATGAGATATGCATGGGACCGAGAATAATACCAGTATGTGATACTGTATTCTATTCTCGCGATTTGTATCATTGGACGGTTATATAAGATATAGCCGGCTTACCGAATCAAGTGTTGATTCGATACATTGATACACTTAATATTAGTCGGTTATATGCAGTATGACCGGATCATTAAATCAAGTGTTGATTTAATGATTTAATGTATAATTATATATTTGATATATTACTTTACATTAACTAGTATTTGTTCACTTAAGATGGATTTTCTCACTTGATTTGCACAAGTTGTATATATGATATATGTTTGTGCACTAGTTTGTATCATGTTTGATGATACATGCAAACTTGGGTTTATATTTGCTTTAAACCATGTTTAGGTTAATGGTTAGGTTTTTTTTTCTTTATTTATTTTTGGCAAGAAATAAAATGGTGGCTTGTTTTGTTTTACTCTTGAAGCTTCATGAAGCTTTGAAAGTCTTTACCATTTTGTTTCTTTCCTTAACCTAACCATTTACCTAAACCCTAGTTTATTCTCTACAAAGGTTAATCTCACCTATGGTTGCTAAATGATAGACTTCACTTGAATTTTCTTTTTGAAGATAATTCATTATTCATTTTCTTTTCTCCTTCTTCTTCTTCTTCATGAAGAGAAGAAAGCATTCTTGAAAATTTCCAAGTGAGAAATCCAATTCCAAAGTGAACCCACTTCCTATTTCTTCATCCTCTACCACTTGCCATGTAATAGAATGTGTTATCTTCATAAGTTTTATGACCAAGTGAAGATGGAGCTTGAGTTTGAGTTGCCTCGACGTAAATCATCTTCGGCATCGAAGTCAACGACCTAGCCCGATCATTTCTCCGATGAAACCGACAAGAGAGTCTGGGATTCCGATGATCGCAGCAGAGGGACGTCAACACGGTGCTAGAGAAGTGGAGGACCGGATCTACAAAGGTTGTAGTCACTTTCACTTGTAGTTAAGTTGTTAACTTGCTAGTTTTTCGCCTTACCTCTAGTTAACGATCTAGCATTAGGGTTCTTTGGCACATGAAAAATTTGATTTTGGCATGGTTGATCAGTTGTAGAACCTCATGAGTGTGCCTAGGAACCCTACATGATTAAGCAATTTTTGATTCAAAATAGGCACAGGAAATTAAACTCCCCGAGAGCAATGCTCTACATACAGGAGTGACACCCATCAAAATCAGTTATAATAGGAATTTAAAGAAATCCCCCGAGAACATTGAGAGCTTTGCTATGAAAAGATGATATAATTCATCGAAAAATAAAGATGATATAATTCATCAAAAAAAAATCCCATTTTTAATCTTCGAAGATTCATGAAAAACTCTTAAGAGTTCTGCTATATGATTTAAAAGGAGCAAAGCTCCATTAATGAATCAAGAAATTATAAATAAAATCCTTTTAGAGAGTAAAAGCTCTATTATTGGAACCCTAAAATGGTTCTCTTTAGATCAAAGATCTATTAAGAGCAAAGCTCTATTAATGGGTAAAACCCTGATTTCTTAAAAGTTTTAAACTATACCTAAGTTTTAACAGAGTTTCACTCTTGAAAAAGTTCTTAAAGCTTAAGAGCAATGCTCTGAATAAGAAATAAAATTCTTGAAGGAGATGATAATCATCTGAGGACTAAGGATCCTATTTATAGGCGCTAAAGCGCCTCCTCAAATTCTGAGTTGATCCAAGGGCTCAGATGTTGCCACCGCTGCACCCACGTGTGCGCCACGTGAGCGCAACGGTGGGGGGGCATTTGTTTCCCCAATCAGAGCAAAGTTCTGTTCAACTTCCAAGGCTGGAAATGAAGCAACGCTTATGTTACCACCAATCAGAGCAAAGCTCTGTTCGAATTTCAAAATTCAAAAGGTGAAGCAATGCTTCAGATCCCTTGCGCTGCGCACAGAGTGCCACGTGTCAAAAGCAGACACGCCAGTGCAAGGAGTGCTGCGCCCAAGGCAGCGCACCCCCAATCAGAGCAAGGCTCTGTTTTAAAATTCAAATTTTAAATAAAGGAAGCAACGCTTCAGATAACTTGCGCTCTGCGCTGCGCGACACGTGTCAGCGCAGGTGCGCTGCGCTCTGCGCTGCGCGACACTTGTCAAGCGCAGGTGCGCTAGTGCAGAGCGCAGCATGCGCTAGCGCAGTTGCGCTGCGCTCTACGCTGCGTGACACGTGTCAAGCACAGGTGCGCTGGCGCCAATTGCGCCAGCACTTGAGTTTAAATAATAAATTATTTAATTAATCAGAATTAAAATTCTAGAAAGATCTTTTCAACCTTATTAAAATAAGAAGATTATCTTCTATAAAACAGAGGCCTTAGGATCAAAGATCCAACGGTGGGGAAATATCCCCAGATCAATCAGAGAAAGATCTCTGTAACTAATCTAACAAACCAATTGGCCCTATATAAAGGCCCCTAAACTCCAAGTCTCAGATATACAGAGATAGAAAAAAGGAAGAACTCTGAAAAATTTGAAAGGCAAGCCTTTAAAGAAAGAAGATCATTTTCTTCAAGGTAAAAAATTAAATTCTTGGAAGAACAGAGATGAAAACACCTCATAAAAAGAAGAATTTCTTCTAAAAAGATCAAAGATCTAAGAACAAGATCAAGATCTTCAATATAAAAAAGAAAAAGATCATAAAGATCCAATCATAAACGATTAAAGAAGTAATTTACTTCATTCTTAGATCTTTTGATCTATATAAAGGCCCAGCCTATTAATGAACCATTGGTTCTTGAATCTTGAGGTAGAACCTCTTTAGAACAAGAAAAACTTGTTTCTTTGATCTGAATTGGACTTTTGATTTGCACTTTTGCGCAGCCTTGCACTCTTGATTTGCACTTTTGCGCTCTTGATTTGCACTTTTGCGCTCCTTGGATTAGCGCAAGTCACCAGAGCGCACCACGTGTCAATCACAGACACAATCTGCGCCTTGCGCTCCTAAATATAGCGCACTGCGCTCTTGGATCGGCGTCCTGCACCAGAGCGCGCCACGTGTCAATCACAGACACAATCTGCGCCTTGCGCTCCTAAATATAGCGCACTGCGCTCTTGGATTGGCGCACTGCACCAGAGCGCGCCACGTGTCAGCAGCGCACTAGCGCAGCGCACTGGCGCAGCGCACTGCACTAACAGACTTGCGCTTAGCAGAGCGCGACACATGTCACCTGCACATGCGCTAGCGCCTTGCGCTCTTTAATTGGCGCAAAGCGCCTGACAAGCCACATGGTGCACTGTCAGACCACTATAAATGTTGTGCATTATTTAAAAGGGCAGAGCCCAAGTAAAGGTCCAACAGACCAAATATAAATGCTATGCATTTAATTACAGAGCCCAATGTTGTGCATTATAAAAGGGCCGAGCCCAAATAAAAGCTCAACAGCCAGAACAACAAAATGTTCAACTCATATTAACTGAGCCCATATGCTCATAAACCTTCAAACAGGATTTAGTCTCAAATTGGACTATAAATCTCCCAACCAACTTTGGTTCAAGGGTACATTTCTGAACTCCTCTGATATATGTCGTTGTAATCCTTCTACGTCGTCAGAGAGGTGACGGGTCCCGACGGCCATACATTCCATGGACCACCATGTCCTTAAACCGGCAATCGACCGCAAAGTCTCTAAACTAAACAATAGAGTCTAAATGCTCTCTTGTCGGATCTAAACTATCCCGTTAAGTCGATCTTAGTCTTAAATTAGACTAACGTGTCCTTAACAAACGTTTAAGTTGATCTTAGTCTCAAATAAGGCTAACGTATCCTTAAACCAAAACCCCAAACCCAAATCTAAGAAAATACGGATTTGGACTAATCCACGTCCTACGGGCGACGGTATAACTTAGTCTCCGTATACAATCCACGGGAAACCACAAACAAAACAAACACCCATGACACGAAGTGACCATCTGGAGAAGGAGAAAGTTGTTACCGCGATGCGGTAGCGTAATTAACTGCAGGGGCTTGCGCCTGCAGGGAAGAGCGTCCCCATAATCAAAAACCCCTCGAACGAGGGGGAATCTGACGAAGTCTGCTATATCGGTCGCATCCGTTTAAACCTTCGATACATGGTGCCAAAAATCAACTTGGCATCTTCGGAGAGGTGGACGGATAGCACCAATTAGCATCTGCCCCGAATTTCAGGCAAGGCGTCATGTCTTGCGCCGTCCTTCGGAGGGGAACAACTTGTAAGTCCTCTTGACTTATAAGGAGAAAACACTCTTGTAAGATCCTTACGACTTATAAGAGAACACACACTTAAGAATCCTCACGATTCCTAAGGAAAAATCACACCTATGAGATCCTCACGACTCGTAGGGAGAAACATCTTTATGAGACCCTTACGGCTCATGAAGTCAGAAACCTTAGTAGACAGGATCCTAACCCTGTTTGCTAAGCCACCATTGTTCGACATCGACAGAGACAAATGATGAGTCGCTCCTGGCAATGTCCCAGTGGTAGCGATGCTGATGCCTAAATCGGTATCAAATTCCAAGTCCTTTCACGGCAAATGATGATTCGCTCCTGGCAATATTCCAGTCGCAGCGATGCTGATGCTAAGATTGGTATCAGATCCCAAGTTCTATACTCGCGGCGAAAAGTCAGCGAGCCATAAATGCATATGAAATAGCCGAAATGATTGGGCAACTCGCAATAAAAAGCAGAGAGTAAAAAGAAAAAATAGCCGAAATTATTGGGCACCGCGATAAAAAAAAAGCCGAAATGATTGGGCAATCGCGACTTTCGTGATATAAAAAGCTGAAATGATAGCGCATCGCGGAAAAAAAATGAAATGAAACTTTTTTCCCTAAATGCGAGTCCATACTGACCCCTGTATACAATCCATGGGCATAAACGAAGAGGGAACCACGTTCCCCGACAGACTCTGTCAAAGAGAGAGCCGGATCTCAACGGCAACATCTTCATCCCAGAAGACCAACAATGGCGTTCTTCCTCATTCCAACTGGATGCAGACGCAACACCACCAATCGGAGCCACGGCAAGGTCCCTGGTTCCAAGACTCTACGATTCACAGACAACCTAGAGTCAACCCTTATACCGCAGAAAGCGGAAATACATCATCTAAATGACCCCGTCGCAGAAATATGTCATCCAGTGACCCCGTCGCCGAAATACGTCATCCAATGACCCCGTCTCGGAAGTACGTCAGCCAACCCCAGGGAAATCAGCGTACTGGGCGAAATATCTCGACTCATGGAAATCAGCGTCCTTGACGAGAATCTCTCGATTCGCGTCGACCCACAAGGATATTAGTGTCTTTGCAGGAATCTCTCGATTCGTCTCAACCCCAGGGAAATCAGTATCCTTAGCAAAATATCTCGATTCAGGGAAATCAGCGTCCTTGACGAGAACCTCTCGATTCGCGTCGACCCGCAAGGAAATCAGTGTCTTTGCAGGAATCTCTCGATTCTTCTCGACTTCAGGGAAATCAGTGTCCTTGGCAAAATATCTCGATTCAGGGAAATCAGCTTCCTTGACGAGAACCCCTCGATTCGCGTCGACCCGCAAGGAAATCAGTGTCTTTGCAGGAATCTCTCGATTCGTCTCGACTTTAGGGAAATCAGTGTTCTTGGCAAATACCTCGATTCAGGGAAATCAGCGTCCTTGACGAGAACCTCTCGATTCATTTCGACCCGCAGGAAAATCAGTGTCTTTACAGGAATCTCTCGATTCGTCTCGACCCCCAGTGAAATCAGTGTCCTTAGCAAATACCTCGATTCAGGGAAATCAGCATCCTTGACGAGAACCTCTCGATTCGTTTCGACCCGCAAGGAAATCAGTGTCTTTGTAGGAATCTCTCGATTCGTCTCGACTTCAGGGAAATCAGTGTCCTTGGAAAATACCTCGATTCAGGGAAATCAGCGTCCTTGACGAAAACCTCTAGATTCGTTTCGACCCGCAGGGAAATCAGTGTCTTTGCAGGAAAATCTCGATTCGTCTCAACCCCAGGGAAATCAGTGTCCTTGGCAAAAACCTCTCGATTCAGGGAAATCGGTGTCCTTAGCGAGAATCTCTCGATTCGTTTTGACTCGCAAGGAAATCAGTGTCTTTGTGAGAATCTCTCGATTCGTCTCGACCTGCAGGGAAATTAGTGTCCTCGCGCATGAAAGGAAAATTCTCTTGTGAGATCCTTACGACTCTTAAGAGAAAACGCACTTAGGAGTCCTCACGACCCCTAAGGAGAAAATACACCTGTGGGATCTTCTCAACCCGTAGGGAGAAAACTCTTTATGAGACCCTCATAGCTCATAAAGTTGAAAAGTCTTAGGTGGCAGATCCTAACCATGTCTCCTAAGCCACCATTTCCCTGCAAGGAGGTCAAGATGGACTATCTATGGGCCACACTCTCCGAAGTCGAACATCGATAAGGAGGGAAACAACCACTTACGAGTCCTCTCGACTTGTAAGGGTGAAAATTCTCTTGCGAGATCCTTACGAATCTCAAGAGAAAGCGCACTTAGGAATCCTCACGACTCCTAAGGAGAAAATTCACCTACGAGATCCTCACGACTCATAAGGAGAAAATTCTTTATGAGACCCTCACGGCTCAGAAAGTTAGAAAGTCCTAGCTGGCAGATCCTAACTCTGTCTCCTAAGCCATCGCTACCCTATAAAGAGTTCAAGACGAACTGTTATTTATTATCTACAAGCCACACTTGCCAAAATTACATGCCATCGAAAATGAGGTGCTACTCAAGAGTACGCAAACTGCTTTTCACCAAGTCAAAACAAAAAGGCATAACCCATAGACGTCAATCACATATTATGCAAGGCAATAAGGAGAACATTTAATTTACATCTAATTGGGCGTCCGAAGCGTACCCACTCATGTATGTGCGAAAAGGATAAAATAAACGCATGGAAAGGAAAAATTTTCTATTCATACCTCAGAAAGTTCTTACATTGATGAATACAGTAAAGAAAAGCATCATTAAAATGTTTACAGTGGTAAAACATTGAATCCGGGACACGGATTGAGAAATTCAAAAGTGAGGCCGTCTAAAATGTTTCTGGTCTCTCTGACCATTCTCGTGTGCATCCTTTCACGATCGCAAGCGTCAGGATCTTCGCTGATGTCCTCCGCCCTCTGATAAGCATCGATTATCGTCGTCTATTGGAAAGTTTGATGCAAAATATCAATGAGATTATCTCGCCGCTTCTTCGAGATCAGACCCATCAGATACACTGAGTGCACCTTATCTTCAGCGTCATCCAGTGCATTAAGCGGCATGGCTTCATAAAATCCAGGAAGTGCTCCCCAAATTGCTCTCATTATAATCTTCAAAAGAGCGGAGCGACGAGAAAGTAGTCGACCATTGTGTGCATTAAAACGATTCATAATTTCAGTGCATTGGGCGTTTGTAAACTCCTGGTTTTGACAACGGCCTTGTGCTCGAATGTCCTCATAAGAAATGATTTCGTCAAGACAGTACAGATGAGCGGCCATAGCGCCTGAAAATGAAAATCAGTGAGAGTTTAGTGGACAGACTGATCAAGAAAATGCTTATTGAAACAACCACGGGGATTTAAAACAACTTTTGATATCCGCATGAAGAAAACAAGTGCTGATTAAGACACCCAACAAATGCAAATTTGTGCAATTAAGGAGGGAATCCTAAAAGGATTCTCATTTAATGAGAGACTCCTCGGGTCAAGGAGTTAGACTCCTCAAGAGCAATGCTCTGCAGATAGGAGTGACATCTGTCGACTCTAATTATGAGGGAGTAAAAATTCCCCCAAATTTTTTTTAAAGAGCTATGCTCTGCGAAGAAGATGGAACAATCCATCAAAAACCCTAAAAGCAAACCTTTTTACAGAAGTTAAAGACTTCAGGATCTTTAAGATCTGTAAAGTGAACTCTAAGAGTTCTTCGTTAATGGGTTAAAGGAACCCTAAAAAGGATTTCTTTTTCTGATCCATGATCTAAGAAGAGCAAAGCTCTGGTTTTTAATTAACAGATTGAGAAACCTTAAAAATCGTTAAGATCTATGATCTAAGTAGAGCAAGCTCTGTTAATGGGTTTAAATCTTACCAAAAAAATTGACAGAGTCTTAACTCTAAAGGAGTTTTATGAGGCAGAGAGCTTGGCTCTGAAAGAGAATAAAATTCTCAGAAACCAAGAAAGCAAGAAGATGAACAGAGGTCATCTCAAAGGGGCCAAAGACCCTATTTATAGGCGCTGGAAGTCGATCCAAGTTCCCAGACAATCTAACGGTGGAAAGGCTGCCACCGTTGCACTCACGTGTAAGCCACGTGAGCGCAACGGTGGGGGGCATTTGTTTCCCCCAATCAGAGAAAAGCTCTGTTCAAATTTTGAAATTTGAAATGAACCAGCGCAAAGAGTCAAAGCACGAGAGCGCCAGCGCTAAGAGTCAAAGACGCTAAGACAGCGCTCATGTGCAAAGCACGAGAGCGCTAGTGCCAGGAGCGCTGGCGCTAAGAGTCAAAGAATCCGAGGCAGCGCTCACATGCAAAGCATGAGAGCGCCAGCGCCAAGTGCGCCAGCGCTCACGTGCAAATCACGAGAGCGCTCGTGCCATGTGCGCCAGCGCTGAAAGTCAAAGACTCTGAAGCAGCGCTCACGTGCGAGGTACGAGAGCGCCACGCGCTAGAACTAAATTTTCTCCACCGTTGGATCAAAGATCCAACGAAGATGATAAATTATCAAATTACCAGAATAAAATTCTGTTGAGGGAATACTCCTCAAATCTTTCCAAACAGGAAAGATTGTGCTCTGTAAATCAGAGCACAATTGGATTAAAGATCCAATAGTGATTAAAAATCACCAAGATACAGAATAAGTTCTGTATGGGAAAATATTTCCCCAATATTGTTGAAAATATTTTCCCAATCTTTTTAAAAACAGAAGCCTCAGGATTAAAGATCCAACTGTCGGAAACATCCCTAAATCAATTAGAGAAAAGTTCTCCTTAACTGATTCAACAAATCAGTCTCCCCTATATAAAGGCCCCAAGACTTCAAGTCTTGGATCGAAGAAACTCGCCATAAGTTTCATACAGAGGAACCCCCACAAACTTTGAGAAATTTTAAAGAAAAGAGCAAGCTCTCGGAAGAAGAATTTCTTCAAGGTAAATAAAACAGAGAGATCAAAGCATCTTATCAAAGAAGAAGAATTTAGTTCTTTTTCTAGATCATAAATCTATAAGACAGAGGTCTTTCACAAGAGAGATCATAGTATCTCATCATAAAAAGGGAGCGAGAAGAACTTAGTTCTCTTTAGATCACAGATCTATAAGACGAAGACAAATTCTTTCACAAAAACATAAGAGATTGTAACATCTCTTATAAAATAAGAACCTTGCTCTTAGAGCCATGAGACAAACTCTCTTATAAAAGAGAACTTAATTCTCAGAGCACAAAATTGATCAAGAGCGCTCTGCACTCATCGGCTAGCGCTCAGCGCCAAGCACGCCACGTGCTCCTCACGTGTGCGCTATTTCATAGATAGCGCTCTGCACTCATTGGCTGGCGCTCAGCGTCAAGCGCGCCACATGCTCCTCACGTGTGCGCTACTTCATAAGAAGCGTCGTAGCGCTCCAAATTTGGCGCTCAGCGCCAAGCACGCTACGTGCTCCTCACGTGTGCGCTACTTCATAAGAAGCGCCTTAGCGCTCCAAATCTGGCGTTCAGCGCCAAGTGCGCCATGTGCTCCTCACATGTGCGCTATTTCACAAGAAGTGCTTTGCACTCATTGACTGGTGCTAAGAGCTAAGCGCGCCACGTGCTCCGCACGTGTGCGCTATCTCACAGAAAGTGCTTTAGTGCTCAAAGTCTGGCGCTCAGCGCCAAGCGCGCCATGTGCTCCTCACGTGGGCGCTGAGGGAACATAAACTGTTCTTTAAATAAAGCCCCAAATCCATAATGAGGGCTCAACACTCAATAAAAGACAAAAAGGTTGTCAGAACCCAAACCAATGCTCAGCATTGTTAAATGAAAATGGACCGGGCCTAATTAAATATTCAACATTTTAACTGAGTGGGCCAAGCCCAAGTTGGCCATACACCCCTAATTCAGATTAATTGAGCCCATATGCTCATAAATCTTTTTAACTGATCTTAGTCCCAAACTTGACTACAGATCTCCCAACCAACATTGGTTCAAGGGTACATCTTTTCATACCTCTGATATATGTCGTTGTAATTCTTCAACGTCTTCAGAGAGATGGAGGGTCCCAATAACCAATAACTTTTGGCGCATCCCCAAACAGTTGAAGCAAAACCACATAGACTATGACGTCTTTAAACTGGACTATGATGTCCTTAAACTTTATGGACTATGATGTCCTTAAACTCCGTGGACTATAATGTCCATAAACTTATGGACCGCAATGTCCCTAAACTAAAATAATAGAGCCCAAATGCTCTTTTGTTGGATCTAAATGATCCTGTTAAGTAGATCTTAGTCAAAAATTAGACTAATGTATCCTTAACAAACCTTTAAGTTGATCTTGATCTTAATGAGATTAATGATCCTTAAACCCAACCCAAAACCAAATCTATGAAAATACGGATTTGGACTAATCCACGCCCTACGGACGACAACATAAATTAGTCTCCGTATACAATCCATGGGCAACCAAAAATAAAACAAACACACATGACACGAAGTGACCATCTAGAGAAAGAGAAAGTGGTGACCGCGATGCGGTAGCGTAATTAACTGCAAGGGCTTACACCTGCAGGGAAGAGAGTCCCCACAATCAAAAAGCCTCACAAACGAGAGGGAATCTGACGAAGTGTGCTACATCGGCCGCATCCGTCTAAACCTCCGATATATGATGCCATATATCAACTTGGCATCTTCGGAGTGGTGGACGGATAAAACCTGTTAGGTTCTTAGGCACTAGAACAAGGTTCTACAAGGTATCAAACATGCCATATTTATAATTTACAAGTGCCAAACAACCTAAGTAAGGATCTATGTTAGAGAATTAGGGTTATAAACAACAAGTAAACAACTTTACTTCTAAGTGAATGAGGAATACAACCTTTGTAGACCGGTCCTTCACTTCTATAGCTCCGTGTAGTAGTCCCTTCGCTGCGAGTGAAGATCTCCCGAACTCAAGTATGGGTTCCCTTGGAGAAATGAACAAGCTTGCTCAAAGTCTTTGAGGCCGAAGATGATCTACGTCGAGGAGACTCAAACCCAAGCTACCTCTTCACTTGGTGATGAACTTTGTGAAGAAAACACCCTAAACTAAATAGCAAGTAGTAGAGGATGATGAAGTAGGAAATGGGCTCACTTTAGATTTTATTTTCTTATAATATTTTGTCACCATTTTTGAAAGCTAGAAAGCTTTCATGAGGAAGAAGAAGATGAAAATGATCAAGATGAGAAAATGAAAACTAATGAGGTGAGAATAGCAACCATGGGTGAGTTAGTGTCATATACTAACCTTTGTAGAGACATAACCATGGTTTAAGCTAATGGTTTGGTTAATAAATATCTTTAGTAAAACAAAACAAGTGGACTTGGTCAATGGTAATATCTAAGCTTCATGAAGCTTCATGCCATGACAAAATGCCACCAATTTTGAATTACAAAATAAATTAAAACCCTAACCATTATCTTAAGTATGGTGTAAGTCATACACACACCCAAGTTTGCATTTATCATCAAGCATGACACAAACATGTACACAAGTATATATCACATATATACTTAATATATAATCAAGTGAGAAAAGCAATCTTAAGTGAGCCAATACTAGTTAATGTAAAGTAATATATCAAATATATAATTATACATTAAATCACTAAATCAACACTTGATTTAATGATCCGGTCATATCACATATAACCGACTAATATCATGTGTATCAATTTATCGAATCAACACTTGATTCGATAACCCGGCTATATCGTATATAACTGACCGATGATACAAATCGCGAGTATAGAATACGGTATCACATACTAGTATTTTTCTCAGTCCTGCACATATCACATATGTTCTCCTACTCCATTTTTCCTGAGCTAGGAAACCTCTGTGTAGGACTCTAAAGACTTGTCAATACACCGGCAGTAGGTGATGATCTTATCAAACACCCACAAGCCGCAAGAGACGTGCAAAGCGTAACGGCCACCCGGATATTGAGCGATCAGAAGATCAACAAGAAAGCTACTCATACTCCTGTGAATCCAATCAGTAACACTACCGTACAGTCCGGTCTGTTCGTTTGATATGTCGCATATCTCGCCTAGGGGTGGTAAGCGTCAGACCCCAATATCTTGATAAGTCATGCTAATGTAAGGTCCATAACGGGCGTGAAACTACTGATAACACTTACCAGTAAATCACATCTTCCATGGCCAGGGATTTCAGTTATGGCCAATCGAGTATAGCGCAACATCAACCCCCAATACCGAGAGAGACGAATCCCCTCCTATCGCTCATTGCCTCCATGTGACTCGGGACTATACCCAAAAACCACATGTTTGCATGACTCAGTAGAGCCATGGTAGGGTAGAAATCAATGCACAGTGGGAGACACACAGGACTCTATGACGATCTCGGATCGACAGACTAACCTGTACTAGTGTCACCAGAGAACTGCCATCTGACATGAGGTATAATACCATCTGGGAGTTCTCGGCGAGTCCGTCCAGTGTACCCAGTCTCCACTGAGCACCCGTATACCATCTCTGATGTCGAACACCAATAGATATGGGATCATCCATCGCCCATCTCTATGGGTCGAGAAGCTATACGCTAGTTTACTCTGATATATCGATGCCCCGTCTCGATACACCCACGACTAGGGACATTAAAGGATGTACTCACAGACTACTTTTGTCCCACTAGTATGATCTCCATCATAATCTAGGTAGTCAAGTATGCATCCTAAGGGCTTTACCAACATGTAACAGAGAGACAATCAGTGTACATGTTAAGATAAAGAGTAAGCAGATAGCATACTATCATGTCGATCAAGAAAGTCCTCCCTATATATGTCCAAGCATCCACTACAATGTACATCTCCTGTACAGTAATGAGCTCTAGGGCATACATATAACTAACAGTCTCCTACTTGCACTAGGGCCATGATATAGCAGTGGTTGTAGTATCTCATACTCAACCATCCCATAAAAGTCTCTCTCTGGGAAAAGGCCTTTGTGAGTGGATTCTCCGTGTTGTCTGATCGCACGCTTTTGGCGGGTCGGATGTTCAAAGAATTAAAGTATAACCGCGATCAGGACGGTGTCGCTATGCAGCTAGCCGGTTGAGCACGGGTCGGTCCACAGGGAGATGGTGGTATTTTACCTTCTTGTCTTAGACGAGTCAATAAAGAATTTGTGTATGTTTGTTTCTAACCTATGTGTTTATTTGCAAGTATAAAGTTGTTAAGAAAAGATACGAGATTGTAAGCTAAGGAAATCCGTACTCAAAACCTTTGAGCCGATTCTTGACCAATTGAAGCTAGAGCAATCGGCAACAACGTGGATTAGGGGATTTGAGCGCGGTATTCGTGGAATCCGGCTTATTTACCCTTGTCCTTCCGTTCTTGTCTCTTGCTTTCGCCTCCGGCCAAACCGAACGCAACCGGTCGCGGTTAGGAATCACCGTTACCTTGTCAGGGTAGGGTGCCTAACGGAGCGCTTGCGTATGGTTTGAGCGGAGTTCAATGGAAAATAACGGGAAAAGGAAAAGAGAAAAGAAAATCTTTAACTTATAATCTCGTATTTCTTCTTAACAATAATAATTACAACATTCACAAAAAAGAACCAAAAAGAGAGAACAAAGAGAAGAAAAGATTACAAGTATTAAGTGCGTGAATTTAAGTGCATGAAATAAATTGCAAGAAAGAAAAGCAAGATAATAATAAGCAAGTAATAAAAAGCGATAAAAAGAACAAGAAACTAGGACTCAAGACAAGCATGTGATCAATAGCCAACCCTTAAACTTGCAAGCTCAATCAAGAGGTTGCAAGATCAAGGGAAGGGTAGAGAACGCATGTGAAATGAAGTGCTAATTCCATGAAAGAATACGACCCTTGAGATCAATAACTAACCCTTAACCATTCAAGCTCAATGAAGAGGTTGAATGATCAAGAGAAAACAAGAATCTCAAGGGGAAGAAGAAACACAAGAGAATGATACAAAAACCTCATCTTCATTAATCTCCCACTCAAAAAGCTCTCACTACAATTTTCATGGAAAAAGAATGAAGAAGAAGAAGAAAAAGAACTAAAACTACAAAAGAATGGAGAACAAAGAATGACCCTTGGCTTTGGCAAGTTCTGGGGTATTTATAGGCAGAGGGTTGAAGATCTAAGGCAACAATCTGCCCCCAAATAAGATTACCAAAAAGCCCCTGAAAAACGACAGAAAGAGGAGTATATAAGGCCGCGGATCCGCGGCCTGAACCCCATGTTGGCCGCGGATCCGCGGCCATCTTGGCGAGTTGGGTCGTGGGGTTTTGGTACTTTTCCTGGTTTGTTGTCCTCATTAGTGGGGTATATGACATTTCTCATAAACTCTTCACAATTATTCCAGAATTTCTGTTGAGGAAAGGTGGACTTTTGTGGATGCTTTTGTCATGATTGCCTCGAGCTCCGCGTAGATTTCTTGGAACTTGTTGTTGCCATTGAGCCTTGTGCATGAAGGTGACATTGATTTGACATTTTGTCTTCCTAAACTGGTATCTGGCAACATACGGATGACGAGCGGAGACCGTGTTTTCTCAGTGGTTGGCAGGAACCCGGATTTTGTCGTGTTTTCCATGAATTTCACCGTTTTAGAACCGAGAACCTGTATCCTGCAAATATGTAACAAACACGGATTAAAAGCACCTACCTATAAACAACCGAGCGTAAGAATGGGCGGTATAAAATGCAGTATTCTGTGATGAACAAATACCCCCAAACTTAACATTTGCTCGTCCCGAGCAAAACCAATTATTCACAAAAAATAAAATCCTAACCGCACTTTCGCAGGGAACGCGATTGCACTGAGCATGTGCAACAAGCCGTTAAACCTCTAGGTGTCCCTAGTAGGAGGAGTGTTTTCTCCTGAGGGTTTTCAGCGGATACTACCTACAAAATCCCGTCAAGCTAGTGTCATAAGTTAACGTCGATTCTACTCCTACTGTTTAGTATTTACGTTAGAAATTCTATCATCCTAAGTTAGAAATATCCAACCCTTATTTTTCACACCTCCTATCTATTTACCCTTAGATTATATACGTTCCAAAAAAGTTTAGAAAGATGTCGGTTCTCCTGAGTTTTCCTTCTAAAGCGTGGCCTCAAATCAGGGATTTTTATCAACTTTACAGAAAACACAAGTCTTATTCTTCATTTCTATCTCTTATTCAAACATCGATTGTATACCCCTACGTGTGTGTATATTTGCACCCCTACGCTCAAGAATTCAATTCAAGCTATAATACCCTTGCCCTAATACCTAATACTACTTCTTTTCATTAAGGATGGACGGATTTTCTCACACACCTTTCATGCGACTATTAATGCTTCTTGAGGCACTAACGACCGATTACTGAATGTGTGAGCTTTAAAGCGTAAATAGCAGTTTCCAGGTCTTGAATTTATTCTATTTTTCTTTTTCTTTTTTTTTCTTTTTCAAGACCGGATATATTTTTCAATATGCTCTTTTGGTGTTTAGCTTTAAATACCGTTTTTTCTTTCATACTAGGCTTTCAGGCAAGAGTATTTCTAGGTATCCTCTGCTATCCCAAGTTTCAAGGTGCGTGTAAGTGCAGTTTGTAGGGTATATACTTTCTAAATTTGAACTCAAGAAAAGAAACTATTTTTCAGACTTATCCTCCAGTAAAGCTTCAATAATTTCCCTTCATCTTGACTTAACTCAAGAGCTGAACTCAAGATTACCTATTTCTCAAAAAAACTGTAAGGACGTATACTTACCAAAGTTAGACAGAATGAGGGTTATTTTTAGGGTTTTCAATCCCTAAGCCTAGAATTTAGTTATTTCTAATATGTCAACTAAACTTTCGGAATAAAAATCTAAGTTACCCTATTAGCTAACTTGACGACAAAGTTTTTATATTTTTGGAAAATTTTCGATTTTTGTGGTTTTTTTAATAAGGTATGCAAATGCAAAATATACAAATGAATGCGAAGGAAGAAAGCTTACCGAGCACACCCCCAAACTTAAACTTGACAGTGCCCTCACTGTCAGGCTACACTAAGAGGGTCAAAATTGCCGGCGCTCCCTAAAAACAAATTATATACAACAAAGAAAACCAAAAATATATACAAAAAACTGTCCCCCCCCCCAAACTTAAGTAAAACAGTGTTTCCACTGTTAAGCGTTGAAATTCAGGATTAGGGGGGAAAGAACAGTATCAAGCTATACAAGGCCTTACACAGGCCAAAAGTTAACACCAACCATTCAAAGATCTTATCGTGATAAAACAATGGCTGGTGAAAGAAGGTGTAGAGAAAAGAGATGGAGAATACGCGAGACCGTATGCAGATAGAAGTGGTATACGGTCTCGGTATATGAGAGGAAGAAGAATGGCGGAAGGGAAAAAGAAGTGGAATACGAACTTGAGGGTGCAAATGGAGTAAATAGATTAGCACAATTTGTGATGACCGATGTGTGAAAAGTGATTGTGCTAATATATTTACTCGTCGAGAAATGGGGTCAAATCCCTTAAGATTCGTGAGAAACCATGGGTACGCCGAACTTGGTAAACCAGACATACGAAATGAAAGTGAGACGGGTTCTTGCAAGGTCGGAACGATGGAAAGGATGGAGGGAAGTGGTTGAGGAAGGGTATCGGTTAAGGGTTCAGGAGAGTGTACACAGTCAGTGGAAGGAACAGGATGAATTGGAAAATCCGACTCATCATCTAGAACTGTTTCATCCTCAAAAATATCCTCAAAATTCTCCTCAAAGTTAAGCACATCCATGCATATTTCATCAATATCCAGACGCATATGGGGTTCGGGAAAAACAGTTAATGACTCGGGATGATGAATTGGAGAGGAAAACTCAGCCAAATCTGCGGGTTCATCATCCAAAATATTCCCAGTGTCAATATCCTCAATCAAGTGAAAATCTATATTCTCGGACACCTCAACAAAAGCATGGATACCAATCAATTCAGGTTCTAGAGTGGAGGTGTAGAGGTCAAGAGGTTTGGGTGTGGTTTCACTTGGCAAGGTCCCTTCACAATCTGGCAAATCAAATACTACAAAGTCGCACAACTCATTAAACATTCTATCTTCAATAGATAATTCATTTGGGACACTTGATAGACTTTCAACACAGGAGTTGTGGGATTCAAGTTGAAACGGGTAGGTTTGATTTGGAAGGGTATACAGCTCACTCTCTCTACTCAAATTCACAGCCTGTCCTACCGCCTCATCATACATTGGAAAATTTGGAGCTAGCTGGAAACTAGCTACCGGGTCAGTAGGTTGTATGAGAGCGGCCATGGACGCATTCAAATCCATCATCTGTTGGCTTGACGCTACCCTAAAATCTTCCAACGACTGTTCTTGACTAGACATTGGTTGTGAAGGGGTTTCAGGAAAAGATTCAAAGTTGTTTGGATACTGAAAACTCCCAAATGGCGGTTCTGATGCAATGTCTAGGGAAGGTGCAAAAGTAGGGTAGGATTGGTAGGAATTGAATGGCTGGACAGGAGCAGGATCAACATTTGGATAAGAATGTGAATGGAATTATTGATCCCTAGAATTTGAAGTGGTGAAAGGAGTGAAAGATCGGCTACGGGATTGTTCAATATGTTCAGCAATGGATATTGGTCTCGGGGTTACAACTGGATTTTCAAAAGGGGTATCAACACAAGAAGGGGTGAATGTTTGAAACGGATGATACGAAGTGGATTGCGGGGTCCAGTTGTTTGTCCTAGACGCGTCTATCCGATCTCTCAACGAAATTTTAGGCATGGATGGGTCGTTCGATGTTCGGCCAAAGCAAGAACCGTAAGAAGTTATGTCCGGTTGTGGATACCAAAGTTCGGCAAGAGTTTTGCGAGGTGGGGTACCCATGATATGAAGAGAGAAGGAAAGAAAGGAAGAGAAAAGGAGGGGAATTTTTTTTTATATATTTTTGTTTTTATTTTAGTTTATATATTAACAGAAGAATGAAATATACAAAAAAAGAATATGGACAAAAACAATCACGACACAAAAAATACCACACACCTAATCGTTCTAGGGTTCACCTAGGTAAACTAGACCTGCTCCAGAACTTGATTGTCGAAGTAAAACTGTGTCGAGAAACAGGCTCAAGATACACTGATCACGAGGCCAGGTAAGTGCAGAGATAAGGGGAGGTTTTCCAACGCTTTCGCGAAGTTCCTTAATTAAATAACCCTTTCTCTTTTGGCGGTTGCGCCGTTAACACTTTCCTAGACACCCCGTAAACAATATACCGTTAAGCAAGGTTCTAAACACAGTTAACTTCTCCTAGTGAGCGCGAAGTCCTTAAGGCTTAAAGTCTAGTTTCTTTTAAATTTTGTGCGGGTAAACGTTATGCGCAAGTTCGTGATTTGTGGGCCACGGAAAAGGTGATGAAATCCTTTACCGTATGTTGTGGGGTTCGCTTGCCCTTAAGTCCGTATTAATGTATGCAATGCGCAATTCAATAAAAATTCTATAAAGAATCAAAAAATCGTTTTTTAGTTTAAGCGCGGCACTGCAACAAATACGGGTTAGTCAATTTTTTTAGCGTTTGCTAGCGAACTTGCAAAGAATCCTGCAAAGAATAGTATATTGGATGCGTCGGATTTGAGAAGAAGGTGTTAGTAAAGCACGTACCGTTAAGTTTTTGGGTTAGGAAACCCCCGTTGAATCAAATCCGGTAAGCTTGAAAAGTTCGCTTGCGCGGGTCAAACTACCCGGATCTTTGGCACTGTACTTGCAATCACCTTAGCCTTGAATGTACACTTTGCTCCCCACAATCGCAGTTTGCAAATCTGCAAAAATCTGCACTCTTGCCCACAAAAAAAAAATGATCAAAAAAAAACAAAAAGAATTTTTTTATATATATATATACAAAAAGAATATTAACCCGAATAACAAGAAAGAAAATACGCTACCGTCTCCCCGGCAACGGCGCCATTTGATCGCACGCTTTTGGCGTGTCGGATGTTCAAAGAATTAAAGTATAACCGCGATCAGGACGGTGTCGCTATGCAGCTAGCCGGTTGAGCACGGGTCGGTCCATAGGGAGATGGTGGTATTTTACCTTCTTGTCTTAGACGAGTCAATAAAGAATTTGTGTATGTTTGTTTCTAACCTATGTGTTTATTTGCAAGTATAAAGTTGTTAAGAAAAGATACGAGATTGTAAGCTAAGGAAATCCGTACTCAAAACCTTTGAGCCGATTCTTAACCAATTGAAGCTAGAGCAATCGGCAACAACGTGGATTAGGGGATTTAAGCGCGGTATTCATGGAATCCGGCTTATTTACCCTTGTCTTTCCGTTCTTGTCTCTTGCTTTCGCCTCCGGCCAAACCGAACGCAACCGGTCGCGGTTAGGAATCACCGTTACCTTGTCAGGGTAGGGTGCCTAACGGAGCGCTTGCGTATGGTTTGGGCGGAGTTCAATGGAAAATAACGGGAAAAGGAAAAGAGAAAAGAAAATCTTTAACTTATAATCTCGTATTTCTTCTTAACAATAATAATTACAACATTCACAAAAAAGAACCAAAAAGAGAGAACAAAGAGAAGAAAAGATTACAAGTATTAAGTGCATGAATTTAAGTGCATGAAATAAATTGCAAGAAAGAAAAGCAAGATAATAATAAGCAAGTAATAAAAAGCGATAAAAAGAACAAGAAACTAGGACTCAAGACAAGCATGTGATCAATAGCCAACCCTTAAACTTGCAAGCTCAATCAAGAGGTTGCAAGATCAAGGGAAGGGTAGAGAACGCATGTGAAATGAAGTGCTAATTCCATGAAAGAATACGACCCTTGAGATCAATAACTAACCCTTAACCATTCAAGCTCAATGAAGAGGTTGAATGATCAAGAGAAAGCAAGAATCTCAAGGGGAAGAAGAAATACAAGAGAATGATACAAAAACCTCATCTTCATTAATCTCCCACTCAAAAAGCTCTCACTACAATTTTCATGGAAAAAGAATGAAGAAGAAGAAGAAAAAGAACTAAAACTACAAAAGAATGGAGAACAAAGAATGACCCTTGGCTTTGGCAAGTTCTGGGGTATTTATAGGCAGAGGGTTGAAGATCTAAGGCAACAATCTGCCCCCAAATAAGATTACCAAAAAGCCCCTGAAAAACGACAGAAAGAGGAGTATATAAGGCCGCGGATCCGCGGCCTGAACCCCATGTTGGCCGCGGATCCGCGGCCATCTTGGCGAGTTGGGTCGTGGGGTTTTGGTACTTTTCCTGGTTTGTTGTCCTCATTAGTGGGGTATATGACATTTCTCATAAACTCTTCACAATTATTCCAGAATTTCTGTTGAGGAAAGGTGGATTTTTGTGGATGCTTTTGTCATGATTGCCTCGAGCTCCGTGTAGATTTCTTGGAACTTGTTGTTGCCATTGAGACTTGTGCATGAAGGTGACATTGATTTGACATTTTGTCTTCCTAAACTGGTATCTGGCAACATACGGATGACGAGCGGAGACCGTGTTTTCTCAGTGGTTGGCAGGAACCCGGATTTTGTCGTGTTTTCCATGAATTTCACCGTTTTAGAACCGAGAACCTGTATCCTGCAAATATGTAACAAACACGGATTAAAAGCACCTACCTATAAACAACCGAGCGTAAGAATGGGCGGTATAAAATGCAGTATTCTGTGATGAACATTGTCCTCTAAGTCTACTCTCATAACCTCGATCTCCCTGGAGATCAACCATCTCCATGATCAGATGATACTGCCTTAGAATATGTCTGGGTCACTGATGGGACGGGGGATCCTAAGCTAAAGCCACAACTCTATTGTTACACAATGGTAGGAACGAAGTTCATCTCATGAACTTATATACACCCAGACTGCCTCTTTTGTAGTATCGTTGGTAGCGATGTATCCAGTTTTTATCGTCTAGTTTTCCACGGTATCTAGCTTGGAACTCTTCCAACATACCGTCCCTCTTTTGAGGGTAAAGACAATGCCTGTGACCGACATTCAGTCGACCTTACCATCCTGGAAGCTATCCAGCGATTCTCCCCAGGATCTATTGATACCATCTCACTACACCTCGTGAGAATCCTAACATCCATTTAGATCTATCTCATAGATCCAAAACCCAGGATTTAGGAGATATCACCTTGATCCTATATGGAGAATCAATGTGATAAGAAGAGATTGACCGAGCGTAGCATAGGAAACTCCTTCCCTATCAAGAGTATATCTTCCACGTACAATACGGGGAACACCACCATACTCCCTACTACCCTTTTGTATATACAAGGTTCATCTAATATTTTGATGAAGTCAAACTCTTTGACTGCCACATCAAAACAGATGTTCCAACTCCGCGATACCTGCTTTAACCCATAAAGCAATTTGCACACGTTTCCGCTGCTCCCACTGTCTACGAAGCCCTCTGGCTGTGTACTTATAGACGCTCTCTTCTAAATAATTATTTAGAAAAGCAGCTATGACACCCAACCACCAGATATCGTAGTCATGGTATGCAGCAATGGCAAGTAGGATCCGGACGGACTTAAGCATAGTCACTGGAGAAAAGTTTTCATCATAAACCATACCTGGTCGATGACGAGAATCTTTTACAACAAGTCTAGCTTTGAAAGTCTCAACTTTTCCATCTACACCAGGTAATCTTCTCAAGATATACTTGCTCCTGATGGGGATTTAACCCTTCAGATATAGCAACCAAAGTCCATACTTTGTTGGGGTACATAGATTCTGTAGGGTTCCTAGGCACACCCATGAGGTTCTACAAGTGATCAAACATGGCCAATTCAAAAATTTCCTATGTGCCACGTGACCCTAAGCAAGATCGTAACAAGAGGTATAGGCGAAACAAGCAAGTAAATAACTTTATTGCTAAAGGAAAGTGACTACAACCTTTGTAGATCCGGTCCTCCACTTCCTAGGCTCCATGATGACGTCCCTCCGCTGTACCTATCGGAATCCGGACTCTGGCGAAGGTTTCATCGGAGAAATGATCGGGCTAGGTCGTCGACTTCGATGCCGAAGATGATCTACGTCGAGGCAACTCAAGATCAAGCTCCAACTTCACCAAGTCTTGAAACATGTGAAGAAAACACCATATACTACATGGCAAGTGGTAGAGGATGAAGAAATAGGAAGTGGGTTCACTTTGGATTTGGATTTCTCACTCTTTTTCTCAAGTCACCATTGAAGGTAGCAAAGGTTTTCTTCATCTTGAAGAAGAAGAAGAAGAAGAAAGAATATGATAAGAATTATGAATAAATGGAAATAAAGTCATTCTTATCATTTTAGCAACCATGGTTAAGTATAGAGAATGAACTAGGGTTTAGTTGAATGGTTAGGGTTAAGGACAGAACAAAAATGGTGGACTTTTTCAAAGATGCTAGAAAAGCTTCATGAAGCTTCAAGCATAACAACAAAAGAAAGCCACCATTTCTCTTTGCCAAAAATAAATGAATAAATGAATAAGTGAAATGAAACCCTAACCATTCACTAAACATGGTTTAAGTCTTATACACACCCATGTTTGCATGTATCATCAAACATGATACAAACAAGTGCACAAAAATATATCACATATACAACTTATGCACATCAAGTGAGAAAATCCATCTAAAGTGAACAAATACTAGTTAATGCAAATTAATATATCAAATATATAATTATACATTAAATCATTAAATCAACACTTGATTTAACGATCCGGTCATATCGCATATGACCGACTAATATCCGATGTATCGACTTATCGGATCAATCCTCGATTCGATAACTAGGTTATATCGCATACAACCACTCGATACATTCATCGCGAGAATAGAATACGGTATCACATACACGCATTATTCTCGGTCCTGCACATATCTTATATGCGCTCCTATTTCATTTCGCTTGAGCCAGGAAAACTCTGTGTAGGACTCTAAAGACTCGTCAATACGCCGGCAGCAGGTGATGATCATATCAAACACCCATAAACCGCAAGCGGTCTACTAAACGTAACGGCCACCCGGGTATTGAGCGATCAGAAGATCGACGAGCAAGCCCGCTCACACTCTTATGAATCCAACCAGTAACACTTACCGTACAGTCTAGTCTGTTCGTCTGATATGTCGCATATCTCGCCTAGGGGTGGTAAACGTCAGACCCCAATAGCTCGATAAGTCATGCCGACGTAAGGTCCATAACATTTGTGAAATTACTGATAACTCTTACCAGTATATCACAGCAACCCTGGCCAGGGATTTCCTGTTATGGCCAGTCGAGCATAGCGCAACATCAACCCCTAATACCGGGAGAGACGAATCCCCTCCTATCGCTCATTGCCTCCATGTGAATCGGGACTGTACCTAAAAACCACCTGTTTGCACGCCTCAGTAGAGCCATGGTAGGATGGAAATCAAAGCACAGTGGTTGACACACAAGACTCTATGACGATCTCGGGTCAACAGACTAAGCTGCACCAGTGTCACCAGAGAACTGCCATCTGACGTGAGGTATAATACCATCTGGGAGTTCTCGGCGAGTCCGTTCAGTGTACCCAGTCTCCACTGAGCACCCGCATACCATCTCTGATGTCAAACACCAACGGATATGGGATCATCCTTCGCCCATCACATGGGTCGAGAAGATATACACTAGTCTACTCTGGAATATCGATGCCCCGTCTCGATATTCCCAAGACTAGGAACATTGAAGGATGTACTCATGGACTACCCAGGCCCCATTAGTATGATCTACATCATAGTCCTGGAAGTCGAGTACATATCCTAAGGGCTTTATCAACATGTAACAGAGAGACAGAAAGTATACATGTTAAGATAAAGAGCAACCGGATATCGTACTATCATGTCGAGCAAGAAAGTCCTACATATATATGACCCAGCATCCACTACAATATATATCCAATGTACAGTAATGGCCTCTAGGGCATACATATAACTAACAATCTCCCACTTGCACTAGGGCCATCTGTAGCAGTGGTTGCAGTATCACATACTCAACCATCCCATATAAGTCTCTCTCTGTGAAAAAGCCTTTGTGAGTGGATCCGCCGTGTTGTCCTCTGAGTCTACTCTCCTAACCTCGATCACCCAGGAGATCATCTATCTCTATGATCAGGTGATGCTGCCTCAGAATATGTCTGGGTCACTGATGGGACCAGGGTTCCAGGGCCAAAGCCACACTTCCATTGTCACACAATGGTAGGAACCTAGTTCATCTTATGAACCAATATACACCCAAACTGCCTCTTTGGTAGTATCTTTAATAGCGATGTTACCAGCCTTTATCGTCTAGTTTGCCACGGTATTTAGCTTGGAACTCTTCCAACATACCGTCCCTTTACTGAGGGTGAAGACAATGCCTGTGACTGACATTCAGTCGTCCTTATCACCCTGGAACACTTCCAGTGATTCTCCCCAGGATCGATTGATACTATCTTACTATAGCTAGTGAGAATCCTAACATCCATTTAGATCTATCTCGTGGACCCAAATCCCAGGATTTAGGAAGTATCATCTTTATCCTATATGGAGAATCCATGTGATAAGCGGAGATTGACTGTGCGTAGCATAGGAAACTCTTTTCTTATCAAGAGTATGTTGTCCACATACAATACGAGGATGACAACCTTACTCTCTACTACCTTTTTGTATATACAAGGTTCATCTACCATTTTGATGAAGTCAAACTCTTTGACTACCACATCAAAACAGATGTTCCAACTCCGCGATGCCTGCTTTATTATGTAAAGCAACTTGCATATGTTTCCGCTGCTCCCACTGTTTACGAAGCTCTCTGGCTGTGTTCTTATTGACGTTCTCTTCTAAATCATTATTTAGAAAAGTAGTCATGGCACCCAACCACCAGATATCGTAGTCATGGTATGTAGCAATGGCAAGTAGGATCTGAATGGACTTAAGCATAGTCCCTGAAAAGGTTTCATCATTATCCATGCCTGGTTAATGACGAAAAAGTTTAACAAGTCTAGCTTTGAAAGTCTCAACCTTTCCACCTACACCAAGTAATCTTCTCAAGATATACTTACTCCTGGTGGGGATTTAACCCTTCAGATATAGCAGCTAAAGTCCATACTTTGCTGGTGTACATGGATTCCATCTCTGATCGCTAAGCATCCAGCCATTCTAACAGAGTCCCTACTCTCGATGGCCTGCTCGAAACTGGTTGGGTCATCATCTCATGATGCATTCCTTGTTCCCACTGTCATCGAGAAACCGAGGTATCTCTCGGTCGGATGAGGAACCCTACCAGATCGGCGGAGAGGCTGAGGTTCGTCGGGAACTATTGAATCCTTTGGTTCTGTCAAATCATCAGCTGCAGTTTTGTATAGCTGGAACCTTTCCAATTCTACAGAACTGACCTTGCCTCAATTTTGTCCGGATTTTGCTTTAGACATAGGCCGGAAAATCCTAAATCTTAACTTACTTAAGAGATAGGCTCTTCCCATACCATATCTTAAATGGAGTGGTAGGCAGTGATCTGATTCGAACCTAATTCAATAGATATGCAGCTTCTCAAGTGCACAACCCCAAAAAGAAATAGGTAACTCAGTAGTACTCATCATAGAGTACACCATATCTAATACGGTGCGATTGCTCCGCCCTGATACACCGTTGTGCTGTGGTGTATTCGGAGAAGTAATACTGAGAGAGAATCTCATTTTCTTTTAGAATAGTCCAAGAATTCCATGCACAAGTATTCTCCTCCCTGATCTTATCATAGGACATAATACTTATACCCGTATTGGTTCTCTACTTCTAGCTTATATTCTGTGAATATCTCAAAAGGTTCGGACTTGTGTTTCAACAGGAACATATGACTGAATCTTGAGAGATCATCAGAGAATGTAGTGAAGTACAAAGAACCGGCCCTGGCATGTGTAGACAGGGGACCTTACATATATCATCATCTATCAGTCCCAAGAGTTTACTAACTCTTTCTCTGTTTCCAATGAACAGAGCTATGGTCATCTTATCTTTGTGACATGACTGGCAAGTTTCACAAGATGTAAATTCAAACTGATTTAAATATGCATCTAAACTGTAACTTCAGCCAGTCGGGTCGCATTGATATGACCTAGTCTACAATGCCTTAAGAAGGATTCGTTCATTTATGAACTCTTCTTCTTGTGTGTGTTCTGTATACTAGGAACTGTAGTTTGATTTAGAACGTCAATGCTTTTAGATAACGTGCCTGAACTGATCAACTTTTGATATAGGAAATGTTCAAAACATTATCCATCAATACAAAATTTTATCATTTCTTTAATAAATAATGAGATTGATATGATTTTGTATATCAGGTTCGGTATCTAATAGCATTTGTTTAGAATCAATGTATTGGTAATACAGGGTGACAGTAACCAACAGACTTGGCTGCAACACTTGCCCCGTTTTCTGTCTCATGAAACTTATCACCCGTTCTCAGTTTTTCTACCTTTTTATAGCCCTATGTAACAGATTACATATCTGGGATCCTGATCCGGTATCAAATACCCAGGATGCAGAGGATACTGAGAAACAGTTCTTTGTAATGAACATACCCGAAGGAGATGCATCATATGCACTTTCTTCGTTTGGGCGGCATAGGAATTCTGGTATTTCCCTATTTCCTGCTCTGTCTTATAACAATTATAAGTTAGAGCGGGACCAACGTTCCCCAGCTCAGTATAATAAGCGGGTTCGGTCAATATCCGTATTATTATCTTGATTAAGGCGTGATATGGTCGCTACCTGAAGAGAGAGAGAAGAAAACACTTTGCGTGCGCTCTTGCAAGATTAGATTGGTTATATATTTTATCTAATCAGGATGGCTTCCACTGTTTTTATCAAATCTTCCTTCAAACCTTAACAGGAAAGACTAGCCGGGATTAATTACACTCTACAAGTTCGCCAATTTTTCAGCCAGGCCAGTGTCGGTACTTTGAGGGAGGTTCCCCGTGCTTTCGCACGGACCTACTTATAGTAAATCTCGTTTTCCCAGAGGCGTAACCCCGTTGACACCTTTCTAGACACCTACTTGATCGGCTAATTGCAAAGTGCAAAACTCTCCCAGGAGTACCAATTACTCGCAGTGGGTATCGGGATCCAACTATCACATAGAAGGTATGCAATCTCATTGCAAATTTCAACACTTGAAACTCCTGATAATGATTTTTACCCCTAGCACTTATGACCTTAACTATGGTCAACAAATCATAAGTACTAGTCAAGTTCTACCCGTCATTTCGTGATTAATTAGACCCACCTACATGACCCTTAACTAAGGTCAACAAAGTCACGCGACTGTCCTAACTAATCGCATCATATGCGGTGTAGGAAGACATCACTTAGCTACCGTACACTGTGCCTTAACTAAGGTCAACAAACACAGCACGAATACTAAGTACTCTACTTCCTAAAATGACGGAGGGTTGCGAATGGTTTTTATGAAAACCTTTAACGCTTTGAACTTGATCTCGTTGCGGAATGAAATGTTTTTAAATGGAATGTTTTTGAGGCTTTTCTAGTTTTGCTAAAGGGGTCACTCCCGATGAAGGGATCGTCGGCCCTTTCCTCGTCGAATGAGGTGCGGGATATATCATATATATCACTGTGCAAAGAAGAAACTATAGAAGCAATCAAAATACAAACCGAGTGTTGTAGCATCTGCCAGTTATTGCTAAAGGAGTCACTCCCAGTGAAGGGATCTCGGTCCTTTCCTTATCGAATAAGGTGCAGGATGTTCTACAAGGAACACCGCGATGCAAAGCAAGAACTGTAGCTACCTGTTTTTATTTTGAAATTCGATTCCACAACATCATTTAGGTTTATTTTCTTTCATTAATCTCATTAATGAATATCCCATCATTTAAGTCCACCTAAACATCACTGATAAATATAACGTACGCTTATGCCATCCGCATTCGCCTCGATATCCCGTTTGCACCGTTAGGTTTGGTAACTAACGCCAGAGCGAGGCAGGGCTAGCGCGGGTGTAAAACATAAGCAACGTCTATATAATATATCATATATACTATATAATATAATATCTATCTGAACAAATCACATGATCACTTCACAGATAACGCAGCAGAAAATATCATATGAAATATTGGATATACTAGGACGTCCGTGTTTTTTAATACGAGCCAGTATAAAACACGGATTCCATGGTCGTGATGAATAGCCAACCCCACACCCCTAGACCCCTACGAGAGCGGCAAGCAACCCTACCAATTCTCGGGTTAGGAGACCCGGACTCGACTCCTCGAGATGGTCTCCCACTGGACCCTAGAACCCGGTTACTTGTGCTCCCCTCCTTGGGTCTATCCTAGTGCAGAAAAGTAAATAATATACAAACGGTGACATCATCCGCAACCTGGAAGTGCCCCAATAAAAGAATATTACATACAAGTTTTTACATGAATGAAAATGAAAAACACTCATCTCACATAAAACCCCCCGGCTATTCAAACACGACGATCCAATATAACATATCCAGCAACACATAACATCACATGTCATCAACGTAAGTAAATATACGCATCCTAATTGTCGTTGACATATAGCAACGAAACCGGCGATATCACATATTACACTTACGGTCACAGAAAAGAAAGTGTAAAACTACAACGGTTGGAATCTGCAACCTCCTTAGACATCGCATGCCTAAACCAATGAATTCCTTAGACATCACATGCCTAACAATTATAAACCCCGCATTTTAGTCTCATTATCGAAAACTCTTTTCAATATCAAGTCGGGCAATTCAACAAGATTCCCGACATCATGATCGAATGCTCGTCGCAAACTTTAGTAGGCAGCTGCACCCCTGACGCCGTCGACGAAGTGCACCAAGGCGGAACACCGCTGCCGCGAGCACCTGAACGGATGCTATCGGCGACGGGGTTCTCCTACAGTCACTTGGTCGGGGCTATGGAGTGAGGCTGTCTATTAAGTTTACCCGGTGAGTATCCGCGTACGCTACGTGATTGCGATGGACTTTTGATCACATCAAAATTCCGTGGCAACCGATCAAGTGAGACTAAACTGCTATGTTTATAACATTCATTCAGTTATCTCATAACTACTTATGAATTCTAAATGTTGTATCACATTCCGGGTAAATAGAAAATGTTAAACTTTCCGATCGAACAATCGAACACCCAAGTTTTCCCGAATAAGCTCAACACATGAAATAAGTTTAAAAACATTCACTTCGTGCCTCAGTACCAACGGTCCAGCCGTAGAAGGGTCAAGCCAACGCCTCACATGTGGCACGCCGTACTGCCCCAAACCCTAAGGTTCAAAGGGCAGTTCAAGACGGTCACATAATCGAGTTAAGGTTTGTTGTCTTCTAGAGGGACCATCGCGTTACTTGCACTACTTAGAACATCATTAAACTACAGAAAAATCCATTAATTGGAAATTTCCCGGCAGGGGAAAAAGTGGGTATTAATATCCGGTCGAACTTTTTAACATATTCTATAATTATCCGGAAAAGCACACAGACAAAATTAGACAATCTGATCGAAACACCGAGTCCCCAATACAACCCAGAAAACTCAAGTCTTGAGTGAGATTTAAAAATTCCCAGGAAACTCAGCAATGCAAGAAAGAAGTTACTGTGCAAAAAGTTTTGAATGAAGAGATTAACTGGCCGCGGAACCGCCGCATTAGCCATGCTAATGCCGCGGTTCCGCCGCGCTATGATCGAATCAGGGAAACGTGCTTCACAGTAATTCTTAAAAATTCCTGCTGATTTTTCTACATATTTTTAATTCTCAAAAATCCCCGAATTCAAAAAATGTACAGAGAGCATTTTTGGGTTAGGGTTTTGGTTCGATCGGACTTCTAACTCCGTCTACGCATCGCCTAAGGCTCTAGCTAGGCTCTGATAACACTGTAGGTCAGGCAGCAACCCCATCCAATGGGGTCGCGGTGGCACCAACGGGTCCCTCAGCGGCTACTTTTTACGCATGCCCCCTCGCGAGGACTACAACCCGCCGGAACACCTTCCGGTCTCGGGACACCCTGGGGGTAAGAACCTATACTTCGCCACACTGTCACACGGTGAGAACCCCCCAAAGGTCAACATCCAATGCCTAGTAGATCTGATACCGCTGTAGGGTTCCTAGGCACACCTATGAGGTTCTACAAGTGATCAAACATGGCCAATTCAAAAATTTCCTATGTGCCAAGTGACCCTAAGCAAGATCGTAACTAGAGGTATAGGCGAAACAAGCAAGTAAATAACTTTATTGCTAAAGGAAAGTGACTACAACCTTTGTAGATCCGGTCCTCCACTTCCTAGGCTCCGTGATGACGTCCCTCCGCTGTACCTATCGGAATCCGGACTCTGGCGAAGGTTTCGTCGGAGAAATGATCGGGCTAGATCGTCGACTTCGATGCCGAAGATGATCTACGTCGAGGCAACTCAAGATCAAGCTCCAACTTCACCAAGTCATGAAAATTGTGAAGAAAACACCCTATACTACATGGCAAGTGGTAGAGGATGAAGAAATAGGAAGTGGGTTCACTTTGGATTTGGATTTCTCACTCTTTTTCTCAAGTCACCATTGAAGGTAGCAAAGGTTTTCTTCATCTTGAAGAAGAAGAAGAAGAAGAAAGAATATGATAAGAATTATGAATAAATGGAAATAAAGTCATTCTTATCATTTTAGCAACCATGGTTAAGTGTAGAGAATGAACTAGGGTTTAGTTGAATGGTTAGGGTTAAGGACAAAACAAAAATGGTGGACTTTTTCAAAGATGCTAGAAAAGCTTCATGAAGCTTCAAGCATAACAACAAAAGAAAGCCACCATTTCTCTTTGCCAAAAATAAATGAATAAATGAATAAGTGAAATGAAACCCTAACCATTCACTAAACATGGTTTAAGTCTTATACACACCCATGTTTGCATGTATCATCAAACATGATACAAACAAGTGCACAAAAATATATCACATATACAACTTGTGCACATCAAGTGAGAAAATCCATCTAAAGTGAACAAATACTAGTTAATGCAAAGTAATATATCAAATATATAATTATACATTAAATCATTAAATCAACACTTGATTTAACGATCCGTTCATATCGCATATGACCGACTAATATCCGATGTATCGACTTATCGAATCAATCCTCGATTCGATAACTAGGTTATATCGCATACAACCACTCGATACATTCATCGCGAGAATAGAATACGGTATCACATACACACATTATTCTCGGTCCCGCACATATCTCATATGCGCTCCTATTTCATTTCGCTTGAGCCAGGAAAACTCTGTGTAGGACTCTAAAGACTCGTCAATACGTCGGCAGCAGGTGATGATCATATCAAACACCCAGAAGCCGCAAGCGGTCTGCTAAATGTAACGGCCACCCGGGTATTGAGCGATCAGAAGATCGACGAGCAAGCCCGCTCACAATCCTATGAATCCAACCAGTAACACTTACCGTACAGTCCGGTCTGTTCGTCTGATATGTCGCATATCTCGCCTAGGGGTGGTAAACGTCAGACCCCAATAGCTCGATAAGTCATGCCGACGTAAGGTCCATAACATTCGTGAAACTACTGATAACTCTTACCAGTATATCACAGCAACCCTGACCAGGGATTTCCTGTTATGGCCAGTCGAGCATAGCGCAACATCAACCCCTAATACCGGGAGAGACGAATCCCTTCCTATCGCTCATTGCCTCCATGTGAATCGGGACTGTACCCAAAAACCACCTGTTTGCACGACTCAGTAGAGCCGTGGTAGGGTGGAAATCAAAGCACAGTGGGAGACACACAAGACTCTATGACGATCTCGGGTCAACAGACTAAGCTGCACCAGTGTCACCAGAGAACTGCCATCTGACGTGATGTATAATACCATCTGGGAGTTCTCGGCGAGTCCGTTCAGTATACCCAGTCTCCACTGAGCACCCGCATACCATCTCTGATGTCAAACACCAATGGATATGGGATCATCCATCGCCCATCACATGGGTCGAGAAGATATACGCCAGTCTACTCTGGAATATCGATGCCCCGTCTCGATATTCCCACGACTAGGAACATTGAAGGATATACTCATGGACTACCCAGGCCCCACTAGTATGATCTGCATCATAGTCCTGGAAGTCGAGTACACATCCTAAGGGCTTTATCAACATGTAAGAGAGAGACAGAAAGTATACATGTTAAGATAAAGAGCAACCAGATAGCGTACTATCATATCGAGCAAGAAAGTCCTACCTATATATGACCCAGCATCCACTACAATATACATCCAATGTACAGTAATGGCCTCTAGGGCATACATATAACTAACAGATTCCATCTCAGATCATATAGCATCTAGCCATTCTCACAGAGTCCCCACTCCTGATGGCCTGCTCGAAACTAGTTGGGTCATCATCTCATGATGCAATCCTCGCTCCTACTGTCATAGAGAAAACCGAAGTATCTCTCAGGTGGGTGAGGAACCCTACCAGATCGGCGGAGAGGCTGAGGTTCGTCGGGTACTATTGAATCCCTCCGGTTCTACTAAATCACCAGCTGTAGTTTATATAGCTGGAACTCCTTCCAGTTCTACCTTATGACCACAAATTTGTTTCCAAAATAAATTCCTTTTTCTAAAAAGGTGGCATGCCGAGAAATAAAACACATTTTGTTCCTCGGTGTGGTAGAAGATATTCCCTTGCGAATGTTTGGGATATCCAACAAACTTCCACAGAACTGACCTTACCTTGAGCTTGTCCGGATTTTGCTTTTAGACATAGGCCGGACAACCCCAAATCTTAACTTACTTAAGACTTGGGCTCTTCCCATACCATATCCCATATGGAGTGGTAGGCACCTGATTTGGTTTGAATGCTATTCAATAGGTATGCAGTTTCATAAGTGCATAACCTCCAAAAGGAAATAGGTAACTCAGTAGTACTCATCCTAGAGCGCACCATATCTAATAGGGTAAGATTTCTCCGCCCCGATACACCGACGTGTTGTGGTGTATACGGAGGAGTAATGCTGAGAGAGGATCTTATTCTCCTTTAGAATAGTCAAGGATCTCCGTACCCAAGTATTCTCCTTCCTGATCACATCAAAGGATATAATACTTATACCCGTTTTGGTTCTCTACTTCAGACTTATATTCATTGAATTTCTCAAAAGATTCAGACTTTTGTTTAAACAGGAACATATGTGCGAATCTTGAGAGATCATCAGTGAATGTAATGAATGTAATGTTAGTTGTATGTATGCCCTAGAGGCCAGTATTGTACTGATGATGTATATTATATTGGATGCTTGGACATATATAGAGATGACTTTCTTGCTCGATATGATAGTATGCTATCTGGTTGCTCTTTATCTTAACATGTTTACTAGTCTCTTTAAACTGTCTTATAGTTACATGTTGATAAAGCCCTTAGGATGTGTACTTGACTACCTGAACTATGATGCAGATCATACTAGTGGGGACATGGTAGTCCATAAGTACATCCTTCAAGGTCCCTAGTCGTGGGTGTATCGAGACGGGGCATCGATATACCAGTGTAGACTAGCGTATACGCCTCTCGACCCATGAGATGGGCGATGGATGATCCCATATCCATTGGTGTTTGACATCAGAGATGGTATGCGGGTGCTCAGTGGAGACTGGGTACACTGGACGGACTCGCCGAGAACTCCCAGATGGTATTATACCTCACGTCAGATGGCAGTTCTCAGGTGACACTTGTGCAGGTTAGTCTGTAGACCCGAGATCGTCATAGAGTCTTGTGTGATTCCCACTGTGCTTTGATCTCCACCTTACCACGTCCATGAGGGCGTGCAAAACGGTGGTTTTTGGGTGCAGTCCCGAGTCACATGGAGACAATGAGCGATAGGAGGGGTTTCGTCTCTCCCGGTATTGGGGGTTGATGTTGCGCTGTGCTCGATTGGCCGTAACAGGGAAGTCCCTGGCCAGGGCTGATCAGAGATTTGCTGGTAAGTGTAACCAGTAATTTCTCGACCCATTATGAGCCTCACATCGGCACGACTTATCGGTTATTGGGGTCTGACATTTACCACCCCTAGACTTGATATGCGACATATCAGACAAACAGACCGGACTGTACGGTAAGTGTTACTGGTTGGATTCACAGGAGTGTGAACGGGCAAGCTCGTCAATCTTCTGATCGCTCAATACCCGGGTGGCCGTTACGTTTAGCAGACCGCTTGCAGCTTGTGGGTGATTGATATGATCATCATCTGCTGCCGGCGTATTGACGAGTCTTTAGAATCCTACACAGAGGTTTCCTGGCTCAAGCGAAACGAAATAGGGGCACATATGAGATATGTGCGGGACCGAGAATGATGCGTGTATGTGATACCGTATTTCATTCTCACGATGAATGTTTCGATTGGTTATATGCGATATAACCTAGTTATCGAATCAAAGATTGATTCGATAAGTCGATTCATTGGATACTAGTCGGTTATGTGCGACATGACCGGATCATTGAATCAAGTGTTGATTTAATGATTTAATGTATAATTATATATATTTGATATATTACTTTGCATTAACTAGTATTGGTTCACTTTAAAAGGATTTTCTCACTTGAAGTTCACAAGTTGTATATGTGATATACTTTTGTGCACTTGATTGTATCATGTTTGATGATACATATATACTTGGATTTGTGTAAAGACTTAAACCATGTTTAGTGAATGGTTAGGGTTTCATATTTTCACTTAATTATTTATATTTTCTTTTTTGAGAAATAGATAAAAGAAAATAAAATGGTTTCTTTTTATCATGAAGCTTGTTGAAGCTTCATGAAGCTTTGACTAAAGTGACCATTTTGTCTTCATGCTTAACCCTAACCATTCCCACTAACCATGGTCTATTCTCTACACCTAACCAAGGTTAGAAGATGATAAGTATTCATTTTATTATTCTTTTGATAGAACACTAATCATATTCTATCTTCTTTTTCATCTTCTTCTTCAAGAAAAAGCTTGCCACCATTAATGGCATCTTGAGCAAAAGTGTGAGAAATCCAATTCTAAAGTGAACCCACCTCCTATTTCTTCACCCTCTACCTCTTGCCAAGTAGTATAGGGTGTTTTCTTCACAAGTTTCACAACTTGGTGTAGTTGGAGCTTGATCTTGTGTAACCTCGACGTAGATCATCTTCGGTATCGTAGCCGACGACTTGTCCGCTCATTTCTCCGATGAAGCCGATGCAAGAGTCCGAGATCCGACTAGGACTGTGAGAGGACGTCTACGTGGAGCTAAGGAAGTGGAGAACCGGATCTACAAAGGTTGTAGCTTCTCACTTTTAGTTAAGATGTTAACTAGCTTAATGTTTCGCCTAAAATTCTAGTCGACGATCCGTATTAGGGTTTCTCGGCACTTGTAAAATTTGAAATTGTCATGGTTGATGCCTTGTGAGACCTCTTTAGAGTGCCTAGGAACCCTTCAGTGGTATCAGAGACTAGCTAGAGCCTTAGGCAATGCTTTGACGATGTTTGAAACCCGATCGAACCCGAAACCCTAATTTTTCCACGCTCTCTGGACTTTTTCTAAAAACTGTGTTTTTTCCAGATTAAAAATTCTTAAAAAATTCAGCAGGAAATTCTAAGAATTACGGTGCAAAATTTTCCAAAAGATACCTCCAAAGAGCGGCGGAACCGCGGCAGAAGCCTGGCTTCTGCGGCGGTTCCGCGGCCATCTGATGACGTCAGCTTTCCTATTTTGCACAGTAATCTGTTATTTGAGGTGCTGAGTTTTCTGGGATTTTTTAATCTGAATTCAAGAGTTGAGTTTTCAGGGGTGTTCTGGAACCTCGTAGATTCGATCGGATTATCAAACTTTGTCTATGTGTTTTTCCGGATAATTTTAGAATATGTTGAAAAGTTCGACCGGATGTAAATACCCAATCTTTCCCCTGCCGGAATATTTCCAAGTGTTGGATTTTTCTGTGGTTTAAGGACGTTCCAAGTAGTGCAAGTAACGCGATGGTCCCTCTAGAAGACAA
This sequence comes from Agapanthus africanus, assembly GCA_030015575.1. Taxonomy (NCBI): domain Eukaryota; kingdom Viridiplantae; phylum Streptophyta; class Magnoliopsida; order Asparagales; family Amaryllidaceae; genus Agapanthus; species Agapanthus africanus. Next base: position 162,464,092 of record CM057350.1, on the reverse strand, counting down.
CAAACCTTAACTCGATTATGTGACCGTCTTGAACTGCCCTTTGAACCTTAGGGTTTGGGGCAATACGGCGTGCCACATGTGAGGCGTTGGCTTAACCCTTCTACGGCTGGACCGTTGGTACTGAGGCATGAAGTGAATGTCTTTGAACTTATTTCATGTGTTGAACGGTTTCGGGAAAACTTGGGTGTTCGAATGTTCGATCGGAAAGTTTGATATTTTCTATTTATCCGGAATGGGATACAATAATTGGAATTCGCAAACAGTTATGAGATAACTGGATGAATGTTATAAATCTAGCGGTTTAGTCTCACTTGATATTGAAAAGAGTTTCCGATAATGGGACTAAAATGCGGGGTTTATAATTGTTAGGCATGTGATGTCTAAGTATTTCATTTGATTAGGCATGCGATGTCTAAAGAGGTTGCGGATTCCAACTGTTGTAGTTTTACACTTTCTTTTCTGTGACCGTAAGTGTAATATGTGATATCGCCGGTTTCGTTGCTATATGTCAACGACAATTGGGATGCGCATATTTACTTACGTTGATGGCATGTGATGTTATGTGTTGCTGGATATGTTATATTGGATCGTCGTGTTTGAATAGCCGGGGGTTTTTCTGTGAGATGAGTGTTTTTCATTTTCATTCATGTAAAAACTTGTATGTAATATCTTTTATTTGGGGTACTTCCAGGTTGCGGAAGCTGTCACCTTTTGTATATTATTTACTTTTCTGCACTAGGATAGACCCAAGGAGGGGAGCACAAGCAACTGGGTTCTAGGGTCCAGTGGGAGGCCATCTCGAGGAGTCGAGTCCGGGTCTCCTAACCCTAGAATTGATAAGGTTGCTTGCCGCTCTCGTAGGGGTCTAGGGGTGTGGGATTGGCTATTCATCACGACCGTGGAATCCATGTTTTATACTGGCTCGTATTAAAAACACGGACGTCCTAGTATATCCAATATTTCATATGATATTTTCTGCTGCGATATCTGTGATGTGATCTTTTGATATGTTCTGATGGATACAGTATATAGTATATATGATATATTATATATAGACATTACTTATGTTTTGCACCCGCACTAGCCCTGCCCTGCTCTGTCGTTAGTTACCTTGTAAGTGCACGGCGGCGCCCCGGCCGTCAATCCGACGCCGGAATGCGGAAGCGGTGAAAAACTTTAATTTTGCGGACTTAGCAAACCGGCACCCCCGCGCACTAAACACCCGGATCGTAACCATTAACAAGTCTAAGCTAACTAGAAGATGGGTTAGAGATATACCGACGATCCAAGTCCTCCGGTCTTCTCGCCATCGTCCCGATCTCCTGCGGAATGTCCCGTCTCCTCCTCGTCGCCGGAAGTGCACCACATCGCCTACTTTGTTTACGGGCTCCCACCTCAATGCCGAGGCAACTCGGGCGCGAAGTTGGCTGCCCGACGCGTCCAAGATTTGCTGTAGAATAGTATAGCAAGCGGGTCTCTTTGGGGTTTATGAGGAGTTGCTATGATGGAGAATTTGAGCATGCAAAGGAAATGAAAATGGAGCAAGCATCAAAGATTGAGCTCGGCCACAAGAAGGAAAAAAAAAGCTCACTGGAAAATGGAAACCAGCACTCTCTCTCTCTGTGCTGTGAAAATATAATCAGCCTCATTTTCTAAGCTCATTCAATACCAAAATAATCCCTTCTATGCATTAATTCATCCATCCTATAAAACAATTCCAGCACACATAATTATATTGCATTCCATAAATCACCTCCATTCCCCACAGTGGCCGGCCCCATTCCCAAACCCCACAAAAAAAACTTTCCTGCACACTCATATATCCCTTATGTAAACAAATATTAATAAATTAATCATGTTATCAATCTCCACTCCCATACACCAAACAGTGCCGGCCCATATCAATTTCCAATCAAACAGTGGCCGGCCCCACCACAAACCCATACTCATTTAAATTCCATCATATCAAACCTTTTGCAAGAAACCCCCTCAACAAAATGTTAATTGCAAACTTGCAATTAACACCCTCCAACGAAAAGTCCGACCGGGAAGGAAAAAGAGAAAACCGGCCGGAACGGAATGCAAACTGGCAACCCCAGAAAACTGGTCCCATAATAAATTACAGGAAAACCCCGATACTGTGCATACACACCCGCATTTGTATTTCGACCGAAATACAAATGTAAAGAGACAAAACTACACTATCAAATACTAAGATCCGGCTTAAACCAAAGCCGGCTAGTAAAAACCGTCCGATCACGATCCGTGCAATACCGCACGTATCTGATCGAACCCTGCCATATCTCCATACGGCCTCTACAGCGTTTCGCCCGAAAGCTGAGTAACTGAATGTGGGGGACTCTAAAGACTCGTCAACACCTTGGTTGTGGATTTAACCGCTAGCACGTCAGAGGTATAAGCCAATACGTAACGGGCTACCAGGTATTGACTAAAAAGGACGTCGATGAGCGAACTCATCCTGACATCCTACCGAGCATGTCAGTGACAATATCCGTGCAGTCCGGTCCGTTCGTCTATGAGTATCGCATGGCGGGCCTAGGGGGTTGGTAAAAGTCAGACCCCCAAAAGCGGTACAAGTCGTGTCGGAGTGTAGCCCAGAACACCCTGAGATACTACTGGAATACCTACCAGTAAATCTCCTTGCCTTGGCCAAGGACTTCGTGTAATGGCTCTCCTAGACACAGCGCGACCTCACCCCCAATACCGGGAGAGACGAAACCCCCGAAGATCCGCTCACTGCCTCCATGTGGCTCGGGACTGTACCCAACTAAAACCTGTTTGCACGACTCCTTTGAGCCGTGGTAGGGTAGTAATCAAAGCACAGTGGGAACTCACACGAGACAAATGACGATCCCCAGGTCGATGAACTAACCTGTACACATGTCACCTGGGAACTGCTATCTGACGTCAGGTATAAGACCAACTAGCATGTTCCCGGCGAGTCCTGTCCGGTGTACTCATAACCCAATGAGCACCTGTATACATCTTAGGTGATCCAACTGACACCAGTAGCTTGTGAGACCGGCCACCGCCCCTCGTCGGGGTCTCGACTGTATACACTAGTCTACTCTGGAGAATCGATGCCCAGTCTCGAAACTCCCACGACTAGGGACCTTTTAAGGATGTGCTAATAGACTCCAGCTCTCACTTATATGATCGCCCTCATACTGCCGGCAGTCAAGCAAGAATCCTAGGGGCTCTATCAACGTGCAATAGCGACATGTCATGTCACCTAAAGCAGTACACGATGATAAAGGTAAACCAGATAGCAAACTATCATCTCGAGTAAGACTGTCGTACCGGGATAGGTCCTCCCTCAATCATTGCAATCACGTGCCTGTGATCCAATAATTGACTCTGAGGGCACTATCTCCAACAATCTCCCACTTGCACTCAAGGCTATTTATTGCGATGTCGCATACTCACAGCCCGTGTGATACCGAACACCCAACTCCTCTACTTGTCAGTCTCACAAAGCTCGTTTGCGAAACTATCGCGTTCGAGGAATAGCCTCAGTGAGTGGATCCGCTCTGGTGTTTCTTTCTATGTCTCTCTATATCTCAAGTTCGCGGAGAAAGCCATCTCCCGAAATGAGCAATACCTGTCTTAGAATGTCTGGATGTCTGATGGGACCGAGCTTAAAAATGAACTCCAAGTCCAAACTTCTTAAACTGTATCGTCAACTGAACTTAATCAGTATCCTGCGCCATGCCTCCCTCAGTATTGCCTTGGATCACCTGTCCAAAACACTGTCCCTCGTCAGAAGGAAAAATATAACTCTGACGATCTCCTTGTCGTCTATGTCACCTTGGAAGCCTGGAATGATAACTGTCTCCCGAATAGGGCTGTCGTTATCATATCCCTAGAACATTCACTTATGTTCTAAAACTGCTTCCGACTGTTTCTCCAGGATTGGATAAATATCAACTTATCGCATCTAGTGCAAGAACAACATCTGGTGTGGTACTTGACATCTCATGATTGACTCAATTGCCTAAGCAAGTGATCTGCCAATCATGCACATCCCTCTCTACTTTAGTCTATAAGACACCTTTAGAGAGGGTGACTCCATTACCTGCAGGTACACTACCATGCCAGGAGTCGTCCATTCTAAAAACTCTTAGAATGCTGTCAAAGTACCCAGATTGGGAAACCACCCAAATCTAGATCTAAAACCATAGATCTAGTAACCAGTATGTCTGATATAATGTCCAAGTCCCTTGTGGAGAAACCACTGTGTGACGACCAAAATATAACCGATCGTAGTATAGGAATTTCCTTTCCTACTCTGTGTATGTCATCCAAATACCAGGATATCACACCCTACTACCTTCTCAACAGATCCATCCCCTATTCTGATGACGTCAAACCAATGACTGTCACATCAGAAAATAGATGATCTATCTCCGCTACATCTGCTTTAGTCTATAAATAGACATAAGCCTGATGTCCACCAATGCTTCCGCTGCTCCCACTGACTATAACAACTCTCTGGCAGAGTCATATAGACGTGCACTTCTAAAGCTAGTTTAGAACGACGCTATACTCATCCTCCCACCGGGTCTCGCAGCCTGGAACAACAGCAATGGCAAGTGTGGGTGAACAAGAACCTCCCTGCCACCGTCCTTGAGGCTACCGGAGTACCTCTCGGGTGCCTGAGGTTACCCACCGTATCTGCGGAGTGGCCAATGGAATGTCAAATCAGATTGAATCTTTAGGTTCCTTATCAAATCATCAGTAATCGTTTGCGGTTCTGGAATCACTTCCAGTTCTACCATACTCCCACTAATGTTTTCTGAAAAAATCCATTTTTAATAAAACTGTGGCGAGTCAAGAACAATATCACTATTGATCTTCCAGATGGTAGAAAGTCAACCCTCGTCATAGCCTGGGTCAACCCACAAACAGCCACTACTGAAACGTGCCTATGAGTTATCCGGAGTCTGGTTTTAATCATAAGCCAGACAACTCCCCGTACCTTAACAACGTTAAGATATTAACTGTTCTATATCCAATATAGAACCAGAGGCACTGATTTAATTTAACCAGATTCAAATCATGCAGCTGTCTCCAGCGCATGTCAACTAAATGGAGAGAGGCCGATCAGCGTTACTCAACTTAGGAATTCTTCCAATTATGAGTAACCTGAAAGAGAAGCAATTTCTCTTTATCATTACTATCAACTGAATACCATACACAAGTATCTACATCTTCGATCACTTTGAAGAATCCCGATACTTGCTACACCTGGTTCTCTACTCCATTCAAATACCTATAACTCCTCAAAACTCAGACCCTGTGTTTCCACGAAACACATGTCTAAGAACTAGAGAAGTTAAAAGTAAACAGAATATAGTATGAGGACCAACCCCTCTGTCCTAATGGACTCTGGACAACATACAATACTCTGTATAAATCCGCTGAGTCTAACAACTCTTTCACTGTGTGTCGTAGGTTGAAAACTGTACTTATGGTTAAGAAGAATTACACCGCTGTTTAATGCTCCTTACCTAACCATCCACTGATATAGGTAAATGTCATCGACATAATATCAAAAGGTATATCTCACTCTATGAAAATAGACGTACAGATATATCAATTTGAAATTGGTGCACAACAGCGGATATTCAAAACCAAATATTTGCCGACTGGCAAACAGCCCAGGTGATCTCCTCAAATATCACCGATTACAACGAATCCCGATATAATGAGGATGATCACCCAATTCCCAATGACTTACTCCCACTCATCATCTGCAAAGCCATACAGATGTGAGAATCAAAACTGGTAGATACATACCCTGGAGCAAGTGTCAAATCAGGAAATCAGTTTTCTTTTAACAGTACACAGTTGAACTGAAACATTGAAATGTTTCAATGGGGTATCCTGGTATTCCTAGTAATGCCTCTTCCATTATCCAGATTCACAACTATAACCGTATAATTCTTTGCTACCTCTCCAAATCCCTTTATATGTCTTTAGTCGTTACCTTCTGCACACCCCTTAGGCCAAATGGTTTTCTTCCTTCCCTACCGTTCGGCTCCAGCCTATGGTTTGGAAGAAGACTATCCAATAAGCATAATGGGTGTACTGTCCTAGTCCTAGGAGCACTCGCAATGCGAGAGAAGGTGAAGATAAAAGACAACCGAATAAACCTTATTCCTATTTCTCCTGGACCAGAATCCATCCCCGAACTGGAACAAGTTCCTTTCGAGTTCGTATCTAACCATACGATGGTTTTGTCCAATGGAAGTGGACGTTCGCAGTAATACGGGGTGTCCTGGAGAAAAGGGTAAAAGTAGGAGTGGCAATGAGGTCTGCAACTCTGACAATCCAAAAGCCAGTGTTTAAGAAGGTTCGGTCAACTTGGTCACTGAGTCATAGTCTTAGGGTCGGGTCAATGGTCGCTGCCAGAGAGAAAGAAAAGAAACACTCAGCGTGCACTCTAACCTAGATCAGAATGGTTACAAATTTATCTAATCTGGAAACCTCCCACTGTACCTCAAATTCTCCTCCAAACCTGAAAGAAGAATTAGTCGGGGTCACCCGAGGAGTAAACCAACTCATCAGTGGGAATCGGGATCCAACTCTCATCGTATGATAACGTGACGGAATCCGCTCACGGTATCACACTCCAGAAGGTATGCGCATATCTGGCAAGTTTCAGTACTTTTGAAACTCCCGATGTAATTTCTACCCCATGCTCTTATGACCTTGACTTTGGCCAACATATCATAAGTCACATGTCAAGTTCAACCCGTCATTCTCCAGGTTAATTTGAGTCCACCCGTACATACCCTTGACTTTGGCCAAAATGGCAGTACGACTGTCCCAAACCAACGCATCTATCTATGCTGCATATGAATACCCCAATAGCTACCAATCACTGTGCCTTGACTTTGGCCAACATACACAGCTTGAATACTATTGACCACCCATATGAAACGACGGAGGGCTACGAATGGTTTCTGGCGAAAACCTTTAACGTAATGAACTTGATATCGTTGAAGGAACTGATAGCTTTTTAGAAAATATAGTGACGAAAAACCATTGCTAAAGAGGTCACTCCCGGTGAAGGGATCTCGGCTCTTTCCCCGTAGAATGAGGTGCAGGATATTCCAACTGAATACCACGGTGCAAAGCAAAAGTAATCGGCTATAGTGAAGTTAATGCCCTGACGCAAACTTCTGTCCAAGGGGTCACTCCCGGTGAAGGGATCTCGGCCCTTGCCTCGTCGACTGAGGAGCAGGATATTCCAACTGAATACCACGGTGCAAAACAAAAGTGAACGTCCTTGCAATAACAGCCTTTTGAAAAGTGTTCCAACAACATCAGAATAGGTTTGTTTAACTTGCATTGATCCAAATCAACGCAGTCCCATCAATTGATCACACCACAAAGAACGAAAATATACTGACGTACGTATATGCCATCTGCATTCGCCTCTGGGTCCCGTCATCACCCGTTAGGTTAGCTAACTAACGGCAGAGCGGGGACTGGACTAGCGCGGATGAAAAACATATACAACATCTACTAATATATATACCAATATATTATATTCGCTCAAGGCGTGAATAAAATGCAACATCACAGAAATGTACAGCATCACAGAACAATACAGATATCTGGGATCCCCGGGTTTCACAGAGCCACTACTGAAACCCGACGTTCCCCTGGTCGTGTGGATAGCCTGTGCAATGAAATCCTATACCCCCTACGAGTGCGGCGAATAGCCAGCCAATCCTGGAGTGAAGCCCCCTCCGTCCCAATGCCATGAGATGCGGGCTTGTTGCCTTCTAGAACCCGGCTATCCGTGCATCCCTCCGCGGGGTAACCCTAGTACAGAAAGTAAAATATACATACACCGGGTACATCGACCGCAACCAGGTCGTGCCCCAAAAGAATAATACAAACTGGCAGTGACGGCAGTCCACATGTCGGACGCTCGCCCCGCAAAAACAAATGTACATAATACAACCACAACTGTACTAGCATTGCATCCAGGCTATCCCCACGACCGATCCGCAACATCACAGCAAATACATAGAACATCAACGTGAAAATCACGTTCGCAAATCCGTCTAACCGGGCTATAGCAGTTAGACCGGATTTACCGATCGAGTGACATTCACGGTCGCAGATATAATGTAAATACTGTGAAAAATGTGTTTAAAATATCCGATCAATCAAATTTTAACAAGCGGGCCCCAAAGCAATACTGTAGCAGTTAAAGAAATTCTGGGCCCAATGTTAATGTTCCAGAAACCCTAAAATATCCCCAGAAGCCCACTGTAGAAACCCCACCCACTGATTCCTTAATGCTGCCGCGGAAGCGCGGCCACAAGTGGGTTTTGGCCGCCCTTCCGCGGTCTGGTCAGAAGATCAGTGCATCGAATTTGAACAGTGGTCTTATAATTTTTAGTACATCAATATTTTACAACCTGAAAAATTTTTCGACACTAAAAATTTCCAACAGAAAACTGATGCGACAAAATACGGGTTTTTGGACTTTTTGATCGATCGGAAATGCAAACACATTACACAAAGCTAGACTAAGTTAATGGCGAGTCTCTGATACCACTGTAAGTGCACGGCGGCGCCCCGGCCGTCAATCCGACGCCGGAATGCGGAAGCGGTGAAAAACTTTAATTTTGCGGACTTAGCAAACCGGCACCCCCGCGCACTAAACACTCGGATCGTAACCATTAACAAGTCTAAGCTAACTAGAAGATGGGTTAGAGATATACCGACGATCCAAGTCCTCCGGTCTTCTCGCCATCGTCCCGATCTCCTGCGGAATGTCCCGTCTCCTCCTCGTCGCCGGAAGTGCACCACATCGCCTACTTTGTTTACGGGCTCCCACCTCAATGCCGAGGCAACTCGGGCGCGAAGTTGGCTGCCCGACGCGTCCAAGATTTGCTGTAGAATAGTATAGCAAGCGGGTCTCTTTGGGGTTTATGAGGAGTTGCCATGATGGAGAATTTGAGCATGCAAAGGAAATGAAAATGGAGCAAGCATCAAAGATTGAGCTCGGCCACAAGAAGGAAAAAAAAAGCTCACTGGAAAATGGAAACCAGCACTCTCTCTCTCTGTGCTGTGAAAATATAATCAGCCTCATTTTCTAAGCTCATTCAATACCAAAATAATCCCTTCTATGCATTAATTCATCCATCCTATAAAACAATTCCAGCACACATAATTATATTGCATTCCATAAATCACCTCCATTCCCCACAGTGGCCGGCCCCATTCCCAAACCCCACAAAAAAAACTTTCCTGCACACTCATATATCCCTTATGTAAACAAATATTAATAAATTAATCATGTTATCAATCTCCACTCCCATACACCAAACAGTGCCGGCCCATATCAATTTCCAATCAAACAGTGGCCGGCCCCACCACAAACCCATACTCATTTAAATTCCATCATATCAAACCTTTTGCAAGAAACCCCCTCAACAAAATGTTAATTGCAAACTTGCAATTAACACCCTCCAACGAAAAGTCCGACCGGGAAGGAAAAAGAGAAAACCGGCCGGAACGGAATGCAAACTGGCAACCCCAGAAAACTGGTCCCATAATAAATTACAGGAAAACCCCGATACTGTGCATACACACCCGCATTTGTATTTCGACCGAAATACAAATGTAAAGAGACAAAACTACACTATCAAATACTAAGATCCGGCTTAAACCAAAGCCGGCTAGTAAAAACCGTCCGATCACGATCCGTGCAATACCGCACGTATCTGATCGAACCCTGCCATATCTCCATACGGCCTCTACAGCGTTTCGCCCGAAAGCTGAGTAACTGAATGTGGGGGACTCTAAAGACTCGTCAACACCTTGGTTGTGGATTTAACCGCTAGCACGTCAGAGGTATAAGCCAATACGTAACGGGCTACCAGGTATTGACTAAAAAGGACGTCGATGAGCGAACTCATCCTGACATCCTACTGAGCCTGTCAGTGACAATATCCGTGCAGTCCGGTCCGTTCGTCTATGAGTATCGCATGGCGGGCCTAGGGGGTTGGTAAAAGTCAGACCCCCAAAAGCGGTACAAGTCGTGTCGGAGTGTAGCCCAGAACACCCTGAGATACTACTGGAATACCTACCAGTAAATCTCCTTGCCTTGGCCAAGGACTTCGTGTAATGGCTCTCCTAGACACAGCGCGACCTCACCCCCAATACCGGGAGAGACGAAACCCCCGAAGATCCGCTCACTGCCTCCATGTGGCTCGGGACTGTACCCAACTAAAACCTGTTTGCACGACTCCTTTGAGCCGTGGTAGGGTAGTAATCAAAGCACAGTGGGAACTCACACGAGACAAATGACGATCCCCAGGTCGATGAACTAACCTGTACACATGTCACCTGGGAACTGCTATCTGACGTCAGGTATAAGACCAACTAGCATGTTCCCGGCGAGTCCTGTCCGGTGTACTCATAACCCAATGAGCACCTGTATACATCTTAGGTGATCCAACTGACACCAGTAGCTTGTGAGACCGGCCACCGCCCCTCGTCGGGGTCTCGACTGTATACACTAGTCTACTCTGGAGAATCGATGCCCAGTCTCGAAACTCCCACGACTAGGGACCTTTTAAGGATGTGCTAATAGACTCCAGCTCTCACTTATATGATCGCCCTCATACTGCCGGCAGTCAAGCAAGAATCCTAGGGGCTCTATCAACGTGCAATAGCGACATGTCATGTCACCTAAAGCAGTACACGATGATAAAGGTAAACCAGATAGCAAACTATCATCTCGAGTAAGACTGTCGTACCGGGATAGGTCCTCCCTCAATCATTGCAATCACGTGCCTGTGATCCAATAATTGACTCTGAGGGCACTATCTCCAACATACCTAACCTAACGGTGCACGAGGGGACATCGAGGTGAATGCGGATGGCATAAGTGTACGTCGTATTTATCTGTGATGTTTAGGTGACTTAAATGATGGGACTTCATTAATGTGATTAATGAAAGAAAAGAAACCTAAAAGATGTTGTAGAATCAAATTTTAAACAAAACAGGTAGCTACAGTTCTTGCTTTGCACAGCGGTATATGTGATATATCCTGCACCTTATTCGATGAGGAAAGGACCGAGATCCCTTCACCGGGAGTGACTCCTTTAGCAATAACTGGTAGATGCTACACACTCGGTTTGTCTTTTGATTGTTTTTGGAGTTTTTCTTTGCACAGCGATATATATGATATATCCCGCACCTCATTCGACGAGGAAAGGGCCGACGATCCCTTCACCGGGAGTGACCCCTTTAGCAAAACTAGAAAAGCCTCAAAATCACTCCATTTCAAAACTTCATTTGATTCTACAACGATATCAAGTTCATTACGCAATAGGTTTTCAGAAAAACCTGTCGTAGCCCTCCGTCATTTCAGATAAGTCTTGTTTAGTATTCGTGCTGCGTTTGTTGACCTTGTCAAGGCAAAGTGTGCGGTAGCTAACCAGTATTTATCTGCTTATGCATATGATGCAGATTGAGTTAGGGTAGTCGTACGACCTTGTTGACCTTGTCAAGGGTCGTGCGGGTGGGTTTAATTCAATCAAGAAATGACGGGTTGAACTTGACTTACGGTCTATGGTTTGTTGACCTTGTCAAGGTCATAGATCGTTTGGGGCAAAAGCATTATCGGGAATTTCAAGTGTTGAAATTTACAATGAGATTGCATACCTTCTATGAGATAGTTGGATCCCGATACCCACCGCGAGTAAGAGTTACTCCTGGGAGAGTTTTACACATTACAATTAGCCGATCAAGTAGGTGTCTAGAAAGGTGTCAACGGGGTTACGCCTCTGGGAAAACGAGGTTTACATTAATTAGGTCCGTGCGAAAGCACGGGGAACCTCCCTCAAAGTACCGACACCGGCCTGGCTGAAAGATCGACGAAGTTGTAAGGTGTAATTAATCCCGGCTAGTCTTTTCCTTTTAAGGTTTGAAGGAAGATTTGATAAAAACCAGTGGGAGCCATCCTGATTAGATAAGATAATAACCAATCTGATCTTGCAAGAGCATACGCTAAAGTGTTTTCTTCTCTCTCTCTCCAGGTAGCGACCATGTCATGCCCTAATAAAGATAATAATATGGATGTATTGACTGAACCCGCATGTTTTACTGTGCTGGGGAACATTGGCTCCGTTCTTTCTTATAAGAGTTATAGAAATGAACAGGACATAGGGGGATACCAGGATTCCCATGCCACCCGAATGAAGAAAGTACATGTTGATGCATTTTCTTCGGGTGTGTTCGTTACAGAGAACTATTTCTCCATTTGCTCTACGTCCTGGGTATTAGATACCGGGTCAGGATCCCATATATGTAATCAGTTACATGGGCTTAGAAAAGGTAGAGAACTTGGAGAAGGTGATAAAGACATTAGAGTTGGAAATGGTGCAATTGTTGCAGCTAAGACTGTCGGGGAATATCACCTTGTATTACCAACCGGTAATACATTGGTTCTGAACGAATGCTATTACATGCCGAACCTGATATGCAACATTATATCGGTTTCTTTGTTGAGTAAAGAGGGATATAATTTTGTATTACAGGACAATGTTATGAACATTTTCCGTAACCAAAAGTTGGTTGGATCAGGCACGTTGTGCAATGGCATTTATGTTCTAAATCAATCAACAGTTCTGAGCATAACAAACACACACAAGAGGAAGAGTTCTGAACTGAACGAATCCTTCTTGTGGCATTGTAGACTGGGTCACATCAATGCGACACGACTTGCTAAGTTGCATAAGGATGGGTATTTAAATCCGTTTGAATTTTCATCTTATGACACTTTCCAGTCATGTCTCAAAAGCAAGATGACCAAAACTCCGTTTACGGGACACGGAGAAAGAGTTACCGAACTCTTGGGACTAATACATAGTGATGTATGCGGTCCCATGTCTACACATGCCAGGGATGGTTCTTCATACTTCATTACATTCACTGACGATCTCTCAAGATACGGACATGTGTACTTGATAAGACACAAGTCTGAAGATTTTGAGAAATTTTGAGAATATAAACAAGAAGTCGAGAACCAAACCGGAAAAAGTATTAAAATCCTTCGATCTGATCGAGGAGGTGAATACTTGAGCAATGAATTCCTGGGCTTCCTAAAAGAGAATGGGATTCTCTCTCAGCTGACTCCTCCATATACACCACAGCACAACGGTGTATCAGAATGGAGGAACCGCACCCTATTAGATATGGTGCGCTCTATGATGAGCACAGCTGAGTTACCTATTTCCTTCTGGGGATATGCGCTGGAGACAGCAGCATACCTATTGAATCAAGTTCCATCTAAATCTATACCTACCACACCATATGAGATATGGAGTGGGAAGAGGCCATATCTTAAACGAGTTAAGATATGGGGTTGTCCAGCCTATGTCAAAAGACAAAATCCGGACAAGCTCGAGGCACGGTCAGTTCTTTGCAAGTTTGTGGGATATCCAAAGAACTCATATGGGTATCTTTTCTACCACAGTGAGGAACAAAAAGTGTTTGTTGCTCAACATGCCACCTTTTTAGAAAAGGAATTCCTTGAAAAAGAAATTAGTGGCAAAGTGGTAGAGCTGTAAGAGGTTCCAGATACACAAACCGTAACTGAAGATTTAGTGGAACCAGAAGATTCAGTAGCTCTCAATGAACCTCAGCCTCTCCGCCGATCTAGTAGGGTTCCTCGCCAACCTGAGAGATACTACGGTTTTCTCATGGATGGTGGGAGCGAGGATTGCATCATGGAGGATGATGACCCAACTAGCTTCGAGCAGGCCATCATGAGTAGGGACTCAGTAAAATGGCTGGATGCTATGCGGTCCGAGATGGAATCGATGTACACCAACAAAGTATGGACTTTGGAAGTTGCTCCTGAAGGGGTAAAACCCATTGGGAGCAAGTGGATCTTCAAGAAGAAACTAGGTGTAGATGGGAAAGTGGAGAATTTCAAAGCTAGACTTGTTGCAAAGGGCTTTCGTCAAAGACCAGGTGTGGATTATGACGAAACCTTTTCTCCAGTGGCTATGCTTAAATCCATCCGGATCATGCTTGCCATCGCTGCATATCATGACTACGAAATCTGGCAAATGGATGTTAAGACCGCCTTTCTAAATGGTGATTTAGAAGAGTGCGTGTACATGACTCAGCCAGAGGGCTTCGTAGACAGTGGGAGCAGCGGGAAAGTGTGCAAGCTGCTTAAATCCATTTATGGATTAAAGCAAGCATCGCGGAGTTGGAACATCTGCTTTGACGTCGTTATCAAAGAGTTTGATTTCGTCAAAAACCCAGATGAACCTTGTATCTACAAGAAGGTGGCAGAGAGTAAGGTTGTCTTCCTCGTATTGTACGTGGACGACATACTCTTGATAGGAAATGATATTCCTATGCTGCAATCGGTCAAGCTCTTCTTATCACAAAGATTCTCAATGAAAGATCTTGGTGATACCTCCTTCATATTGGGAATTAGGATCTATAGAGATAGAGCCAAACGGATATTGGGATTGTCCCAATCCAGGTACATTGACACCATACTACAGAGGTTTAGTATGGAAGAATCCAAGCGTGGGAACTTGCCCACGATCTCTGGAGTCACTCTCTCCAAAGAGATGTCTCCCAAGACTGATTTGGAGAGAGCTCGCATGCAAGGGATACCCTATGCTTCGGCTGTAGGCTCTATCATGTACGCAATGCTATGTACCAGACTCGATGTTGCATACTCACTAAGTGTAGTGAGCAGGTATCAAGCTGATCCTGGAGAGAGTCACTGGACAGCTGTGAAGAGCATTCTCAAGTACTTACGAAGGACTAAAGAGATGCTCTTGGTGTATGGTAATGGAGAACTCCAAGTGGAGTCCTTTACCGATTCGAGCTTCCAGAGTGATAAGGACGACTCTAAGTCGCAGTCGGGATTTGTCTTTACCCTTTACGGAGGGGCGGTTAGCTGGAAGAGTTCCAAGCAGGAAACCGTGGCAGACTCGACGATGGAGGCTGAATACATCGCTGCCAACGATGCTGCTAAAGAGGCTGTCTGGATCAAGAAGTTCATTACTGAACTTGGTGTGGTTCCATCCATTGAGCATCCAATACCTTTGTATTGCGATAACAATGGAGCAGTGGCTTTGGCCAAGAAACCCAGGTCCCATCAGCGATCCAGGCATATTCTGAGGCGGTATCACCTGATCCGGGAGATAGTTGATCGCCGGGAGATCGAGGTCAGGAGGGTTGACACGAAGAACAACACGGCGGATCCACTCACGAAGGCCATTCCCCAGATACAGTTTGAGAGACTCTTCGGGATGCTCAGTATGCGATACTACAGCAGCTGGCCCTAGTGCAAGTAGGAGATTGTTAGTTGTATGTATGCCCTAGAGGCCAGTATTGTACTGATGATGTATATTATATTGGATGCTTGGACATATATAGAGATGACTTTCTTGCTCGATATGATAGTATGCTATCTGGTTGCTCTTTATCTTAACATGTTTACTAGTCTCTTTAAACTGTCTTATAGTTACATGTTGATAAAGCCCTTAGGATGTGTACTTGACTACCTGAACTATGATGCAGATCATACTAGTGGGGACATGGTAGTCCATAAGTACATCCTTCAAGGTCCCTAGTCGTGGGTGTATCGAGACGGGGCATCGATATACCAGTGTAGACTAGCGTATACACCTCTCGACCCATGAGATGGGCGATGGATGATCCCATATCCATTGGTGTTTGACATCAGAGATGGTATGCGGGTGCTCAGTGGAGACTGGGTACATTGGACGGACTCGCCGAGAACTCCCAGATGGTATTATACCTTACGTCAGATGGCAGTTCTCAGGTGACACTTGTGCAGGTTAGTCTGTAGACCCGAGATCGTCATAGAGTCTTGTGTGATTCCCACTGTGCTTTGATCTCCACCTTACCACGTCCATGAGGGCGTGCAAAACGGTGGTTTTTGGGTGCAGTCCCGAGTCACATGGAGACAATGAGCGATAGGAGGGGTTTCGTCTCTCCCGGTATTGGGGGTTGATGTTGCGCTGTGCTCGATTGGCCGTAACAGGGAAGTCCCTGGCCAGGGCTGATCAGAGATTTGCTGGTAAGTGTTACCAGTAGTTTCTCGACCCGTTATGAGCCTCACATCGGCACGACTTATCGGTTATTGGGGTCTGACATTTACCACCCCTAGACTTGATATGCGACATATCAGACGAACAGACCGGACTGTACGGTAAGTGTTACTGGTTGGATTCACAGGAGTGTGAGCGGGCAAGCTCGTCAATATTCTGATCGCTCAATACCCGGGTGGCCGTTACGTTTAGCAGACCGCTTGCGGCTTGTGGGTGATTGATATGATCATCATCTGCTGCCGGCGTATTGACGAGTCTTTAGAGTCCTACACAGAGGTTTCCTGGCTCAAGCGAAACGAAATAGGGACGCATATGAGATATGTGCGGGACCGAGAATGATGCGTGTATGTGATACCGTATTTCATTCTCGCGATGAATGTTTCGATTGGTTATATGCGATATAACCTAGTTATCGAATCAAAGATTGATTCGATAAGTCGATTCATTGGATACTAGTCGGTTATGTGCGACATGACCGGATCATTGAATCAAGTGTTGATTTAATGATTTAATGTATAATTATATATATTTGATATATTACTTTGCATTAACTAGTATTGGTTCACTTTAAAAGGATTTTCTCACTTGAAGTTCACAAGTTGTATATGTGATATACTTTTGTGCACTTGATTGTATCATGTTTGATGATACATATATACTTGGATTTGTGTAAAGACTTAAACCATGTTTAGTGAATGGTTAGGGTTACATATTTTCACTTAATTATTTATCTTTTCTTTTTTGAGAAATAGATAAAAGAAAACAAAATGGTTTCTTTTTATCATGAAGCTTGTTGAAGCTTCATGAAGCTTTGACTAAAGTGACCATTTTGTCTTCATGCTTAACCCTAACCATTCCCACTAACCATGGTCTATTCTCTACACCTAACCAAGGTTAGAAGATGATAAGTATTCATTTTATTATTCTTTTGATAGAACACTTATCATATTCTATCTTCTTCTTCATCTTCTTCTTCAAGAAAAAGCTTGCCACCATTAATGGCATCTTGAGCAAAAGTGTGAGAAATCCAATTCTAAAGTGAACCCACCTCCTATTTCTTCACCCTCTACCTCTTGCCAAGTAGTATAGGGTGTTTTCTTCACAAGTTTCACAACTTGGTGAAGTTGGAGCTTGATCTTGTGTAACCTCGACGTAGATCATCTTCGGCATCGTAGCCGACGACTTGTCCGCTCATTTCTCCGATGAAGCCGATGCAAGAGTCTGAGATCCGACTAGGACTGCGAGAGGACGTCTACGTGGAGCTAAGGAAGTGGAGAACCGGATCTACAAAGGTTGTAGCTTCTCACTTTTAGTTAAGATGTTAACTAGCTTAATATTTCGCCTAAAATTCTAGTCGACGATCCGTATTAGGGTTTCTCGGCACTTGTAAAATTTGAAATTGTTATGGTTGATGCCTTGTGAGACCTCTTTAGAGTGCCTAGGAACCCTTCATGTAAGTCTACGGTAGTGCCCCGGCCGTCTGTTCGAGGCCAAAATACGGAAACGAAAACTTTTTCAAAACATGAAACCGGCGCTATCGTATACTTTAAACCCGGATCGAACTATTAACCTACAACTAGCAACTAGAGAAAGGGTTGGAAAAGCTATACCGATCGATCCGTGTCCTTCGGTCTTTTGCCACCATCCCAAGCTCCTCGCGGCATCTCCGATCTCGATCTCCTCGTCGGAAAGGGCACCACATCTTCGAGTCTTTTTACAGGCTCCCGCTTCGTCCGAAGCAACTCGGGCATGAAGTTCGCTAGCCGACGTGTCCAAGGTGAAGTAGAGAATGTGTGTCATCACTTTGTCTCTTGAGGATTTAGTGGATGCCATTAGTGAGGAGATAATGAGCTCAAGAAAGAAGAGGAAGAAGAAGAAGTTTTCCTTTCTTTTTCTTATGTGTTGTGATAAAATGAGAGTGAGAGCAAGAATGAATAATACAAGAGCTAACCATCCCATATGGCTGCCCTTTCACTCTCTCCCCCTCATTTCATCCACAAAACCATCACATTATGTGACATATGCACAATAAAAGAGATCATGAGTCACTAGATTGCATGTGTCATAATAAATGCACCTTATTATGATTTCTAGCGCATTATTTCCATATGCAAACATTAATCCAAATGTTTGCAACAATAAAAAGAGAATGTCATCTACTAAAGTAAACTCGTGACGGATCACAAGAGTACCCCTCACCTGTATATACATACCTGCATCCGCATTTAGACTGAATGCGAATGCGATGAGACTAAAGTAATCCAACAAATATAATACTAGGATCCGGCTTAAACCAAAGCCCACTAGTATGATCCGCCCGATCATGATCCGTGCACTACTGCACGTATATGATCGGACCCTGCCATATATCATACGGCCTCTACAACGTTTCGCCCGAAACTTGAGAAACTGTCTGTGGGGAACTCTAAAGACTCTCCAATACATTGGCTGTGGATTTAACCACTAGCACGTCAGAGGTACTAGCCGTACGTAACTGGCTACCAGGTATTGACCAAAAGGGAGGTCGATGAGCAAACTCATCCGGACACCCTACTGAGCCTGTCAGTGACAATATCCGTACAGTCCGGTCCGTTCGTCTATGAGCATCGCATGTCGGGCCTAGGGGGTTGGTAAAAGTCAGACCCCCAAAAGCAGTACAAATCGTGTCGGAGTGTAGCCCAGAACACCCTGAGATACTACTGGAATACCTACCAGTAAATCTCCTGCCTTGGCCAAGGACTTCGTGTAATGGCTCTCCTAGACACAACGCGATCTCACCCCCAATACCGGGAGAGACGAAACCCCTGCCGATCTGCTCACTGCCTCCATGTGGCTCGGGACTGTACCCAACTAAAACCTGTTTGCACGACTCCTTTGAACCGTGGTAGGGTAGTAATCAAAGCACAGTGGGAACTCACACGAGACAAATGACGATCTCAGGTCAATGAACTAACCTGTACACATGTCACCAAGGAACTGCCATCTAATGTCAGGTATAATACCAACTACCATGTTCCCGGCGAGTCCTGTCCGGTGTACTCATAACCCAATGAGCACCTGTATACATCTTACGTGATCCAACTGACACCAATGGCTTGTGAGACCGGCCACCGCCCCTCGTCGGGGTCTCGACTGTATACACTAGTATACTAATGGAGCATCGATGCCCAGTCTCGAAACTCCCACGACTAAGGACCATTTAAGGATGTGCTTATAGACCCCAGCTCCCACGTATATGATCGCCATCATACTACTGGTAGTCAAGCAAGAATCCTAAGGGCTCTATCAATGTGTAATAGCGACCGGTAAGGTCACCTAAAGCTGTACACGATGATAAAGATAAACCAGATAGCATACTATCATCTCAAGTAAGACTGTCCTACCGGCATAGGTCCTCCCTCAATCATTGCAATCACGTGCCTGTGATCCAATAATTGACTCTGAGGGCACTATATCCAACTATCTCCCACTTGCACTCAAGGCTAATTATTACGATGTCGTATACTCACAGCCCGTGTGATACCGAACACCCAACTCCTCTACTAATCAGTCTCACAAAGCAAGTTTGCGAAACTATTGCGTTCGAAGAATAGCCTCAGTGAGTGGATCCACCCTAATGTTTCTTTCTATGTCTCTCTTTATCTCAAGTTCGCGGAGAAAGCCATCTCCCAAAATGAGCAATACCTGTCTTAAAATATGTCTGGATATCTGATGGGACCTAGTTCATAAATGAACTCCAAATCCAAACTTCTTAGACTGTATCATCAACTGAACTTAATCAGTACCCTACGCCATGGCTCCCTCAGTATCCGCTTGGACCATCTGTCCAAACTACTGCCCTCGTCAGAGGGAAAACTATAACTCTGACAGCCACTCTGTCATCCAGGTCACCTTGGAAGCCTGGAATGATAACCGTCTCCCGAAGGAGGCGGCCGTTATCATTTCCCTAGAACATCCACTTATGTTCTAAAACTGCTTCCGAACGTTTCTCCAGGATAGGATTAATATCAACTTATTGCATCTAGTGCAAAAAAAAAACAACATCTGGTGTGGTACTTGACATCTCATGATCAACTCAATTGCCTAAGCAAGTGATCTGCCAATCATGCACATCCCTCTCCCCTTTAGTCTGTAAGACACCTTTAGAGAGGGTGACTCCATCACCTGCAGGTATACTACCGTGCCAAGAGTCGTCCATTCTAAAACACCTTTAGAATGCTGTCTAAGTACCCTGATTGGGACACTTCCCAAATCTAGATCTAAAACCATAGATCTAGTATCCAGAATTTCTGATATAATATCCAAGCCCTATGTGGAGAAACCATTGTGTGACAACCAAAGTATAACCGATCGTAGTATAGGAATTTCACTTCGTACTCTGTGTATGTCATCCAAATACCAGGACATCACACCCTACTACCTTCTTAACAGATCCATCCCCTATTCTGATGAAGTCAAACCTATGACTGTCACATCAGAAATGGATGATCTATCTCTGCTATATCTGCTTTAGTCCATAAATAGACATAAGCTACTTGTCCACTATGCTTCCGCTGCTCTCACTGACCACGACAACCCTCTAGCAGAGTCATATACACGTGCACTTCTAAAGCTAGTTTAAAACGACGCTACACTCATCCTCCTGCCGGGTCTCACAGTCTGGAACAACAGCAATGGCAAGTCTGGGTAAACAAGAACCTCCCTGTCACCGTCCTTGAGGCTACCGGAGTACCTCTCGGGTGCCTGAGGTTACCCACCATATCTGCGGAGTGGCCAATGTGTAAGTCCATGTCACGCACCCCACGAACTTGCGGGAAGGCGGAATATATGAAAAACGATTATCAAAGCTTTGTAACACGGACTTGAGCGCATGAATCGTTTCTAAACCGTTACTAGCAAACTACGAAAGGTTTAACTACTCGGATTCGAAGTTATACCTCACGTTACTTGTCCTTCGGGTCTTCATCGCGGTCCTCCACTTCTCGTAGGCTCCTTGGAACATCGGCACCTCAACGGCCTCCTCGAATCAAAGATGATCCACCCGAGAGCTCCTACTACAAGCTTGATCTCTAACTTGAGATAACTAGGTTGCTCAAAGTGCTAATCTAAGCTACCTAGGGGATATAGAGTGAGGTTATGGATGTATTAGTCTAGCTAACCCTTGATCTCAACATATGAGAGGTTAGGGTTAGGGTTTCAAGAATGAGAGAGCTTGAGGAGAGAGAAAGTGGTGATTAGAATGAATTGAAATTGTTTCTCACTTCTAATATATTATGAAGCATAAAGAATTATCAAATGAATAATTCAAATGCACTATCATCATGCTTCATTGAATATGTGCAATGAATCATCAAGTGAGTCATTAAGCAATAAATGCTTCATTAACTCACTTGAATGATTCATCTCATGAGTCACAAAATCAATTAATGCTAATGCCACCTTACCCTCCAAGTCACCATGCTTCTAGAAGCTTCCCGGAAAATTATGAGAATGCCCCTCCAATCCGTGAAAACACGGAAAAACTTTAGACTGTATAAATCCAATAACCTGATACTAGAAACTGGATTAAACCAAAGCCGACTAGTAAAAACTGTCCGAACGTCGTACGTGCGTCAACACACGTATACGTCCGAACCTTTGTCGTAAAACCATACGACCTCTATATCGTTTCGCCTGGAGCAGGAAAACTCTCTGTGTGGGACTCTAAAGACTCGACACTACGCTGGCAGTGGGTTTAACCACAGACCGCAAGCGGCACTAGCTGTACGTAATGGTCCCCAGGTAGATGTCGATAAGAAGGCCGATGAGGAAAACCATCCGAACTCCTACTAAGCCTGATGTGACAATCTCCGTACAGTCCGGTCTGTTCGTCTAAGACTATCGCATATCGAGCCTAGGAGGCGGCAAGCGTCAGTCCCCTATTAGCTGTATAAGTCGTGTCGGAGCGTAGCCCATTACATCCTGAGAAACTACTGGAACCTACCAGTAAATCTCGCTTGCCCTGGTCAGGGACTTTGCGTAATGGCTCTCTGACACAGCGCGATATCAACTCCTAATACCGGGAGAGACGAATCCTATCTAACCACCACTGCCTCCAAGTGCTCGGGACTGCACCCAACTGCTACCTGTTTGCACGACTCCTTTGAGCCGTGGTAGGGTAGCAATCTAAGAACAGTGGGACACACTCGAGGCGAAGTAGCAGTGTCAAGTCTGTGGACTATGCTGTACTCATGTCATCTGGGAACTGTTAACTGACGACGGGTATAATACCAACCAATCAGTCCCCCTGCGAGTCCTGTCCGGTGTACCCGTAACCTAACGAGCACCTGTATACTATCTCCAGTACGACATACTGATGGCTGTGGGACAGACCATCTCCCCAACTGGGATGAGAAGCGTACACACTTAGTCTACTCCGGATTATCGATGCCCTGTCTCGATAATCCTACGACTTGGGACAAATATAGGATGTTGCTTATAGACTACCCAGCCCCCACTAGTGTGACTGCCATCACAACGCTGGTAATCAAGCAAAGATCCTATGGGCTCTACTAATATGTATAAATGATACGTTACAAGAAACATATGCACATATTAAAGTAGACACAAACCAAGTAGCATACTACCATTTTTAGCAAGACTGTATATACAACTGTGAATATCCCAAGCTTCCATTAAGTAATATACAACCTAGTATGATACAATAATGGCCCCTAGGGCATATACACTAACACAATGGAATGTCAAACCAGATTGAATCTTTAGGTTCTTATTAAATTTTCAGTAATCATTTGCGGTTCTAGAATCACTTCCAGTTCTACCATACTCCCACTACTGTTTTCTGAAAAAATCCATTTTTATTAAAACTGTGGCCAGTCAAGAACAATATCACTATTGATCTTCCATATGGTAGAAAATCAACCTTCGTCATAGCCCGGGTCAACCCACAAACAGCCATTACAGAAACGTGCCTTGAGTTTTCCAGAGTCTGGTTTTAAGCATAAGCCGGACAACTCCACGTACCTTAACATTGTTAAGATGTGAACTATTCTATATCCAATATAGAAACAGAGGCACTCATTTAATTGGAACCAGATTCAAATCATGCAGCTGTCTCCAGTGCATGTCAACTAAATGGAGAGAGGCCGATCAGCATTACTCAACTTAGGAGTGCTTCCAATTATGAGTAACCTGAAAGAGAAGCAAGTTCCCTTAATCATTACTATTAACTGAATACCATAAACATGTATCTACATCTTCGATCACCTTGTAGAATCTTGATACTTGCAATGCCTGGTTCTTTACTTTATTCTTATACCTATAACTTCTCAAAACTTGGACCTTGCATTTCTATGAAACACTTGTCTAAGAACTAGAGAAGTCACAAGTAAACAGAATATAGTACGAGTACCAACCCCTCTGTCCTCATGGAAACTGGACAAAATACAATATTCTGTATAAGTCCCCTGAGTCTAATAACTCATTCCCTGTGTGTCGTACGTTGAAAACTATACTTATGGTTAAGAAGAATTACACCGCTGTTTAGAGCTCGTTACCTAACTATCCACTGATATAGGTAAATGTCATAGACATAATTTCAAAAAGTTATATCTCACTTTATAAAAATAAACGTACAGATATATCAATTTGAAATTGGTGCATAACAACGGATATTCAAAACCAAATATTTGTCGTCTGGCAAACAACCCAGGCGATTTCCTCAAATATCATAAATTACAACGAATCCTGATATAATGAGGATGATCACCCAATTCCTAATAACTTACTCCCACTCATCATCTGTAAAACCATACAGATGTGAGAATCAAACCTGGTAAATACATACCTTGGAGTAAGGGCTAATTGGGAAATCAGTTTTCTTTTAACAATACACAGTGAAACTGAAACATATAAATGTTTCAAAGGGGTACCCGGGTATTCCTAGTAATGCCTCTTCCATTATCAGATTCATAACTATAACCGTATATTTCTTT
Source organism: Agapanthus africanus (assembly GCA_030015575.1). NCBI lineage: Eukaryota > Viridiplantae > Streptophyta > Magnoliopsida > Asparagales > Amaryllidaceae > Agapanthus > Agapanthus africanus. Next base: position 162,439,931 of record CM057350.1, on the reverse strand, counting down.
TCCATCTCTCCAAATCCCTTTATATGTCTTTAGTCATTACCTTCTGTACACTCCTTTAGGCTAAATGGTTTTTTTCCTTCCCTACCGTTCGGCACCAGCCTATGGTTTGGAAGAAGACTATCTAATAAGCGTAATAGGTGTACTGTCCTAATCGTAGGAGCACTCGCAACCCGAGAGAAGGTATAGATAAAAGACAACTGAATAAACCTTATTCCTATTTCTTCTGAACCAGAATCCATCCCCGAACTGGAACAAGTTCCTTCGAGTTCGTATATAACCATACGATGGAGTATCCAAATAACTGTGGATCTTTGTAGTGATACGGAGTGTCCTGGAGAAATACAAAGGTGAAGTAGGAGCGGCGATGAAATACTTGGTTTGGTCGTGAATAGCAGTCGCAATTTACTTTGCCCTCTTACTAATCCCTTTATTTGTCTTTACTTAATACCTTCTGCACACCTTCGTTAGGGTAATTGGTTTTCTTCATTCCCCACCGTTCGGCACCTGCCTATGGTTTAGAAGAAGACTATCCAATTAGCATAATAGGTGTACCGTCCTAATCCAAGGAGCACTCGCAACCTGAGAGAAGGTAAAAAGAAAAGACAACTGAATAGTCCTATTCATTTTCCCCAGAACCGGAAACCATCCTCGAATCTGGAATAAGTTCCTTCGAGTTCGTATATAACCATACGATGGTTTTATCCAATGGAAGTGGATGTTCGTAGTAATACGGGGTGTTCTGGAGAAAAGGGTAAAAGTAGGAGTGGCAATGAGGTATGCAACTCAGACAATCCAAAAGCCAGTGTTTTAAGAAGGTTCGGTTAACTTGGTCACTGAGTCATAGTCTAGGGTCGGGTCATGGTCGCTGCTAAAGAGAGAGAGAAAAGAAACACTCAGCGTGCACTCTAACCTAGATCAGAATGGTTACCAATTTATCTAATCAGGGAACCTCCCACTGTAACGTCAAATTCTCCTCCAATCCTGAAAGAAGAATTAGTCGGGATCACCCGAGAAGTAAACCAACTCATCAGTGGGAATCGGGATCCAACTATCATCGCATGATAACGTGATGGAATCCACTCACGTTATCACACACTAGAAGGTATGTGCATATCTGGCAAGTTTCAGTTTCTTTAGAAACTCCCGATGTGATTTTTACCCCATGCTCTTATGACCTTGACGAAGGCCAACATATTATAAGTCACATGTCAAGTTCTACCCGTCATTATCCAGTTTAATTTGAACCCACCAGTACAGACTCTTGACGAAGGCCAAAATAGTAGTACGACTGTCCCAAACCAACGCATCTATCTATGCAGCAGAAAAGTAACAAATAGCAACCATACACTATGCCTTGATGAAGGCCAACATACATAGCATGAATACTAAGTGCTACCTTTCTGAAATGACGGAGGGCTACGAATGATTTTTGGCGAAAAACATTTAACGTAATGAACTTGATATCGTTGAAGGAACCGGATAGCTTTTTTTAAAAATATAGTGGCGAAAACCTTTGCTAAAGAGGTCACTCCCGGTGAAGGGATCTTGGCTCTTTCCCTGTAGAATGAGGTGCAGGATATTCCAACTGAATACCAAGATGCAAAGCAAAAAGTAATCGGCTATAGTGAAGTTATTACCCTGATGCAAACATCTGTCCAAGGGGTCACTCTCGGTGAAGGGATCTCGGCCCTTGCCTCGTCGACTGAGGTGCTGGATATTCATAACCGAATACCACTGTGCAAAACAAAAGAGAACGTCCTTGCAATAACAGCTTTTTGTTTTGAAAAATGTTCCAACAACATCAAACATGTTTGTTTAGCTTGCATTGATCTGAATCAATGCAGTCCCATCAATTAATCACACCACAAAAGAACGAAAATATGATGTACGTATATGCCATCCGCATTCGCCACTGGGTCCCGTCATCATCCGTTAGGTTACTTAACTAACGACAGAGCGGGGACTGGACTAGCGCGGGTGTAAAACATATACAAAATCTACTAGTATATATATCAATATATAATATTCGCTCAAGGCGTGATAAAATGCAAGATCACAGAAATGTAATAAGCATCACAGAACAATACAGATGATCTGGGATCCCCGGGTTTCACAGAGCCGCTACTGAAACCCGACGTTCTCCTGGTCGTGTAGATAACCTGTGCAATGAAATCCTAGACCCCTACGGGCGCGGCAAGTTACCCGCCAAAACCTGAAGCGAGGCAACCCCTACAGCAAAGCGAATGGACCACCCAGCACTTCACTGAATCCGGTAACTTGAGCATCCCTCCTTGGGTCAACCTGTACCCCCTACGAGTGCGGCGAATAGCCCGCCAATTCTAGAGTGAAGCCCCCTCCGTCTCAAAGCCATGAGATGCGGGCCCGTTACCCTCTAGAACCTGGCTATCCGTGCACCCCACCTTGGGGTAATCCTAGTACAGAAAGTAAAAATATATACAACGGGTACATCGACCTTAGCCCGGTCGTGTCCTAAAAGAATAATATACAAACAGGCAGTGACGGCAGTTCACATGTCGGACGCTCTCCCCGCAATAACAAATGTACAAATACAACCAAACTATACTACCATTGCATCCAGGCTATCCACCACGACAAATCCGCAACATCACAGCACAACACAGAACATCAACGTGAATGTCACGTTCATAAATCCGTCTAAAAGAGCTATAGCAATTAGACAAGATTTACCGCTCGAATGACATTCACGGTCACAGATATAAAGTAAATACTGTGAACTAACATGTTTAAAATTTTCGATCGACAAAATTTCCCTAAGTGGGCCCCAAGCACAATTCCCCGTACTCAAAATAATCTGGGCCAAAACAAAAAATACCAGAAACCCCAATTCCAAGTCATAGACCACAGTAGAAAAAATGGTGGAGTGATGCTACAATAGTGCGGCGGAACCGCGGCCAAAACAAGGGTAATGCCGCGGTTCCGCGGCGCTACAGTGAGATCAATGAACCAAATTTTCTCAGATTTCTTAGAAAAGCCTGCCTGATATTCTGCAATACTCAAAATAATTTTTTGACGATAAAAAAAATTCGACAGAAACTGCATAAATTAGAATCGCGGTTTCGGAAATTTCATTCGATCGAAGTTCTAAACACGTTAGAGCAAGCTAGTAAAGGTTAATGGCGTGGCTCTGATACTATGTAAGTCTACGGTAGCGCCCCGGCCGTCTGTCCGAGGCCAAAATGCGGAAACGAAAACTTTTTCAAAACTTGAAACCGGCGCTATCATATACTTTAAACCCGGATCGAACCATTAACCTACAACTAGCAACTAGAGAAAGGGTTGGAAAAGCTATACCAATCGATCCGTGTCCTTCGGTCTTTTGCCACCATCCCAAGCTTCTCGCGGCATCTCCGATCTCGATCTCCTCGTCGGAAAGGGCACCACATCTTCGAGTCTTTTTACGGGCTCCCGCTTCGTCCGAAGCAACTCGGGCACGAAGTTCGCTAGCCGACGTGTCCAAGGTGAAGTAGAGAATGTGTGTCATCACTTTGTCTCTTGAGGATTTAGTGGATGCCATTAGTGAGGAGATAATGAGCTCAAGAAAGAAGAGGAAGAAGAAAAAGTTTTCTTTTCTTTTTCTTATGTGTTGTGATAAAATGAGAGTGAGAGCAAGAATGAATAATACAAGAGCTAACCATCCCATATGGCTGCCCTTTCTCTCTCTCCCCCTCATTTCATCTACAAAACTATCACATTATGTGACATATGCACAATAAAAGAGACCATGAGTCACTAGATTGCATGTGTCACAATAAATGCACCTCATTATGATTTCTAGCTCATTATTTCCATATGCAAACATTAATCCAAATGTTTGCAACAATAAAAAGAGAATGGCATCTACTAAAGTAAACTCGTGACGGATCACAAGAGTACCCCTCACCTGTATATAGATACCTGCATCTGCATTCTGACTGAATGCGAATGCGATGAGACTAAAGTAAACCAACAAATATAATACTAGGATCCGGCTTAAACCAAAGCCCACTAGTATGATCCGCCCGATCATGATCCGTGCACTACTGCACGTATATGATTGGACCCTGCCATATATCATACGGCCTCTACAACGTTTCGCCCGAAACTTGAGAAACTGTCTTTGGGGGACTCTAAAGACTCGTCAATACATTGGCTGTTGATTTAACCACTAGCACGTCAGAGGTACTAGCCGTACGTAACGGGCTACCAGGTATTGACCAAAAGGGAGGTCGATGAGCAAACTCATCCTGACACCCTACTGAGCCTGTCAGTGACAATATCCGTACAGTCCGGTCCGTTCGTCCATGAGCATCGCATGTCGGGCCTAGGGTGTTGGTAAAAGTCAGACCCCCAAAAGCGGGACAAGTCGTGGCGGAGTGTAGCCCAGAACACCCTGAGATACTACTGGAATACCTACCAGTAAATCTCCTTCCTTGGCCAAGGACTTCGTGTAATGGCTCTCCTAGACACAGCGCGATCTCATCCCCAATACTGGGAGAGACGAAACCCCTGCCGATCCGCTCACTGCCTCCATGTGGCTCGGGACTGTACCCAACTAAAAGCTGTTTGCATGACTCATTTGAGCCATTGTAGGATAGTAATCAAAGCACAGTGGGAACTCACACGAGACAAATGACGATCTCAAGTCGATGAACTAACCTGTACACATGTCACCAGGGAACTTCCATATGATGTTTGGTATAATACCAACTAGCATGTTCCCGGCGAGTCCTGTCCGGTGTATTCATAACCCAATGAGCACCTGTATATATCTTAGGTGATCCAACTGACACCAATGGCTTGTGAGACCGGCCACCGCCCCTCGTTGAGGTCTCGACTGTATACACTAGTCTACTAATGGAGTATCGATGCCCAGTCTCGAAACTCCCACGACTAGGGACCATTTAAGGATGTGCTTATAGACCCCAGCTCCCACGTATATGATCGCCATCATACTGCTGGTAGTCAAGCAAGAATCCTAAGGGCTCTATCAATGTGTAATGGCGACCTGTAAGGTCACCAAAAGCTGTATACGATGATAAAGATAAACCAGATAGCATACTAACATCACGAGTAAGACTGTCCTACCGGCATAGGACCTCCCTCAATTATTGCAATCACGTGCCTGTGATCCAATAATTGACTCTGAGGGCACTATATCCAACAATGAAGTATAAAGAACCAGTCCTGGCATTTTTAGATAGGGGAACTGCATACAACATCATGTAGCAATCCCAAGAGTTCACTAACTCTTTCTCTGTTTCCAGTAAACGGAGCTATAGTCATTTTATCTTTGTGACATGACTGGCAAGTTTCACAAGATGTAAATTCAAACTGATTTAAATATGCATTTTAATGTAACTTAGCTAGTCGGGTCGCATTGATATGACCTAGTCTATAATGCCTCAAGAAGGATTCGTTCATTTCTGAACTCTTCCTCTTGTGTATGTTTTGTACGATAAGAATTGTAGTTTGATTTAGAACGTATATGCTTTTAGATAACGTGTCTGAACCGATCAACTCTTGATATAGGAAATGTTCAAAACATTATCCAACAATACAAAATTATATCCTTCTTTACTAAGTAAAGAGACTGATATGATGTTGTATATCAGGTTCGGTATCTAATAACATTCGTTCAAAATCAATGTATTTTGTAATACAGGGTGATAACCGCCAACACCTTGGCTGCAACTATTGCACCATTTCTAACTCTTGAAACTTTATCACCCGTTCTCAGTTCTACGTAATGAACACACCCAAAGAAGTTGCATCATCATGCACTTTCTTCGTTTGGGCAGTACGGGAATCCTGGTAATCCCCTATTTCCTGTTCAGTCTTATAACAATTATAAGTTGGAGCGGGACCAACGTTCCTTAGCACAGTATAACAAGCGGGTTCGGTCAATACATCCGTATTATTATTTGTATTAAGGCGTGACATGGTCGCTACCTGGAGAGAGAGAGAGAAGAAAACTATCTGCGTGCGCTCTTACAACATTAGATTGGTTATATATTTTATCTAATCAGGATGGCTCCCACTGTTTTTATCAAATCTTCCTTCAAACCTTAAAAGGAAAGACTAGCCTGGATTAATTACACCCTACAAGTTCGCCAATATTTCAGCCAGGCCAATGCTGGTATTTTGAGGGAGGTTCCCCGTACTTTCGCACGGACCTAATTAAAATAAACCTCGTTTTCCCAGGGGCGTAACCCCGTTGACACCTTTTTAGACACCTACTTGATTGGCTAATTGTAAAGTGCAAAACTCTTCCAGGAGTAACAATTACTCGCAGTGGGTATCAGGATCCAACTATCTCATAGAAGGTATGCAATCTCATTACAAATTTCAACACTTGAAACTCCCGATAATGGTTTTTACCCCTAGTGATTTATGACCTTAACTATGGTCAACAATCATAAGCACTAGTCAAGCTCTACCCGTCATTTCGTGATTAATTAGACCCACCCACATGACCCTTAACTATGGTCAACAAAGTCACATGACTGTCCTAACTAATCGCATCATATGCTATGTAGGAAGATATCACTTAGCTACCGTACACTGCACCTTGACTATGGTCAACAAACGCAGCACGAATACTAAGTACTCTACTTCCTAAAATGACGGAGGGTTGCAGATAGTTTTTAAGAAAACCTATAATGCTTTGAACTTGATATCGTTGCAGAATCAAATGATTTTAAATGGAGTGTTTTTTGAGGCTTTTGATAGTTTCGCTAAAGAGGTCACTTCCGATGAAGGGATCTCGGCTCTTTCCTCATCGAATGAGGTGCAGAATATTCACAATACCACTATGTAAAGCAAGAACTAGAAAAGCAATCAAAAGAAAAAACTAAGGGTTGTAGCATTTTCCAGTTATTGCTAAAGAGGCCACTCCCGGTGAAGGGATCTCGGCTCTTTCCCTATCGAATAAGGTGCAGGATGTTCTACAAGGAACACCGCTATGCAAAGCAACAACTAGAGCTACCTGTTTTTGAAAATTCGATTCCACAACATCATTAGGTTTATTTTCCTTCATTAATCACATTAATGAATGCCCTGTCATTAAAGTTACCTAAACATCACAGATAAATACAACGTACGTTTATGCCATCCGCATTCGCCTCGATGTCTCCTCGTGCACCGTTAGGTTAGGTAACTAACGGCAGAGTGGGGCAGGGCTAGCGCGTGTGTAAAACATAAGCAACGTCTATATAATATATCACATATACTATATCCTGTATCTATCTCAACATATATCAAATGATCACATCACAAATATCGCAGCAGAAATCAACATATGAAATATTGGATATACTAGGATTTTCGGGTTTTATATTAAGCCTGTATAAAACACGGATTCAACGGTCATGATGAATAGACAAACCAACATCCGTAGACCCCTATGAGAGCGGAAAGCAACCCTACCAATTCTAGAGTTAGGAGACCCGGACTCGACTCCTCGAGATGGTCTCCCACTGGACTCTAGAACCCGGTTACTTATGCTCCCCTCCTTGAGTCTATCCTAATGCGGAAAAGTAAATAATATACATCAACGGTGACATCTTCCTCAACCCGGAAGTGCCCCAATAAAAGAATATTACATACAATGAATTTTACATGAATGAAAATGAAAAACTCTCATCTCACATAAAAAAACCCGGCCATTCAAATACGACGATCCAATATAACATATCACTGCAACACATAACATTACATGTCATCAACGTAAGTAAATATGCGTATCCCAATTGTCGTTGACGTATAACAATGAAACCGGCGATACCCCACATATTACACTTACGGTCGCATAAAAGAAAGTGAAAAACTACAACAGTTGGAATCCGAAACTATCTTAGACATCATAAACCCAATGTATCACATACTTTGGATTCCATGCCTAACCAATTGAATTCCTTAGACATCACATGCCTAACAATTATAAATCCCGCATTTTAGTCTCGATATTGAAAACACTTTCCAATAGCTTGTCGGGTAATTCAACAAGATTCCCGATAACATGATCGAATGCTCGTTGGAAACTTTATTAGACGACCTCACCCCGCGATGCCGTCGATGAAGTGCACTAAGGCGGAACACCGCTGCCGCGAGCACCCGAACGGATGCTTTTGGCGATGGGGTTCTCCTACAGTCACCTGGTCCGGGCTATGGGGCATGGCTATCTAATAAGATTACCCGGCGAGTATCCGCGTGCACTACGTAATTGCGACGGACTTTTGATCAATATCAAAATTCCGTGGCAACCGTTCAAATAAGACTAAACCGCTAGATTTACAAAATTCAAACTAGTTATCACAAAACTAATTATAGTGGATTCCAAATATTGTATTACAATCACAGAAAGCTAGGCGACGTTAAATATTACGATCGAATCAACGAATTCCCAAAATTCCCAGAGAGCTCAACACTTAAGTAGAATTAAAAATGCACAGAAGTATGCCCCAGTACCTACGGACTAACAGCTGAAAGGCCCGACCCAAGCCTCTCAAGTGGCGCTGCGGATCCGCCGCCAAAACCATGTTTTGGCCGCAAATCCACGGTCACTTAGACGAGTTAGGGTTTCGTTCTTCAGGTGTGTCCATAGAATTATCTGCATGATTTTTTGAATATTTTTAACATGGAAAAATCCAACTTTTTGAAAAATTTCCAGAAAGGGGGTCCGTTTCGGGTTTTCAGGGTTAGATCGGAATTCTAATTTCGTCTAGACAACGCCTAATGCTCTAGCTAGGCTCTGATACCAATGTTAGGTTCTTAGGCACTAGAACAAGGTTCTACAAGGCATCAAACATGCCGTATTTATAATTTTCAAGTGCCAAACAACCTAAGTAAGGATCTATACTAGAGAATTAGGGTTATAACAACAAGTAAACAACTTTACTTCTAAGTGAATGAGGAATACAACCTTTGTAGACCGGTCCTTCACTTCTAAAGCTCCGTGTAGTAGTCCCTTCACTGTGAGTGAAGATCTCCCAAACTCTAGTATGGGTTCCCTTAGTGAAATGAACAAGCTTGCTCGAAGTCTTCGAGGCGGAAGATGATCTACGTCGAGGAGACTCAAACCCAAGCTACCTCTTCACTTGGTGATGAACTTTGTGAAGAGAACACCCTAAACTTAATGGTAAGTAGTAAAGGATGATGAAGTAGGAAATGGGCTCACTTTAGATTTTATTTTCTCATAATATTTTCTCACCATTTTTGAAAGCTAGAAAGCTTTCATGAGGAAGAAGAAGATGAAAATGATCAAGATGAGAAAATGAAAACTAATGAGGTGAGAATAGCAACCATGGGTGAGTTAGTGTCATATATTAACCTTTGTAGAGACATAACCATGGTTTAAGCTAATGGTATGGTTAATAAATATCTTTAGTAAAACAAAACAAGTGGACTTGGTCAATGGTAATCTCTAAGCTTCATGAAGCTTCATGCCATGACAAAATGCCACCAATTTTGAATTACAAAATAAATAAAACCCTAACCATTATCTTAAGTATGGTGTAAGTCATACACACACCCAAGTTTGCATGTATCATCAAGTATGAAACAAACATGTACACAAGTATATATCACATATATACTTAATACATAATCAAGTGAGAAAAGCAATCTTAAGTGAGCCAATACTAGTTAATGTAAAGTAATATATCAAATATATATTATAAATTAAATCACTAAATCAACACTTGATTTAATGATCCGGTCATATCATATATAACCGACTAATATCATATGTATCAATTTATCGAATCAACACTTGATTCGATAACCCGGCTATATCGCATATAACCGACCAATGATACAAATCGCAAGAATAGAATACGGTATCACATACTCTTATTATTCTCGGTCCCGCACATATCACATATGTGCTCCTACTACGTTTCGCCTAAGCCAGGAAACCTCTGTATAGGACTCTAAAGACTCGTCAATACGCCGGCAGTGGGTGATGATCATATCAAACACCCACAAGCCGCAAGAGGCGTGCTAAGCGTAACGGCCATCCGGGTATTGAGCGATCAGAAGATCAACAAGCAAGCCTGCTCATACTCATGCGAATCCAATCAGTAACACTACCGTACAGTCCGTCTGTTCGTCTGATATGTCGCATATCTCGCCTATGGGTGGTAAACGTCAGACCCCAATAGCTTGATAAGTCATGCCGATGTAAGGTTCATAATAGGCGTGAAACTACCGATAACACTTATCCGTAAATCACATCTACTATGGCCAAGGATTTCAGTTATGGCGAGCATAGCGCAACATCAACCCCCAATACCAGGAGAGACGAATCCCCTCCTATCGCTCATTGCTTCCATGTGACTCGGGATTGTATCCAAAAACCACCTGTTTGCATGACTCAGTAGAGCCATGGTAGGATGGAAATCAAAGCACAGTGGGAGACACACAAGACTCTAGGACAATCTCGGGTCGATAGACTAACATGTACTAGTGTCACCAGAGAACTGCCATCTGACGTGAGGTATAATACCATCTGGGAGTTCTCGGAGAGTCCATCCAGTGTACCCAGTCTCCACTGATCACCCGTATACCATCTCTTATGTTAAACACCAATGGATATGGGATCATCCATCGCCCATCTTTATGGGTCGAGAAGTTATACGCTAGTCTACTCTGGTATATCGATGCCCCGTCTCGATACACCCACGACTAGGGACATTAAAGGATGTACTCACAGACTACCTTTGTCCCATTAGTATGATCTCCATCATAATCTAGTTTGTCAAGTACGCATCCTAAGGGCTTTACCAATATGTAACAGAGAGACAATCAGTGTACATATTAAGATAAAGAGTAAGCAGATAGTATACTATCATGTCGAGCAAGAAAGTCCTCCCTATATATGTCCAAGCATCCACTACAATGTACATATCATGTACAGTAATGGCCTCTAGGGCATACATATAACTTACAAAACCAAATAGCATCTGCCCCAAAAATTCAGGCCGGACTCCCCAACGTCCCGGTCGCGTCTTTCAGCGAAGAACAGTCTCGTCCTCAAAGTCACTGCCGAAGACCAAAATAGGGGTAGATTGTCCAGGCCTGTTGCCTTGGGGTTGCCTCCAGTAGACTATCTCTTCATCCTCATCGGTATCGCTCCAAAAGATTGGAATAATAGTGACAGCTTTTTGTTTATTCTCCGGCTTATGACATCTTTCCGTGTCTTTGAAGTCCGGTAGGAATTACTTTGCGTCTTCGTATTTTCAGACTTTATTTATGGAGAACGGGTTTAGTTCCCCCATAACAGTGTACTTGAGGCCGTCTTTGAAATACTTCATACACTGGTGTTGCATAGAAGGGATGACGTTGTACTCATGTATCCAAGGCCGGCTGAGCAGAGTGTTGTAGCAAGTCATGGCATCAATGACATGAAATTTGATGTCAGTGATGAGAATCCCAAAGTGTAATGTCAATATTACGGACCCCAGCTCCATGATGACTGTGAGTCGAACCCGGAGATAGTAATTTTGTCTCGGGCCAGGTGATAAACGTTCATGCAAATCTCCTTCAGCACCTTCACGTTGAGAAGGTTGACAGAGAACCCGTTGTCCACCAGGATCTTCCTATCTTAATGTCGTGGAAATACCCGGTGACATATAGAGGACGGTTGTGCTCACACGTTCTGAGGAGGAGATATTCATCGTTGAATGTAATGGCAGCTGTATGAACTTCTACCAGCTCGTCCTTCATCTTTTCTTCTGCAAGGAAAGCTTGGAACTGATCGGGCTCCTGTCATGCCTTGATCAGAGAATCTCTTGCCTCTTTGGATAGGAGGAGAGCATCCAGTATGCTCAGTTGTAAGGGTATCTTCCTCAAATATGCCAGGACATTGTAATCCACCTTGTTTTTCTTAGGCGGCTCCTTGGCTGCGAGCTCTTTGATGACTTTATCATCGAGGGCAATTTCCTCAGGGACTTTTTCCTTCCCCTTGTCTCTTTTGCTCGAATCTTTGTTTGTAGGCCCGAGATTCTTTTCAGGGAGCGTACGGTTACTCAGCTGAATGTTCTCGCAGTTCTTCTCCTCTTCTTCTTTTCCGGAGGTGGATTCTTATAAGAGAGGGCCGAGAGTTATTTCTTCGTCAGAATCGCTCCCGAATGTAAGAACTTAAGATTTTCCTTTTGTCGAACTGGTATCAACCATATGACAGTTCCCAGTCGTTCTTTCACGCTCGTCTGTCGCGCTTCTTTGCTATCGACGGGTTTTGCGCTTCATCCGCTTGAAGTGATGTCGGTGAGCAACGTATCCTTGCCACCATTTCTTGAAGGCATTGTACTCTTCGGTGGGGTGTGTGACCCTCCGATAGTATAAGTAGTAGTTCGGATGTCCATCCGCTTCCTCAAGGCACGTAATCCCGGGAGTGTTTTCTATGAGAAGGGGCAGCTTCATTCCCATTAACAAGGCTTTGGCGAACCGCTTCTCCGCTTTGATCCTATTCTTGTTTGTATCAGGTGTGCTTTGGCTTTTGTAGAGTACTTTAAGACCCATCCTTACTGCGGCTTCTTCAGCCTAACACCAATGCTTGGCCTTGTTGTATATGACCGTTTCACGTTCTCGGTCAGTTTTTCTCTTTTGACCGGCTTCGTTTAGCAGCCTGTTAATTGGGTCTTCTAACAGTTCTGAGAATTTTGGCGCTGATCCTGCCCCCAGTTCCTCTACGTTTTTTTCTAACGCCGAGGGAGCTTCTTCGCCATATGATGACAAATGAGAAACCGTGTGGCAACTTTCTACATAGTCTTGGGTTCCTCCTGATGGGTCATGTTCTTCATCATCGTCACTATCCCCATTCTCAAGTATATGGTTGAGAAACTCTTCGAGGGCGACTGGGGTCCGCGCCATCTGGTTGTACTCCTCCAGCCCGTCGATGTACTTTTGCAGTTCCGTGCATTTGTTGGAAGGCTGCGCGGGCTTCTTGGTCTTCTTCTTTCCCTCCGAAGACTTTGAAGGCTTGACCGAGGTGTTTTGCCCATCGTTAGCAGTTTTCAGTATGGTACGCGGTTTCAGCATCCCCTCGATGATCTCGGGCTTCAGCGGGCTTTTCCACCTGATCGCTGGACATGCTTGAAGATCCTTCAGCATTCTTTTGGTTTTAGCTGAAAGGATAACTTCCCACGGACCTTCTTATACAAATGAGCAAGATTCCCCCGGCGTATCCACCTTTTTAGGAGCATGCCTCTGTGGCGGGTTCACCCTCCAATTCTCAAAAAGCGCAAATTTCCCCCGTTGATACTGGTCCTCGATCCAATTTTCGAAGACATAGCAATCTTCAATTGGGTGGCTCACCATCCTATGATAGGCGCAGTAGTTGGGGTTGTTAGCGTCACCAGGCTGCGGCGAACGTTTTGGGTCTAGCAGAGTGATGAGTTTTTTGCGCACTGCCAGTTCGAACAATCTCCTCATTTTATCATGGGGAAACGAGTAAGCACGTCCTAATTTCTCTTCGAGGGATTGGCGCGGGCGCACGTTGTTTTGGCGAGCAACCGGTTTCGGGTCACTCGGTTGTTGTTGAGTATTGGCAATGAAGGCTGCTTTCCCTTTACCCTTTGCATTCCGAGGGTCCATTTTTGAAGAGGAAGGCCCGCGGCCCATCTAGTCCATTTGGGCCAGCTTGTCAATCAGAGCCTGGAAGGTGGTCGGCATGAAGAACGTCATAAACTGGGACACAGTCGCCTGAGGATCAAGGGTCCCTATGAACATGCCCACGGTAGGAGCTTCTTATATGCGTTGTTCGCATTTCAACCATAGGTTCCGCCACCAGATTGCGTATTGAACCCAGGTCTCTCTCGACTTTACCCTGGTGTTGATCAACGCCGTGATCGGGGTGCGCTCGCAAACCGCTGTGTGAATAGCAATTCCATTTCCGTGAATGTTTTGATGGAGTCATTTGGGAGCTCCGAGTACCATTCAAACGCCATCTCCGACAAGCTGCCAACGAACTGGCGAAGCAGCAATTTGTCGTCGTCTCCAGTATTCCCACAAAAAGCTCTGAACTGAGCGATGTGCTGATGCGGGTTGCCTGTCCCTTTCTACACATGGAATTTAGGGATCGTATATCCCGACGGGTACTTGATTTGATCGTACCAACCTGGGTACGGTCGCCCGGTCTTGACGACTTGGCCAGCCGCTTCGCTTGCCTGATGAGCTCGATTTGCTGAGCTATATAGTCATCGAGGGCAGCCATGGAGATCGTTTCCTCCCTGGCTGTCGATAATGCCGGAAGAGGGTTTGACATTTCTCCTCTGTCTTCCTCGATGATTATCGATGGGTCTTCCACCGGAGGTTCTAGCTGGATCATCATTCCAACCATGTCGTGGAACAGGGGCGCCATCTGTTTTATATTAGCCGCTTGTTCCGCGGCCTCCTTATCCTTTCTCTCCAGCACCCTTCGCAAGAACTCCGTATCGGTCTCCTGCTCCTGGCGCTGTTCAGATGCTGCTTCCGGGCTTTCTTTCTGCCCGGTGAGTGCTGCCATTTTTGTCAGCATCTTCTGGAGTTTTTGTTGCTTCTCCTGAACTTTCGTTAACGACCGAGTTTGCAGCCGATGACTCATGGAAGCACGGCTCTCCTCTTTTCCGGAAGCCATGTAAACCATGTGCACGATCATGCCTCCAGACTTGGGTCGTTTGGATCCATCACCCTTAGGATTTGCCGCCGGTGGCGGAAGATTCTTCGGCCTTCTCTTTTTGTGAGAATTTGAAGTCGAAGGAGCCATTGTGACAGGCGCCTGCATGAAAGAAGTCCTTCGCTGCATGGAGGAGGGATGATTTTCCTCTTGCCGAACCTTCATTTTCTTCGGTTGATGAGAGTAGTTCTTGTTGATCACAGAATCTTGGACTTTCCACCAAACCCTGTGGATTTAGGAGGACAACCGTTGAGGGGGCTGCTCCGGCTTCACCTGCTTCATACTTTCAGCAGGTGGGGGAGATTTCTTCAGCACTGCAGTTGGGGAGTTCCTCCGCACCCTGCTAAGCGGTTCAAAGCTGTTCCCAGCTGGAACAACAGCATCAACTTCCATCATTGGAGCTGGTTGAGCAATTCCAGAGGGGGAGTTGCCCCAGCTCTTCTCACTCGGCGCCAGTGGCGACGTCGAGCATGTCTTACCGATGGGACCACCTCAGTTCTGGAAGCGGCTCCGTCGTGCCCCCTGTTTGGTTAGGGGCTACTGCTGGTGTCATCCTGTCAAAGACCGACGTCCGTTGAGAGGGGACGGCCAGTCTTTCAAAGGCCGAATTTCTGGTAGGGGAAGCACTTTTGATGACTTCGCCCGCAGGAAGAGTGGGCAGGACTGTTCGTTTTGGAATAGCCCATTCAGGTATCACGAGTCCCTTTCGGGCCCATTTGAGTTCTGGCCCAGCCTGTTGAAGACTGAAGTGGCAAACTTGGACAACCCGTTGAGAGGGGCCGTGGTGGTTGCAAGTCGATAGAAGACCGACTTCTTGGGGGCTTCCTTTGGCGGCAGTGGGGAACCAAAGCTCCCTGATGGGAGCATAGTCCTGAAGAACAATCCAGTCGTGGCTTGAGTCACCTGCCCCACTGGCATTGAAAAGATGGAGCCGCATTGGTCCTATACGTCACCCCTCCTGTTGGGGTAGAGCGGGAGTTGCCGTTGCAGTTGGTGCAGCTGGAAGCCATTGATGTTTCTTTTGCTTTCTGCATAGGAACAAGACACCAAATCTTAGTATCTCGAATCCAAAGGCAACTGTAGCAAACCGCGATTTTGTTCGCGAACATGACACACGAAGTGTGTAGTGGAAAGAGGAAGTGGTCCCACCGGGCATGCCAGAATCTGTTTACCGCCGAAAACAGAGACGAACCGGGATAGATCGTCTTGCCTAAATTTCTGGGCAGATGCTATTTGGATTTATCCGTCCACCTCTCCAAAGATGCCAAGTTGATTTATGGTGCCGTATATCGAAGGTTTGGACGGATGTGGCTGTTGTAGCAGACTTCATCATTCCCCCTCGTTTGCGAGGGATTTTTTAATTGTGGGGATGCTCTTCCCTAGAGGCGCAAGCCCTTGCAGTTAATTACATTACCGCATCACGATAACTACTTTCTCCTGCTCCAGAAGTTCACTTCGTGTCGTGTCTGTTTGTTTTATTTTTGGTTGCCCGTGGATTGTATACGGAGACTAATTTGTGTCGTCGCCCGTAGGGCGTGGATTAGTCCAAATCCGTATATCATAGATTTGGGTTTGGGTTGGTTTAAGGATCGTTGATTTGTTTTGAGATTAAGATTGACTTAAATGTATACGAGCAATTGAGGGCTCAATTGGTTTATTTTAAGGATACGTTAGTCAAATTTGAGACTAAGATCTACTTAACAAGGACTTAGGATCATTTTTTATTAAGATCCAACAAAAGAGCATTTAGGCTCTATCGTTTTAGTTTTAAGGACGTTTTGGTCCGTTATCGCCATTTTTGGAGGCGAAGTTGTAGTTTGAGGACATATCGGTCTGTTGATCACCATTTTGAAGGTGAAATTTTAGTTTAAGGACATTACAGTCTGTTGTTGCCATTTTGTAGGCAATGGTTAGTTTAAGGACGCTTCGATCCGTTGTTAGTTTAGGGACATCTCGGTCTATTGTCCATCTTGTGTACACGTGTATTTGTTACATGACAGGATGAGCAACAATGATATAAGATGCATCCAGTTTGGGATGTGGTTTGATCTGGGTTGTGCACGTCGGTTTGGGAAGTGCACCAAAAAGTAGTTGGCTGTCAGGATCTGCCACCTCTCTGAAGATGTTGAGGAAAGAAGTGCGGAGAGATATACCCTTGAACCAATTCCTGTGTTTGAGGGAAAAGGGATTGATGATAAACCCAAAAATCATTAGTCGTATTTTGAGACTAAGATTTCCTTAGGGGAATGTGGGATGAATATCGTTTTGGGATATCATCAGTTGGAAGATCGATAGTCATCTATGGAACTGAGATCGGTTTGGGAAATAATGAACCCATGGGCTCGGCTGATCTAGGTTAGGGACCTAGCCAACTTGGGCTTAGTCCACTCAGTTTTCTTTTGAAAATAAGTGCTAAGCACTTGTTCGGGCTCAGTCCTCTTTTTTGTGCAAAAAGTGCTGTGCACTTATGTGAGTTCTGACGCTCACATGTAACTATGTGGGGTTTTCAGTCATGGGGATTTGCCAAATAAGTATTAAACACTTTACCCCTTTTTTCTCTTTATGGAGTGCTGAGCACCTTTTTTGTCTCTTAATGGAGTGATGAGCACTCTTTATGGCGCCCACATGCGACGCACGTGAGGCGCTTCCTAGAGAATGTCAGGCACTTTTTATTCTGTGGCGCCCATGTGAGGGATACGTGAAGCGCTAGGCGCCGCCCACTGAGTGATAAGCACTCCTTTATTTCGTAGCGCCCACGTGAGAGACACGTGGGGCGCTGGGCATCTATCACTGAGTGCTAAGCACTCCTTTATTTTGTAGCGTCCACGTGAGAGGCGCGTGGGGCACTGGGCGCTGAGCCCCAGTCACTGAGTGCTAAACACTCCTTTTATTTTTATTTACCTAATTTTCCAAGAAGAGAGTTCTTCTTCTTCGAGAGTTTAATTCTCTGTACTTTCTGAAGCTTATGGGGGGTTCCGCTATCTCAGACTTGAAGTCTTGGGTCCTTTATATAGTAGAGGCAAGTTTGTTGATTAGTTGAAGAAATCTCTTATTAAGAGATCCTAGTTGATTTTGGGGGTTTTACCCACCGTTGGATCTTTGATCCAAGGACTTCTGTTTTACGGAAAGTATTTTCTTGTTTTTAACAAGATTATGGAAATATTTACCCATACAGAATTTATTCTGTAGATCGGTGGTTTTTTATCACCATTGTATTTTTAATCCAACGGCACTCTGTTTTACAGAGGGCAATCTTTATTGTTTAGAAAGATTTGAGGAATATTTCTTAAAACAGAATTTAATTCTGCATCCAGATGATTTATTGTCTCCGTTGGATCTTTGATCCAACGGCTCTGTTTAACAGAGAGTAGAATTTAATTCTTCCAAGCGCCGGCGCTCACGTGTTGTGCACGTGGGCGCTACTTAAGATTTTTTGTGTGTGCTTTGCATATGGGCACCGCTCATATATAATATTTTTAATTCCTTTATGTGCTTTGCACATTGGTGCCCATGTGAGGAGCACGTGCGGCACCAACATAAGAGTTTTTTCAACTCTGGCGCTGGTGCCCTCGTGGAAGGCACGTGAGGCGCTGCCTCTTGAATTTTGAACAGAGCTTTGCACTTTTTATTGGGTGAAATAGTCCCAATATGGGCTCACATCAAGAAATAAAAGCTACGGAAAATAACTGGACTAAGCTTCACTAAACTTAATCCTCACTACTCGGCTTGACAGCTAAAATACTCCTATTCAGCCTGTGATAAAGATAGAGGAGGTGGGCCATACAAAACCCAGACGTCGGTGCTTTAAAATATCAATCAATAGTAATAGCCAGGATGTAGCCAGATATACATGCATGAATATAAACAGTGAGGTGTGTGTATATCTGTGAAGTGTGATGAGTAATCTAAACTATGCTACTGGGTTATCTATTCTAAAAGTCTTTGAAATCAATTTAATGGAATCGTCGATGTAACTCAATAGTATCCCGTGCATGCCCGGGACCACGGTCAAGATTCTCGGGATGAATCCGAAACGTGCCGCTAGGCAGTAAACATGTAATATGTACAGATGAATGATGTCAGCAGCATCATCCAGGGGCTAGCCTAGCCCGTAAAGACTGATCAGTATAAGTATCGAACTGTCGAGTTACAAATCTGGTTTCATTATTGATTTCCCTTTACCCCCAAAGTTATGTGTTCAAGTCAGGGATTGATAATATGGAACTAATACCAACACAGGATCAAGCAGGTACAAGTTTGTCTATGTAGACAACAGGTTACGTCCGTTAGGATTGTAGAGTGTTTTTCGTCACCCTATTGAGATGGGAATACACGTCGCTTGTCAGGCGTACTACAGATTTCCCCTGCCTAGGGTAGACGGGGGTTTATTGATTATGGGGATCCGAATCTCCAGCAGCCACGGACTAAGCTACCGTTAATTACCCCTCGCCTTTGGAGCGAGAAAACCTCCGATTGACGGGTCAAACTGGTCATGCGAACTCAATGTACAGTGTATGTGTGTTGTGTTTTGAGGGGTCTTGGGTATATCGGCGGCCTCGCAGAGTTTACGGGGGTCATGCGAACTCAATAGGAATACACGCCGTTAATTTTTTCTAACGGGAAAAGCGTTGTGGAGTGTGGGAAAAAGTAGGGTGAGAAGCGTCTTAAAGACACTAGGGAGCTGGGCACTGAGCGCTGGGCACTGGGCGCTAGCGCAGAATGCCTCACGTGCCCGGCACGTGGGCGCTTGGGCACCAGCACCTCACGTGCTCGGCATGTGGGCGCTGGGCGCTTGGGCGTCGGCGGAAAGAAGGGGCTTTTAGCCCCGGAAAAAGGATTTGAACTCCAAAAGAGAATTATTTTAGTAGTTTAGGAGTTTAACTCCCAGGAAAGACTTTTGTTTATGGAGTTAAACTTTTAAAAATGACTTTATTAACGGAGTTAAACTCCAAAAGATGTTGAATGGAGTTAAACGCCCAGAAATCTTTGGAAATGATCAAAGGGGGCCCCTTTCTTCTCCCCTTTGGCCCTGGATCTTCTTTTAGGACTTGGATCTTCCTAAGGTGGGAATTTTGGAGATAGGACTCCTTCTTCCTCCACTTTTGTTGGCCGGATCTTGGAGAAAAAGGGGGGTGAGCTTTAAAAATCTTCCCTTTTTGAGATCTGATGGAAGATCTGAGTTCCCCTTCAAGGGTTTGATGATGAAAAACTGTTTATTTTTGGAAAAGGAAGAGTTAAACTCTTGATTTAATTCAAAAAAGAGAAGAAGGTTTTAGAACCTTGAGGAAGGGGAAGGAAGCACAGAAACCTTAATTTTTGAGAGAGAGAAAAAAAGTTTTTTTCTGATTTTTTTATCATGTTGCCTTTATAGGCTACACACTTTACATATAGCCCCTTGGGCTTTACAAAATGGAATTTTTGCCCATCCCATGCCTTATGTGCTCATCTCTTTTGCACATGAGCCATGAGCTTTACAAAAATTTGGTTCTACGCCCATTTTTCTTACATTTATTCATAATAAAAATTACATCAAAATTATTTATTATATGATTTCATTTTGGCATGGGGGAGGCCGGCAGCGGGGCTCGACTTGGGCATGGGCCCATTTGATCCGGGCTTGGGCCCGCTTACTTGGGGTTGACTTTGACTTTGACTTGGTCAACTGGGGTGTAATTTTTGACCCCAACAAAGTGCCCCCATCAATAAATACACACCACATATATGGGTTGTGTGCAAGAATTGATGGATCTTCTTTTGCATGGAGGTGACTTGATTTGGTTCCCGCTTTTGGGAAGCTAGCACTGCCCTTTTCACGACATGGACAGTCGATGCTTGACGTGTCTCCGAGACGGAGTGTCAGTGTATGACGTATCCTCAAGGCGGAGTTTCTGTGTTGGACGTTTTTCGGAGACGAAGTGTCGCTGGTCGACGTTTCCCCGGCACGGAGTGTCAGTGGTCGACGTTTCCCCGACATGAAGTGTCGCTGGTCGACGTGCCCCCGGCACGGAGTGTCATTGGTCAACGTTTCCCCAAGGCGGAGTTTCTGTTTTGGACGTTTTCCCGGCATGGATTGTCGCTGGTTGACGTTTCCTCGAGGCGGAGTGTCTGTAGTCGATGTGTCCCCGACATGGAGTGTCGCTGGTCGACGTTTCCCTGAGGCAGAGTGTCTGTTTTGGATGTTTCCCTGAGGCGGAGTGTCTTTGGTCGACGTGTCCCCGGCATGGAGTGTCGCTGGTTGACTTGATTCTGAGTCGAATCATAATTCTGACGGAGAGGTCATTGGTTGACTTGATTCCGAGTCGAAACATAATTCCGACGGGGAGGTCGTTGCTTCCCTTTTTGCGACTTAGACGGTCGGTGCTTGATTTGACTTGCTTCATTCCTTACGGTGTCAGGGTTGAAGTTGACTTGATGATTTGATGTGATTTGGTTTGATATCAGCATCACTATACTGGAATATGGTACCAGGAGCGAATCATCATTTGCCATGAGAGGATTTGGCGATTTTGGTTTTGTCTGGCATCAACACCGCTACACTGGAATACGGTACCAGGAGCGAATCATCATCTGCCGTGAGGGGATTTCCCTCGTTCCCAGTTTAATGACTTAGGGGTCATCTGTTCCCAGTTTAATAACTTAGAGGTCATATGTTCCTAGTTTAAAGACTTAGGGGTCTATTGGATCGAAAGTTTAGAATTTTGGGGTAGGGGTCGGCATCAGCGTTGCTAACACTGAAGCATAGGTGCCAGGAGCAATTCATCATTTGCCTTTTCTTGTTGGGGAGTGATGGCTTAGGAGACAGGTTTAGGTCCCTATCACCTAAGGCTTTTCAATTTTATGAGCCATAAGGGTCCCATAAAAGCATTTTCTCCTTATGAGTCGAAAGGATCTCGTAGGTGTACTTTCCCCTAGGAGTCGTGGGGACTCCTAAGTGTGTTACTCCTTTGTGAGCGCGAATTTCGAGTAACATGCCAAGCCGCTAAAGTACCTCGTAAGGATCTTACGCGAGAATTTTCTCCTCACAAAGTCGAGAGGACTTTACGAGTGTATTTCATCTATTTTTCTTGAGTTTGTGCCCTTTTGGGTTTTCACAAACTCGCCGGCAGTTCTGCTATTTTTACTTATGAAGCCCTTTCGGGTTTTCATCCGTACCCGTTTTGCTTGTGGACATACTTTTTTTTTGGCGGATCTTCATCGCTGTTGGGACTTTAAATGTAGTCTCGCCGGTAGGACTTGGGAGAGATTGGGATCTTTTTACGCCCGTGGATTGTATACGGTTTTGCATGATGTATGATCCAGACCGTAGGGCCGGGAGAATTTTGGGACTTTGTTGGCGTCTGTATCGTTGTACTGGAATATGGTACCAGGAGTGACTCATCATTGGCTGTTGGGATATGCGATTTGGAATTTGGTTGGTATCTGCATCGCTGCACTGGAATATGGTACCAGGAGTGACTCATCATTCGCCTTTTTTTTATCACAGCAATTGATCTATTATTTCAGCTTTTCTTATCGCGAAGGTCGCGATTGCCATATCATTTAGGCTATTCATTCACGGTTGCCCTACCATTTCGGCTGTTTATTTTCATTTTTATTTTACCCGCTGGTTTTTATTGCGATTTGCCCCATCATTTCGGCTTTATTTTATTTTTTATTTTTATTTTTATTTATTTACACATTTTTTACATCCCCAGTTTAACAAGTTAGAGGTCGATTGTTCCCGGTTTAATGACATGGTGGTCGAGTGTGTTTGCTTATCCAAGCTCCTCGAACTTTGATCTTGGCGGAGCTGTGTTGATGATCGTAGCTTTGTAGCTTGCCGGTACATCCAAGAATGGTAAGGTCTTCCCAACCTTGTATTGGTTCTCCACCTAATCTTTAAACACGCAACAGTCTTCGATGGTGTGACTCACCACCCTATGATATAGGCAGTACAGTGGAGTGTTGATCATGTTTGCTTCATGTGGCCTCTTTGGAATGGGCATTTGCAGACCGTTGTTCAAGGCGTCCTTGAATATTTTGCAGACTTCATCCCACCTGAAGGAGTATACTTTCTTCCTTCTTTCCATTAGAGTTGGTGCCTTTCCTGATGCTGGACCTCGAGGCTGATCGGCCTTTGGTTCACCTGCTGTCCGCTTACAACGTTCAGTGTACGTATCAGAGAGAGGGACTAGAGGCTGATCGCGGCCGTTTTTCGCAAAGGTGTTCCGCTCTTAGGCTGGAGGGGGTATCGGCTGGTTGTTTCCGGATATCAATTCCTGGCCCATGAACCAAAATTTGATTTTGTTGTAATTGCAATCGAGCGACTTGGGTCATGAGATCCGCCATGACGTTTACCAGCTCGTCGACTTTGGAATGGATCTTGGCTATCTCTTTGTCTCTGTCCTAAAGCTGCTTTTGAATCCATTGGAATAATGTTTGTTCTATAGTTCTGGGTATGACAACGGGGTCATCCTTACAGCCTAAGCTTGATTCAGCATGAACCACGGGTTCTTTTGGCTTAATGGCCTGAGCGAGCTCTTCATTATTTGGATCGAGCCGGTGTTGGATGGCAACAACCGCGTCATTGTCATGGCTATAAGGCGTAGGAGGACTTGTTCCTCTGAGCTCCATCATGTAGACCGTATGAGTTGTGTACCCGTCTATTGCTTCTTCATCAGTAAGGTTGCTCGCTTGGCTCTTAGCTTGTTTCCTTGGTCCACTCTTTTCAGAGAAATGTAGATGTCTGAGAGAATCAGGTTCTCGAAGGACTTCAGTCTCTGTTTGTATGAAATTGGCGGTCACGTCTTAACTGTTTGTTAACACACCAGGGGACAATGAAATTTCTCCTACCTTGTATTGTTTCTCGACCCAATCCTTGAGGATTCAACAGTCTTCAATAGTGTTCCCTAGCACTCGGTGGTATGGGAAAAAGTTGGGATGATCAGTCCTGTTCGCTTTACTTAGGCTTTTTGGTTCTGGTAGCCGCAGGCCATTCTTCAGAGCATCTTTAAATGTTTTGGGAACCTTGTCTCTTCTGAAAGAGTAGATCTTATTTCTCCTTTCGTCCAAAGTTGGCTCTTGAGACTTGTTAATCTTTGCTCCGCCTGCTCTCTGCTTATTTAGAGAATCGGTGCTATTGGAACTTTCGCTTTTCCGGTCGTCGTCCATCCAATGTTTCGGTCTGTTCGTGAATTGGAGATCTTGAGCGGACTCGGGCTTTGAGCATTCCAACATTTGAACCTTCCTGGTCAGCTTTTGGAATGTTTTGAGGCCTGCGGTGCACAGGAAAGGTTTCATCCAGTTGTTCAGATTTTCCATAAGAAGACTGACGGATTGGTCTTGCTCCAACGGCAGTTCACATTTTACAGAGAGATTGCGCCATCGGACTATAAAATCCATATTACTTTCGTTGTTCTTTGGCTCGGTCCTTACGAGGTCGGCAATGGTGATTTTATTGCTGAGATTGTGCCAACATGGATTCTATTTGAGTGAACGTCGTGATCGAGTCATCCAGTATGCTTGCATACCAATCAAAAGCAATATCGGTCAAGCTATTGACAAACTGATGGAGAAGGAGCCATCATTGCCCCCAGTATTCATGCATGATGCTTTAAATTGGGCAATGTGCCGGTTTGTATTTCCCATCTCATTGAACCTTTCAAATTTGGGGACGACATAGCCAGCGGGAAACTCCACATGATCGTACCGAGCAGGATATGGTCTCCCACTACTGTTGATATTTTTTTGCGCTTCGGCTTCGGCTACCAGTGTTTTGACTTTGTTGGCAACCAAATCCATGATTTGATCTTGAGTTAGCGAGTTGCTGTCATCGGTAGCCAAGACATTTCCCGAGCTAGGATGCGGCCAACTTTCATGCAACTCGCCCACCTTTGAATTTGAGGGAATAGGCGTCGGCTGCCTCGGGACTCCGTTTCCCGGTTCATGAGCAGAGTCGTGCGCATGATTGGGCACCGGCGGAAAGAAGGGGCTTTTAGCCTCGGAAAAAGGAGTTAAACTCCGAAAGAGGATTATTTTAGTAGTATAGGAGTTTAACTCCTAGGAAAGACTTTTGTTTATGGAGTTAATCTCCCAAAAAGGACTTTATTAACAGAGTTAAACTCCCAAAAATGACTTTATTAACGGACTTAAACTTCAAGAAATCTTTAGAAATGATCAAAGGGGACCCTTTTCTTCTCCCCTTTGGCCCTGGATCTTCTTTTAGGCCTTGGATCTTCCCAAGGTGGGATTTTTGGAGATGGGTCTCCTTCTTCCTCCTCTTCTGTTGGTCGGATCTTGGAGAAAAAGGGGGTGAGATTTAAAAATCTCGCATTTTTGAGATCTGATGAAAGATCTTAGTTCCCCTTTAAGGGCTTGATGGTGAAAAACTGTTTATTTTTTTAAAAGGAAGAGTTAAACTCTTGATTTAATTCAAAAAGGGAAAGAGGTTTTAGAACCTTGAGGAAGGGGAAGGGGGCACAGAAATCCTAATGTTTTAGAGAGAGAATTTTTTTTCCTGATTTTTTCATCATGTTGCCTTTATAGGCTACACACTTTACATATAGCCCATTGGGATTTACAAAATGGCATTTTGGCCCATCTCATGCCTCATGTGCTCATCTCTTTTGCATATGAGCCACGGGCTTAATAAAAATTTGGCTTTATGCCCATTTTTCTTACATTTATTCATAATAAAAATTACATCAAAATTATTTATTACATGATTTCATTTTGGCATGGGGGGCTGGCCGTGGGGCTCGACTTGGGCATGGGCCCATTTGATCTGGTCTTGGGCCCCCTTACTTGGGGTTGACTTTGACCTTGACTTGGTCAACTAGGGCGTAATTTTTTTATCCCAACAAGGACAACAAGTCAGGGTTGTCGGCATTAGTAACAAGATCAAGTATCAAGTCAAGTAGTGTATCAGGGCATGTCATGTAGTGCATATGTATCAAATGGACACTAATTGTAAAACTGTAAACGATATCGGGATCACGGTAAATAGTGCTGATGTCAGGATGTATATGTATCTATCTGTAATAACATGTTATACGTCCATGACTACTTATGATGCAATCTGGATAACATGTCATGATAATATAATAGTGAAATGACATCAGGGTGTTCCGGCATGTAATTAGATATGCAATAGACAGTATGGATACATACGGGTATCGTAAAACGATAAAACTATAACATGGGATTCATAATTAAAATATATGTAATATTTTTATTCATATAGATATAAATATAGTAACATAGCATGCAGCAAGATAAACTTGCCTGATCGGATCTCACGACGGGGTACGTACGTTACGTTCGACGTTAGGTAAACGTCGCGATGCGAATCACGTGCGTACAGAACTGAACCAGGCTACTCAAAGACATGACCACGCTGGATGAGGATGACGATTGGGTTTCCCGGATCGTCGGCGACATGCGCGACTCCGGCGATGGCCGGAAAAACCAAGAATCAAGAAAAGAAAAGAGAAGAAGAAGAAGAATGGGTATGGATTGACTCTGGCTTGGGGTTCTGGGATAGAGGAGAAGGAGAGGTGATGACGGGGGTCAGCGTGATCTCCGGGGAGGAGAGGTCTGGGTTGCGGGTGTTGGGTGTCGGAGCTGTTGGCTATAGTGCCCTCAAGGCAATTATCATAGTCGCGGACTTGTTATTATGATGATTGAGGCAGGACCTATACTGATAAAACAATCTTACTCAAGATGATAGTATGATATCTGGTTTGTCTTTATCATCATATACATGTTGATAGAGCCCATAGGATTCTTGCTTGACTGCCAGCATTGTGATGGCGATCACATACGTGGGAGCTGGGGGTCTATAACCACAACCTTAAATGTCCCTAGTCATGGGAGTATCGAGACCGGGCATCGATACTCCCGTGTAGACTAGTGTATACTGATCGAGACCCCGACGACGGGCGGTGGCCAGGTCTCACAAGCCATTGGTGTTAGTTTGTTCACCTAAGATAGTATACATGTGCTCATTGGGTTATGAGTACACTGGACGGACTCGCCGGGAACCTGCTAGTTGGTATTATACCTATTGTCAGATAGCAGTTCCCAGGTGACATGTGTACAGGTTAGTCTGTCGACCTGAGATCGTCATTTGTCTCGTGTGAGTTCCCACTGTACTTTGATTACTACCCTACCACGGCTCAAAGGAGTCGTGCAAACAGTGTTGGAGATAGTGCCCTCAGAGTCAATTATTGGATCGCAGGTACGTGATTCCAATGATTGCGGAGGACCTATACCGGTAGGACAGTCTTACTCGAGATGATAGTATGCTATCTGGTTTGCCTTTATCAGTTGTGTACATGTTCAGGTGACTGATTACATGTTACACTTTGATAGAGCCCTTAGGATCTTGCTTTACTACCAACAGTATGATGGTGATCATATACGTGAGAGTTGGGTGGTTTATACGCATATCCTTAATTGTGGTCCCTAGTCGTGAGAGTTTCGAGACAGGGCATCGATACTCCGGAGTAGACTGGTGTATACAGTCGAGACCCTGACGAGGGGCGATGGCCGGTCTCACAAGCCACTTGTGTCAGTTGGATCACCTAATATGTATACAGGTGCTCATTGGGTTATGAGTACACCGGACAGGACTCGCCGGAACCTGCTAGTTGGTATTATACATATCGTCAGATAGCAGTTCCCTGTGACATGTGTACAGGTTAGTTCATCGACCTGAGGTCGTCATTTGTCTCGTGTGAGTTCCCACTGTGCTTTGATTTCTACCCTACCACGGCTCAAAGGAGTCGTGCAAACAGGTAGTTTTTGGGTACAGTCCCGAGCCACATGGAGGCACGTGAGCGGATCGGCAGGGGATTCGTCTCTCCCGGTATTGGGGGTGAGATCGTGCAGTATCTAGGAGAGACATTACACAAAGCCCACGGCCGTGGCAGGAGATTTACTGGTAGGTACTCCAGTAGTATCTCAGGGTGTTATTGGGCTACACTCCGACATGACTTATACTGCTATTGGGGGTCTGACGTTACTAGCCCCCTAGAAAGATATGCGATACTCATAGACGAACGGACCGGACTGTATATACATTGTCACTGTTAGGCTCAGTAGGGTTTCCGGATGAGTTCGCTCATCGGCCTCCCTTGAGGTCAGTCCATGGGCAGCCGTTACGCATAGCTAGTGCCGCTGACGGTTTGTTGTTAAACCCACTGCCAGGGTACTGACGAGTCATTAGAGTCCCCCACAGACAGTTTCCCAAGTTCGGGCGAAACCGTTGTAGAGGTCGTATAGTTTTATGGCAGGGTTCGGAAAATGCACGTGCGTTTACGCACGTGTCATATTTCGGGCAGAAAATACTGGTGGGCTTTGGTTTAAGCCGGATCCAAGTATTATATTGAGTAGATATAATATCTTTGTCTTAGTTGCATTTGTATTCGGTCATAATACAAATGCGGGTATATTTATACAGTTACGGGGTTATCCTGAAATTCGTTTCAGGATCACTTTTGGAAGTTCCCAGTTTCCAGTTTTCTATCAGCCATCTTTTAATATTCGGTTAAAGACGGATTTATCTTTTCTTTGGATAAGTGTGGATGCTTCTAGAAGGTTCTAGAAGAGGTGATTAGGCTTGTGACTCACTTGTTCATTAATGGTGCATTTATTGTGTTCATACTTTGTGTTCACACTAGATATTTCTTGTGTTCACACTAGATATTTTTCCTTATGGTTACTCTCTTATTCCTACACTCACCTCCCTCCTCACTTATATATGGCCGGCCCATTCTTGAAAGAGAGATCATGGTTGTTGAAAAAAGATAGAGTTTTGGATGTATGGAAATTAACATATTCATATCTCATTTTCATATCGATCCAAAAAGGCAACTTCATTAACCGATCGTCCACGGTTTTGAACGAAGTGAGACAAAGTATTCTACTCATTCTCTACATCAATATTGGTCGTCTCTTTTAGCAAACTTGACGACCGAGTTGCCTCGAGTCAGAGGCGGGAGCCAGTTTAAAGAATCGTTGACGTGGTGCCACCTGGACGAGCAGATCGGAGATCGACGAGATCGGAGTAGCCGCAACGGAGTATAGGATGATGGTTAAAGAACGAAGGACTCGGATCATTCGGTATAACCTTTCTACTCTCTTTACAGTTTGTTAGTTTAGCAATAATGGCAGATACGGGTTATAGTATACGACAGCGCCAGTTAAAAAGTTTTTGTTCCGCATTTGGCGTCTGTAGACGGCCGGGGCGCTACCGTAGACTTACAGTGGTATCAAAGCCTCACCATTTTGCTTTACTAACTTGTGCTAACGCGTTTAAAATATCGATCGGACCGGATATCGAAAACCGCAAAATTCAAGTTCACAGTTTCTGTTGATTTTTAAAGGGTCCCAAAAATTATTTTACATATCACAAAAATCTGTGCAGAGTTTTCTAAGCACACCGTACAAATTTGAGCACGTGACTCAACAAGACCGCCGCGGAATCGTGGTCAAACCAATGGTTTGACCGCGCATCCGCGGCCAGTCTGTGAGATCATGGCCCCAAATTTGCACAGTGGCTTCTTGACTTGAAATTGTGGGTTTTGGTATATATCTTTTGGGCCCAGATTTTGTTACTGTTCAACAGATGTTTGTGGGGCCCACTTCGTGATATTTAGTCGATCGAAATTTAAACATGTTAGTTTACAGTACTTATATTATATCTCTGACCAGGAATGTGTAGGGTTCCTAGGCACACTAAAGAAGTCTCACAAGTGATCAAACATGCACAAATCAAATTTTACGGGTGCCTACAAACCCTAATACGGATCGTCAACTAGATATATAGGCGATGGAAGCAAGTAAACGGAAATATAGCTAAAGGGAAGGGGCTACAACCTTTGTAGATCCGGTCCTCCACCTTCTAGGCTCCGCGATGAAGTCCCCTCGCTGTCCAAATCGGATTCCGGACTCAAGCATTGGCTTCATCGAAGAAATGGGCGGGCTTGGTCGTCGGCTTCAATGCCGAAGATGATCTACGTCGAGGCATCGCTAGATCAAGCTCCAACTTCACCAAGTCAAGAAATCTTGTGAAGGAAACACCCTATACTACTTGGCAAGAGGTAGAGGATGAAGAAATAGGAAGTGGGTAGACTTTAGTTTTGGATTTCTCACTAGTTTTCATCACTTGCCATTGGAGTAGCAAGCTTTCTTCATGGAAGAAGAAGATGAAGAAGAAGAAGAAGATATGATAAGTCTTGAATTATTGGATAAATAAATCAATACTTATCATATATTAACCCTTGGTTAATTGTAGAGAATGGACCATGGTTAACTTGGATGGTTAGGGTTAAGCATGAGACAAAAATGGTCATGTAGTCAAAGCTTCATGAAGTTTCAACTACAAACAAAGAAAGCCACCATTTTCCACTTTTACCTTTTCCAAAATGAAAAATAAATAAATAAATAAATAAGCAAATAAACAAAACCCTAATCATAAACTTAACCATGGTTTAATCTTACACTTAACCAAGTTAGCATGTATCATCAAACATGATACAATCAAGTGCACAAAAGTATATCATATATACAACTTGTGAACTTCAAGTGAGAAAATCCATTTAAAGTGAACCAATACTAGTTAATGCAAAGTAATATATCAAATATATAATTATACATTAAATCATTAAATCAACACTTGATTTAACGACCCGGTCATATCGCATATAACCGACTAATATCAATAGTAACAACTTATCGAATCAACACTTGATTCGATAACCCGGGTATAACACATATAACCGATCAATGTTACAAATCGCGAGAATCGAATACAGTATCACATACTGGTATCATTCTCGGTCCCGCACATATCTCATATGCGCTCCTATTTCGTTTCGCTTGAGCCAGGAAACCTCTGTGTAGGAATCTAAAGACTCGTCAATACGCCGGCAACAGATGATGATCATATCAAACACCCACAAGCCGCAAGCGGTCTGCTAAACATAACGGCCACCCGGGTATTGAGCGATCAGAAGATCGACGAGCAAGCTCGCTCACACTCCAGTGAATCCAACCAGTAACACTACCGTACAGTCCGGTCTCGTCGTCTGATATGTCGCATATCTCGCCTAGGGGTGGTAAACGTCAGACCCTAATAGCTCGATAAGTCGTGTCGATATGAGGCCTATAACAGTTCGAGAAACTACTGGTAACACTTACCAGTAAATCTCAGCAACCCTGGCCAGGGATTTCCGGTTATAGCCAATCGAACACAGCGCAACATCAACTCCCTATACCGGGAGAGACGAATCCCCTCCTATCGCTCATTGCCTCCATGTGACTCGGGACTGTACCCAAAAACCACCGTTTTTCATGCCCTCTTGGACGTGGTAAGATGGAAATCAAAGCACGGTGGGAACCACACAAGACTCTATGACGATCTTGGGTCAACAGACTACTCTGTACCAGTGTCACCAGAGAACTGCCATCTGACGTAAGGTATATTACCATCTGGGAGTTCTCGGCAAGTCCGTCCAGTGTACCCAGTCTTTACTGAGCACCCGTATATTATCTCTGATGTCAAACACAAATGGATATGGGATCATCCATCGCCCATCTGTATGGGTCGAGAAGGTATACGCTAGTCTACTCTGGTATATCGATGCCCCGTCTTGATACACCCACGACTAGGGACCTTGAAGGATGTACTTATGGACTACCATGTCCCCATTAGTATGATCCGCATCACAGTCCAGGTAGTCAAGTACTCATCCTAAGGGCTTTACCAACATGTAACAGAGAGACAATTAGAGTACATGTTAAGGTAAAGAGTAACCAGATAGCATACTATCATGTCGAGCGAGAAAGTCCTCCCTATATATGTCCAAGCATCCACTACAATATACATCCTATGTATAGTAATGGCCTCTAGGGCATACATATAACTAACAATCTCCCACTTGCACTAGGGCCATCTGTAGCAGTGGTTGTAGTATCTCATACTCAACCATCCCATAGAAGTCTCTCTCTGGGAAAAGGCCTTTGTGGTGGATCCGCCGTGTTGTCCTCTGAGTCTGCTCTCCTAACCTCGATCACCCTGGAGATCAACCATCTCCATGATCAGGTGATACTGCCTTAGAATATGTCTGGATCACTGACGGGACGGACGTTCCTTGGCATAAGCCACAATTCCATTGTCACACAATGGGAGGAACTAAGTTCATCTCATGAACAAATATATATCCAGACTGCCTCTTTGGTAGCATCATCAGTAGCGATGTATCCAGCCTTTATCGTCTAGTATGCCACGGTATCTAGCTTGGAACTCTTCCAACATACCGTCCCTTTACTGAGGGTAAAGACAATGCCTGCGACTGACTTTCAGTCGTCTTTATCACTCTGGAACCCTTCCAGTGATTTTCCCCAGGATCGATTGATACCATCTCACTACAACTAGTGAGTATCCTAACATCCAATTAGATCTATCTCATAGATCCATAGCTTAGGATTTAGTAGGTATCACTTTGATCCTATATGGAAAATCATTGTGATAAGCGGAGATTGATCGAGCGTAGCATAGGAAACTCCTTCCCTAACAAGAGTATGTCATCCACGTACTCTACGAGGATCGTCACCATACTCCCTACTACCTTTTTGTTTATACAAGGTTCATCTACCATTTTGATGATGTCAACTTCTTTGACTAATCCATCAAAACAGATGTTCCAACTCCGCGATGCCTGCTTTATCCTATAAAGTATCTTGCACACGTTTCCGCTGCTCCGACTGTCTACGAGGCCCTCTGGCTGTGTTCTTATAGACGTTCTCTTCTAAATCAATATTTAGAAAAGTAGTCATGGCACCCAACCACCAGATATCGTAGTCGTGGTATGTAGCCGTGGCAAGTAGGATCTGGATGGATTTAAACATAGTCCCTGGAAAAGGTTTCATCATTATCCGTGCCTGGTTGATGACGAAAACCTTTAACAAGTCTAGCTTTGAAAGTCTCAACTTTTCCATCTACACCAAGTAATCTTCTCAAGATATACTTGCTCCTGATGGGGATTTAACCCTTCAGATATAGCAACCAAAGTCCATACTTTGTTGGTGTATATGGATTCCATCTCAGATCGCTAAGCATCCAGCCATTCTTACAGAGTCTTACTCCTGATGGCCAGCTCGAAACTAGTTGGGTCATCATCTCATGATGCAATCCTCGCTCCCACTGTCATCGAGAAACCGAGGTATCTCTCAGGTGGGTGAGGAACCCTACTAGATCGGCGGAGAGGTTGAGGTTCGTCGGAAACTATTGAATCCTTTGGTTCTGTCAAATCATTAGCAGTTTTGTACAGCTGGAACCTTTCCAGTTCTACAGAACTGATCTTGCCTCGATCTTGTCCGGATTTTGCTTTTGACATAGGCCGGACAATCCCAAATCTTAACTTACTTAAGATATGGGCTCTTCCCTTTCCATATCACATATGAAGTGGTAGGCAGTGATTTGATTCGAACCTAATTCAATAGGTATGCAGCTTCTCAAGCGCATAACACCCAAAAAGGAAATAGGTAACTCAGTAATACTCATCACAGAGCACACCATATCTAATATTGTGCGATTGCTCCGCCCTGATGCACCATTGTGCTGTGGTGTATTCAGAGGAGTAATACGGAGAGAGAATCTCATTCTCCTTTAGAATGGTCCAAGAATGCCATGCACAAGTATTCTCCTCCCTGATCTTATCATAGGACATAATACTTATACCCGTATTTTGGTTTTCTACTTCTAACTTATATTCTGTGAATACCTCAAAAGCTTCAGACTTATATTTCAACAGGAACATATGACTGAATCTTGAGAGATTATCAGAGAATATAATGAAATATAAAGAACCAGTCCTGGTATCTGTAGACAGGAGACTTTACATACATCATCATGTATCAGTCCCAAGAGTTCATTAACTCTTTCTCTGCTTCCAGTAAACAGAGCTGGTGTCATTATATCTTTGTGACATGACTGGCAAGTTTCACAAGATGTAAATTCAAACTGATTTAAATATGCATCTAAAATGTAACTTCAGCCAGTCGGGTCGCATTGATATGACCTAGTCTACAATGGCTCAAGAACAAATCGTTCATTTCTGAACTCTTCCTCTTGTGTGTGTTCTGTATACAAGGAACTGTAGTTTGATTTAGAACGTCAATGCTTTTAGATAACGTGCCTGAACCGATCAACTTTTGATATAGGAAATGTTCAAAACATTATCCAACAATACAAAATTATATCATTTCTTTACTAATAAAGAGACTGATATGATTTTGTATATCAGCTTCGGTATCTAATAGCATTTGTTCAGAATCAATGTATTGGTAATACAGGGTGACAGTGACCAACAGACTTGGCTGCAACACTTGCCCCGTTTTCTGCCTCATGAAACTTATCACCCGTTCTCAGTTTTTCTACCTATTTGTAGCCCGATGTAACAGATTACATATCTGGGATCCTGATCCGGTATCATATACCCAGGATGCAGAGGATACTGAGAAACAGTTTTTTGTAATGAACACACCCGAAGGAGATGCATCATATGCACTTTCTTCGTTTGGGCGGCATAGGAATTCTGGTATTCCCCAATTTCCTGCTCTGTCTTATAACAATTATAAGTTGGAGCGGGACCAACGTTCCTCAGCTCAGTATAACAAGCGGGTTCGGTCAATACATCCATTTTATTTTCTTGATTAAGGCATGATATGGTCGCTACCTGGAGAGAGAGAGAGAAGAAAACACTCTGCGTGCGCTCTTGCAAGATCAGATTGGTTATATATTTTATCTAATCAGGATGGCTCCCACTGTTTTTATCAAATCTTCCTTCAAACCTTAAAAGGAAAGACTAGCCGGGATTAATTACACTCTACAAGTTCGCCAATCATTCAGCCAGGCCAGTGTCGGTACTTTGAGGGAGGTTCCCCGTGCTTTCGCACGGACCTAATTACAGTAAACCTCATTTTCCCAGAGGCGTAACCCCGTTGACACCTTTCTAGACACCTACTTGATCGGCTAATTGCAAAGTGCAAAGCTCTCCCAGGAGTAACAATTACTCGCAGTGGGTATCGGGATCCGACTATCATATAGAAGGTATGCAATCTCATTGCAAGTTTCAACACTTGAAACTCCCGATAATGGTTTTTACCCCTAGCACCTATGACCTTAACTATGGTCAACAAATCATAAGTACTAGTCAAGTTCTACCCATCATTTCGTGATTAATTAGACCCACCCACATGACCCTTAACTAAGGTCAACAAAGTCACGCGACTGTCCTAACTAATCGCATTATATGCGGTGTAGGAAGACATCACTTAGCTACCGTACACTGTGCCTTGACTATGGTCAACAAACACATCACGAATACTAAGTACTCTACTTGCTAAAATGACGGAGGGTTGCGAATGGTTTTTGTGAAAACCTTTAACGCTTTGAACTTGATCTCGTTGCGGAATCAAATGGTTTTCAAATGGAATGTTTTTGAGGCTTTTCTAGTTTTGCTAAAGGGGTCACTCCCGGTGAAGGGATCGTCGGCCCTTTCCTCGTCGAGTGAAGTGCGGGATATATCATATATATCACTGTGCAAAGCGGAAACTATAGAAGCAATCAAAGGACAAACCGAGTGTGTAGCATCTGCCAGTTATTGCTAAAGGAGTCACTCCCGGTGAAGGGATCTCGGTCCTTTCCTCATCGAATAAGGTGCAGGATGTTCTATAATGAACACCTCGATGCAAAGCAAGAACTGTAGCTACCTGTTTTTATTTTGAAATTCAATTCCACAACATCAATTAGGTTTATTTTCTTTCATTAATCTCATTAATGAATATCCCATCATTTAAGTCCACCTAAACATCACAGATAAATATAACGTACGCTTATGCCATCCGCATTCGCCTCGATGTCCCGTCTGCACCGTTAGGTTAGGTAACTAACGGTAAAGCGGGGCAGGGCTAGCGCGGGTGTAAAACATAAGTAACGTCTATATAATATATCATATATACTATATATAATATCTGTCACAGAACATCACATGATCACAGATAAATCACAGCAGAAGAAACATATGAAATATTGGATATACTAGGACGTCCGTGTTTTCAATACGAGCCAGTATAAAACACGGATTCCACGGTCGTGATGAATAGCCAATCCCACACCCCTAGACCCTTACGAGAGCGGCAAGCAACCCTACCAATTCTAGGGTTAGGAGACCCGGACTCGACTCCTCGAGATGGTCTCCCACTGGACCCCAGAACCCGGTTACTTGTGCTCCCCTCCTTGGGTCTATCCTAGTGCAGAAAAGTAAATAATATACAAATGGTGACAACATCCGCAGCCTGGAAGTGCCCCAATAAAAGAATATTACATACAAGTTTTTACATGAATGAAAATGAAAAACACTCATCTCACATAAAAACCCCCGGCTATTCAAACACGACGATCCAATATAACATATCCAGTAACACATAACATCACATGTCATCAACGTAAGTAAATATGCGCATCCCAATTGTCGTTGACATATAGCAACGAAACCGGCGACATCACATATTACACTTACGGTCACAGAAAAGAAAGTGTAAAACTACAACAGTTGGAATCCGCAACCTCCTCAGACATCGCATGCCTGACCAAATGAAATACTTAGACATCGCATGCCTAACAATTATAAACCCCGCATTTTAGTCTCATTATCGAAAACTCTTTTCAATATCAAGTCGGGCAATTCAACAGGATTCCCAACATTCTGATCGAATGCTCGTCGCAAACTTTAGTAGGCGGCCGCACCCCCCGACGCCGTCGACGAAGTGCACCAAGGCGGAACACCGTTACCGGGAGCACCCGAACGGATGCTTTCGGCGACGGGGTTCTCCTACAGTCACTTGGTCGGGGCTATGGGGTGAGGCTGTCTATTAAGTTTACCCGGCGAGTATCCGCGTACGCTACGTGATTGCGACGGACTTTTGATCTCATCAAAATTTCGTGGCAACCGATCAAGTGAGACTAAACTGCTATATTTATAACATTCATTCAGTTATCTCATAACTACTTGTGAATTCCAATTATTGTATCACATTCCGGATAAATAGAAAATGTTAAACTTTCCGATCGAACAATCGAACACCCAAGTTTTCCCGATACAGCTCAACACATGAAATAAGTCTAACAGCATTCAGTTCGTGCCTCAGTACCAACGGTCCAGCCGTAGAAGGGTCAAGCCAACGCTTCACATGTGGCACGCCGTACTGCCCCAAACCCGAAGGTTCAAAGGGCAGTTCAAGACGGTCACATAATCGAGTTAAGGTTTGTTGTCTTCTAGAGGGTCCATCGCGTTACTTGCACTACTTAGAACATCGTTAAACTATGGAAAAATCCAACAATTGGAAATTTCCCGGCAGGGGAAAAAGTGGGTATTTATATCCGGTCGAACTTTTTAACATATTCTAAGATTATCCGGAAAACAGACAGAATTAGACAATCCGATCGATACACCGAGTCCCCAATACAACCCAGAAAATGCAACTCTGGAAAAAATTATTAAAAATCCCCAGGAAAACCAGCACAGACAACTAAGAATTACTGTGCAAAATTGGATGCACAAAACGACAAAATGGCCGCGGATCAGCCGCATGAGCATGCTCATGCCGCGGATCCGCGGCGCCTTTATGGAATCAGGCCCTCGAATTTTACAGTAACCCTTATATCTTCCTGCTGATTTTTTTGAATATTTTTAATCTACAAAAATCCACATTTTACAAAATTGTCCAGAGAGCATTTTCAAGTCGGGGTTTTGGGTCGATCGGACTTCTAACTCCGTCGGGACTTCGCCTAAGGCTCTAGCTAGGCTCTGATACAACTGTAGGGTTCCTAGGCACACTAAAGAAGTCTCACAAGTGATCAAACATGCACAAATCAAATTTTACGGGTGCCTACAAACCCTAATACGGATCGTCAACTAGATATATAGGCGATGCAAGCAAGTAAACGGAAATATAGCTAAAGGGAAGGGGCTACAACCTTTGTAGATCCGGTCCTCCACCTCCTAGGCTCCGCGATGAAGTCCCCTCGCTGTCCAAATCGGATTCCGGACTCAAGCATTGGCTTCATCGAAGAAATGGGCGGGCTTGGTCGTCGGCTTCGATGTCGAAGATGATCTACGTCGAGGCATCGCTAGATCAAGCTCCAACTTCACCAAGTCAAGAAAACTTGTGAAGGAAACACCCTATACTACTTGGCAAGAGGTAGAGGATGAAGAAATAGGAAGTGGGTAGACTTTAGTTTTGGATTTCTCACTAGTTTTCATCACTTGCCATTGGAGTAGCAAGCTTTCTTCATGGAAGAAGAAGATGAAGAAGAAGAAGAAGATATGATAAGTCTTGAATTATTGGATAAATAAATCAATACTTATCATATATTAACCCTTGGTTAATTGTAGAGAATGGACCATGGTTAACTTGGATGGTTAGGGTTAAGCATGAGACAAAAATGGTCATGTAGTCAAAGCTTCATGAAGTTTCAACTACAAACAAAGAAAGCCACCATTTTCCACTTTTATCTTTTCCAAAATGAAAAATAAATAAATAAATAAATAAGCAAATAAACAAAACCCTAATCATAAACTTAACCATGGTTTAATCTTACACTTAACCAAGTTAGCATGTATCATCAAACATGATACAATCAAGTGCACAAAAGTATATCATATATACAACTTGTGAACTTCAAGTGAGAAAATCCATTTAAAGTGAACCAATACTAGTTAATGCAAAGTAATATATCAAATATATAATTATACATTAAATCATTAAATCAACACTTGATTTAACGACCCGGTCATATCGCATATAACCGACTAATATCAATAGTAACAACTTATCGAATCAACACTTGATTCGATAACCCGGGTATAACGCATATAACCGATCAATGTTACAAATCACGAGAATCGAATACAGTATCACATACTGGTATCATTCTCAGTCCCGCACATATCTCATATGCGCTCCTATTTCGTTTCGCTTGAGCCAGGAAACCTCTGTGTAGGACTCTAAAGACTCGTCAATACGCCGGCAACAGATGATGATCATATCAAACACCCACAAGCCGCAAGCGGTCTGCTAAACGTAACGGCCACCCGGGTATTGAGCGATCAGAAGATCGACGAGCAAGCTTGCTCACACTCCAGTGAATCCAACCAGTAACACTACCGTACAGTCCGGTCTCGTCGTCTGATATGTCGCATATCTCGCCTAGGGGTGGTAAACGTCAGACCCCAATAGCTCGATAAGTCGTGTCAATATGAGGCCTATAACAGTTCGAGAAACTACTGGTAACACTTACCAGTAAATCTCAGCAACCCTGGCCAGGGATTTCCGGTTATAGCCAATCGAACACAGCGCAACATCAACTCCCTATACCGGGAGAGACGAATCCCCTCCTATCGCTCATTGCCTCCATGTGACTCGGGACTGTACCCAAAAACCACCGTTTTTCATGCCCTCTTGGACGTGGTAAGATGGAAATCAAAGCACAGTGGGAACCACACAAGACTCTATGACGATCTCGGGTCAACAGACTACTCTGTACCAGTGTCACCAGAGAACTGCCATCTGACATAAGGTATATTACCATCTGGGAGTTCTCGGCGAGTCCGTCCAGTGTACCCAGTCTTTACTGAGCACCCGTATATTATCTCTGATGTCAAACACAAATGGATATGGGATCATCCATCGCCCATCTGTATGGGTCGAGAAGGTATACGCTAGTCTACTCTGGTATATCGATGCCCCGTCTTGATACACCCACGACTAGGGACCTTGAAGGATGTACTTATGGACTACCATGTCCCCACTAGTATGATCCGCATCACAGTCCAGGTAGTCAAGTACTCATCCTAAGGGCTTTACCAACATGTAACAGAGAGACAATTAGAGTACATGTTAAGGTAAAGAGTAACCAGATAGCATACTATCATGTCGAGCGAGAAAGTCCTCCCTATATATGTCCAAGCATCCACTATAATATACATCCTATGTATAGTAATGGCCTCTAGGGCATACATATAACTAACAGAATGTCATTTGATCGGTAAACCGCGTCTGATTGCTATAGTTCTTTTAGACGGGTTTGCGAACGTGACATTCGCGTTGATGTTCTGTCTTGTGCTGTGTTATTGCGGATTTGTCGTGGTGGATAGCAGTGTGCAATGGTAGTGCAGTTTGGATTTATTTGTACATTTGATATTGCGGGGCGAGCGTCCAACATGTGGACTGCCGTCACTGCCTGTTGTATAATATTCTTTTGGGGCACGACTGGGTCGAGTTCGTTGTACCCGTTGTACATATTTTTCATTTCTGTACTAGGTTTTACCCCGCGACGGAGTGCATGGATAGCCGGGTTCTGGAGGGCAACGGGTCCGCATCTCATGGCTTTAAGAGGCAGAGGGGCCTCACTCTGGAATTGGCAGACTATTCGCCGCACTCGTAGGGGGTACAGGTTGACCCAAGGAGGGGTGCTCAAGTTACCGGATTCCGTGAAGTGCCGGGTGGTCCATTCACTATGCTGTAAGGGGCTGCCTCGCTTCAGGTTTTGGCGGGTAACTTGCCGCACCCGTAGGGGTCTAGGTTTCATTGCACAGGCTATCCACACGACCAGGGGAACGTCGGGTTTCAGCAGCGGCTCTGTGAAACTCGGGGATCCCAGATTATCTGTATTGTTCTGTGATGCTTATTACTTTTCTGTAATGTTGCATATTGTCACGCCTGGAGCGATTATTGTATATTGGTATATATACTATTAGATGTTGTATATGTTTTTCACCCGCGCTTGTCCAGTCCCCGCTCTGTCGTTAGTTAAGTAACCTAACGGGTGATGACGGGACCCAGTGACGAATGCGGATGGCATATACGTACATTTTATTTTCGTTCTTTTCTGGTGTGATTAATGATGGGACTGCGTTGATTCTGATCAATGCAAAGTAAAACAAACCTGTTTGCAGTTGTTGGAACAAATTTAAAAAGTGTTATTGTAAAGACGTTTCCTTTTGTTTTGCATAGCGGTATTCAGTGGAATATTCTGCACCTCATTCGACGGGGCAAGGGCGATATCCCTTCACCGGGACTGACCCCTTAGGCAGAAGTTTGCGTCAGGGTAATAATTTCACTATAGTCGATTACAAGTTGCTTTGCATCGCGGTATTCAGTGGAATATCCTGCACCTCATTCCACGAGGAAAGAGCCGAGATCCCTTCACCGGGAGTGACCTCTTTAGCAAAAGGTTTTCGCCACTATATTTTATAAAAAGCTATCAGGTTCCTTCAGCGATATCAAGTTCACCACATTAAAGGTTTTTCGCCAAAAACCAGCCGTAGCCCTCCGTCATTTCTTTTGGGTATTCAGTAGTATTCAAGCTATGCATTTTAGCCAAAGTTAAGGCATAGTGTTTGGTAGCTGCTGGGTATTCATTTGTTGCATAGATAGATGAGTTGGTTTGGGACAGTCGTTCTGCCGATTGGCCAAAGTCAGGGGCACGTGCGGGTGGGTTCAAATTGACAAGATAATGACGGGTAGAACTTGGCATGTGACTTATGACATTTTGACCAAAGCCAAGGTCATAAGAGCATGGGGCAAAAATCATATCGGGAGTTTCTAAAGAAACTGAAACTTGCCAAGTATGTGCATACCTTCTGGAGTATGAGTAACGTGGATGCATTCCGTCACGTTATCATGCGATGAAAGTTGGATCCCGATTCCCACTGATGAGTTGGTTTACTCTTCGGATGATCCCGATTGATTCTTCTTTCAGGTTTGGAGGAGAATTTGACAGGACAGTGGGAGGTTTCCGGATTAGATAAAGTGATAACCATTCTGATCTAGGTTAGAGTGCACGCAGAGTGTTTCTTTTCTCTCTCTCTTTGGCAGCGACCTTTGACCGACCCTAGACTATGACTCAAGGATCAAGTTGACCGAACCTTCTTAAAATACTGGCTTTTGGATTGTCTGAGTTGCATAAGTCATTGCCACTCCTTCTTTTACCCTTTGTATTTCTCAGAACACCCCGTATTACTACGGACATCCACTTCCATTGGATAGATCCATCGTATGGTTATATACGAACTCGAAGGGCCATCTTCGAGGATGGATCAAGGTTCAGGAGAAATAGAATTAGTTTATTCAGTTGTCTTTTATTATCACCTTCTCTCAGGTTACGAGGGCTCCTTGGTTTAGGAGAGTCCACCTATTACGCTTATTGGATAGTCTTATTCTAAACCATAGGCAGGTGCCGAAAGGTAGGGAATGAAGAAAACCAATTAGACTAAGTAGGATGTACAGAAGGTAATATATAAAGACAAAATAAAGGGATTAGAAAGAGGGCAAAGTAAATTGCGACTGTTATCATTCACGACCAAACCGCGTACTTCATCGCCACTCCTATTTCACCTTTAACAGAATAAGGTATTATTCAGTTGTTTTTTATCATCACCTTCTCTCAAGATGTGAGTACTCCTTGGTTTAGGAGGGTACACCTATTATGCTTACTGGATAGTCTTCTTCCAAACCATAGGCTGGTGCCGAACGGTAGGGAGGGAAGAAAACCATTTAGCCTAACGATGGTGTACAGAAGGTAACGACTAAAGACAAATAAAGGGATTTGGAGAGATGGTAAAGAAATATACGGTTAAAGTCATGAATTGGATTATGGAAGAGGCATTGCTAGGAATACCAGGATACCCCTACGAAACATTTTCATGTTTCAGTGCATTGTTAAAGAAAACTGTTTTCCCGATTAGATACTTA
This sequence comes from Agapanthus africanus, assembly GCA_030015575.1. Classification (NCBI taxonomy): domain Eukaryota; kingdom Viridiplantae; phylum Streptophyta; class Magnoliopsida; order Asparagales; family Amaryllidaceae; genus Agapanthus; species Agapanthus africanus. The sequence goes on along the minus strand of CM057350.1, from coordinate 162,397,456 downwards.
CTCCAAGAGTATGTATTTACCAGGTTTCATTCTCATATCTGTATGGTTTTACAGATGATGAGTGGGAGTAAATTATTGGGAATTAGGTAATTATCCTCATTATATCGGAATTCGTTGTAATTGGTGATATTTGAGGAAATCGCCAGGGTACAGTTTTCAACCTACGACGCACAGGTTTTGAGTTATTCAACTCAGCGGACTTATACAGAGTATTGTATGTTGTCCAAGTGTCCATCAGGATAAAGGGGTAGGTCCTCGTACTATGTTCTGTTTACTTATGACTTCTCTATTTAGACAAGTGTTTCGTAGAAATACAAGGTCTAAGTTTTGAGAAGTTGTGGGTATAAGAATAAAGTAGAAAACCAGGTGTCACAAGTATCGGGATTCTTCAAAGAGATTGAAGATGTAGATTCTTGTGATTGGTATTCAGATGATAGTAATGGTTTTGAGAAACTTGTTTCTCTTTCAGGTTGCTCATAATTGGATGGATTCCTAAGTTGAGTAATGCTGATTTGCCTCTTTCCATTAAGTTGATATACACTGGAGACAGTTGCATGATTAGAATCTGGTTCCAATTAAATAAGTGCCAAAGTTTCTATATTGGACATAGAATGGATCATACCTTGACGATGTTAAGGTACAGGGAGTTGTCCAGCTTATGCTTAAAACCAGACTCTGGATAACTCAGGGCACGTTTCTGTAATGGCTGTTTGTGGGTTGACCCTGATTATGACGAGGGTTGATATTCTACCATTTGGAAGATCAATAGTGATATTGTTCTTGACTCGCCACAGTTTTAGTAAAATGGATTTTTTCAGAAAACAGTAGTGGGAGTATGGTAGAACTGGAAATGATTCCAGAACCGCGAACGATTACGGAAAATTTAATAGGACCTATATATTCAATTAGGTTTGACATTCCAATAGCCACTCCGCAGATATGGTGGGTAACCTCAGACACCCGAGAAGTACTCCGGTAGCCTCAAGGACGGTGACAGGGAGGTTCTTGCTTACCCAGACTTGACACTACTGTTGTTCCAGGCTATGAGACCCGGTAGGAGGGTTGTCGTAGTCAGTGGGAGCAGCGGAAGCTTAGTGGGCAAGTAGCTTATGTCTATTTATAGACTAGAGCAGATATAGCGGAGATAGATCATCTATTTTTGATTTGACAGTCATGGGTTTGACTTCATCAGAATAGGGGATGGATCTGTTAAGAAGGTAGTAGGGTGTGATGTCATGGTATTTGGATGACATACACAGAGTAGGAAGTAAAATTCCTATACTACGATCGGTTGTTCTGTGGTCGTCACACAGTTGTTTCTCCAGACAGGATATGGATATAATATTTGACATTCTGGTTTCTAGATCTATGGTTTTAGATCTAGATTTGGGTAGTTTTCCAATGTGGGTACTTTGACAGTATTCTAATGGTTTTTGGAATACATGACTCCTGGCATGGTGGTGTACCTGCTGGTGATGGAGTCACCCTCTCTAAAGGTGTCTTACAGACTAAAGGGGAGAGGGATGGGCATGATTGGCAGATCACTTGCTTAGGCAACTGATTCAATCATGAGATGTCAAGTACCACACCAGATGTTGTTTTTGCACTAGATACAATAAGTTTGTATTAATCCAATCATGGAGAAACATAAGGAAGCAGTTTTAGAACATAAGTACATGTTCTACGGATTTGATGACGGCAGCCTCCTTCGGGAGACGATTATCATTCCAGGCTTCAAAGGTGACATAGTTGACAGAGTGATTGTCAGAGTTATAGTTTTTCCCTCTGACAAGGGACAGTATTATGGACAGGTGGTCCAAGAGAATACTGAGGGTGGCATGGTGCCGGATACTGATTAGGTTCAGTGATCGATACAGTCTAAGAAGTTTGGATTTGGAGTTCATTTATGAACTAGGTCCCATCAGATATCCAGACATATTCTAAGACAGGTATTACTCGATTCGGGAGACGGCTTTCTCCGCGAACTTGAGATTAAGAGAGACATAGAAAGAAACATCTAGGCGAATCCACTCACTGAGGCTATTTCTCGAACACAATAGTTTTACAAACGGGCTTTGTGAAACTGATTAGTAGAGGAGTTAGATGTTCGGTTTCAAACGGGCTGTGAGTAGTCAACATCGCAATAATTAGCCTTAAGTGCAAGTGGGAGATTGTTGGAGATAGTGCCCTCAGAGTCAATTATTGGATCGCAGGTACGTGATTGCAATGATTGCGGAGGACCTATATCGGTAGGACAGTCTTACTCGAGATGATAGTATGCTATCTGGTTTGCCTTTATCAGTCGTGTACATGTTCAGGTGACTGATTATATGTTACACTTTGATAGAGCCCTTAGGATCTTGCTTTACTACCAACAGTATGATGGCGATCATATACGTGAAAGTTGGGTGGTTTATACGCATATCCTTAATTGTGGTCCCTAGTCGTGGGAGTTTCGAGACAGGGCATCAATACTCCGGACTAGTGTATACATTCGAGACCCCGACGAGGGGCGGTGGCCGGTCTCACAAGCCACTGGTGTCAGTTGGATCACCTAAGATGTATACAGGTGCTCATTGGGTTATGAGTACACCGGACAGGACTCGCCGGGAACCTGCTAGTTGGTATTATACATATCATCAGATAGCAGTTCCCTGGTGACATGTGCACAGGTTAGTTCATCGACCTGAGGTCGTCATTTGTCTCGTGTGAGTTCCCACTGTGCTTTGATTTCTACCCTACCACGGCTCAAAGGAGTCGTGCAAACAGGTAGTTTTTGGGTACAGTCCCGAGCCACATAGAGGCACGTGAGCGGATTGGCAGGGGATTCGTCTTTCCCGGTATTGGGGGTGAGATCGTGCAATGTCTAGGAGAGCCATTACACAAAGCCCACGGCCGTGGCAGGAGATTTACTGGTAGGTACTCCAGTAGTATCTCAGGGTGTTATTGGGCTACACTCCGACACGACTTATACTGCTATTGGGGGTCTGACGTTACTAGCCCCCTAGGAAGATATGCGATACTCATAGACGAACGGACCAGACTGTATATACATTGTCACTGTTAGGCTCAGTAGGGTTTCCGGATGAGTTCGCTCATTGGCCTCCCTTGAGGTCAGTCCATGGGCAGCCGTTATGCATAGCTAGTGCCGCTGACGGTTTTTGGTTAAACCCACTGCCAGGGTACTGACGAGTCATTAGATTCCCCCACAGACAGTTTCCCAAGTTCGGGCGAAACCGTTGTAGAGGCCGTATGGTTTTATGGCAGGGTTCGGAAAATGCACGTGCGTTTACGCACGTGTCATATTTCGGGCAGATAATACTGGTGGGCTTTGGTTTAAGCCGGATCCAAGTATTATATTGAGTAGATATAATATCTTTGTCTCAGTTGCATTTGTATTCGGTCATAATACAAATGCGGGTATATTTATACAGTTACGGGGTTATCCTGAAATTCGTTTCAGGATCACTTTTGGAAGTTGCCAGTTTCCAGTTTTCTATCAGCCGTCTTTTAACATTTGGTTAAAGACGGATTTATCTTTTCTTTGGATAAGTGTGGATGCTTCTAGAAGGTTCTAGAAGAGGTGATTAGGCTTGTGACTCACTTGTTCATTAATGGTGCATTTATTGTGTTCATACTTTGTGTTCACACTAGATATTTCTTATGTTCACACTAGATATTTTTCCTTATGGTTACTCTCTTGTTCCTATACTCACCTCCCTCCTCACTTATATATGGCCGGCCCATTCTTGAGAGAGAGATCATGGTTGTTGAAAAAAGATAGAGTTTTGGATGTATGGAAATTAACATATTCATATCTCATTTTCATATCGATCCAAAAAGGCAACTTCATTAACCGATCGTCCACGGTTTTGGACGAAGTGAGACAAAGTATTCTACTCATCTCTACATCAATCTTGGTCGTCTCTTTTAGCAAAATTGACGACCGAGTTGCCTCGAGTCAGAGGCGGGAGCCCGTTTAAAGAATCGTTGACGTGGTACCACCTGGACGAGCAGATCGGAGATCGACGAGATCGGAGCCGCCGCAACGGAGCATAGGATGATGGTTAAAGAACGAAGGACTCGGATCGTTCGGTATAACCTTTCTACTCTCTTTACAGTTTGTTAGTTTAGCAATAATGGCAGATCCGAGTTATAGTATATGATAGCGCCAGTTAAAAAGTTTTTGTTCCGCATTTGGCGTCTGTAGACGGCCGGGGCGCTACCGTTGACTTACAAACAGGTTTTAGTTGGGTACAGTCCCGAGCCACATGCAGGCAGTGATCAGATCGTCGGGGATTCGTCTCTCCCGGTATTGGGGGTTGATGTCGCGTTGTGTACGGATGGCCATCACCATAAATCCGGGGCCACGGTGGACGAGAATTATTGTTCCAGGATCGATAGTTTCTCAGGTGGTGATGGGTTTCATACCGACACTAAATGTCGCGTTGTTGGGGGTCTGACTTTATCCACCCCCTAGACTCAATATGCGATACTCTTAGACGAACAGACCGGATTGTACGGATATTGTCACTGACAGGCTCAGTAGAGGTTCAGGATGAGTTTGCTCGTCGGCCTCCCTTTCGCTCAATACCTGGGTAGCCGTTACGTACAGTTAGTGCCGCTGACGTGCTTGTGGTTAAACCCACTGCCAGTGTATTGACGATTCTTTAGAGTCCCACACAGAGGGTTTTCACGGTTCAGGCAATATGGTGTACATGTCGTATGTTGGTACACACGGGTGTCCGATTAAATATGTGCACTTGCTGCGCAGACTTTAATCGGACGGTTGATAATACAAGCGGCTTAGGATTAAGCCAGATTATTAAATCGGGTTTTGATTTAATAATTGATATATGTATTTGTATATACGTATTCTAGTATATTGTTCACTATTCGTTTTCTCTCTTGGCTATTCGTATTTTTGTACGAATACACGTATATGTATTTCGGTACATGTATCGGGAAGTATTCCGTATTTTATACGGAATAGCTTCTAGATGTTTTGCCACCTCATTATTGATTTTCCATTTATGGAAAAATCATTTGTTTGATAATGAGGTGGAGGGTGTGAGGTGGCATTAGGTATAGACCATGGTATGGTCTTTTGAGGTATGGTCTCATTTGTTTAATGAAATTGAAAAAAAGGAAATGTTATTTTTTTATGATTGGAGAGAGAGAGGGGGCCAGCCATATTTGTGGTGGGGTTGATCTTCATTTGATTAATGGTATGCTAGCTCTCTCTCTCACTCTCTCATGCTTGAAAAATAACTTAGAAAATTTCCTTAGTTAATACCAAAGCATCACCACCTTCATTCATCTTCCATGGATGCTCTCTTGAGCTCAAGGGATGAGAGAAAATATAGTGACACTTTCATACACCCCCACTCTCCATCGCTAGCGGCTTTGGAGCGTCGGTTACCTCGTTCGACGAGGTTGGAGCTTGTGCCGTTTCCCTCGGGTGGATCATCGGAGATGAAAGAAGACCGGCAACCAAACATCGTCAAAGGATCGCTAGGAGCTTGGAATGAAGACCGAAGGACTCGGATCATCTCGGTATAAAGATTCTAACTATTAGTTTAGTTTGTTAGTTTAGGGTTTAAGGTCGATCCGGGATTCGGGTAGCGGTAGCGCCGGTTTTAGAAATTTTTGTTCCGCATTTTGGCCGTGTTTCGACGGCCGGGGCGCTGCTGGGACCCTTCATGGTATCAGAGCCACCCTTTAAACCCCTTACTAGCTTGTTTAAACGTGCTTAAAAGATCGATCGACGGATTTTACCGAAATCACGATTTCATTTTTCAGTTTGCTGTCGTTTTTCAAAGGTGTTCCAAAAATTATTTGCAGTAGCTTAAAAATCCGTGCAGGCAATTCTAAGGGTACAGAAAAAATTTAAGCCCCTGAAGCCTCTAAATAGCCGCGGAACCGTCGCACTAACCACCCATTGGCGCCGAATCCGCGGCCATTTAGTGGCGACGGGCTTCCAAATTTTTACTGTAGCCCTCTGATGTGAAATTGTGATTTTTGTGATATTCTGTTTTTGTCCAGGTTTCAGTGAAGTGTTGTTTTTCTATTGGGGCCAATTTGGAACTTTGTCGATCGATAATTTAAGTGTGCGTTTATCAGAACATACATTATAATCTGCGACCGTGAATGTCATTTGATCGGTAAACCCGTCTAATTGCTATATGTCTTTTAGACGGGTTTGCGAACGTGACATTCACGTTGATGTTTTGTGTTGTGCTGTGATGTTGGTTGGATCGTCGTGGTGGATAGCTATGGTGCAATGTTAGTACAGTTTATTTCATTTGTACATTTGATATTGCGGGGCGAGTGTCCGACATGTGGACTGCCGTCACTGCCAGTTTGTATATTATTCTTTTGGGGCACGACCGGGCTGAGGTCGATGTCACCCTTGTATATTATTTTATTTTCTGTACTAGGATTACCCCGCGGTAGGGTGCACGAATAGCCGGATTCTAGAGGGCAACGGGTCCGCATCTCATGGCGTTGGGACGGAGGGGACCTTACTCTAGAATTAGCAGGCTATTCGCCACACTCGTAGGGGGTATAGGTGACCCAGGAGGGGTGCTCAAGTACCGGATTTCGTGAAGTGCAGGGTGGTCCATTCACGTTGCTGAAGGGGGCTGCCTCACTTCTGGTTTTGGCGGGTAACTTGCCGCGCTCGTAGGGGTCTAGGTTTCATTGCACAGGCTATCCACACGACAGGGAACGTCGGGTCTCACTTGCGGCTCAAATGAAACCCGGGGCTCCAGATTATCCACCATTCTGTATTGCTTCTGTGATGTTGCTTTATATCATGCCTGAGACAAATGTTATATATATATTTATATATACTAGTAGATGTTGTATATGTTTTGCACCCGCGCTAGCCCAGTCCTCGCTCTGTCGTTAGTTAAGTAACCTAACGGGTGATGAAACGGATGGCATATACGTACATTTTATTTTCGTTCTTTTCTGGTGTGATTAATTGATGGGACTGCATAGATTCTTATCAATGCAAGGATAAAACAAACCTATATATATGATGTTGTTGGAACCAAATTTTTTAAAAACTGACATTACAGACGTTCTCTTTTGCTTTTCAGAGTGGTATTCATTTGGAATATCCCGCACCTCATTCGACGAGGCAAGGGCCGAGATCCCTTCATCGGTAGTGACCCCTTGAGTAAAAGTTTGCGTCAACGTAATAACTTCACTATAGTCAATTATTTTTGCTTTGCATCGTGGTATTCAGTTTGGGATATCCTGCACCCCATTCGACGGGGAAAGAGCCGAGATCCCTTCACCGGGAGTGACCTCTTTAGCAAAAGTTTTTCGTCACTATATATTTATAAAACCACTTGGATTCCTTCAACAATATCAAGTTCATTACGTTAAAGGTTTTTCGCCAAGAACCAGCCATAGCCCTCCATCATTTCAGATTAGTATTGCATAGTATTCGTGCTGCGTTTGTTGACCTTGTCAAGGCGTAGTGAGCGGTAGCTCTGTAATACTTTTCTGTCACAAGCAAATGTGGATTGGTTAGAACAGTCGTTCAACCTTGTTGACCTTGTCAAGGGTCTGTGCGGTTGGGTCTAATGCAATCAAGATAATGACGGGTTGAACTTGACTAGGACCCTTTGACTTGTTGACCTTGTCAGGGTCACTTGGATCCTAGGGGTAAAAATCATATCGGGAGTTTCATACATACAGGAAACTTGCCAGGTTTGCGCATACCTTCTGGAGTGTGGTGTCTTGAGTAGCTTCCATCAAGTCATCATGCGATGATAGTTGGATCCCGATTCTCACTGGTGAGTAGGACTACTCCTTGGGTAATTCCGACTAATTCTCCTTTTGGGTTTGGAGGAGAATTCGAGGAAACAGTGGGAGCCATCCAGATTAGATAAAATGTTTAACCATTCTGATCTTGGTTAGAGTGCACGCTGAGTGTTTCTTCTCTCTCTCTCTCTCTGGCTGTGACTATGACCCGACCTTTGACTAAAACTCATGAAACCAAGTTGACCAAACCTTCTTAAAATACTTTAGCTTTTGGAATATCACGGTGTCGCATACATCATTGCCACTTCTATATCATCTTTGCATTTCTCCAGAACACCCCGTATTACTACGAACATCCACTTCCATTGGATAAATCCATCGTATAGTTACATACGAACTCGAAGGAACTTTTTCGAGGATGGATTCTGGTTCTGGAGAGATTGAATAGGATTATTCGGTTGTCTTTTCTCTTTACCTTCTCTCAGGTTGTGAGGGCTCCTAGGATTAGGAGAGGGTACACCTATTGAGCTTATTGGATAGTCTTCCTCCAGACCATAGGAAGGTGCCGAATTATAGGGAGGTGCCGAATTGTAGGGAAGGAAGAAAACCAACAAGCTTAACTGTGGTGTACAGAAGGTAATAAGTAAAGACATATAAAGGGATTAGAATAATGGCAAAGAAAATTGTGATCACCATCATTCACGACAAAGATCGTGTATACCCCTGCCACTCCTATATCCACTTTGCTTTTCTATAGAACACTCCGTATCACTACGGATATCCACTTCCATTGGATAAATCCATCGTATAGTTTCATACGAACTCGAAGGAACTTTTTCGGGGATGGATTCTGATTCAGAAAAAAAGAATAGGATTATTCAGATATCTTTTCTCTTTACCTTCTCTCAGGTTGCGAGGGCTCCTAGGATTAGGAGAGTACACCTATTACGCTTATTGGATAATCTTCTTCCAAACCTTAGGCTGGTGCCGAAGGGTTGGGAATGAAGAAAACCAATTAGCGTAAAGGAGGTGTACAGAAGGTAATAAGTAAAGACATAATAAAGGGATTGTAGTGAGGGCAGGTAAGTATAACTGTCGTGAATCAGGATAGTGGAAGAGGCGTTACTAGGAATACCCGGTTATCCCTTCGAAACATTTTCATGTTTCAGTTTTACTGTGCAATGTTAATTGCAAACTGTTTTCCTAATAAGAATCTAACTCCAGGGTATGTATTTACCAGATCAGTTTCTCACATCTATATGTTATTACAGATAGTGAGTGGGAGTAAGATATTGGGAATTGGGTGATTAGATCCTCTTTATATCAGAATTCGTTGAAATTGGTGATATTTGAGGAAATCATCTAGATTTTGCCGGATGACAAACATTTGGTTTTGAATATCCGTCGTTATGCACCAATTTCAAACTGATATATCTGTACATTTATTTTATAAAGTGAGATATAACTTTTTCATATTATGTCTGTGACATTTACCTATATCAACTGATGATTAGGTAAGGTGCATTCAACAGCGGTGTAATTCTTCTTAACCATAGTACAGTTTTTTAACCTACGACGCACGGAGTTTGAGTTATTGGACTCAGGGGACTTATACAAAATATTGTATGTTGTCCAGTGTCTGTTAGGACAATAGGGTTGGTACTCGTACTATATTCTGTTTACTTGTGACTTCTCCAGTTCTGGACAAGTATTTCGTTGAAATGCAAAGTCCAGATATTGAGAAGTTATAGGTATAAGAATAAAGTAGAGAACCATTTATTAGAAGTATCGGGATTCTTCGAAGTATTCGAAGATGTAGATACTTTTGTTTGGTATTCCGTTAATAGTGATGGTTTTGAGAACTAGTTTCTCTTTCAGGTAACTCATATATGGATGCACTCCTAGATGAGTAATGCTGATTGTCCTCTTCCATTTGGTTGATATGCACTGGAGACAGCTGCATGATTTTGAATCTGGTTCCAATTAAATTAGCGCTTTTGTTTCTATATCAGATAAATATAGAATCAATTTATATCTTAACTATGTTAAGGTATAGGGAGTTGTCCGGCCGATGCTTAAAACCAGAATCCGGATAAACTCAAGGCACGTTTCAGTAATGGCTGTTTGTGGGTTATCCCGGGCTTTGACGAGGGATAACTTTCTACCATCAGGAAGATCAATATTTATATTGTTCTTGACTCGCCACAGTTTTGGTAAAATGGACTTTTTCAGAAAACACGAGTGGGGCTATGGTAGAACTGGAAGTGATTCCAGGACCACAAATGATCGCTGATAATTTAATAGAACCTAACGATTCAATTAGTTTCGACATTCCATTAACCACTCCGCAGATTTTGGTGGGTAACCTCAAGCACCCGAGAGGTAGTTTGGTCTTCTCAGAGACGGTGACAGGGAGGTTCTTGTTTACCCAGACTTGCCGTTGCTGCTGTTCTAGACTATAAGACCCGGCAGGAGGATGAGTATAGTGTCGTTCTAAACTAGTTTTAGAAGTGCACGTGTATATGACTCTGCCAGAGGGTTGTTGTAGTCAGTGGGAGCAGCGGAAGCATAGTGGGAAAGTAGCTTATGTCTATTTATAGACTTAAAGCAGGTATAGCGGAAATAGATCATCTAATTTTGATGTAACAGTCATAGGCTTTGACTTCATCAGAATAGGAGATGATCTGGTAAGAAGGTAGTAGAGAGTGATGTCCAGGTATTGGGATGACATGCACTTGATAAGAAGAGATATTCCTATACTACGATCGGTTGTACTATGGTTGTCATAAAGTTGTTTCTCCACACAGGATATGGATGTAATATCAGGGTTTCTGGTTACTAGATCTATGGTTTTAGATCTAGATTTGGGAAGTATCCTAATCTGGGTATTTTGACATTAAATGGACGACTCCTGGCATGGTGGTCTACCTACAGGTGATGGAGTCACCCTCTCTAAAGGTGTCATATAGACTAAAGGGGAGAGGAATCTACATGATTAATATATCATTTGCTTAGGCAATTGAGTTAATCATGAAATGTCAAGTACCACACCAGATATTGCTTTTGCACTAGATGCAATAAGCAGATATATTAATCCAATCTTGGAGAAACATTGGGAATCAGTTATTGAACATAAGTGAATGTTCTTGGGAAATGATTACGGCGGCCTCCTTCGGGAGACGGTTATCATTTCAGGCTTCTAAGGTGACCTGGATGACAGAGTGACTGTCAGAGTTATAGTTTTCCCTCTTTTGAGGGACGGTATGTTGGACAGGTGGTCCAAGCGGATACTGAGGAAGGCATAGCGCATGTTACTGATTAAATTCAGTGGACGATACAGTCTAAGTAGTTTGCTGGATTTGGAGTTCATTTATGAACTGGGTCCCATCAGATATCCAGACAAATTCTAAGACAAGTATTGCTCATTTCGGGAGATAGTTTTCTCCGCGAAGTTGAGATTAAGAGAGATAAAAAAAAAAGAAACATTGGAGCGGATCCACTCACTGAGGCTATTTCTCGAACGCAATCATTTTCGCAAACAGGATTTGTGAAACTGATTAGTAGAGAAATTGGGTGTTCGGTATCACACGGGCTGTGAGTATACGATATCGCAATAATTGGCCTTAAGTGCAAGTGGGAGATTGTTGGCTATAGTGCCCTCAAGGCAATTATCATAGTCGCGGACTTGTGATTATGATGATTGAGGCAGGACCTATACTGATAAAACAATCTTACTCAAGATGATAGTATGCTATCTGGTTTGTCTTTATCATCATATACATGTTGATAGAGCCCATAGGATTCTTGCTTGACTGCCAGCATTGTGATGGCGATCACATACGTGGGAGCTGGGGGTCTATAAGCACATCTTTAAATGTCCCTAGTCGTGGGAGTATCGAGACCGGGCATCGATACTCCAGTGTAGACTAGTGTATACTGATCGAGACCCCGACGAGGGGCGGTGGCCAGGTCTCACAAGCCATTGGTATTAGTTTGTTCACCTAAGATAGTATACAGGTGCTCATTGGGTTATGAGTACACTGGACGGACTCGCCGGGAACCTGCTAGTTGGTATTATACCTATTGTCAGATAGCAGTTCCTAGGTGACATGTGTACAGGTTAGTCTGTCGACCTGAGATCGTCATTTGTCTTATGTGAGTTCCCACTGTACTTTGATTACTACCCTACCACGGCTCAAAGGAGTTGTGCAAACAGGTTTTAGTTGGGTACAGTCCTGAGCCACATGCAGACAGTGATCGGATCGTCGGGGATTCGTCTCTCCCGGTATTGGGGGTTGATGTCGCGTTGTGTACGGATGGCCATCACCATAAATCCGTGGACACGGTGGACGAGAATTATTGATCCAGGATCGATAGTTTCTCAGGTGGTGATGGGTTTCATACCGACACTAAATGTCGCGCTGTTGGGGTCTGACTTTATCCACCCCCCTAGACTTGATATGCGATACTCTTAGACGAACAGACCGGACTGTACGGATATTGTCACTGACAGGCTCAGTAGGGGTTCAGGATGAGTTTGCTCGTCGGCCTCCCTTTCGCTCAATACCTGGGTAGCTGTTACGTATAGCTAGTGCCATTGACGTGCTTGTAGTTAAACCCACTGCTAGCGTATTGACGAGTCTTTAGAGTCCCACACAGAGGGTTTTCACAGTTCAGGCAATATGGTGTACATGTCGTATGTTGGTACATACGGGTGTCCGATAAAATATGTGCACTTGCTGCGCAGATTTTAATCGGACGGTTGATAATACAAGCGGCTTAGGATTAAGCTGGATTATTAAATCGGGTTTTGATTTAATAATTGATATATGTATTTGTATATACGTATTCTAGTATTATTGTTCACTATTCGTTTTCTCTCTTGGCTATTCGTATTTTTGTACGAATACACGTATATGTATTTCGGTACATGTACCGGGAAGTATTCCGTATTTTATACGGAATAGCTTCTAGATGTTTTGCCACCTCATTATTGATTTTCCATTTATGGAAAAATCATTTGTTTGATAATGAGGTGGAGGGTGTGAGGTGGCATGAGGCATGGACCATGGTATGGTCTTTAAGGTATGGTCTCATTTGTTTAATGAAATTGGAAAAAAAGGAAATGTTATTTTTTTTATGATTGGAGAGAGTGGGGGGCCGGCCATATATGTGGTGGGGTTGATTTTCATTTGATTAATGATATGCTAGCTCTCTCTCTCACTCTCTCATGCTTGAAAAATAACTTAGCAAATTTCCTTAGTTAATGCCAAGGCATCACCACCTTCATTCATCTTCCATGGATGCTCTCTTGAGCTCAAGGGATGAGAGAAAATATAGTGACACTTTCATACACCCCCACTCTCCATCGCTAGCGACTTTGGAGTATCGGTTATCTCGTTCGACGAGGTTGGAGCTTGCGCCGTTTCCCTCGGGTGGATCGTCAGAGATGAAGGAAGGCCGGCAACCAAACATCGTCAAAGGATCGCTAGGAGCTTGGAATGAAGACCGAAGGACTCGGATCATCTCGGTATAAAGATTCTAACTCTTAGTTTAGTTTGCTAGTTTAGGGTTTAAGGTCGATCCGGGATTCGGGTAGCGGTAGCGCCGGTTTTAGAAATTTTTGTTCCGCATTTTGGCCGCGTTTCGACGGCTGGGGCGCTGCCGGGACCCTTCAGGAGCTATCGGGTGTGGATGATGGTGGTGTCGAGGTTAGAGAGAGGAGAGGAAAAGGGAGCAGTGAGGGTGAAGTGGAGATCGGGGTGGTGAGGTGATCGGCGGTGAAGGTTGCGGGAGATGGGTGTTGTTGCAGGGGTTGCGAGGTGCTGTGCAGGGTTGGAGTTCTTAGGTTCTCGTTGGGGATGAAAGGAAGAGAGGAGGTAGTGGTGATGATGGTGATGATGGTGATGAGGGCGGTGAGACGAGGGTGAGGTAGTGAGTTTGGGAAGTCGACGACGAGGGAATGACGTCGAGGTCGGGTCCTAGGTTCTTGGGTTTGGGTCGTCGGGGTGAGGATGAGAGGAAAGGGTGGAGGCGATGGAGGTTATGAAGAAGATGAGGGTGAGGATGGTGAGAGGATGAAGGCGAGGATGGTGACGGCGACGGAGAGGGTGAGGCTAGGGTTAGGACGTGGGTTTCTCGCGGAGGCGGGGATGTGAAGAAGTGGGAAAGAGAGGGATGTGAAAAATAGGTTTTAATAAATTATTATATTATATATAGAGAGGAGAGAGAGAGAGGCCGGGGATTTGTGAGGATTTAGTAAAATATATATTAGTTAAAAGTATATATATATATATATATATATATTAACTGTTTAATATATGAAATATTATAATATATAATCTAGGGTTTTATAGCTAATACAAGAGTACTCCGAAAAATACCTGGTCCTGTCTAAAAATCTAGTTTTAAGATACAAATAATATATGTATCAACCAAAACCATAATGCGATGTCTAGTTAAAGAAAATGCATACCTCCAAGAACGGATACACGTAAATGCACGTAGTGATCCAAACGAGTCTGTTTTATTAAACAGGACATGAACACGATATCAGGATGTAGCCATAGGGTATGGGGTATGATGCAGGCCATGCTAGGTATTTAAAATGTTATATTTGATTATATTTGTATTATTTAAAACATATGCAGATGCCAAATATACGATACATGTATATAGAGCATTTATGCGTGCACGGATCCTCTATACTAGCAAGGATATAATGTAATCGAGATCCATAAGGGGTTTTAAGCATGCGGGTCGGGTCGGATACTAAACACAGATACCAAATGCACTATCCGCACCCAAAGAAAACAATAATCAAGAAATAGCCACAAGATTAAGAAATACTCAAATAAATTATGGTATAAATGAACTAGGGTGTTACATTATACCCAACTACAAAAGAAATTCGTCCTTGAAATTCCCGGAATAAGAAAAGACAAGAAAACATGAATCTAAGAGAATAAGCATGGAAACTTCTGTCAAATCTCGTCTTCTCATTCCCAAGTTGATTCTCCGTGCGAACGATTCCCCCATGAAACAAGTACTGGAGGGATAACCTTGTTCTTGAGGACCTTTTCTCTTCGATCTACAATCGCCATCGGTCGTTCTTCGTATGTCAAGTCCTCTCTTACTGTCAGCTCCGAATAATCTAGGACGTGCGTCTCATCATGAACATACTTGCGGAGTTGAGATATATGAAACACGTCGTGAACACTCGCCAAGGATGGTGGTAAAGCCAATCGATAAGTTACTTCTCCAATGCACTCGATAATACCAAAAGTCCCCACATATCGAGGACTAAACTTTCCTCGACTCCTAAATCGAATCGCTCCTCTGGTCGGTGATATCTTCAGGAATACAAGATCACCAACTGTGAACTCCAGAGGTCTTCGTCCTGTATCGGCCCAACTTTTCTGCCTATCTTGCGCTGCCTTCATATGATTTCGGATTGTATTAACTTTCTCCACGGTTTGCACGATAAGATCCGGTCCCAATAATCTTCATTTTCCAATATCATCCCAACAGACAGGCGAGCGACACTTGCAACTATATAATGCTTCGAATGGAGCCATCTGTATAGTCGCCTGAAAACTGTTATTATACGAAAACCCCACCAAGTGTAGATGATTCTCTCATGAACCTTTGAAGTCCAACATGCAAGCTCTCAACATATCTTCAAGAGTTTGGATCGTTCTTTCTGACTGGACATCTGTCTGGGGATGATAGGCTGTGTTGAACTTCAGTCGAGTCCCCAAATTTTCCTGTAAACTCCTCCAAAATTCCGATAAAAATCGGGTATCACGATCGGAAACGATGCTCACAGGTACTCCATGCAATCTCATAATCTCCTGCATGTACCGCTCTGGTAACGCTTCCGTCGACTGACCAACTCTAAACGGTATGAAATGAGCTGCCTTGGTCAATTGATCAACAATCACCCAAACTGCATTATTACCCTTTGGACTTCGCGGTAATGCTGTCATGAAAACCATGGTTATATGTTCCCACTTCTACTGAGGAATCGTAAGTGGTTGCAATAAACCAGCTACCCTTTGATGTTCAACCATGGCTTGCGGACACACCAAGCGCTTCACTACATAGCGAGCAATCTCCTTTTTCATGCCTTCCCACCAGAAATACTGTCATAGATCTCGGTACATCTTCATGTCTCCTGGATGTACGGAATATGCGGAACTATGCGCCTCTTTCATAACTTCTTCACAAATATCTCATTTCTGTAATTCAATGTCATGCACCCCGCGGGTTCGCGAGGAGATGGAATTTGAAAAAAACAATTTTAATATGCATCGCAACACCGACTAAACACCATGATCGATAATAAACCCTAACTAGATAAACATCAAAGAGATTTAACTACTATGTAAGAAAGTTATACCTCAAGTAACTGGTCCTTCTTCTTCTTGTACTCCTCCTCTATGTGAGCTCCTTGGAGTGTGTATGGAGCGCCTCCTCCTCGGCCTTCTCGAGTCGAAGAAGATCCATCTGAGAGTGTCTACCTTGAGCTCCTACCTCTAAGATGAGGTAACTAGGGTACTTAGAGTGCTAATCTAAGTGACCTAGAGGATGCAGAGTGTGATTATGGATAGTTTAGTCTCATTAACCCTAGGTTTCTCAATACACGAGACAAGTTAGGGTTTGAGGAAGAAGAAGAGAGTGCTTGAGGAGAGTGAGTGTATTTGTTATTATCAAAGGAATAATGCTAATTGTGATGGATATGAGGCATGCCAAAATATCTCACAATAATATCCAAGTGCCACCCAGCCTCACACATGATATCTAAGTGCCACCTTGCCTCAATAGCCATCAAGAGTCACCAAGTAGCCATGCTTCATTCTGTAACATTTTGGAAAATTATAAATATTAATTTATAATTTTAAAATATGAATTTAATAAGTTACAAAAATGATATCGCTTATGAAATTGGGTATCAGAATTATATCCGAAAAATGTAATTATTTCGATAAATATGAATAAAAGTGTGTGATATCATAAAAATGATATTTTTAATTATTTTAACATGACATTGTATTTTACATTAAGATAATGATAATTAAGTGTTAGAATAAGTATGTCATTCTTTTTACATATGGATTTAGATTTTTACATAAAGGGATTATAATTAAAGAAAAAGGGTTTTTATTATTTGGAATTTTCTTATGGGGGTTATATGTTTAATTAGTTTAAGCTCTCACCCTCAACACATCATCACCCTTACTCACATCCCTCCACCTCCTTCTTCTCAACCTTACACCTCCTCCTTCCTCCATGACACATCCACTTTACAACCCTCTACCTCATGCTCTCTGTACACAACACAACACATAGGAATCCCTTAGTTTTCTCAACTGAATACAACAAATTCTTCAGCTCCAAACTAATATTCCCTAATGTTCCTCAATCCTAATGAAGGAAACCGTAATCTCTTCATCAAATTGTGCATACCATCAATCTAGAAGCCACTACAACCTTTAGATTCTTCCACAAGCACTTCATGAGCTGGTGTTCCATTGTACACAATCTCCATAGGTATAATTCCTTCCCTCCTTGCATATTTAGTATTGTTCAATATCTGTTTACATGTGCAGTATAGGAAAATAGTTTGTTTTGTGATATTTAGCCTACTGAATTTGAATCTGGAACCACTAGGTGTAATCTTTAGAAAAACTAACAGTACTATAAGTATCATGAGACCACTATAAGACGTCACTCAAAGCCCGAGACCCCATCTCTAATTTTTGACCGGCGAGAATTCCCAAATTCCCGATCTCGCCGGATTTTTGGTGAGGTTTGATGTTATATTTTCTTCTGTAGCTTTAGTTTGGTATTTTATGAGTTACTGTATTGTTTGATTTGTCCCAATATTCATACAGTGAAATCTGGGAATGTTTTAGTAAAGGTTTTATCAAGTTTCTGATATTTCGATATGGCTTTTCGTATTTTGTACTACAACTGAAATATCGACGTTCGTACGTTAATTTCAGTGACATATTGTCATTTTTGGGTTAAGTATACTCTAGGTTCTAACCTATGGGTGACTATCTTGTTGTTTTGAATTTTGATATGATATTTAATTTTGATATGATATAACTACGATTATAGGTACGATCGTGAAGGTTTCCGAGATGGAGTTGACAGACATAGCAACCGTGGAATCTACGAGCTCGATAAGTTGGTGAGTAGATTTACATCTACGAGGGAAGTCGGGTGGATAGCGTATAGCACCCCCGCAACCTTATACATATGATACTATGATATATAGTTAGTTCTTTTGTGTTTATTTAAGTTAATGATATTGAAATCATGTTGCATCTAGTGTATATTCATGTGCATAAAGTGTTATTGATGGTTTGGTGGATTGGTACGAGGAATCATACCGTACTTGTGATAATGAGATTAGCGTGCCAAATATGGCCAAATTTCATTTAGACTCGTAGAGTCACTTTTTATTTTGATTTAGAACGTAATACTTGAGTGAGTTATACTCTTTTAAAAACTAACGATTCGTTTCCCGTTTAAAGAATAAAAGACAAGGATGCGATGCTAATTTCCAAAACGAATATCTATTTTCAAACTAAGGCAGTTTCCTTATTTCAAAACCAACGTTTCATTTCATTTTCAAAGATAATGGTATAGCTCATAGCAAGTAGTTACAATTAATAGTTACTCTTAGAATTACTTTACATGCTCGCGATATATTCCTTGATGTTATATGCTTCCTATATACGGACATAATGATAAAACACTGCATAACTACCAATGAGTACTATGCTGCACAAGCACGTACACACATGTTACACTACACCTCATTGGTACTGCCATGTCACTGTAAGGCTGTTATACTATGTAATGCGTAGGTAAATGTTGATATGAGTAGGCTATTACACTTTTAGAACACTTGCACAAATACTAATGATTGCCATGCTGCACGAGTACAGACACGTATTTTACACTACACATCATTAGTAGTGCCATGACACAGTAGAATTGATATCTTTGTGCATGTATGAAGTCTTCCTTTATTACCTGTTGCGTATTACGAAAACCGGTACTATGGATGTTCATATTTGATTCTTATTGGTTTTCTGGATGTTTTACTCTTGATGATATATATCAGTGGTATGGGACACTGTTGTTAGTTATGTATATGCCCTAGAGGCCATTGTTGTACAAATGATGTATATTATAATGGATGCTTGGATATATATAGAGAGGACTTTCTTGCTTGTCATGATAGTATGCTATTTGGTTTCACTTTATCTTAACATGTTGACTTGTATATGTTTACTGCCTTACTCTTACATGTTGATAAAGCCCTTAGGATCTGTACTCGACTACTGGGACTATGATGAGATCATACTAGAAGGGCCACGGTAGTCGATGAGTACATCCTATAACTGTTCCTAGTCGAGGGTGTGTCGAGACAGGGCATCGATACACCAGAGTAGACTAGCGTATACGCATCTTGACCCATATAATGGGCGATGGATGATCCTATATCCATCAGTGTTTTGACATCAGAGATGGTGTACGGGTGCTCAGTGGAGACTGGGTACACTGGACGGACTCGCTGAGAACTCCCAGATGGTGATATACCACACGTCAGATGGCAGTTCTCCGGTGACACTGGTACAGGGTAGTCTGTAGACCCTAGATCGTCATAGAGTCTTGTGTGATTCCCACTGTGTTTTGATTTTCACCTTACCACGTCCAAGAGGGCGTGCAAAACGGTGGCTTTTGGGTGCAGTCCCAAATCACATGGAGGCAATGAGCGATAGGAGGGGATTCATCTCTCTCGGTATAGGGAGTTGATGTTGTGCTGTGTTCCATTGGCTATAACTGGAAGTCCCTGGCCAGGGCTGATATAGAGATTTACTGGTAAGTATTACCAGTAGTTTCTCGACCTGTTATGAGCCTCACATCGACACGACTTATCGGTTACTGGGGTCTGACGTACACCACCCCTAGACTAGATATGCAACATATCAGACGAAGAGACCGGACTGTACGGGAGTGTTACTGATTGGATTCACAGGAGAATGTACAGGCTAGCTTGTTGATCTTCTAATCGCTCAATACCTTGGTGGCTGTTACGTTTAGCTGACCGCTTGCAGCTTGTGGGTGTTTGATTTAATCATCACCTGCTACCGGCGTATTGACGATTCTTTAGAGTCCTACACAGAGGTTTCTTGACTCAGGCAAAACGGAGTAGGGGCACATATGTGATATGTGCACGACCGAGGATAATGCAATATGAGATACCGTATCATATTCTCGCGATATTTAGATATGAGCCGGGTCATCGGATCAAGTGTTGATTCGATGAATCGGTACATGATATATTAGTCGGTTATATTCGATATAGCCGGATTGTCGGATCAAGTGTTGATTCGATAATTTAATGTTTAATAATACATATGATATATTGCATTACATTATCTAATATTGGCTCGCTTTATTATTTCATTTTCTCACCGGATAATGCATTGATATATATGCGATATATATTAATTGTATTATTTTCTTTTGTTACAAATACATAATATATATGTGATATATATTATTGTAACATGATATGATTACTAATGAAACATGTTTAGTGGAGATTAAACAAGGTTAGGGTTTGAATTGGGTTAGTTCTTTCATGAACCTTCTAGAAGGTTTTCTTTTATCATGAGAAAGATATTATGTTGATATTTTCTTATGACTCATTCTTTAACTCAACCCAAACCCTAGGCCTAGTTAATTCTCTACATGGGTTAGCCTAGTCATGGTTGACCATGGTTACATTATTAATCATATATCATTTCATTATTCATCACAAAAGGATTATGCATTATTTCTTCTTCTTCTTCAACCTTGAGCTTTGAGAAAGCTTACTAGGTTTTCATTTTGTGATGATTTCATGTGAGAATTTGATATAAAAAGAAAGCATAAATACTACTCCATCATCCTCATCTAATCTAGCCAATTAGATTAGGGTGTTCACCTCATTAGAGTGAGAGAGCTTGAGTTATAGAAACTTCGACGTAGATCATCGGAGAAAAGGAACACTACAAGCTAGCATGGATCGTTCGAGTCGTGGAGCCTCTGTTGAGTCCGGGATGTAGGGTTCCTAGGCACACTAATGAGGTCTCACAAGGCATCAACCATGCCAATTTCTAATTTTACAAGTGCCGAGAAACCCTAATACGGATCGTTAACTAGAATTTTAGGCGAAAAAGAAACTAGTTATCAACTTAACTAAGTGAACGGAAATACAACCTTTGTAGATCCGGTTCTCTACCTCCATAGCTCCATGATGAAGTCTCTTTGCTGTCCAAATCAAATTCCGGGCTCTAGCGTCGGCTTCATCGGAGAAATGGGCGGGCTAGGTCATCGACTACGATGCCGAAGATGATCTACGTCGAGGCATCACAAGATCAAGCTCCCACTTCACCAAGTCATGAAACTTGTGAAGAAAACACCCTATACTACTTGGCAAGAGGTAGACGATGAAGAAATAGGAGGTGGGTTCACTTTAGAATTGGTTTTCTCACTCATTTTCACTAGTTGCCATTGTTGATAGCAAGCTTTTCTTCATGTTGAAGATGAAGAAGAAGAAGGAATATATTATGATAAGTCCTTACCAAATAGAAAATAAATGAATACTTGTCATAAACCAACCATGGTCAAGTGTAGAGAATGAATCATGGTTAAGTGGAATGGTTAGGGTTAAGCATGAGACAAAAATGGTGGACTTGTTCAAAGCTTCATGAAGCTTCAATATACAAACAAAGAAAGCCACCATTTTTCTCTTTATGCTTATTATTTTCCAAAAAGAATAAATAAATAAATAAATGAATAAGAAAACAAAACCCTAACCATTCATATAACCATGGTTTAATCTTTACACAAACCCAAGTTAGCATGCATCATCAAACATGATACAAACTTGTGCACAAAAAAATATATCACATATACAATATGCACAAACAAGTGAGAAAAACCATTTAAAGTGAACCAATACTAGTTAATGCAAAGTAATACATCAAATATATAATTATACATTAAATCATTAAATCAACACTTGATTCAATGATCCGGTCATGTCGCATATAACCGACTAGTATCCAATGTATCGGCTTATCGAATCAATCCTCGATTCGATAACTAGGTTATATCGCATACAACCAATCGATACATTTATCGCGAGAATAGAATACGGTATCACATACACGCATTATTCTCGGTCCCGCACATATCTCATATGCGCTCCTATTTCGTTTCGCTTGAGCCAGGAAACCTCTGTGTAGGACTCTAAAGACTCGTCAATACGCCGGCAGCAGGTGATGATCATATCAAACACCCACAAGCCGCAAGCGGTCTGCTAAACGTAACGGCCACCCGGGTATTGAGCGATCAGAAGATCGACGAGCAAGCCCGCTCATACTCCTGTGAATCCAACCAGTAACACTTACCGTACAGTCCGGTCTGTTCGTCTGATATGTCGCATATCTCGCCTAGGGGTGGTAAACGTCAGACCCCAACAGCTCGATAAGTCGTGTCGATGTGAGGTCTATAACAGTTCGAGAAACTACTGGTAACACTTACCAGTAAATCTCAGCAACCCTGGCCAGGGATTTCCGGTTATAGACAATCGAACACAGCGCAACATCAACTCCCTATACCAAGAGAGACGAATCCCCTCCTATCGCTCATTGCCTCCATGTGATTCGGGACTGTACCCAAAAACCACCGTTTTGCACGCCCTCTTGGACGTGGTAAGGTGGAAATCAAAGCACAGTGGGAACCACACAAGACTCTATGACGATCTCGGGTTAACAGACTACTCTGTACCAGTGTCACCAGAGAACTGCCATCTGACGTAAGGTCTAATACCATCTGGGAGTTCTCGGCGAGTCCGTCCAGTGTACCCAGTCTCCACTGAGCACCCGTATATCATCTCTGATGTCAAACACCAATGGATATGGGATCATCCATCGCCCATCTATATGGGTCGAGAAGGTATACGCTAGTCTACTCTGGTATATCGATGCCCCGTCTCGATATACCCACGACTAGGGACCTTGAAGGATGTACTTATGGACAACCCTGTCCCCACTAGTATGATCCGCATCATAGTCCAAGTAGTCAAGTACACATCCTTAGGGCTTTACCACCATGTAACAGAAAGACAATCAGTGTACACGTTAAGGTAAAAATCAACCAGATAGCATACTATCATGTCGAGCAAGAAAGTCCTTCCTATATATGTCCAAGCACCCACTACAATACACATCCTATATATAGTAATGGCCTCTAGGGCATACATATAACTAACAATCTCCCACTTGCACTAGGGCCATCTGATAGCAGTGGTTGTAGTATCTCATACTCAACCATCCCATAAAAGTCTCTCTCTGGAAAAAGGCCTTTGTGAGTGGATCCGCCGTGCTGTCCTCTGAGTCTACTCTCCTAACCTCGATCACCCTGGAGATCAACCATCTCTATGATCAGGTGATACTGCCTTAGGATATGTCTGGATCACTGATAGGACGGACGTTCCTTGGTATATGCCACAACTCTATTGTCACACAATGGGAGGAACAAAGTTCATCTCATGAACAAATATACATCCAGACTGCCTCTTGGTAGCATCTCAAGTAGCGATGTATCGAGCCTTTATCGTCTAGTATGCCACGGTATCTGGCTTGGAACTCTTCCAACATACCGTCCCTTTACTGAGGGTAAAGACAATGCCTGTGACTGACTTTCAGTCGTCCTTATCACCCTGGAACCCTTCCAGTGATTCTCCCCAGGATCGGTTGATACCATCTCACTACAACTAGTGAGAATCCTAACATCCAATTTGATCTATCTCATAGATCCAAAACCCAGGATTTAGGAGGTATCACTTTGATCCTATATGGAGAATCCTTGTGATAAGCGGAGATTGACCGAGCGTAGCATAGGAAACTCCTTCCCTATCAAGAGTATGTTATCCACGTACTCTACAAGGATCATCACTATACTCCCTACAACCTTTTTGTTTATACAAGGTTCATCTACCATTTTGATGATGTCAAACTCTTTGACTAACACATCAAAACAGATGTTCCAACTCCGCGATACCTGCTTTATTCTATAAAGCATCTTGTACACGTTTCCGCTGCTCCCACTGTCTACGAAGCCCTCTGGCTGTGTACTTATAGACGTTCTCTTCTAAAACATCATTTAGAAAAGCAGTCATGGCACCCAACCGCCAGATATCGTAGTCATGGTATGTAGCCGTGGCAAGTAGGATCTGGATGGACTTAAGCATAGCCACTTGAAAAGGTTTCATCATAATCCACGCCTGGTCGATGACGAAAAGCTTTAACAAGTCTAGTTTTGAAAGTCTCAACTTTTCCATCTACACCAAGTAATCTTCTCAAGATATACTTGCTCCTGATGGGGATTTAACCCTTCAGATATAGCAACCAAAGTCCATACTTTGTTGGTGTACATGGATTCCATCTCAGATCACTAAGCATCCAGCCATTCTTACAGAGTCCCACTCCTGATGGCCAGCTCAAAACTAGTTGGGTCATCATCTCATGATGCAATCCTTGCTCCCACTGTCATAGAGTAACCGAAGTATCTCTCAGGTGGGTGAGGAACCCTACTAGATCGGCGGAGAGGCTGAGGTTCGTTGGTAACTATTGAATCCTTTGGTTCTTTCAAATCATCAGCTGCAGTTTGTATAGCTGGAACATTTCCAATTCTACATAACAGATCTTGCCTTGAGCTTGTCCGGATTTTGCTTTTAGACATAGGCCGGACAACCCCAAATCTTAACTAGCTTAAGACATGGGCTCTACCCTTTCCATATCACATATGAAGTGGTAGGCAACTGATTTGATTCGAACCCTATTCAATAGGTATGCAGCTTCTCAAGCGCATAACTCCCAAAAAAGGAAACAGGTAACTCAGTATTACTCATCATAGAGCACACCTTATCATATAGGGTGTGATTGCTCCGTCCCGATATACCATCATGCTATGGTGTATACGGAGGAGTAATGCTGAGAGAGAATCTCATTCTCCTTTAGAAAAGTCCAAGAACTTCGTGCTCAAGTATTCTCCTCCTTGATCTCATCAAAGGACATAATACTTATACCCGTATTGGTTCTCTACTTCTAACTTATATTCTGTGAATATCTCAAAATGTTCTGACTTGTGTTTCAACAGGAACATATGTCTGAATCAAAAGAGATCATCAGAGAATTTAATGAAGTATAAAGAACCGGTCTTGGCAAGTGTAGACAGGGGACCTACATACATCAACATGTATCATCCCAAGAGTTCACTAACTCTTTCTCTGTTTCCAGTAAACGGAGCTATGGTCATCTTATCTCTGTGATATGACTGGCAAGTTTCACAAGATGTAAATTCAAACTGATTTAAATATGCATCTACATGTAACTTCAGCTAGTCGGGTCGCATTGATATGACCTAGTCTACAATGCCTCAAGTAGGATTCGTTCATTTCTGAACTCTTCCTCTTGTGTGTGTTCCGTATACTAAGAACTGTAGTTTGATTTAGAACATCAATGCTTTTAGATAACGTGCCTGAACCGATCAACTTTTGATATAGGAAATGTTCAAAACATTATCCATCAATACAAAATTATATCCTTTCTTTACTAGTAAAGAGACTGATATGATTTTGTATATCAGCTTCGGTATCTAATAATATTCGTTCAGAATCAATGTACTGGTCATACAGGGTGACAGTGACCAACAGACTTGGCTGCAACACTTGCCCCGTTCTCTGTCTCATGAAACTTATCACCCGTTCTCAGTTTTTCTACCTTTTTGTTGCCCTATGTAACAGATTACATATCTGGGATCCTGATCCGGTATCATATACCCAGGATGCGGAGGATACTGAGAAACAGTTCTTTGTAATGAACACACCCGAAGAAGATGCATCATATGCACTTCCTTCGTTTGGGCGGCAAAGGAATTCTGTTATTTCCCTATTTCCTGCTCTGTCTTATAACAATTATAAGTTGGAGCGGGACCAACGTTCCCCAGCTCAGTATAACAAGCGGGTTCGGTCAATATTCCGTATTATTATCTTGATGAAGGCATGATATGGTCGCTACCTGATCGCACGCCTTTGGCGTGTCGGATGTTCAAAGTTCTAAAGTTTACCGCGATCAGGACGGTGTCGCTATGCAGCTAGCCGGTTGAGCACGGGTCGATCCACAGGGAGATGGTTGTATGTCCGTTCTTGTCTTAGACGAGTCAATAAAGAATTGTATATGTTTGTTCAGTCTAACCTATGTGTATTATTTGCAAGTATAAAGTTGTTAAGAAAAAGATACGAAATTGTAAGCTAAAGAAATCCGTACTCAAAACCTTTGAGCCGAGTCTTAACCAATTGAAGCTAGAGCAATCGGCAACAACGTGGATTAGGGGATTTAAGCGCGGTATTCGTGGAATCCGGCTTATTTACCCTTGTCCTTCCGTTCTTGTCTCTTGCTTTCGCCTCCGGCCAAACCGAACGCAACCGGTCGCGGTTAGGAATCACCGTTACCTTGTTAGGGTAGGGTGCCTAACGGAGCGCTTGCGTAACGTTTGGGCGGAGTTCAATGGAAAATAACGGGAAAAGGAAATGAGCAAAGAAAGACTTAACTTACAATATCGTATTGATTCTTAACAACAACAATAATTACAACCATTCACAATATGAACAAAAAAGAGAGAAAGAAAAGAACAAAGAAAAGAAAAGATTACAAGTAATTAAGTGCATGAATAAAATTGCAAGTAATAAAAGACAAGAATGAAAAATGCAAGAAAGAATAAAAAGCAAGTAATAAATAAGCGAGTAATAAAAAGCGATAAAAAGAACAAGAAAGTAATTACAAGAATATAGAACTTAAGACAAGCATGTGATCAATAGCCAACCCTTAAACTTGCAAGCTCAACTAAGAGGTTGCAAGATCAAGAGAATGGTAGAGAACGCATGTGAAGTGAAGAACTAGTCCCGTGAGAAAATGCGACCCTTGAGATCAATAACTAACCCTTAACCATTCAAGCTCAATGAAGAGGTTGAATGATCAAGAGAAAGCAAGAATCTCAAGGGGAAGAAGAAACAAAAGAGAATGATACAAAACCCTCATCTTCATTAATATCCACTCAAAAAGCTCTCACTACAATTTTCATGGAGAAAGAATGAAGAAGAAGAAGAAGAACTATACAAAAAACTACAAAAGAGTGGACACAAAATTGGACACTTGGCTTAGCTCAAATCTGCTGTATTTATAGGCAGGGAAAATGAAATCTAGGGCAACAAACTGGACCCCCATGAAAAGACCATCCTACCCCCCAAAGCCCGTGCCCTGAACCCTGTGTACGGCCGCGGATCCGCCGCCTATGCCCCCTATTGGCCGCGGATCCGCGCCCCTACAGTAGGGTTAGGGTGTGGGCAACTTGGTACTTCCCTGGTCTGCTGTCCCCTGTTGTCTGGTACATGTATTTTCTGATAATTTCATCCAGAATATCTTCAGATTCTTAGTCCAAGATTGCATTATCTTTTTCACTTTTGACTTCTATCTCCCTCGAGCTCCGTACACCCATTGATTGTTGTGCAGCCCCTCTCGTGCTCTGTGCTTGTCCGAGACACGAATGACCGCTGTCATATGCCTTGTCCCTGGAACCGGTACGCAGCACCGGACGGATATGGATGACCGGAACCCGGCTTTTATCTGTTGTCAACAGATGTTCTGTATTTGGTGTAACTGTGGAGATTTTGTCTTGAATTGCAATATTTGTACTGGAAACCTGTTCTGTAAATATGTAACAAACACGGATTAAAAGTACCTACCTATAAACACACGAGCATAAGAATGGGCGGTATAAAATGCAGTATTCTGTGATGAACAAATACCCCCAAACTTAACTTTTGCTCGTCCCGAGTAAAACCAATTATTCACAAAAATATAATGATAACCGCACTTTCACAGGGAACGCGATTGCACTGAGCGCGTGCAACAAGCCGTTAAACCTCTAGGTGTCCCTAGTAGGAGGAGTGTTGTCTCCTGAGGGTTTTCAGCGGATACTACACACAAAATCCTGTCAAGCTAGTTTCGTAAGTTAACATCGATTCTACTCCTACAGTTTAGTATTTATGTTAGAAACTCTATCATCCTAAGTTAGAAATATCCAACCCTTATTTTTCACACCTCCTATTTATTTAACCTTGGTTCATATACGTTCCAAAAAAGTTTAGAAAGATGTTGGTTCTCCTGAGTTTTCCTTCTAAAGTGCGGCCTCAAATCAGGGATTTTTATCAACTTTACAGAAAACACAAGTCTTATTCTTTATTTCTATCTTTTATCCAAACATCGATTGTATACCCCTACGTGTGTGTATATTTGCACCCCTACACTCAAGAATTCAATTCAAGCTATAATACCCTTGCCCTAATACCTAATACTACTTCTTTTTATTAAGGATGGACGGATTTGCTCACATACCTTTCATGCGACTATTAATGCTTCTTGAGGCACTAACGACCGATTACTGAATGTGTGAACTTTAAAGCGTAAATAGCAGTCTCCAGGTCTTGATTTTATTCTATTTTTTTCTTTTTCTTTTTCTTTTTTTCTTTTTTCAAGACCGGATATATTTTTCAATATGCTCTTTTGGTGTTTAGCTTTAAATACCGTTTTTTCTTTCATACTAGGCTTTCAGGCAAGTGTATTTCTAGGTATCCTCTACTATCCCAAGTTTCAAGGTGCGTGTATGTGCAGTTTGTAGGGTATATACTTTCTAAATTTGAACTCAAGAAAAGAAACTATTTTTCAGACTTATCCTTCAGTAGAGCATCAATACTTTCCCTTTATCTTGACTTGACTCAAGAACTGAACTCAAGATTACCTAGTTCTCAAAAAAAACTGTAAGGACGTATACTTACCAAGTTTAAACAGAATGAGGGTTATTTTTAGGGTTTTCAATTCCTAAGCCTAGAATTTAGTTATTTCTATCATATCAACTAAACTTTCGGAATAAAGATCTAAGTTACCCTATTAGCTAACTTGACGACAAAGTTTTTATTTTTTTGGAAAATTTTTGATTTTTGTGGGTTTTTAATAAGGTATGCAAATGCAAAATATACAAATGAATGCGAAGGAAGAAAGCTTACCGAGCACACCCCCAAACTTAAACTTGACAGTGCCCTCACTGTCAGGCTATACCAAGAGGGTCAAAATTGCCGGCGCTCCCTAAAAACAAATTATATACAAAACAAAAAGGAAAACAAAAATATATACAAAAAGGAGTCCCCCCCAAACTTAAGTAAAACAGTGTTTCCACTATTAAGCGTTGAAGTTTAGGATTAGGGGGGAAAGAGAATAGTATTAATCTATACAAGGCCTTACACAGGCCAAAAGTGAGCACCAACCATTCAAAGAATTTATCATGGTAAAGCAGTGGTTGGTGAAAGAAGGTGAAGAGGTAAGAAATGGAGATTACGCGAGACCGTATGGAGATAGAAGAGGGATACGGTCTCGGTATATCAGAAGAAGAATGGCGGAAGGGAAAAAGAAGTGGAGTACGAACTTGAGGGTGCAAATGGAGTGAATAGATTAGCACAATTTGTGATGAGCTATGTGTTAACAGCGATTGTGCTAATCTATTAACCCGGCGAGAGATTGGGTCAAATCCCTCAAGATTCGTAAGAAACCATGGGTACGCCGAACTTGGTAGACCAGACATACGAAATGAAAGTGAGATGGGTTCTTGTAAGGTCGGAACGATGGAAAGGGTGGGGGGAAGTGAGTGAGGAAGGTTATCGGTTAAAGGTTCAGGAGGGTGTACACAGTCAGTGGGAGGGATAGGATGAATTGGAAAATCCGACTCATCAATTGAAACTGTTTCATCCTCAGTACTATCCTCAATATTCTCCTCAAAATTTATCTCATCCATGCAATTTTCAACAAAATCAAGACGCATATGGGGTTCGGAAAAAACATTTAATGACTCGGGATGATGATTTGAAGAGACAAACTCAGCCAAATCTACGGGTTCATCATCCAAAATATCCCCAGCGTCAATATCCTCAATC
The DNA here is from genome assembly GCA_030015575.1 of Agapanthus africanus. NCBI lineage: Eukaryota > Viridiplantae > Streptophyta > Magnoliopsida > Asparagales > Amaryllidaceae > Agapanthus > Agapanthus africanus. Next base: position 162,367,557 of record CM057350.1, on the reverse strand, counting down.
AAGTGAAAATCAAGATTCTCTGACACCTCATCAAAAGCATGGATATTAATCGATTCTGGTTCTAAGATATAGGTGTAGAGGTCAAAAGGATTCGGTATGGTTTCACTTGGAAGGGACCCTTCACAATCGGGCAAATCAAACACTACGAAGTCGCACAACTCATTCATCATTCTATCTTCAATTGATAAATCATGTGGGATACTCGATAGATTTTCAAAGCAGGAGTTGTGGGATTCAATTTGGGACGGGTAGGTTTGATTTGGAAGGGGGTACATCTCACTCTCTCCACTCAAATTCACAGCCTGTCCTGCCGCCTCATCATACATTGAAAAAGTTGGAGCTAGTTGAAAACTAGCTACCGGGTCACTAGGTTGCATGAGGGCGGCCATGGACGCATTCAAATCCATCATCTGTTGGCTTGACGCTACCCTAAAGTCTTCCAAGGACTGTTCTAGACTAGACATTGGTTGTGAAGGGGTTTCAGTAAAAGATTCAAAGTTGTTTGGATACTGAAAATTCCCAAAAGGCTGTTCTGAAGCTATGTCTAGGGAAGGTGCAAAAGTAGGGTAGGATTGGTAGGAATTGAATGGCTGGACAGGAGCAGGATCAACATTTGGATAAGAAGGTGAATGGAATTGTTGATCCCAAGAATTTGAAGTGGTGAAAGGAGTGAAAGATCGGCTACGGGATTGTGCAATACGTTCAGCGATGGACAAAGGACGACTTGCAACAGGGGTATCAACATAAGCGGGTGCGGGAGGTTGAAAAGGTTGATACGAAGTGGAATGAGGAGTGCAAGTGTTTGTCCTAGATGCTGCTATGCGATCTTTCAGTGAAACTTTGGGCATGGAGGGGTCGTTTGAAGTTCGACCAAAACAAGAACCGTATGAAGTAATGTCTGGTTGGGGGTACCAAAGTTCGGCAAGAGTTTTGCGAGGTGGAGTACCCATGATATGAAGAGGGAGAAAGAAAGGTAGAGAAAAGGAGAGGAAAAAAAAGTGTGATTTTTTTTTCTTCTTTTTTTTTTAATTTATTAAAAGAATGAAATATACACAAAAAAAATATGGACAAAAACAATCACGACACAAAAATACCACACACCTAATCGTTCTAAGGTTCACCTAGGTCAACTAGACCTGCTCCAGAACTTGATTGTCGAAGTAAAACTGTGTCGAGAAACGGGCTCAAGATATACTGATCACGAGGCCAGGTAAGTGCAGAGATAAGGGGAGGTTTTCCAACGCTTTCGCGAAGTTCCTTAATTAAATAACCCTTTCTCTTTTGGCGGTTGCGCCGTTAACACTTTCCTAGACACCCCGTAAATAATATACCGTTAAGCGAGGTTCTAAACACAGTTAACTTCTCTTAGTGAGCGCGAAGTCCTTAAGGCTTAAAGTCTAATTTCTTTTAAATTTTTGTACGGGTAAACGTTATGCTTAAGTTCGTGATTTGTGGGCCACGGAAAAGGTGATGAAATCCTTTACCGTATGTTGTGGGGTTCGCTTGCCCTTAAGTCCGTATTAAAGTATGCAATGCGCAATTCAATAAAAATTCTATAAAGAATCAAACAATTTTTTTTTTTAGTTTAAGCGCGGCACTGCAACAAATACGGGTTAGTCAATTTTTTAGCGCTTGCTAGCGAACTTGCAAAGAATCCTGCAAAGAATAGTATATTGGATGCGTCGGATTTGAGAAGAAGGTGTTAGTAAAGTACGTACCGTTAAGTTTTTGGGTTAGGAAACCCCCGTTGAATCAAATCCGGTAAGCTTGGAAAGTTCGCTTGCGCGGGTCAAACTACCCGGATCTTTGGCACTGTACTTTGCAATCACCTTAACTTTGAATGTACACTTTGCTCCCCACAATCGCAGTTTGCAAATCTGCAAAAATCTGCACTTTCGCCCACAAAAATGATCAAAAATAACAAAAAGATTTTTTTTTTTATATATTTTTTTTATTATAAATATATACAAAAAGAATATTAACCCTAATATCGAGAAAGAAAATACGCTACCGTCTCCCCGGCAACGGCGCCATTTGATCGCACGCCTTTGGCGTGTCGGATGTTCAAAGTTCTAAAGTTTACCGCGATCAGGACGGTGTCGCTATGCAGCTAGCCGGTTGAGCACGGGTCGATCCACAGGGAGATGGTTGTATGTCCGTTCTTGTCTTAGATGAGTCAATAAAGAATTGTATATGTTTGTTCAGTCTAACCTATGTGTATTATTTGCAAGTATAAAGTTGTTAAGAAAAAGATACGAAATTGTAAGCTAAAGAAATCCGTACTCAAAACCTTTGAGTCGAGTCTTAACCAATTGAAGCTAGAGCAATCGGCAACAACGTGGATTAGGGGATTTAAGCGCGGTATTCGTGGAATCCGGCTTATTTACCCTTGTCCTTCCGTTCTTGTCTCTTGCTTTCGCCTCCGGCCAAACCGAACGCAACCGGTCGCGGTTAGGAATCACCGTTACCTTGTTAGGGTAGGGTGCCTAACGGAGCGCTTGCGTAACGTTTGGGCGGAGTTCAATGGAAAATAACGGGAAAAGGAAATGAGCAAAGAAAGACTTAACTTACAATATCGTATTGATTCTTAACAACAACAATAATTACAACCATTCACAATATGAACAAAAAAGAGAGAAAGAAAAGAACAAAGAAAAGAAAAGATTACAAGTAATTAAGTGCATGAATAAAATTGCAAGTAATAAAAGACAAGAATGAAAAATGCAAGAAAGAATAAAAAGCAAGTAATAAATAAGCGAGTAATAAAAAGCGATAAAAAGAACAAGAAAGTAATTACAAGAATATAGAACTCAAGACAAGCATGTGATCAATAGCCAACCCTTAAACTTGCAAGCTCAACTAAGAGGTTGCAAGATCAAGAGAAGGGTAGAGAACGCATGTGAAGTGAAGAACTAGTCCCGTGAGAAAATGCGACCCTTGAGATCAATAACTAACCCTTAACCATTCAAGCTCAATGAAGAGGTTGAATGATCAAGAGAAAGCAAGAATCTCAAGGGGAAGAAGAAACAAAAGAGAATGATACAAAACCCTCATCTTCATTAATATCCACTCAAAAAGCTCTCACTACAATTTTCATGGAGAAAGAATGAAGAAGAAGAAGAAGAACTATACAAAAAACTACAAAAGAGTGGACACAAAATTGGACACTTGGCTTAGCTCAAATCTGCTGTATTTATAGGCAGGGAAAATGAAATCTAGGGCAACAAACTGGACCCACATGAAAAGACCATCCTACCCCCCAAAGCCCGTGCCCTGAACCCTGTGTACGGCCGCGGATCCGCCGCCTATGCCCCCTATTGGCCGCGGATCCGCGCCCCTACAGTAGGGTTAGGGTGTGGGCAACTTGGTACTTCCCTGGTCTGCTGTCCCCTGTTGTCTGGTACATGTATTTTCTGATAATTTCATCCAGAATATCTTTAGATTCTTAGTCCAAGATTGCATTATCTTTTTCACTTTTGACTTCTATCTCCCTCGAGCTCCGTGCACCCATTGATTCTTGTGCAGCCCCTCTCGTGCTCTGTGCTTGTCCGAGACACGAATGACCGCTGTCATATGCCTTGTCCCTGGAACCGGTACGCAGCACCGGACGGATATGGATGACCGGAACCCGGCTTTTATCTGTTGTCAACAGATGTTCTGTATTTGGTGTAACTGTGGAGATTTTGTCTTGAATTGCAATATTTGTACTGGAAACCTGTATTCTGTAAATATATAACAAACACGGATTAAAAGTACCTACCTATAAACACACGAGCATAAGAATGGGCGGTATAAAATGCAGTATTCTATGATGAACACTACCTGGAGAGAGAAAGAAGAAAACACTCAGCGTGCGCTCTTTCAAGAATAGATTGGTTATTATTTTATCTAATCAGGATGGCTCCCACTGTTTTTATCAAATCTTCCTTCAAACCCTAAAAAGAAAGACTAGCCGGGATTAATTACAAACTACAAGTTCGCCAATCTTTCAGCCAGGCCAGTGTCGGTACTTTGAGGGAGGTCCCCCGTGCTTTCGCACGAACCTAATTAATGTAAACCTCGTTTTCCCAGAGGCGTAACCTCGTTAACACTTTTCTAGACACCTACTTGATCGGCTAATTGTAATGTGTAAAACTCTTCCAGGAGTAACTCTTACTCGCAGCGGGTATCGGGATCCAACTATCTCATAGAAAGTAGGTAATCTCATTGCAAATTTCAACACTTGAAATTCCCGATAATATTTTGCCCCAAGCCTCCTATGACCTTGACAAAGGCCAACAAATCATAGGCTGCTAGTCAAGTTCAACCAGTCATTTCTTGATTGAAATAAACCCACCCGCACGGCCCTTGACAAAGGCCAACAAGGTCGCACGACTACCCTAATCCAATCTGCATCATATGCATAAGCAGATAAGCACCAGTTAGCTACCGCACACTACGCCTTGACAAAGGCCAACAAACGCAGCACGAATACTAACTACTACTTATCTGAAATGACGGAGGGCTACGACAGGTTTTTTCTGAAAACCTATTGCGTAATGAACTTGATATCATTATAGAATCAAATGATTTTAAAATGGAGTGTTTTTGAAGCTTTTCTAGTTTTGCTAAAGGAGTCACTCCCGGTGAAGGGATCGTCGGTCCTTTCCTCATCGAATGAGGTGCGGGATATATCATATATATCGCTGTGCAAAGCAAAAACTCTTAAAAGCAATCAAAAGACAAACCGAGTGTGTAGCATCTGCCAGTTATTGCTAAAGGAGTCACTCCCGGTGAAGGGATCTCGGTCCTTTCCTCATCGAATAAGGTGCAGGATATATCATATATACCGCTGTGCAAAGCAAGAACTGTAGCTACCCTTTTTATTTTGAAATTCAATTCTACAACATCTTAGGTTTCTTTTATTTCATTAATCACATTAATGAAGTCCCATCATTTAAGTACCTAAACATCATAGATAAATACGACGTACACTTATGCCATCCGCATTCGCCTCGATGTCCCCTCGTGCACCGTTAGGTTAGGTAACTAACGGCAGAGCGGGGCAGGGCTAGCACGGGTGTAAAACATAAGTAACGCCTATATAATATATCATATATACTATATACAGTATCCATCACAGAACATATCACATGATCACATCACAGATATTGCAGCAGAAGAATCATATGAAATATTGGATATACTAGGACGTCCGTGTTTTCAATACGAGCCAGTATAAAACACGGATTCCACGGTCGTGATGAATAGCCAAACCCACACCCCTAGACCCCTACGAGAGCGGCAAGCAACCCTACCAATTCTAGAGTTAGGAGACCCGGACTCGACTCCTCGAGTTGGTCTCCCACTGGACTCCAGAACCCGGTTACTTGTGCTCCCCTCCTTGGGTCTATCCTAGTGCGGAAAAGTAAATAATATACAAAGGGTGACATCTTCCGCAACCTGGAAGTGTCCCAATAAAAGAAAATTACATACAAGTTTTTACATGAATGAAAATGAAAAACACTCATCTCACATAAAAACCCCCGGCTATTCAAACACGACGATCCAATATAACATATCCAGCAACACATAACATCACATGTCATCAACGTAAGTAAATATGTGCATCCCAATTGTCGTTGACATATAGCAACGAAACCGGCGATATCACATATTACACTTACGGTCACAGAAAAGAAAGTATAAAACTACAACAGTTGGAATCCGCAATCTTCATAGACATCGCATGCCTAATCAAATGAATACCTTAGACATCGCATGCCTAATCAAATGAATACACTTTTATAAACCCCGCATTTTAGTCTCAAAATCGAAAACACTTTTCAATATCAAGTCGGGCAATTCAACAGGATTCCCGACATACTGATCGAATGCTCGTCGCAAACTTTAGTAGGCGGCCGCACCCCCAACGCCGTCGACGAAGTGCACCAAGGCGGAACACCGCTACCGCTAGCACCCGAACGGATGCTTTCGGCGACAGGGTTCTCCTACAGTCACTTGGTCGGGGCTATGGGATGAGGCTGTCTATTAAGTTTACCCGGCAAGTATCCACGTACCCTACGTGATTGCGACGGACTTTTGATCACATCAAAATTCCGTGGCAACCGATCAAGTGAGACTAAAGTGCTATGTTTATAACATTCATACAGTTATCTCATAACTTGTTGTGAATTCCAATTGTTGTATCACATTCCGGATAAATAGAAAATGTTAAACTTTCCGATCGAACAATCGAACACCCAAGTTTTCCTGATACAGATCAACACATGAAATAAGTTTAAAAAACATTCAGTTCATGCCTTAGTACCAACGGTCCAGCCGTAGAAGGGTCAAGCCAACGCCTCACATGTGGCACGCCGTATTGCCCCAAACCCGAAGGTTCAAAGGGCAGTTCAAGACGGTCACATAATCGAGTTAAGGTTTGTTGTCTTCTAGAGGGTCCATCGTGTTACTTGCACTACTTAGAACGTCTTTAAACCACGAAAAAATCCAACACTTGGAAATTTTCCGACAGGGGAAAAGGTGGGTATTTATATCCGGTCGAACTTTTTAACATATTCAAAAATTATCCGGAAAACACATAGACAAAGCTTGATAATCCGATCGAATCTTCGATTCCCAATACAACCCCAGAACACTCAACTCTTGAGTCAAATTAAAAATTCCCAGAAAACTCAGCATCACAAAATAGGAATTACTGTGCAAAAAGTATTGGACATTTTGATAATACGGCCGCGGAACCGCCGCAGAAGCCATGCTTCTGCCGCGGTTCCGCCGCACATTTGACGAATTAGCCCCACGAATTTCACAGTAATTCTAATAGGACCCTGCTTAATTTTTTAGCAATTTTTAATTCATAAAAATCCAAATTTTCAGAAAATTTCCAGAGAAGGGTCATTTTTAAGGTTTCGGGGTTCGATCGGGTTTCAAACATCGTCTACGCATCGCCTAAGGCTCTAGCTAGGCTCTGATACCACTGTAGGGTTCTTATGCACACTAACGAGGTCTTATAAGGCATCAACCATGCCAATTTCTAATTTTACAAGTGCCGAGAAAGCCTAATACGGATCGTTAACTAGAATTTTAGGCGAAAAAGAAACTAGTTAACAACTTAACTAAGTGAACGGAAATACAACCTTTGTAGATCCGGTTCTCCACCTCCATAGCTCCATGATGAAGTCTCTTTGCTGTCCAAATCAAATTCCGGGCTCTAGCATCGGCTTCATCGAAGAAATGGACGGGCTAGGTCATCGACTACGATGCCGAAGATGATCTACGTCGAGGCATCACAAGATCAAGCTCCCACTTCACCAAGTCATGAAACTTGTGAAGAAAACACCCTATACTACTTGGCAAGAGGTAGAGGATGAAGAAATAGGAGGTGGGTTCACTTTAGAATTGGTTTTCTCACTCATTTTCACTAGTTGCCATTGTTGATAGCAAGCTTTTCTTCATGTTGAAGATGAAGATGAAGAAGGAATATATTATGATAAGTCTTTACCAAATAGAAAATAAATGAATACTTATCATAAACCAACCATGGTCAAGTGTAGAGAATGAATCATGGTTAAGTGGAATGGTTAGGGTTAAGCATGAGACAAAAATGGTGGACTTGTTCAAAGCTTCATGAAGCTTCAATATACAAACAAAGAAAGCCACCATTTTTCTCTTTATGCTTATTATTTTCCAAAAAGAATAAATAAATAAATAAATGAATAAGAAAACAAAACCCTAACCATTCATATAACCATGGTTTAATCTTTACACAAACCCAAGTTAGCATGCATCATCAAACATGATACAAACTTGTGCACAAAAAAAATATATCACATATACAATGTGCACAAACAAGTGAGAAAAACCATTTAAAGTGAACCAATACTAGTTAATGCAAAGTAATACATCAAATATATAATTATACATTAAATCATTAAATCAACACTTGATTCAACGATCCGGTCATGTCGCATATAACCGACTAGTATCCAATGTATCGGCTTATCGAATCAATCCTCGATTCGATAACTAGGTTATATCGCATACAACCAATCGATACATTTATCGCGAGAATAGAATACGGTATCATATACACGCATTATTCTCGGTCCCGCACATATCTCATATGCGCTCCTATTTCGTTTCGCTTGAGCCAGGAAACCTCTGTGTAGGACTCTAAAGACTCGTCAATACGCCGGCAGCAGGTGATGATCATATCAAACACCCACAAGCCGCAAGCGGTCTGCTAAACGTAACGGCCACCCGGGTATTGAGCGATCAGAAGTTCGACGAGCAAGCCCGCTCATACTCCTGTGAATCCAACCAGTAACACTTACCGTACAGTCCGGTCTGTTCGTCTGATATGTCGCATATCTCGCCTAGGGGTGGTAAACGTCAGACCCCAACAGCTCGATAAGTCGTGTCGATATGAGGTCTATAACAGTTCGAGAAACTACTGGTAACACTTACCAGTAAATCTCAGCAACCCTGGCCAGGGATTTCCGGTTATAGCCAATCGAACACAGCGCAACATCAACTCCCTATACCGGGAGAGACGAATCCCCTCCTATCGCTCATTGCCTCCATGTGATTCGGGACTGTACCCAAAAACCACCGTTTTGCACGCCCTCTTGGACGTGGTAAGGTGGAAATCAAAGCACAGTGGGAACCACACAAGACTCTATGACGATCTCGGGTCAACAGGCTACTCTGTACCAGTGTCACCAGAGAACTGCCATCTGACGTAAGGTATAATACCATCTGGGAGTTCTCGGCGAGTCCGTCCAGTGTACCCAGTCTCCACTGAGCACCCGTATATCATCTCTGATGTCAAACACCAATGGATATGGGATCATCCATCGCCCATCTATATGGGTCGAGAAGGCATACGCTAGTCTACTCTGGTATATCGATGCCCCGTCTCGATATACCCACGACTAGGGACCTTGAAGGATGTACTTATGGACTACCCTGTCCCCACTAGTATGATCTGCATCATAGTCCATGTAGTCAAGTACACATCCTAAGGGCTTTACCAACATGTAACAGAGAGACAATCAGTGTACACGTTAAGGTAAAGATCAACCAGATAGCATACTATCATGTCGAGCAAGAAAGTCCTCCCTATATATGTCCAAGCACCCACTACAATACACATCCTATGTATAGTAATGGCCTCTAGGGCATACATATAACTAACAGGGGAGATCGTGGATCACGGCGAAAGGACTTCTACTCGGAGCTTATGAAGCGAAGGAGTGGACTACAAAGGTTGCAATCCCTCACTTTTAGTTGTAAAGATATTTACTTGCATGTTAAACCCTAATAATCTAGCAAAGATCCTGGCTTTGGGTTGTTCGGCACGTCTAAATTTTTATTCGGGCATGGTTGATGCCTTATAGACATTCATAAGAGTACCTAGGAACCTTACAGTGGTATCAAAGCCTAGCTAGAGCATTAGGCGACGTGTATACGAAGTTAAAACTCCGATCGAACCCCGATACGACGAAATAGACCCCCTCTATGGAAATTTTGTAAAAATGTGATTTTTTCTGCATAAAAATACTCAAAAAAATCAGCAGGGAATTCTAAGAATTACCATGAAATACGAGCCCAAAATACCATGAAGTCGCCGCGGAACCGCAGCAGGAACCTGCTTCCCGCGGCGGTTCCGCGACCGAACTTTGGCATTTTGGACACGTGTCTTCAGGGAAATATCCGTAGGTGCTTGTAGCTGCTTCTGGGTATTTTTAATCTGACTCAAGTGTTGAGTGTTCTGGGGATTATTTTGAATTCGTTGATTCGATCGGAAAATTTAATTTCGTTCTGTTTTCCGGATAATTTAGAAACTGTTAAAATGTTCGAACGGATATCCTTAACTCACTTTTTCCCGGCACGAAAAACTTTCAAGTGTTGAATTTTTCTTGGGTTTAAATCTTTCGGAAAAACATGCAAGTAACGCGGTGGTCCCTCTAGAAGAAAACAAACCTTAACTCGATTATGTGACCGTCTGAACCGCCTCTAAACCTTAGGGTTTGGTGCAGTACGGCGTGCCACATGTAAGGCGTTGGCTTGACCCTTCTACGGCTGGACCATTGGTACTGTGACATATTCTGGGATTATTTGAACTCTGCTCAAGTGTTGAGCTATTTAGGAAATATTGGGTATTTGATTATTCGATCGGAAAGTTTAATATTATCTATTTATCTGGAATGTGATACAATATGTGGAATTCATATAGTTAGGCATGAAATGCGAAGTATGTGATATTTCGGATTTACGATGTCTAAAGTAATTGTGGATTCCAAATGTTGTAGTTTTACACTTTCTTTTCTGTGACCGTAAGCGTAGTATGTGAGGTATCGCCGGCTTCGTTGCTATACATCAACGACAATCGGGATACGCATACTTGCTTACGTTGATGAGATGAGATATTATGTGTTGTTGTGATATGTTATATTGGATCGTCGTGTTCTGAATAGCCAAGGGTTTTATATGAGATGAGGGTTTTTATTTTCATTCATGTAAAATTCATTTGTATGTAATATTCTTTTATTGGGGCACTTCCGGGATGAGGTTGATGTCACCAGTATATATTATTTACTTTTCCGCATTAGGTAGACCCAAGGAGGGGAGCACAAGTAACCGGGTTCTAGGGTCCAGTGGGAGGCCATCTCGAGGAGTCGAGACCGGGTCTCCTAACCCTAGAATTAGCAGTGTTACTTGTCGCTCTTTTTTTGGGGTTTAGGGATGTGGGTTTGGCTATTCATCGCGACCGTGGAATCCGTGTTTTATACAGGCTCGTATTAAAAACACGGACATCCTAGTATATCCAATATTTCATATATGTTCTTCTGCTGCAATGTTCTGTGATGAGATCATATTACTGCCTGAGTCGAATGCTTATACTATATATATATGCTGATATATAAATATTACTGCTTTCGTTTCTTCTGTGATGCTTAGGAAGCATAAGCTGATAGGTTTTATTAATGAGATTAATAAAAAGAAAAGAAACCTAAAAGATGTTGTAAAATCAAAACTTTATAAAAATGGTAGCTACAGTTTTGTTTTGCATAGCGGTATATATGATATACCATGCACCTTATTCGATGAGGAAAGAGCCGAGATTCCTTCACCGGGAGTGACCTCTTTAGCGAAACTGGCAGATGCTACAAACTCACGGTTTAGTTTTTGACAGCTTATATAGTTCTTGCTTTGCACAGCGGTATATATGATATACCCCGCACCTTATTCGATGAGGAAAGAGCCGAGATCCCTTCACCGGGAGTGACCTCTTTAGCGAAACTAGAAAAGCCTCAAAAACATTCCTTTTCAAAATCACTTGTTTCTACAACGATATCAAGTTCATTACGCTCATGGTTTTCTGAAAAACCTGCGTAGCCCTCCGACATTTCAGATAGATATTATTTAGTATTCGTGCTATATTTGTTGACTTAGTCAAGGCGTAGTGTACGGTAGCTAAATAGTGTTTATCTGCTAAAGCATGAGATGTGATTGGATTAAGGTAGTCGTACGGCCTTGTTGACTTAGTCAAGGGTCATACGGGTGGGTTTAATTCAATCGGAAAATGTACGGGTTGAACTTGACTTGCGATTTATGGTTTGTTGACTTAGTCAAAGTCATAGATCGCTAGGGGCAAAATATTATCGGGAATTTCAAGTGTTGAAATTTGCAATGAGATTGCATACCTTCTATGAGATAGATGGATCCTGATACCCACTACGAGTAAAAGTTACTCCTGGGAGAGTTTTACACAGGACAATTAGCCAATCAAGTAGGTGTCTAGAAAGGTGTTAACGGGGTTAAGCCTCTGGGAAGACGAGGTTTATTTTAATTAGGTCCGTGCGAAAGCACGGGGAACCTCCCTCAAGTACCAACACTGATCTGGCTGAAAGATTGACGAAATTGTAGGGTGTGATTAAACCCGGCTAATCTTACCTTTTAGGGTTTGAAGGAAGATTTGATAAAAACAGTGGGAGATATCCTGATTAGATAAGATAATAACCAATCTAATCTTGCAAGAGCATACGCTAAAGTGTTTCCTTCTCTCTCTCTCCAGGTAGCGACCGTGTCAGGACTTAATCAAGATAATAATATGGATGTATTGACTGAACCCGCTTATTATACTGAGCAGGGGATCGTTGGTCCCGTTCTTTCTTATAAGAGTTATAAGACTGAACAGGAAACAGGAGAATATCTGGATTCTCATACAGCCCAAACTAAGAACAAGCATGTTGATGCACCTTCTTCGGGTGTGTTAGTTATTGAGAACTGTTTCTCAGTTCACCCTACGTCCTGGGTATTAGATACCGGATCAGGATCCTACATATATAATTTGTTACATGGGCCACGTAAAGGTAGAGAACTGGGAAAAGGTGATCATTCCGTAATAGTAGGGAATGGTACACATATTGCAGCCAAAGCAGTTGGCGAATATCATCTTGTATTACCAAGAAGTAATACACTGATTCTGAATGAGTGCTATTATATACCGAACATGATGTGCAACATAATATCAGTTTCTTTATTAAGTAAAGAAGGATATAATTTTGTAATACAGAATAATGTTATGAACATCTTCCTAAATCAAAAGTTGATTGGATCAGGCTCGTTACATAATGGCATATTCATTCTCAATCAAAATACAGTCCTTAATATACAAAGCACACACAAGAGGAAAAGTTCAGAAATGAACGAATCCTTCTTGTGGCATTGTGGACTTGGTCATATCAATGCGACACGGCTAGCTAAGTTACATAAGGATGGATATTTGAATACGTTCAAATTATCATCTTATGATACTTGCCATTCATGTCTCAAAGGAAAAATGACCAAAACTCCGTTTAGTGGACACAGAGAAAGAGTTACGAAACTCTTAGAACTGGTACATAGTGATGTATGCGGTCCTATGTCTACGCATGCCAGGAACGGTTCTTCCTACTTCATTACATTCATTGACAATCTCTTTAGATACGGACATGTGTTCCTGATAAAACACAAGTCATAAGCTTTTGAGAAATTCAGAGAATATAAGCACGAAGTAGAGAACCAAACGGGAAAAAGTATTAAAATCCTTCGATCAGATCGAGGAGGAGAATACTTGAGCAATGATTTTCTAGATTATCTAAAAGAGAATGGGATTCTCTCTCAGCTTACTCCTCCTTATACACCACAGCACAACGGTGTATCGGAGCGGAGGAATCGCACCCTATTAGATATGGTGCGCTCTATGATGAGCGATGTTGAGTTACCTATTTCCTTCTGGGGGTATGCGCTTGAGACAGCCATATACCTATTGAATCTAGTTCCATCTAAATCTGTACCTACCACACCATATGAGATATGGAGTGGGAAGAGACTATATTTTAAACGAGTTAAGATATGGGGTTGTCCGGCCTATGTCAAAAGGCAAAATCCGGACAAACTCGAGGCACGATCAGTTCTTTGCAAGTTTGTGGGATATCCAAAGAATTCTCAAGGATATTTTTTCTACCACACTGAGAAACAAAAAGTGTTTGTTGCTCAACATGCCACCTTTTTAGAAAGGGAATTTCTTGCAAAAGAAATTAGTGGCAAAGAAGTAGAGCTGGAAGAGGTTCCAGCACCGCAAACTACAACTGATGATTTATTGGAACCAGAGGATTCAGTAGTACCCGACGAACCCCAGCCTCTCCGCCGATCTAGTAGGGTTTCTCGTCCACCTGAGAGATACTATGGTTTTCTCATTGATGGTGGGAGCGAGGATTGCATCATGGAAGATGATGACCCGACTAGTTTCGAGCAGGCCATCACGAGTGGTGACTCTGTGAAATGGCTGGATGCAATGCGATCTGAGATGGAATCCATGTACACCAACAACGTATGGACTTTGGAAAATGCTTCTGAAGGGGTAAAACCCATTGGGAGCAAGTGGATCTTTAAAAAGAAAATTGGTGTAGATGGAAAAGTTGAGACTTTCAAAGCTAGACTTGTTGCAAAGGGTTTTCATCAACGACCAGGTGTGGATTATGACGAAACCTTTTCTCCAGTGGCTAAGCTTAAGTCCATCCGGATCTTACTTGCCATTGCTGCATACCATGAATACGAAATCTGGCAAATGGATGTTAAGACCGCCTTTCTAAACGGTGATTTAGAAGAGTGCGTGTACATGACTCAGTCGGAGGGCTTCGTAGATAGTGGGAGCAGCGGAAAGGTGTGCAAGTTGCTTAAATCCATTTATGGGTTAAAGCAAGCATCGCGGAGTTGGAACATCTGCTTTGATGTTGTAGTCAAAGAGTTTGACTTCATCAAAAACGTAGATGAACCTTGTATTTATAAGAAGGCTGCAGAGAGTAAGGTTGTCTTCCTCGTATTGTACGTCGATGACATACTCTTGATAGGAAATGATGTTCCTATGCTGCAATCAGTCAAGCTCTTCTTATCACAAAGATTCTCAATGAAAGATCTAGGTGATGCCTCCTGCAAACTGGGAATTATGATCTATAGAGATAGATCTAAACGGATACTGGGATTGTCCCAATCAAGGTACATTGACACCATACTAAAAAGGTTTAGTATGGAAGAATCCAAGCGTGGGAACCTACCCACGATCTCTAGAATCACTCTCTCTAAAGAGATGTCTCCCAAGACTGATTTAGAAAGAGCTCGCATGCAAGGGATACCCTATGCTTCGGCAGTAGGCTCTATCATGTATGCGATGCTATGTACCAGACCCGATGTAGCATACTCACTAAGTGTAGTGAGTAGGTATGAAGCAGATCCTGGAGAGAGTCACTGGATAGCTGTGAAGAACATTCTCAAGTACTTGAGAAGAACTAAAGAGATGTTCTTGGTGTATGACAACGGAGAACTCCAGGTGTAGTCCTTTACCGATTCAAGCTTCCAAAGTGATAAGGAAGACTCTAAGTCGCACTCGGGATTTGTCTTTTCCCTCAATGGAGGGGCGGTGTGTTGGAAGAGTTCCAAACAGGATACCGTTGCAGACTCGACGATGGAGGCTGAATACATCGCTGCCAACGATGCTGCCAAAGAGGCTGTCTGGATAAATAAGTTCATTAGTGAACTTGGTGTGGTTCCATCCATTGAGCATCCAATACCTCTGTATTGTGATAACAATGGAGCTGTGGCTTTGGCCAAGGAACCCAGGTCCCATCAAAAGTCCAGACATATTCTGAAGCGGTATCACCTGATCAGGGAGATAGTTGATCGCCGGAAGATCGAGGTCAGGAGAGTTGATACGAAGGACAACACTGCGGATCCACTCACGAAGGCCATTCCCCAGATACAGTTTGAGAGATTATTCAGGATGCTAGGCATGAGATACTACAGCAGCTGGCCTTAGTGCAAGTAGGAGATTATTAGTTATGTATATGCCCTAGAGGCCATTGTTGTACATATGATGTATATTATAATGGATGCTTGGATATATATAGAGAGGACTTTCTTGCTCGTCATGATAGTATGCTATTTGGTTTCACTTTATCTTAATATGTTGACTTGTATATGTTTACTGTCTTACTCTCACATGTTGATAAAGCCCTTAGGATCTGTACTCGACTACTGGGACTATGATGAGATCATACTAGTGGGGCCACGGTAGTCGATGAGTACATCCTATAACTGTTCCTAGTCGAGGGTGTGTCGAGACAGGGCATCGATACACCAGAGTAGACTAGCGTATACGCATCTTGACCCATATGATGGGCGATGGATGATCCCATATCCATCGGTGTTTTGACATCAGAGATGGTGTACGGGTGCTCAGTGGAGACTGGGTACACTGGACGGACTCGCCGAGAACTCCCAGATGGTGATATTCCACACATCAGATGGCAGTTCTCCGGTGACACTGGTACAGGGTAGTCTGTAGACCCGAGATTGTCATAGAGTCTTGTGTGATTCCCACTGTGCTTTGATTTCCACTTTACCACGTCCAAGAGGGCGTGCAAAATGGTGGCTTTTGGGTGCAGTCCCGAATCACATGGAGGCAATGAGCGATAGGAGGGGATTCGTCTCTCCCGGTATAGGGAGTTGATGTTGTGCTGTGTTCGATTGGCTATAACTGGAAGTCCCTGGCCAGGGCTGATATAGAGATTTACTGGTAAGTGTTACCAGTAGTTTCTCGACCTGTTATGAGCCTCACATCGACACGACTTATCGGTTACTGGGGTCTGACGTATACCACCCCTAGACTAGATATGCAACATATCAGACGAAGAGACCGGACTGTACGAGAGTGTTACTGATTGGATTCATAGAAGAATGTACAGGCTAGCTTGTTGATCTTCTGATCGCTCAATACCTGGGTGGCTGTTACGTTTAGCTGACCGCTTGCAGCTTGTGGGTGTTTGATTTGATCATCACCTGCTACCGGCGTATTGACGATTCTTTAGAGTCCTACACAGAGGTTTCTTGACTCAGGCAAAACGGAGTAGGGGCACATATGTGATATGTGCACGACCGAGGATAATGCGATATGAGATACCGTATCATATTCTCACGATATTTAGATATGAGTCGGGTCATCGGATCAAGTGTTGATTCGATGAATCGGTACATGATATATTAGTCGGTTATATTCGATATAGCCGGATTGTCGGATCAAGTGTTGATTCGATAATTTAATGTATAATAATATATATGATATATTGCATTACATTATCTAATATTGGCTCGCTTTATTATTTCATTTTCTCACCGGATAATGCATTGATATATATGCGATATATATTAATTGAATTATTTTCTTTTGTTACAAATACATAATATATATGTGATATATATTATTGTAACATGATATGATTACTAATGAAACATGTTTAGTGGAGATTAAACAAGGTTAGGGTTTGAATTGGGTTAGTTCTTTCATGAACCTTCTAGAAGGTTTTCTTTTGTCATGAGAAAGATATTATGTTGATATTTTCTTATGACTCATTCTTTAACTCAACCCAAACCCTAGCCCTAGTTAATTCTCTACATGGGTTAGCCTAGTCATGGTTGACCATGGTTACATTATTAATCATATATCATTTCATTATTCATCACAAAAGGATTATGCATTATTTCTTCTTCTTCTTCAACCTTGAGCTTTGAGAAAGCTTACTAGGTTTTCATTTTGTGATGATTTCATGTGAGAATTTGATATAAAAAGAAAGCATAAATACTACTCCATCATCCTCATCTAATCTAGCCAATTAGATTAGGGTGTTCACCTCATTAGAGTGAGAGAGCTTGAGTTATAGAAACTTCGACATAGATCATCGGAGAAAAGGAACACTACAAGCTAGCATGGATCGTTCGAGTCGTGGAGCCTCTCTTGAGTCCGGGAGATCGTGGATCGCAGTGAAGGGACTTCTACTCGGAGCTTATGAAGCGAAGGAGCGGACTACAAAGGTTGTAATCCCTCACTTTTAGTTGTAAAGATGTTTACTTGCATGTTAAACCCTAATAATCTAGCAAAGATCCCGGCTTTGGGTTGTTTGGCACGTCTAAATTTTTATTCGGGCATGGTTGATGCCTTATAGACCTTCTTAAGAGTGCCTAAGAACCCTACAGCTGTTATATATGTATATATATAATATATCATCAGAATGATCTATGCAAGTATTATCATTCTTTACTTGATGTTTCTGGATATGATGAGTTGACGTCCAGCATGAGCTTGATATTTTCTGATTGTTTTATTCCGAACCGAGTGGGGGAGATATACGGTTTCGGACTTGCTACTTATCCGGGCTGTGTGGGGGAGCATACAGACGGATACATGGTAGACCCGGTCGAGACCGAAGGGCAGGATAGCCGCATTAAAGGCGGGGAGTCTAGCGAGAATACTCGATACTGGAGATAGAGATGAGCACGGCAGATATCTAGGGGATACTGACCGGGGTTCGATCGGGCACGGCGGATATCCAAGGGATACCGACTGGGGCCAGGGATATCGGGTGGTGGTCATCTATTGAGATGGTGTCGACGGTAGCTGCATTTGCGTGTCGGTGATGGACACGAGAGATATCTGATCGGGTGTCGATGTTGGACATCCATATATATTGATATGTTGCTATCATGAGGTACCCAGTTATATTATAGGTGTTGTAGCCGACCAGGACTGATCCAGGGGACAGTACCTGCATATCTCTTTACTGGTAATTGCATACATTAAAAAGGAATTCAAATCGAGCTATAGTCTCATTATTTTGACTTGTCTGCTATGACATTGAAATCTTTTAAATTGAAAAACCTCTTAACACTATTCATTAAAACAGCAGAACGTATACCTTAAATAAGATACCTATTATATTTCATACTATCACGTTTGCTTTTATGCCGTGACATATGTATTTCGCGGCTATTTTAAAGAAGAGGTTTTACCTATATATTTTCGGCTACTTATGGGCTTATACCTAGATACAGGTCATTTGCATGATATATTCTATTTTTGGGTTCATGTGATAGATAGAGTTGCATTTATGATACATGTGCATATCATATATTATATTAGTACAGGATATGATAAGTATTATACTTATGACCTAGGTATCGTTGTGCATTTCGATTTCTACCTTGTGATATACTTTTATTCACTGAGTTAGCAACTCACCCCTGTTGTGCCACAGTTTTCTTGCAGGTGTTACTGCTTGGATTATCAGTGGCTTGGAGCACACATTCCTTTCGGTGATTGCTTTGGCAGGTGGGTTACTGTTGTATCGTACTCACATTTGTTTATTCTTAACTTTTTGTATCTAGTAAAACTCCATCAACTTAGAAAGGGTATATTGTGGACTTAGAAGCGAGACTTAGAGTTTGTGTGTTGTGATGTCGTACTCATTGGAGTCGACCATTTTATATTGTTGATTTTGTTTCGCTTTTCTTTTCTTCTCCTTTGTGCGTCGTATATTGTTTGCTTGGTTGCTCTGCCGTTTGGGTGTCGAAGCTAGCTCCCGTTAGGATGCTATATGTATTTTTATGTTGTAGCGGGTTTTATTCAAATTACAAAGGAGGTGCTGTCGAAATTCAAAACATCGTAGATGCTTTTCAAACATACTTAGTTAAGCATAAATGTTTATTTTAAACTGATCCCATCTGATGAATAATTTAAACCTCACCTCCAATATTTTCAAGAAGGGTTTAGATTCTGGGTTTTCGGCTTACTTGAACCGCGTTGACGGCTTTAGATGTCACGTGATTTAAGTGCCGGTCACGTGCCACATTTGGGTCATGACACATTCATAATTGCTTAACACCCATACCTCCACCTCATTAATTCATTTAACATAAATGGTAATACAAGTAATGAGGTAGCTTCTTCTAGAAGCATTCTTGAACAAATTACAAGAATACCCCTCACCGTATATACATACTCGTATTCGTATTCCGAAAAAATACGAATACAATGAGACGAAAATAGTCCAATAATCTAATACTAGGATCCGGCTTAAACCAAAGCCCATAAGTATTATCTATCCGAACATGATGTGTGCACAAGTACATGTATATGTTTGAACCCTGTCGTAAAACCATACAACCTCTACATCGTTTCGCCCGAAGCAGGGAAAACCCTCTGTGTGGGACTCTAAAGACTCGACAATACGCTGGAAGTGGGATTAACCACAAGCACGTCAGTGGTACTAGCTGAACATAACGGCTCCCCAGGTATCTGTCGATAAGAAGGCCGATGAGCAAACTCATCCGAACTCCTACTGAGCCTATCTATGACAATCTCCGTACAGTCCAGTCTGTTCATCTAAGAGAATCGCATATCGGGCCTAGGGGACGGTAACCATCAGACCCCTAATAGCGCAATAAGTCATGCCGGAGTGTAGCCCAAAACACCCTGAGAATTTACTGGAGTACTTACTAGTAAATCTCGCTTGCCCTGGCCAGGGACTTTGTGTGGCTTTCCGAACACAGTGCGATATCAACCCCCAATACTGAGAGAGACGAATCCTATCTAACCTCCACTGCCTCCAAGTGCTTCGGGACTGCACCCAACTACTACCTGTTTGCATGACTCAATAGAGCCATGGTAGGGTAGTAATCTAAGAACAGTGGGAACACACTCGAGGCGAAATAACAGTGTCAAGTCAACGGACTATGCTGTACTCATGTCACCTGGTAACTGCTCCCTGACGATAGGTATAGTACCAACCAGCAGTTCCCCATGAATCTGTCCAATGTAACTCATAACCCAATGAGCACCTACATATTATCTCCAGTTCGACTTACTAATGGCTTTGGGACAAACCATCTCTCATGCTGGGATGAGAAGCGTATACACTAGTCTACTCTGGAGTTTCGATGCCATGTCTCGATAATCCTACGACTAGGGACATGTATATAGATGTGCTTATAGACTACCCAGCCCCTACTAGTGTGACTTCCATCACAATGCTGGTAGTCAAGCAAAGATCCTAAGGGATCTACCAATATGTATTAGCGATACGTTAAAAGAAACATATACACATATTAAGATAGAAACAAACCAAGTAGCATACTACCATATTGAGCAAGACTGTCATAAAATCCGTGTATATCCTAAGCTTCCAAAATGTAATATACAAACTAAACCTATACAATAATGGCCTCTAGGGCATATAACACTAACAATCTCCCACTTGCACTAAGGCCATGTGTTGGAATATCACAGACCTATCATCTCGAATAGCCTCTCCAACTGTGTATGAGGGATGGCCTTTGTGAGTGGATCTGCAGTGTTGTTCTCCGTATTAACTCTCCACAGCTCGATTCCCGACAATCCACGATCTCCTGGATCCGGTGATACCACCTCAAGATATGTCTGGACTTCTGATGGGACCTGGGTTCCTTTGCTAAAGCTATAATCCCGTTGTTGTCATAATATAGAGGTATTGGATCAACAATGGACGGAACCACCTGAAGTTCTGTTAAGAACTTCCTCATCCAGACTGCTTCTTTTGCGGCGTCAGAAGCAGCAATATACTCCGCTTCCATCGTCGAGTCAGCAACGGTGTCCTACTTGGAGCTTTTCCAACAGATCGCCCCTCCGTTGAGGGTAAAGACATAACCCGACATGGACTTGGAGTCATCCTTATCACTCTGGAAACCAGAGTCAGTAAATGCCTCGATCAGGAGGTCTTTTCCGCCGTACACAAAGAACATCTCCTTAGTCCTTCTTAGGTACTTAAGAATGTTTTTTACTGCTATCCAGTGCTTCTCCCCAGGGTTTAATTGATACCGGCTTACCACGCTTAGTGTATAAGCAACATCTGGTCTGGTACACAATATCGCATACATTATAGAGCCTACCGTAGAAGCATAAGGTATAATAGACATGCGATCCCTTTCCAAATCAGTTTTGGGAGACAACTTTTTGGAGAGGGTGATTCCGTGGCAGGCCGGTTGATTACCGCGCTTTGAATCTTCTATACTGAATCTTTTTAGTATGGTGTCGATATACCTGGACTTCGAAAGTCCCAACATCCTCTTAGATCTATCACGATAGATCTGTATCCCCAGAATGTAAGAGGCATCACCTAGGTCTTTCATGGAGAACCTTTGTAAAAAGAATCCTTTGACAGATTGTAGCATAGGATTGTCATTTCCTATCAAGAGAATGTCATCCACGTACAAGACGAGGAATACTACAGTTCTCGCTACAATCTTACTATAGATGCATAGTTCATCTGGATTTTTGATAAAGTCAGATTCTTTGACCGTCTCATCAAAACAGATGTTCCAACTCCGCGATGCCTACTTTAATCCATAAATGGACTTAAGCAACTCGCACACTTTTCTGCTGCTCCCACTCTGAATGAAACCCTCTGGCTGATCCATATAGACACACTCTTCCAAATTTCCATTTAGAAAAACAGTCTTTACGTCCATCTGCAAAATCTCATAATCGTGGAAGGCAGCAATGGCAAAAAGGATCCGAATGGATTTGAGCATAGCCACTGAAGAAAATGTTTTATCATAGTCCAAACCGGGTCTTTGACGAAATCCTTTTGCAACAAGTCTAGCCTTATAGGTTTCAACCTGTCTATCTACACCAATCTTCTTTTTGAAGATCCATTTGCAGCCTACGGATTTTCCCCTTCTGGAGCAATATTCAAAGTCCATACTTTGTTGGTGTACATGGACTCCATCTCGGTCCGCGTTGCATCCGGCCATTTTACCGAGTCTCCGCTCTAAATGGCTTGCTGAAATCTAGTTGGCTTATCATTATCAATGATGCAATTCTCTCTATCCCCGTCTATGAGAAAACCGTAAGATGAGACAGCTTACTACTCCTGCGGAGTGTCTCGGGGATGTCCGGTTCTTTCGAAACATCTGGTTCCACCATGCTTTTAGTAATAGCTTGTGGTTCTGGAATTTCTTCCAGTTTTATTGTGCTCCCACTAGTTTCTTTTTCCAAAAATTGATTTTCCAAAAAGCGGGCATGACGAGAAACAAAAATCTTTTGTTCCTCTGCGTAATAGAAAAAATACCCCCTGGAGTTCTTTGGGTATCCCACAAACTTACACAGCATTGAGCGTGGCTCGAGCTTGTCCGCATGCTGCTTTTTGACAAAAGCTGGACATCCCCATATCTTCAGATACTGAAAATAGTGTTTCTTCCCACTCCACATTTGATATGGTGTGGTAAGCACAGTCTTGGTAGGTGTTAGTGATAAATGCCCTAGAGGCCATTATTGTTTCATACTGGATTGTATATTACATATTGGATGCTTGGGATATTTCACAGTTATAATAACAGTCTTGCTTGATATGGTAATATGCTACCTAGGTTGATTCTACCTCAATATGTGCATGTGTTTCTTTTAGCATATCGCTTATACATATTGGTAGAGCCCTTAAGATCTTTGCTTCACTACCAGCGTTGTGATGGCAGTCACACTCGTGGGGGCAGGATAGTCTATAAGTACATCCTTATACAGGTCCTTAGTCATTGGATTATCGAGACAGGGCATCGATACTCCGGAGTAGACTAATGTTTATGCTTCTTATCCCAGCATGGGATATGGTCTATCCCACAGCCATTACTATGACGTACTGAAGATGGTATGCAGGTGCTCATTAGGTTATGAGTTACACTAGACAGAATTCTTCGGGAACTGCTGGTTGGTATTATAACTATCGTCAGGTAGCAGTTCCCAGGTGGTATGATTACAGCTTAGTCCGTTGACTTGCCATCGCTACTTCGTCTCGAGTGTGTTCCTACTGCACTTAGATTACTATCCTACCATGCTCAAAGGAGTCATGCAAATAGGTAGTACTTGGGTGTAGTCCCGAAGCACTTGGAGACAGTAGCGATCAGATAGGATTCGTCTCTCCCGGTATTGGGGGTTGATATAGCGCGGTGTTCGGAAAGCCATTACACAAAGTCCCTGGCCAGGAAAGTTGAGAAATACTGGTAAGGTACTCCTGTAGTTTCTCATGTTGTATTGGGCTCTCCTCCGGCACGACTTATCACGTTGTTAGCGGTCTGACGTTTACCATCCCCTTAAGCGGATATCCGAGTATCTCAGACGAACAGACCGGACTATACGGAGATTGTCACAGATAGGCTCAGTAGGAGTCCAGGTGAGTTTGTTCATCGGTCTTCTTAATGACAGATACCTGGATAGCCGCTACGTGCAGCTAGTACCGCTGACGGCTTTTGGTTAAACCCACTGCCAGCGTACTGTCGAGTTTTTAGAGTCCCACACAGAGGGTTTCCCTACTTCAGGCAATTGATGTAGACGTCGTATGATTTTACGACTGGGCTTCAATCACGTATGTGTACTTGTACACCGATGCTAATCGGGTGGACAATACTGGTGGGCTTTGGTTTAAGCCGGATCCTAGTATTGAATTATTGGATTGTTATCGTCTCAGTGTATCCATATTTTTCGAAATACGGATATGGGTATGTATATACGGTGAGGGGAATTCTTATAATTTGTCAAGGCATGCTTCTAGAAGGAGCCACCTCATTATTTGTATTATCCATTTTCTTAAATGGATTAATGAGGTGGATATTGGAGGAGACTTGTGTGGCATGATGAGGAATGGCTATTTTGATTTGTTTATTGGTCTTGACTTACTATTGAAGCATGGGTGCTTTATTATATGGTTTTTTATTCCATGGATCAATAAGTGAGATGAGGAAATATATTAGATATTCTCCGCACTTGCCATTCATGACGTTGGTTCATATTTTTTTGAGTTGCTCTCCTCTCATACTTTCTTGAGTTCCTCCATCTTCTTCTTCCTCAAAGACTAAACCCTAACCTTCACATGTGTTGTGAGCCAAGGGTTTAGTGAGACAAACAATCCATTAGACTTTCTACATCTCCTAGGCTAGTTGGTTTAGCGAACCATATACCTTAGTTACCTCATTTAGAGGTTGAAGCTTGGAGCACATTCTCTCGCAGTGGATCATCTTTGACACAAGAAGGCCGATGGAGCTAGCCCGATCCGATTACCGAGGAGCCTTGGAGAGGAGCACTAGAAGATCCGAAGGACTCGTTTTGGAGGTATAACCATTCTTACATAGTAGTTAAACCTCTAGATAGATTAGCTAGTTAAGGCTTTAGTAAAGATCATGGAGTTTTAGCCGGTGTTGCGTAGTCAAATATTATCGTTTTTGAAAATTCCGCCTTCCGCGAACCGCGGGGTGCGCGACATCAGCTTACAGTGGTATCAGAGACTGCAAAACCTTAACTAGCTAGTTAGCAAAGTGTTAGAAATTCGATTGGTGAAAAAATCCCAAAATTACGACGAAAAACCCTATTTTCTGTCGATTTTCAAAACTGGTCCAAAAATCTTTTCAGGGGCCTTAAAAATACGTGCAGGGTTTTTGGAGATCACTGGAGAAAATTGGGTTCCTGAGTCCCCAAGACTGCCGCGGAAACGCGGCCAAACCATGCGTTTGGCCGCCGTTCCACGGCCGAGTCAAGGGTGACTCGGCCCGATTTTCTACAGTGTGTCTATTATGGTGATTTGTGATATTTGGGATATTTTGTTTCTGCCCAGGATCTTTTCTATACTTTGTTGTACTTGGGGTAGACTCAAATTTGGATAATCGATCGAAATTCTAAGTACTTTGGCTAATCGGGTTTTCTGTGTTTGATATATGTGTTCGTAAACCTCCGCTAATTGCTATACATCGATTAGCTAGGGGTTGCACATATCTATGATTTTTGTTGGTTTGTGTATATGAATTTTATTGGATCGTCATGGATGAATAGCCGGGGGTATGTGAGAAGAGGGTTTTCTTTTCTTTCATTCAATATAATTTGTAAAAGTGATGTAATATTTTTTAGCGGGGCACATCCGGGTTGAGGTTGTAGCCACCGTTGTATATTATTTATTTTTACTGTTTTTGCTCCTAGGATAGACCCAAGGTGGGGTGCACAAACTATCGGATTCTTTGAAGTGCCGAGTGGCTTACTCATTTTACTGAGAGAGGTTGCTTCACTTCGGGAATTTGGCGGGTAGTTTGCCGCACCCGTAGGGGTCTAGGGTGGGGTATTTAGCTATTCATCATGATCATAGAATTCGTCTTTCATTACAGGCTTAAACGAAACGCGGAATTCCTAATATATCCAATATATTCATCTGTGATCTAGAATGCCTATTATTGCGTGAGACGAATGCATATATATATATATATATATATATATATATATATATATTTAGTAGACGTTGCTTATGTTTTGCACCCGCGCTAGTCCAGCCTCAGCTCTGGCGTTAGTTAAGTAACCTAACGGTGTATGACGGGGCCCAGAGGCGAATGCGGATGGCATAAGCGTACGTTGTATTTTCTTTTCTTTTGATGCAATGATAGGATTTGTAAATGATGGGACCGCATTAACATTGATTAATGCAAAGATAAAACAAACTAAAGCTTAATCATTGGAACAATTTAAAAACCACTCGGTTTTCTTCAAAAAGCAATTTTAAATGTGGAGCTTAAACCACTCCTTTTAAAAAGCTATCACGGTTCTTTTGACTATATCAAATTCACTACGTTCACGGTTTCACCAAAATCATCCGTAGCCCTCCGTCATTTCCTATGAATATTCAGTAGTATTCAAGCTATGTATTTTGACCTTCACCAAGGCATAGTGATTGGTAGCTGCTGGGTATTCATATGTAGCATAGATATATGCGTTGGTTTGTGATAGTCGTACTACTTTGTTGGCCTTCGTCAAGGGTATGTATGGGTGGGTTCAAATTAACCTGGACAATGACGGGTAGAACTTGACATGTGACTTATGATATGTTGGCCTTCGTCAAGGTCATAAGAGCATGGAGCAAAAATTCACATCGGGAGTTTCTAAGGTACTGAAACTTGCTAGTGTTGCTTACTATTTAGAGTGTGATAATTATGGTAGGCTTCCTTCTTGGTTATCAGACAAAGATATTTGGATCTCGATTCTACTGTGAGTATGCCCTACTCTTCGGGAGATTTTTTACTAAACGATCAATACTATAAACCAAGTAGGTGTCTAGAACGGTGTTAGCGGGACTACACCTCCAGGGAAAAGAGGTTATGTAATTAAGGAACTTCGCGAAAGCGTTGGAAAACCTCACTCGAACTACCAACACCAGCATGGCTGAAAGGTTAAGCAAAAAGTGAGATTAATCTTGACTAATTTTTCTTTTATGGTTTGATGAAGGATTCGAGGAAACAGTGGGAGCCATCCTATTTAGATAAACTTGTTGGATATAGTGCCCTCAAAGTCAATTATTAGATCGCACGCACATGATTGCAATGATACCGGTAGGACTATACCGGTAG
The DNA here is from genome assembly GCA_030015575.1 of Agapanthus africanus. NCBI lineage: Eukaryota > Viridiplantae > Streptophyta > Magnoliopsida > Asparagales > Amaryllidaceae > Agapanthus > Agapanthus africanus. Next base: position 162,340,773 of record CM057350.1, on the reverse strand, counting down.
GACAGTCTTACTCAAGATGATAGTATGCTATCTGGTTTATCATTATCATCATGTACAGCTTTAGGTGATATTACAGATCACTATTGCGCGTTGATAGGGCCCTTAGGATTCTTGCTGTACTAACAGCAGTATGATGGCGATCATATACGTGGGAGCTGGGGTCTATAAGCACATCCTTAAAAGGTCCCTAGTCGAGGGAGTTTCTAGACAGGGCATCGGTACTCCAGAGTAGACTAGTGTATAAGGATCGAGACCCCGACGAGGGGTGGTGCCTGGTCTCACAAGATATTGGTGTCAGTTGGTTCACCTAAGACGTATACAGGTGCTCATTGGGTTATGAGTACACCGGACAGGACTCGCCGGGAACATGCTAGTTGGTTTTATACCTAGCGTCAGATAGCAGTTCCCTGATGACATGTGTACAGGTTAGTTCATCGACCTGAGATCGTCATTTGTCTCGTGTGAGTTCCCACTGTGCTTTGATTACTACCCTACCACGGCTCAAAGGAGTCATGCAAACAGGTTTTAGTTGGGTACAGTCCTGAGCCATATGGAGGCAGTGAGCGGATCGGCAGGGGTTTCATCTCTCCCGGTATTGGGGGTGAGATCGCGCTGTGTCTAGGAGAGCCATTACACGAAGTCCTTGGCCAAGGCACGAGATTTACTGGTAGGTATTCCAGTAGTATCTCAGGGTGTTCTGGGCTACATTCCGACACGACTTGTACCACTTTTGGGGGTCTGACTTTTACCAACCCCCTAGGCCCGACATGCGATGCTCATAGATGAACGGACCGGACTGTACGGATATTGTCACTGACAGGCTCAGTAGGGTGTCAGGATGAGTTCGCTCATCGACCTCCTTTTTGGTCAATACCTGGTAGCCCGTTACGTACAGCTAGTACCACTGACGTGCTAGTGGTTAAATCCACAGCCAAAGAATTAACGAGTCTTTAGAGTCCCCTACAGACAGTTTCTCAAGTTTCGGACGAAACGTTGTAGAGGCCGTATGATATATGGCAGGGTTCGGTCATATACGTGCACTTGTGCATGGATCATGATCGGATGGATCATACTAGTGGGCTTTTGTTTAAGTCAAATCCTAGTATTAGATTTGTTGGATTACTTTCGTCTCATCGCATTCGCATTCAGTCGGAATGCGGATGCAGGTATGTATATACAGGTGAGGGGTATCCTTATGATCCGTCACGAGTTTACTTTAGATGTTGTCATATCTTTTTGTTGTTGTAAACATTTGGATTAATGTTTACATATGGAAATTATGAGTGGATTTCATTATGAGGTGCAATTAATGTGACATGGACATGTTTAGTGACTCATGGTCTCTTTATTTGTGCTAATGTCACATTAGGATTTTTTTATTATGTTGAATTGATGGATGGAGAGAGAAAAAGGGCAGCCATAGGCTTGGGGTTGGCTCTTGGGTTTTCATTCTTGTGCTCACAACAATAATTCCAACACAATAACACAAAAGGCTCCTCTCTTTTCTTTCTTCTTCTTGCTCACAAGTTCCACCATTGGCATCATCTTCTACCTCCACTCTAACCATCTCATGTGTTGAGATTCCTAGAGTGTCAAGAGACAAAGTGATCACACATTCTCTACTTCACCTTGGACACGTCGGCTGGCAAACTTCGTGTCCGAGTTGCTTCGGATGAAGCGGGAGCCCGTAAAAAGACTCATTGATGTGGTGCCCTTCCGACGAGGAGACCGGAGATCGGAGATGCCGCGATGAGCTTGGGATGGTGGCCAAAGACCGAAGGACACGGATCGATTGGTATAGCCACTCTCACTTTTTAGTAGTTAGCTAGTTTAGCGTTAATGGTTTGATCCGAGTGAAAGACTACGATAGCGCCGGTTTCCTAAAAAGTTTTTGTTTACGCATTTGGCCTCGGATCGATAGCCGGGGCGCTACCGTAGACTTACATGGTATCAGAGCCACGCCATTAACCTTTACTAGTTTGTTCTAATATGTTTAAAACATCGATCGATGAAAATTTCCGAAACCGCATTTCCATTTTCTGAGTTTCTGACGAAAAATTTTTGTGGTCGAAAAATTATTTTGGGTATGTCAGAAAATCAAGCAGGCTTTTCTAAGACCTCTGTAGAAATTTGGTAGCGTGAATCCACAGTAACGCCACAGAACCGCGGCAATAACCACATTTTGGTCGCGGTTCCGCCACTGTTATGTGGCTTCAGTGCACCATTTTTCTTGTGCTGGTCTTTTGTGTGAAAATGTGGTTTCTAGAATTTTTAGTTTTGGCCCAGATTATTTTGAGTGCTGGAATTGTACTTGGGGCCCACTTTGGGAAATTTTGTCGATCAAAATTTTAAATAAGTTAGTTCGCAGTACTTACATTACTATCTGTGACTGTGAATGTCATTCGAGCGGTAAATCTTGTCTAATTGCTATAGCTCTTTTAGACGGATTTGCGAACGTGACATTTACGTTGATGTTCTGTGTTGTGCTGTGATGTTGCGGATTGTCGTGGTGGATAGCTTGGTGCAATGGTAGTACAATTTGGTTATATTTGTACATTTGTTATTGCGGGGCGAGCGTCCGACATGTGGACTGCCGTCACTGCCTATTTGTATATTATTCTTTTGGGGCACGACCGGGTTGAGGTCGATGTACCCATTGTACGTATTTTTTTCTGTACTAGGATTACCCCGCGGTGGAGTGCACGGATAGCCGGGTTCTAGAGGGCAACGGGCCCGCATTTCATGGCTTTAAGACGGAAGGGGCTTCACTCTAGAATTGGCGGGCTATTCGCCACACTCATAGGGGGTATAGGTTGACCCAAGAAGGGGTGCTCAAGTTACCGGATTCCGTGAAGTGCTGGGTGGTCCATTCACTTTGTTGAAGGGGGCTGCCTCGCTTCAGGTTTTGGCGGGTAACTTGCCGCGCCCGTAGGGGTCTAGGATTTCATTGCACAGGCTATCCACACGACCAGGGGAACGTCGGGTTTCAGTTGTGGCTCAATGAAACCCGGGGATCCCAGATTATCTGTATTGTTCTGTGATGCTTATTACATTTCTGTGATGTTGCATTTATCACGCCTTGAGCGATTATTATATATTGATATATATACTAGTAGATGTTGTATATGTTTTACATCCGCGCTAGTCCAGTCCCCGCTCTGTCATTAGTTAAGTAACCTAACGGATAATGACGGGACCCAGTGGCGAATGCGGATGGCATATACGTACATCATATTTTCGTTCTTTCTTGGTGTGATCAATTGATGGGACTGCATTGATTCGAATCAATGCAAGCTAAACAAACCTGTTTGATGTTGTTGGAACAATTTTCAAAAAAAGCTGTTATTACATGAACGTTCTCTTTTGTTTTGCACAATGGTATTCGGTTATGAATATCCAGCACCTCAGTCGACGAGGCAAGGGCCGAGATCCCTTCACCGGGAGTGACCACTTGGGCAGAAGTTTGCATCAGGGTAATAACTTCATTATAGTCGATTACTTTTTGCTTTGCATCGTGGTATTCAGTTGGAATATCCTGCACCTCATTCTACGGGGAAAGAGCCGAGATCCCTTCACCGGGGTGATATCTTTAGCAAAGGTTTTCGCCACTATATTTTATAAAAAGCTATCTGGTTCCTTCAACGATATCAAGTTCATTACGTTAAAGGTTTTTCGCCAAAAACCAGCCGTAGCCCTCCGTTATTTCGGATAAGTAGCGCATAGTATTCGTGCGATGTTTGTTGGCCAAAGTCAAGGCATCGTGTGCGGTAGCTGTGTGTTGCTTGTCCGTTGCATGGATATGCATTGGTTTAGGACAGTCGTACCACTTTGTTTGCCAAAGTCAAGGGTGTGTGCGGGTGGGTCAAAATCAATCAGGACAATGACAGGTAGAACTTGACTTGCGGGTTATGATTTGTTGGCCAAAATCAAGGTCATAAACCGCTTGGGGTAAAAATCACATCGGGAGTTTCTAAAGAAACTGAAACTTGCCAGGCATGCGCATACCTTCTGGAGTATAATTGCGTGAGTGGATTCCATCACGTTATCATGCGATGATAGTTGGATCCCGATTCCCACTGATGAGTTGGTTTACTCCTCTGGTGATCCCGACTAATTCTTCTTTCAGGTTTGGAGGAGAATTTGAGGTTACAATGGGAGGTTTCCTGATTAGATAAATTGATAACCATTCTAATCTAGGTTAGAGTGCACGCAGAGTGTTTCTTTTCTCTCTCTCTCTCTCTTTGGCAGTGACCATGGCCCAACCCTAGACTATGACTCGGTGACCAAGATTAACTGAACATTTTTAAAACACTGGCTTTTGGATTGTCTGAGTTGCATACCTCATTGCCACTCTTACTTTTACCCTTTTTCTCTAGAACATTTCGTATCACTACGAACGTCCACTTTGTTAGTTATATGTATGCCCTAGAGGCCATTACTATACATAGGATGTATATTGTAGTGGGTGCTTGGACATATATAGGGAGGACTTTCTTGCTCGACATGATAGTATGCTATCTGGTTACTCTTTACCTTAACGTGTACACTGATTGTCTCTCTGTTACATGTTGGTAAAGCCCTTAGGATGTGTACTTGACTACCTGGACTATGATGCGGATCATACTAGTGGGGACATGGTAGTCCATAAGTACATCCTTCAAGGTCCCTAGTCGTGGGTGTATCGAGACGGGGTATCGATATACCAGAGTAGACTAGCGTATACCTTCTCGACCCATACAGATGGGCGATGGATGATCCCATATCCATTGGTGTTTGACATCAGAGATGATATACGGGTGCTCAGTGGAGACTGGGTACACTGGACGGACTCGCCGAGAACTCCTAGATGGTATTATACCTTACGTCAGATGGCAGTTCTCTGGTGACACTGGTACAAAGTAGTCTGTTGACCCGAGATCGTCATAAAGTCTTGTGTGGTTCCCACTGTGCTTTGATTTCCACCTTACCACGTCCAAGAGGGCGTGCAAAACGGTGGTTTTTGGGTACAGTCCCGAATCACATGGAAGCAATGAGCGATAGGAGGGGATTCGTCTCTCCCGGTATAGGGAGTTGATGTTGCGCTGTGTTCGATTGGCTATAATAGGAAATCCCTGGCCAGGGTTGTTGAGATTTACTGGTAAGTGTTACCAGTAGTTTCTCCAACTGTTATAGACCTCATATCGACACGACTTATCGAGCTATTGGGGTCTGACGTTTACCACCCCTAGGCGAGATATGCGACATATCAGACGACGAGACCGAACTGTACGGTAAGTGTTACTGGTTGGATTCACAGGAGTGTGAGCGGGCTTGCTCGTTGATCTTCTGATCGCTCAATACCGGGTGGCCGTTACGTTTAGCAGACCGCTTGCGGCTTGTGGGCGTTTGATATGATCATCACCTGCTGCCGGCGTATTGACGAGTCTTTAGAGTCCTACACAGAGGTTTCCTGGCTCAAGCGAAACGAAATAGGAGCGCATATGACATATGTGCGGGACCGAGAATAATGCGTGTATGTGATACCGTATTCTATTCTCGCGATAAATGTATCGATTGGTTGTATGCGATATAACCTAGTTATCGAATCGAGTATTGATTCGATAAGCCGATACATTGGATATTAGTCGGTCATATGCGATATGACCGGATCGTTAAATCAAGTGTTGATTTAATGCATAATTATATATTTGATATATTACTTTGCATTAACTAGTATCGGTTCACTTAAGATGGATTTTCTCACTCGCCTGTGCACATTGTATATATGATATAGTTTTGTGCACTTTTTTGTATCATGTTTGATGATATATGCTAACTTGGATTTGTGTAAAGACTTAAACCATGTTTAGTGAATGGTTAGGGTTTCATTTCACTCATTAATTTATCTATTCATTTTTGGTTTAAAGATAAAAGAAAAACAAAATGGTTGCTTTCAAACATGAAGCTTGTTGAAGCTTCATGAAGCTTTGACCAAGTGACCATTTTGTCTTCTTCTCCTAACCCTAACCATTCATCTAAACTCTAGTAAGTTCTCTACACAAAACCATGGTTAATAATATGATAAGAATCATTTTTATATTCTATTTTTTGAAATACTTATCATATTATCTTCTTCTTCTTCTCCTTCTTCAACATGAAGAAAGCTCGCCTCCATCAATGGCAACTAGTGAAAAAGAGTGAGAAATCCAATTCTAAAGTGAACCCACTTCCTATTTCTTCATCCTCTACCACTTGCCAAGTAGTATAGGGTGTTTTCTTCACAAGTTTCATGGCTTGGTGAAGTTGGAGCTTGATCTAGTGTTGCCTCGACGTAGATCATCTTCGGCATCGAAGCCGACGACCAAGCCCGCCCATTTCTCCGATGAAGCCGACGCTAGAGCCCGGGATTCGATTTGGACAGCAAGGAGACTTCATCATTGAGCTATGGAGGTGGAGGACCGGATCTACAAAGGTTGTATTTCCGTTCACTTAGTTAAGTTGTTAACTAGTTGCCTGTTTCGCCTAAAATTCTAGTTAACGATCCGTATTAGGGTTTCTCGGCACTTGTAAAATTAGAAATTGGCATGGTTGATGCCTTGTGAGACCTCATTAGTGTGCCTAGGAACCCTACACACTTCCATTGGATAAAACCATCTTATGGTTACATACGAACTCGAAGGAACTTGTTCCAGATTCGATGATGGTTTCCGGTTCTGGAGAAAATGAATAGGACTATTCAGTTGTCTTTTCCTTTTACCTTCTCTCAAGTTGAGAGTGCTCCTTGGATTAGGACGATACACCTATTACGCTAATTGGATAGTCTTCATCCAAACCATAGGCAGGTGCCGAAAGGTAGGGAATGAAGAAAACCGATTGACCTAAGTAAGGTGTACAGAACGTAATAAGTAAAGGGATCAGAAAGAGGGCAAAATAAATTGCGACTGCTATTCACGACCAAACCAAGTATTTCATCGCCACTCCTACTTCACCTTTGTATTTCTCCAGAACACCCCGTATCACTACGAAGATCCACAGTTATTTGGATAATACCAGGTATGATTCTCACATCTGTATGGTTTTACAGATGTTGAGTGGGAGTAAGTTATTGGGAATTGGGTGATCATCCTCATTATATCGGGATTCGTTGTAATTGGTGATATTTGAGGAAATCACCTGGGCTGTTTGCCGGACGGCAGATATTTGGTTTTGAATATCCGTTGTTATACACCAATTTCAAATTGATATATCTGTACGTTTATTTTTATAAAGTGAGATATAACTTTTTGAAATTATGTCCATGACATTTACCTATATCAGTTGATGGTTAGGTAAGGAGCATTCAACAGAGGTGTAATTCTTCATAACCATAGTATAATTTTCAACCTACGACACACAGGGAATGAGTTATTAGACTCAGGGGACTTATACAGAGTATTGTATGTTGTCCAGTGTCCATTAGGACAGAGGGGTTTGTCCTCGTACTATATTCTGTTTGCTTATGACTTCTCTAGTTATTAGACAAGTGTTTCGTAGAAATACAAGGTCTAAGTTTTGAGAAGTTATAGGTATAAAAGTAAAGTAGAGAACCACGTGTTGCAAGTATTAGGATTCTTCAAGGTAATCGAAGATGTAGATACTTGTGTATGGTATTCAATTGATAGTAATGGTTTTGAGAACTTGCTTCTCTTTCAGGTTACTCATATCTGGATGTATTCCTAAGTTGAGTAATACTGATTGGCCTCTCTCCATTTAATTGACATGCACTGGAGACAGCTGCATGATTTGAATCTGGTTCCAATTAAATCGGTGTCTCTGTTTCTATATTGGATATAGAACGATTCATATCTTAACGATGTTAAGGTACGGGGAGTTTTCCGACTTATGCTTAAAACCAGACTCTAGATAACTCAAGGCACGTTTCTGTAATAGCAGTTTGTGGGTTGACCCGGGCTATGACGAGGATTGATTTTCTACCATCTGGAAGATCAATAGTGATATTGTTCTTGACTCGCCACGGTTTTAATAAAATAGACTTTTTTAGAAAACGGTAGTGGGAGTATGGTAGGACTGGAAGTGATTCTAGAACCGCAAACGATTACTGAAAGTTTAATAGGACCTAAAGATTCAATCAGGTTTGACACTCCATTAGCCAGTCTGCAAATATGGTGGGTAACCTCAGGCGCCCGAGAGGTACTCTGGTATCCTCAAGGACGGTGACAGGGAGGTTCTTGTTTACCCAGACTGGACACTACTGTTGTTCCAGGCTGTGAGACCAGGCAGGAGGATGAGTATAGCGTCGTTCTAAACTAGCTTTAGAAGTGCACGTATATATATATATATTATTCTGCCAGAGGGTTGTCGTAGTCAGTGGGAGAAGCGTAAGCATAGCGGACAAGTAGCTTATGTCTATTTATAGACTAAAGCAGATATAGCGGAGATAGATCATCTATTTTTGATGTCATAGTCAAAGGTTTTGACTTCATCAGAATAGGGGATGGATCTGTTAAGAAGGTAGTAGGGTGTGATGTCCTGGTATTTGGATGACATACACAGAGTAGGAAGTGATATTCCTATACTACGATCGATTGTACTTTGGTTGTCACACGGTGATTTCTCCACATAGGATTTGGATATTGTATCAGGTATTCTGGTTACTAGATCTAGATTTAGGTAGTGTCTCAATCCGAGTACTTAGACAGCATTCTAAAGGTGCTTTAGAATGGACGACTTCTGGCACGGTAGTATACCTGCAGGTGATGGAGTCACCCTCTCTAAAGGTGTCTTGCAGACTAAAGGGGAGAGGGATGCTCATGATTGGCATATCACTTGCTTAGGCAATTGAGTCAATCATGAGATGTCAAGTACCACACCAGATGTTGTTTTTGCACTAGATGCAATAAGTTGATATTAATCCAATCCTGGAGAAACATTCGGAAGCAGTTTTAGAACATAAGTAGATGTTCTAGGGATATGATAACGACAGCCTCTTTCGGGAGACGGTTATCATTCCAGGCTTCCAAGGTGACCTGGATGATAGAGTGACTGTCAGAGTTATAGTTTTCCCTCTGACGAGGGGAAGTTGTTTGGACAGGAGGTCCAAGCGGATACTGAGGGAGGTATGGCGCAGGATACTGATTAAGTTCAGTGGACGATACAGTCTAAGAAGTTTGGATTTGGAGTTCATTTATGAACTAGGTCCCATCAGATATCCAGACATATTCTAAAACATGTATTGCTCATTTCGGGAGATGGCTTTCTCCGCGAACTTGAGATAAAGAAAGATATAGAAAGAAACATCAGGGCGGATCTACTCACTGAGGCTATTCCTCGAACGCAATAGTTTCACAAACGGGCTTTGTGAGACTGATCAATAGAGGAGTTGGGTGTTCGGTATCACACGGGCTGTGAGTATGCGACATCGCAATAATTAGCCTTGAGTGCAAGTGGGAGATTGTTGGATATAGTGCCCTCAAAGTCAATTATTGGATCGCAGGCACGTGATTGCAATGATTGAGGGAGGACCTATACCGGTAGGACAGTCTTACTCAAGATGATAGTATGCTATATGGTTTATCTTTATCATCGTGTACAGCTTTAGGTGATAATACAGATCACTATTGCGCGTTGATAGAGCCCTTAGGATTCTTTCTTTACTACCAGCAGTATGATGGCGATCATATACGTGGTAGTGGGGGTCTATAAGCACATCCTTAAAAGGTCCCTAATCGAGGGAGTTTCGAGACAGGGCATCGGTACTCCAGAGTAGACTAGTGTATAAGGATCGAGACCCCGACGAGGGGCGGTGGCTGGTCTCACAAGCCATTGGTGTCAGTTGGTTCACCTAAGACATATACAGGTGCTCATTAGGTTATGAGTAAACCGGACAGGACTCGCCGGGAACATGCTAGTTGGTTTTATACCTAGCGTCAGATAGCAGTTCCCTGGTGACATGTGTACAGGTTAGTTCATCGACCTGAGATCGTCATTTGTCTCGTGTGATTTCCCACTGTGCTTTGATTACTACCCTACCACGGCTCAAAGGAGTCGTGCAAACAGGTTTTAGTTGGGTACAGTCCCGAGCCACATGGAGGCAGTGAGCGGATCGGCAGGTGTTTCGTCTCTCCTGGTATTGGGGGTGAGATCGCGCTGTGTCTAGGAGAGCCATTACACGAAGTCCTTGGCCAAGGCACGAGATTTACTGGTAGGTATTCCAGTAGTATCTCAGGGTGTTCTGGGCTACACTCCGACACGACTTCTACTGCTTTTGGGGGTCTGACTTTTACCAACCCCCTAGGCCCGACATGCGATGCTCATAAACGAACAGACCGGACTATATGGATATTGTCACTGACAGGCTCAGTAGGATGTCAGGATGAGTTCGCTCATCGACCTCCTTTTGGTCAATACCTGGTAGCCCGTTACGTACAGCTAGTACCACTGACATGCTAGTGGTTAAATCCATAGCCAAAGAATTGACGAGTCTTTAGAGTCCCCCACAGACAGTTTCTCAAGTTTCGGACGAAACATTGTAGAGGTCGTATGATATATGGCAGGGTTCGGTCATATACGTGCGCTTGTGCATGGATCATGATCAGACGGATCATACTAGTGGGCTTTGGTTTAAGCCGGATCCTAGTATTAGATTTTTTGGATTACTTTCATCTCATCGCATTCGCATTCAGTCGGAATGCGGATGCAGGTATGTATATACAGGTGAAGGGTATCCTTGTGATCCGTCATGAGTTTACTTTAGATGTTGCCGTAACTTTTTATTGTTGTAAACATTTGGATTATTGTTTACATGTAGAAATTGTGAGTGGATTTCATTATGAGGTGCATTTAATGTGACATGGACATGTTTAGTGACTCATGGTCTCTTTATTTGTGCTAATGTCACATTAGGATTTGTTTATTGTGTTGAATTGATGGATGGAGAGAGAGAGGGCAGCCATAGGCTTGGGTTTGGCTCTTGGGTTTTCATTCTTGTGCTCACAACAATAATTCCAACACAATAACACAAAAGGCACCTCTCTTTTCTTTCTTCTTCTTGCTCACAAGTTTCACCATTGGCATCATCTTCTACCTCCACTCTAACTATCTCATGTGTTGAGAATCCTAGAGTATCAAGAGACAAAGTGATCACACATTCTCTACTTCACCTTGGACATGTCGGCTGGAAAACTTCGTGTCCGAGTTGCTTCGGATGAAGCGGGAGCCTATAAAAAGACTCATTGATGTGGTGCCCTTCCGACGAGGAGACCGGAGATCGGAGATGCCGTGAGGAGCTTGGGATGGTGGCCAAAGACCGAAAGACACGGATCGATCGGTATAGCCACTCTCACTTCTTAGTAGTTAGCTAGTTTAGCGTTAATGGTTCGATCCAGGTGAAAGACTACGATAGCGCCGGTTTCCTAAAAAGTTTTTGTTTCCGCATTTGGCCTCGGATCGACGGCCGGGGCGCTACCGTAGACTTACAAAACTAATAACCAATCTAAACTTGCAAGAGCATCATGCTAAGTGTTTCTTCTTTCTCTCCTATTTGCAGAGACCACTATGACCGGACATAGGTTATTAGATAATAATTTGACTGGGCCAAACTATATTGATTGGCTATAGTATGTCCAGATGGCACTTACCTATGACAAGCTAGACTACCTCCTTACTACAAAACCCCCTACCGTCCCATGTCCATGTTCCATCGTCGCGGATATGAATATCCGTCTGACATGGGAAAAGGATTGTGCGAGAGCCAAGTGCCTCGTGTTAGCCTCCATGGATAGTTAAAACCAGAGGCAGCACGAGAAGATGGACATAGCTTCCATCTACCAAAATTTTATATGGAGAGCAATCTCATATCGCAAGATATGCGACCTCGAAGATATTGCTTCAAGTGAGGTTGGCTGTCGGGTCATCTGTATGGGACCACTTCCTTACGATGATTAGCTATATTAAAGAGCTCACGGACCATGGGACCACGTTAGAGAACAAGTTATGCGTTGGCTTAATCTACAGTCCCTACTTTTTACTTACGCACGATTTATCTTGAATTGCAAAATTCAAAGGAAGGAAGTTACACTTCCAAGTCTCCTCAATTTATTGAGGAGCTCAGAAGGCACCCTGAAAGAATTCAGAGAGACACCCGCTCTGCTTATTAGGGAATCTTCCTCTTCTAGATCCGAGGCGAAAGTCAAGGGAGAGAAGAAGAAGACCTCTACCGAGCCGATAAGCGGTGTCGGTAAGGTAGAGGGAAAGGGCAGGGCAAAAGTTTCGGGGCTAATAGTAGAGAAGGAGGCATGTCTTTATAGTCACGGAAAAGTGCATTGTCAGAAGGACTGCAGGGGTTGGAAAGCCAGAAGCCAGGATTCGAAGCACGTTGTGGCTTCGGCTTCGAGTGTGTTTGTAATTGAAAAATGTCTATCTATTAACTCTACTTTCTGGGTACTAGATACCGGATCAGGACTCATATCTGTAATTCATTACAGGCTTTGAGAAACCGTAGAGTTATCAAGGCAGGTGATATGACTCTCAGAGTTGTTAATGGAATGAGCGTGGAAGCTGAATCCATAGGGGAATATCACCTAGGATTGATAAGTGGGCAGATATTAATTTTACATAACTGTTTGTATGTACCTAGTCTAGCCTGTAATATCATATCTGTATCTTTACTTTCTAAGGAAGGATATGATTTTACATTTGTAAGTACACATCCACCTAAATCAAAATTTGATTGGGTCAGGTACATTAGATAACGGAATATACGTATTGAATCAAGCTCAGGTTTTCAACGTTCAGAACACACTTAAAAGAAAGTCTCCGGAATTAAATCAGGCTTTCTTGCGGCATTGTAGACTGGGTCACATCAATGAAACACAGTTGACGAAGTTACATAAAGAGTTCGAATATCGGTCTTATGCAACTTGTCAATCATGTCTCAAAGAAAAAATGACAAAGACTCCGTTCAGTGGACAAGGAGTAAGAGCGAGCGCGCTCTTGGAACTCATACACAGCGATGCGTGTGGTCCAATGTCTACACATGCGAGAAGTGATTATTCCTACTTCATTAATTTTACGGATGATTTCTCTAGGTATGGACATGTATTCTTGATGAATCATAAATCCAAGGCCTTTGAGAAATTCTGGGAATACAAGAATGAAGTGGAAAAAAACTGACAAAAGTATCAAGACACTGAGATCTGATCGAGGTGGTGAATACTTAAGTGCCGAGTTCCTGGGCTACTTAAAAGAGAATGGAATTCTTTCTCAGCTTACTCCTACATACACACCTCAGCACAACGGTGTATCAGAAAGGCGGAACAGAACCCTATTGAATATGGTTCATTCCATGATGAGTAACTCTGTGTTACCGCGATCCTTCTGGGGCTATGCACTAGAATCAGTTGCATATCTTTTGAACAAGGTTCCTACTAAGTCAGTGCCTACCACACCATATCGGATGTGGAGTGGGAAGAAATCCTATCTTAAGTACCTTAAGACATGGGGATGTCCAGCTTTTGTAAAAAAGCAGCATGCGGACAAGCTCGAGGCACGCTCAGTATTGTGTAAGTTTATGGGATACCCAAAGAACTCTAGGGGGTATCTTTTCTATTACGCAAAGGAACAAAAAGTTTTTGTTTCTAGGCATGCCCACTTTTTGGAAACTGAATTTTTAGAAAATCAGATAAGTGGGAGCGCAACAGAACTGCAAGAAATTCCAGAACCGTAAACTATTACTGAAAGTATGGTGGAACCAGACATTTCGAAAGAACCTGACATACCTGCGCCACTCCGCAGAACTAGTAGGCTATCGCATCCGCCCGAGAGATACTATAGTTTTCTCATAGACGGGGATAGAGAAGATTGCATCATTGACGATGATGAGCCAACTAGCTTCCAGCAAGCCATTCAGAGCAGAGACTCGGTAAAATGGCTGGATGCAATGCGGACCGAAATGGATTCCATGTACACCAACAAAGTATGGACTTTGGACTTTCCTCCAGAAGGGGTAAAACCCGTAGGCTGCAAATGGATCTTCAGAAAGAAGATTTGTGTAGATGGACAGGTGGAAACCTATAAGGCTAGACATGTTGCAAAAGATTTTCGTCAAAGACCTAGTTTGGACTATGATGAAACCTTTTCTCCGGTGTCTATGCTCAAATCCATTTGGATCTTTCTTCCTATTGCTGCCTTCTACGATTTTGAAATCTGGCTGATGGACGTAAAGACCGCTTTTCCAAATGGTAATTTGGAAGAGTGCGTCTATATGGATCAGCCGGAGGGTTTCATTCAGAGTGGGAGCAGTGGGATAGTGTGCAAGTTGTTTAAGTCCATTTATGGGTTAAAGCAAGCATTGCGGAGTTGGAACATCTGTTTTGATGAGACGGTCAAGGAATTCGACTTTATCAAAAATCCATATGAACCATGCATATATAGTAAAATTGTAGCGAGAAGTGTGGTATTCCTCGTCCTGTACGTGGAAGACATTCTCTTGATAGGAAATGGCATTCCTATGCTACAATCAGTCAAGGGATTCTTGTCACAGAGGTTCTCCATAAAGGACCTGGGTGATGCCTCCTATATTCTGGGGATCCAGATTTATCGTGACAGATCTAAATGAATGTTGGACTCTCACAGTCAATGTACATCGACACCTTCCTGAAACGATTCAGTATGGAAGATTCTAAGCGCGGTAATCTACCGGCTTATCATGGAATCACCCTCTCCAAAGAGATGTCTCCTAAGACTGATTTGGAAAGGGCTCGCATGTCTATTATACCCTACGCTTTAGCGGTAGGCTCTATAATGTATGCAATGTTATGTACCAGACCAGATGTAGCATATGCCCTGAGCGTCGTAAGCCGGTATCAGTCAAACCCAGGAGAGAAGCACTGGATAGCAGTGAAGAACATTCTCAAGTACCTGAGAAGGACTAAGGAGATGTTCTTGGTGTACGGCAGGGAGCATTCTCCAGATCGCCGACTCCAGCTTCCAGAGTGACAAGGATGACTCCAAGTCCATGTCGGGTCATGTCTTTACCCTCAATGGAAGGACAGTTGTTTGGAAGAGCTCCAAACAGGAAATCGTTGCCGACTCAACTATGGAAGCGGAGCATATTGCTGCCTTTGATGCCGCAAAAGAAGCAATCTGGATCAGGAAGTTCGTTATAGAGCTTCAGGTGGTTCCATCCATTGTTAATCCAATACCGCTGTATTGTGACAAAAACGGCGCTATAGCTTTGTCGAAGGAACCAAGGTCCCATCAGAAGTCCAAACACATCCTGATGCGGTTCCACCTGATCAGGGAGATCATTGATCGACTGGAGATCGAGGTGCGGAGAGTAGAGACAGAGAACAACACTGCAGATCTACGCACAAAGGCCATCCCTCAGACATAGTTCGAGCGGCTAATCGAGATGATAGGTTTGCGATATGCCAATACATGGCCTTTGTGCAAGTGGGAGATTGTTTGTGATATATGCCCTAGAGGCCATTATTGTATCATACTGGATTGTATATTACATATTGGATGCTTGGGATATTTCATAATTATAATAACAGTCTTGCTCGATATGGTAGTATGCTACCTAGTTTGATTCTACCTCAATATGTGCATGTGTTTCTTTTAGCATATCGCTTATACATATTGGTAGAGCCCTTAGGATCTTTGCTTGATGACCAGCGTTATGATGGAAGTCACACTCGTGGGGGCTGAGTAGTCTATAAGCACATCCTTATACGTGTCC
Source organism: Agapanthus africanus (assembly GCA_030015575.1). NCBI lineage: Eukaryota > Viridiplantae > Streptophyta > Magnoliopsida > Asparagales > Amaryllidaceae > Agapanthus > Agapanthus africanus. The sequence continues at coordinate 162,325,055 of CM057350.1, read as the reverse complement.
CTAGTCATTGGATTATCGAGACGGGGCATCGATAATCCGGAGTAGACTAGTGTATACGCTTCTTATCCCAGCAGGGGATATGTTCTGTCCTACGGCCATTAGTACGACGCACTAGAGATGGTATGCAGGTGCTCATTAGGTTATGAGTTACACTGGCCAGGACTTGTCGGGAACTGCTGGTTGGTATTATACCTATCGTCAGGTAGCAGTTCCCAGGTGGCATGAGTACAGCTTAGTCCGTTGACTTGCCATCGCGTCTCGAGTATGTTCCCACTGCACTTAGATTACTACCCTATCATGCTCAAAGGAGTCGTGCAAACAGGTAGTAGTTGGGTGTAGTCCCGAAGCACTTGGAGACAGTAGCGATCAGATAGGATTCGTCTCTCCCGGTATTAGGGGTTGATATCGCGCAGTGTTCGGAAATCCATTACACAAAGTCCCTGGCCAGGGTAGTCGAGAAATACTGGTAAGGTACTCCAGTAGTTTCTCATGGTGTATTGGGTTCTCCTCCGGTATGACTTATCACGTTGTTAGGGGTCTGGTGTTTACCATCCCCTTAGGCGAATATGCGTGTATCTCAGACGAACAGACCGAATTGTACGGAGATTGTAACAGATAGGCTCACTAGGAGTCCGGGTGAGTTTGCTCATCGGTCTTCTTATCGATAGATACCTGGGTAGCCGTTATGTGCAGCTAGTACCGCTGACGTTTGTGGTTAAACCCACTGCCAGCGTACTGTCGAGTCTTTAGAGTCCTACACAGAGGGTTTTATTGCTTCAGGCAATTGATGTAGACGTCGTATGGTTTTACGACTAGGCTTCGATCATGTACGTGTACTTGTACACGGATGCTAATCGGGCGGACAATACTTGTGGGCTTTGGTTTAAACCGGATCCTAGTATAGTATTATTGGATTGTTATCGTCTCAGTGTATCTATATTTTTTGGAATACGGATACGGGTATGTATATACGGTGAGGGGATCTTAGTTGTATGTATTCCCTAGAGGCCATTATTGTACATATGATGTATATTCTAGTGGATGCTTAGACATATATAGGGAGGACTTTCTTGCTCGACATGATAGAATGCTATATGTTACTCTTTATCTTAACATGTGCACTTATTGTCTCTCTGTTACATGTTGATAAAGCCCTTAGGATGAGTTCTTGACTACCAGGATTATGATGTAGATCATATTAGTAGGGCCAGGGTAGTCCATAAGTACATCCTTCAATTGTTCCTAGTCGTGGGAGTATCGAGACGGGGCATCGATATTCCAGAGTAGACTGGCGTATACGTTTCTTGACCCATATGATGGGTGATGGATGATCCCACATCCATTGGTGTTTGACATCAAAGATTGTATACGGGTGCTCAGTGGAGACTAGGTACACTGAACAGGATACGCCGAGAACTCCTAGATGGTAATATACCTTACGTCTGATAGCAGTTCTCTGGTGACACTGGTACAGGTTAGTCTGTAGACCCGAGATCGTCATAGAGTCTTGTGTGATTCCCACTGTGCTTTGATTTCCACCTTACCATGTTCAAGAGAACGTGCAAATGGTGGTTTTTGGGTACAGTCCCGAGTCACATGGAGGCAACGAGCGATAGGAGGGGATTTTGCCTCTCCCGGTATTGGGGGTTGATGTTGCGCTATACTCGATTGGCCATAACAGGAAATCCCTGGCCAGGGTTGCCGAGATTTACTGGTAAGTGTTATCAGTAGTTTCTCGAACCGTTATGGGCCTCACATCTGTTGGAGATAGTGCCCTCGGAGTCAATTATTGGATCACAGGCACGTGATTGCAATGATTGAGGGAGGACCTATCCCGGTAGGACAGTCTTACTCAAGATGATAGTATGCTATCTGGTTTACCTTTATCATCGTGTACTGCTTTAGGTGACCTGACAGGTCGCTATTACACGTTGATAGAGCCCCTACGATTCTTGCTTGACGACCAGCAGTATGATGGCGATCATATACGTGGGAGCTGGTAGTCTATAAGCACATCCTTAAAAGGTCCCTAGTCGTGGGAGTTTCGAGACAGGGCATCGATACTCCATTAGTAGACTAGTGTATACAGTCGAGACCCCGACGAGGGGCGGTGGCCGGTCTCACAAGCCACTGGTGTCAGTTGGTTCACCTAAGATGTATACAGGTGCTCATTGGGTTATGAGTACACCGGACAGGACTCGCCGGGAACCTGCTAGTTGGTCTTATACCAGACGTCAGATAGCAGTTCCCAGGTGACATGTGTACAGGTTAGTTCATCGACCTGAGATCGTCATTTGTCTCGTGTGAGTTCCCACTGTGCTTTGATTACTACCCTACCACGGCTCAAAGGAGTCGTGCAAACAGGTTTTAGTTGGGTACAGTCCCGAGCCACATGGAGGCAGTGAGCGGATCTGCAGGGGTTCGTCTCTCCCGGTATTGGAGGTGAGGTCGCGCTGTGTCTAGGAGAGCCATTACGCAAAGCCCTCGGCCGAGGCAGGAGATTTACTGGTAGGTATTCCAGTAGTATCTCAGGGCGTTCTGGGCTACGCTCCGACACGACTTGTACCGCTTTTGGGGGTCTGACTTTTACCAACCCCCTAGGCCCGCCATGCGATACTCATAGACGAACGGACCGGACTGTACGGATATTGTCACTGACAGGCTCAGTAGGGTGTCAGGATGAGTTCGCTCATCGACGTCCCTTTTGGTCAATAGCTGGTGGCCCGTCACGTATTGGCTAATACCTCTGACGTGCTAGTGGTTAAATCCACAGCCATTGTATTGACGAGTCTTTAGAGTCCACCACACTTACAGTTACTCAAGCTTTCGGGCGAAACGCTGTAGAGGCCGTATGGAGATATGGCAGGGTCCGATCAGATACATGCGGTATTGCACGGATCAGGATCGGACAGTTTTGTACTAGTAGCCGTATGGATATATGGCAGGGTTCGATCAGATACGTGCGGTATTGCACGGATCAGGATCGAACGGATATTACTAGCCGGCTTTGGCTTAAGCCGGTCCTAGTTTAGTACAGTGTAGATTTTGTCTCATTGCATTTGTATCCGGTAGGAATACAGATGCGGGTGTGTATGCACAGTATCGGGGTTTTCCTGTAATTTATTACGGGACCAGTTTTCTGGAGTTGCCAGTTTGTATTCCGTTCCGGCCGGTTTTCCTTTGTTCTTTCCCGGCCGGACTTTTAGGATGGAGGGTGTTATTTGCAAGTATGCAAATAACATATTGTGGAGGTTTTATTTGTAAAATGATTAATTATGATAGCATCTTTTTGATACCATTCTTATCTTTCATCATCACTTGCTTTTTGTTGATTTGAGGTGATTAGTAGTTAATATGAGTTTTGTTATCATGATGTTTGGATATGGTCACCCTCTCTCTTTTCCTACACTCACCTCCCTCTTGCTTTCATATTCTTTCCTCCACCATTCTAATATGAGAAGTTTTTTTCATTTTTTGGAGAGAAGAAGAAGATGAGAGCTTCATCTTGAGAGTTTCATTCTTGATCTCATTTTCATGCTAGAAAAATGCAAGCACCATTTTTCTAATCTTGATTCCTCCATCATCTTCAAAGGCAACAAACCCCAAATGAGACATAGCCTCTACACTACACATTCTACAGCATATCTTGAGCATGTCGAGTTGCCAGCTTCATGCCCGAGTTGCCTCGGTATTGAGGCGGGAGCCCGTAAAAGACGCAGGCGATGTGGTGCCCTTCCGGCGAGGAGGCGACGATATGGAGACAAGATTTTCCGCACGAGATCGGGACGGCGAGGAGAAGACCGAAGGACTCGGATCATTCGGTATACTTCTCTTCCCATCTCTTGTTTGCTAGTATAGGTTAATGGTTAACGATCCGGGTTTTATTGTCCGCGGTAGCGCCAGTTTCCAAGTAAGGAAAATTTTTGATTCCGCATTTTGGCCTCGGATAGACGGCCGGGGCGCTGCCGTGGCGCAACATGGTATCAGAGACACGCCATTAACCTTTTCTAGCTTTGTTTGATGTGTTTTTGCATTTCCGATCGACCGAAATTCCAAAAACCTCATTTTTGTGTACATCAGTTTTCTGTTGATTTTTTTCTTGCTCAAAAAAAATTTTCAGGTTGCATAAAAGTGATGTACTGGAAATTCTAAGACATCTGTAAAAAATTCGACACATTCAATCGACAACTTTAGCGCGGAACCGCGGCCAAACCCCCCTTGGGCCGCTGTTCCGCCGCACATTGTTGTCTTCACTGTGTCTAATTTTTTCAGTGGGCTTGTGGGCTGATTTTGGGGGTTTTGGGATATTAAATTTGGGCCCAGATTTTCTGTGAGTGCTACAGTATTGCTTGGGGGCCCACTTTTTAATTGTTTGATCGATCGGATATTTTAAACACATTATTTCACAGTATTTACATTATATTTGCGACCGTGAATATCACTTGATCGGTAAATCCTGTCTAACTGCTATAGCCCGGTTAGACGGATTTGCGAACGTGATTTTCACGTTGATGTTCTGTGTTTATGCTGTGTTGTTGCGGATCGGTCGTGGGGGATAGCCTAGATGCAATGCTAGTACTGTTTTGTTTTATATGTACATTTGATATTGCGGGGCGAGCGTCCGACATGTGGACTGCCGTCACTGCCTGTTTGTATTATTCTTTTGGGGCACGACCTGGTTGCGGTCGATGTACCCGGTGTATGTATATTTTACTTTCTGTACTAGGATTGCCCCGTGGTGGGGTGCACGGATAGCCGGGTTCTGGAGGGCAACAAGCCCGCATCTCATGGCATTGGGACGGAGGGGGCTTCACTCCAGGATTGGCGGGCTATTCGCCGCACTCGTAGGGGGTACAGGTTGACCCAGGAGGGGTGCCCGAGTTACCGGATTCCGTAAAGTGTTGGGTGGTCCATTCACGTTGCTGAAGGGGGCTGCCTCGCTTCAGGTTTTGGCGGGTGACTTGCCGCGCCCGTAGGGGTCTAGGTTTTCATTGCACAGGCTATCCACACGACCAGGGGAATGTCGGGTTTCAGCAGCGGCTCTGTGAAACCCGGGGCTTCCAGATATCTGTATTGTTCTGTGATGCTGCATATTTCTGTGATGTTGCATTTTATCACGCCTTGAGCGAAATACTATATATTGGTATATATATTAGTAGATGTTGTATATGTTTTTCATCCGCGCTAGTCCAGTCCCCGCTCTGCCGTTAGTTAGCTAACCTAACGGGTGATGACGGGACCCAGTGGCGAATGCGGATGGCATATACGTACGTCAGTATATTTTCATTCTTTTTGGTGTGATCAATTGATGGGAATGCATTGATTCGGATCAATGCAAGATAAACAAACCTAATCTGATGTTGTTGGAACACTTTTTCAAAAAGCTGTTATTGCAAGGACGTTCACTTTTGTTTTGCATCGTGGTATTCATTTGGAATATCCTGCTCCTCAGTCGACGAGGCAAGGGCCGAGATCCCTTCACCGGGAGTGACCCCTTGGACAGAAGTTTGCGTCAGGGCATTAACTTCACTATAGCCGATTACTTTTGCTTTGCATCATGGTATTCAGTTGGAATATCCTGCACCTCATTCTACGGGGAAAGAGCCGAGATCCCTTCACCGGGAGTGACCTCTTTAGCGAAGGTTTTCGTCACTATATTTTTATAAAAGGCTATGCAGTTCCTTCAACGATATCAAGTTCATTACGTTAAAGGTTTTTCGCCAAAAACCATTCGTAGCCCTCCGTCATTTCTTATGGGTATTATTTAGTATTCGTGCTGCGTTTGTTGACTCCGTCAAGACGTAGTGTACGGTAGCTAAGTGGTGCTTGTTTGTTGCATAAATGGGATTGATTAGGACAGTCGTGCGGCCTTGTTGACTCCGTCAAGGGCACGTACGGGTGGGTTTAATGCAATCCAGATAATGACGGGTTGAACTTGACTAGGACTCTTTGATTTGTTGACTCCGTCAAGGTCACTTGAGTCCTAGGGGTAAAAACATCACATCGGGAGTTTCAAAAGAACTGAAACTTGCCAGGCATGCGCATACCTTCTGGAGTGTGATACCGTGAGCGGATTCCGTCACGTTATCATGCGATGATAGTTGGATCCCGATTCCCACTGATGAGTTGGTTTACTCCTCGGGTGACCCCGACTAATTCTTCTTTCAGGTTTGGAGGAGAATTTGAGGTACAGTGGGAGGTTTCCAGATTAGACAAAGTGATAACCATTCTGATCTAGGTTAGAGTGCACGCTGAGTGTTTCTTTTCTCTCTCTCTTTGGCAGCGACCATTGACCCGACCCTGGACTATGACTCAGTGACCAAGTTGACCGAACCTTCTTAACACTGGCTTTTGGATTGTCAGAGTTGCAAACCTTATTGCTACTCCTACTTTTACCCTTTTCTCCAGGACACCCCGTATTACTACGAACGTCCACTTCCATTCGACAAAACCATCGTATGGTTATATACGAACTCGAAGGACTTCGAGGATGGTTTCTGGTTCTGGAGAAAACGGATAGGACTATTCAGTTGTCTTTTCTTTTCACCTTCTCTCAGGTTGCAAGTACTCCTTGGCTTAGGAGTAGTACACCTATTACGCAGATTGGATAGTCTTCTTCCAAACCTTAGGCTGGTGCCGAACGGTGGGGAATGAAGAAAACCAATTAGCATAACGATGGTGTGCAGAAGGTATTAAGTTAAGACAAAGCAAGGGATTAGTAGGAGGGCAAAGTAAATTGCGACTGATATTCACGACCAAACCAAGTATTTCTTCGCCAATCCTAAATCACCTTTGTATTTCTCCAGGACACTCCGTATTACTATGAAGATCCCAGTTTATTGGATAATCCATCGTATGGTTATATACGAACTCGAAAGGAACTTGTTCCAGTTCGGGGATGGATCCTAGTTCAGGAGAAATAGGAATAAAGTACATTCAGGTGTCTTTTATCTTCACCTTCTCTCGCGTTGCGAGTGCTCCTAGGATTAGGACAGTACACCCTTTATGGTTTTTGGATAGTCTTCTTCCAAACCATAGGCTGGTGCCGAACGGTAGGGAAGGAAGAAAACCATTTGGCCTAAGGGGTGTGCAGAAGGTAATGACAAAAGACATATAAAGGGATTTGGAGAGGTGGCAAAGAATTATACGGTTATAGTTGTGAATCTGGATAATGGTAGAGGCATTACTAAGAATACCAGGATACCCCACCGAAACATTTCAATATTTCAGTTTCACTGTGTAATGTTAAAAGAAAACTGATTTCCCGATAAGATACTTACTCCAGGGTATGTATTTACCAGGTATGATTCTCACATCTGTATGGTTTTATAGATGATGAGTGGGAGTAAGTTATTGGGAATTAGGTGACCATCCTCATTATATCGGGATTCGTTGTAATTGGTGATATTTGAGGAAGCCACCTGGGTTATTTGCCGGTCGGCAAATATATGGTTTTGAATATCCGCTGTTGTGCACCAATTTCAAATTGATATATCTGTACGTCTATTTGAATAGAGTGAGATATACCTTTTGATATTATGTCGATGACATTTACCTATATCAGTGGATGGTTAGGTAAGGAGCATTGAACAGCGGTGTAATTCTTCTTAACCATAAGTACAGTTTTCAACCTACGACGCACAGTGAAAGAGTTGTAAGACTCAGCGGACTTATACAGAGTATTGTATGTTGTCCAGTGTCCATCAGGACAGAGGAGTTGGTCCTCGTACTATATTCGGTTTACTTATGACTTCTCTAGTTTTTAGACAGGTGTTTCGTGGAAACACAGGGTCCAAATTTTGAGAAGTTATAGGTATTTGAATAGAGTAGAGAACCAGGTGTAGCAAGTATCGGGATTCTTCAAAGTGATTGAAGATGTAGATACTTGTGTATGGTATTCAGTTGATAGTAATGATAAAGAGAAATTGCTTCTCTTTCAGGTTACTCATAATTGGAAGCATTCCTAAGTTGAGTAACGCTAATTGGCCTCCTTCCATTTAGTTAACATGCACTGGAGATAGCTGCATGATTTGAATCTGGTTCATTTAAATCAGTGCCTCTGGTTCTATATTGGATATAGAACAGTTCATATCTTAACGATGTTAAGGTACGGGGAGTTGTCCGGCTTATGATTAAAACCAGACACTGGACAACTCAAGGCACGTTTCTGTAATGGCTGTTTGTGGGTTGACCCAGGCTATGACGAGGGTTGATTTTCTACCATCTGGAAGATCAATAGTGATATTGTTCTTAACTCGCCACATTTTAAAAAGAAATGGTTATTTTTCAGAAAACAGTAGTGGGAGTATGGTAGAACTGGAAGCGATTCCAGAACCGCAAACGATTACTGAAGATTTGATAAGGAACCTAAAGATTCAATCTGATTTGACATTCCATTGGCCACTCCGCAGATTTGGTGGGTAACTTCAGGCACCCAAGAGGTACTCCGGTAGCCTCAAGGATGGTGACAGGGAAGTTCTTGTTTACCCACACTTGCCATTGTTGTTGTTCCAGGCTGCGAGACCCGGCAGGAGGATGAGTATAGCGTCGTTCTAAACTAGCTTTGGAAGTGCACGTCTATATGACTCTGCCAGAGGGTTGTCGTAGTCAGTGGGAGCAGCGGAAGCATTGGTGGACATCAGGCTTATGTCTATTTATAGACTAAAGCAGATGTAGCGGAGTTAGATCATCTGTTTCTGATGTGACAGTCATGGGTTTGACGTCATCAGAATAAGGGATGGATCTGTTGAGAAGGTAGTAGGAAGTGATATTCCTATACTACGATCGGTTATACTCTGGTCGTCACACGGTGTTTTCCCCACATGGGATTTGGACATTATATCAGACATACTGGTTACTAGACCTATGGTTTTAGATCTAGATTTGGGTGGTTTCCCAATCAGGGTACTTTGACAGCATTCTAAGAGTATTTAGAATGGACGACTCCTGGCATGATAGTGTACCTGCAGGTAATGGAGTCACCCTCTCTAAAGGTGTCTTACAGACTAAAGGGGAGAGGGATACGCATGATTGACAGATCACTTGCTTAGACAATTGAGTCAATCATGAGATGTCAAGTACCACACCAGATGTTGTTCTTGCACTAGATGCAATAAGTTGATATTGATCCAATCTTGGAGGAACAGTCGGAAGCAGTTTTAGAACATAAGTGAATGTTCTAGGGATATGATAACGGCTGCCTCCTTTAGGAGACGGTTATCACTCCAGGCTTCCAAGGTGACATGGACGACAAGGAGGTTGTCAGAGTTATAGTTCTCCCTCTGACGAGGGGCAGTATTTTGGACAGGTGGTCCAAGGCAATACTGAGGGAGGCATGGCGCTGGGTACTGATTAAGTTCAGTTATCGATACAGTCTAAGAAGTTTGGATTGGGAGTTAATTTATGAACTAGGTCCCATCAGATATCCAGACATACTCTTAGACAGGTATTGCTCATTTCGGGAGATGGCTTTCTCTGCGAACTTGAGATATAGAGAGACATAGAAAGAAACTTCATAGCGGATCCACTCACTGAGGCTATTCCTCGAACGCAATAGTTTCGTAAACAGGCTTTGTGAGACTGACTAGTAGAGGAGTTGGATGTTCGGTATCACACGGGCTGTGAGTATGCGACATCGCAATAATTAGCCTTGAGTGCAAGTGGGAGATTGTTGGAGATAGTGCCCTCGGAGTCAATTATTGGATCACAGGCACGTGATTGCAATGATTGAGGGAGGACCTATCCCGGTAGGACAGTCTTACTCAAGATAATAGTATGCTATCTGGTTTACCTTTATCATCGTGTACTGCTTTAGGTGACCTGACAGGTCGCTATTACACGTTGATAGAGCCCCTAGGATTCTTGCTTGACGACCAGCAGTATGATGGCGATCATATACGTGGGAGCTGGTAGTCTATAAGCACATCCTTAAAAGGTCCCTAGTCGTGGGAGTTTCGAGACAGGGCATCGATACTCCATTAGTAGACTAGTGTATACAGTCGAGACCCCGACGAGGGGCGGTGGCCGGTCTCACAAGCCACTGGTGTCAGTTGGTTCACCTAAGATGTATACAGGTGCTCATTGGGTTATGAGTACACCTGACAGGACTCGCCGGGAACCTGCTAGTTGGTCTTATACCAGACGTCAGATAGCAGTTCCCAGGTGACATGTGTACAGGTTAGTTCATCGACCTGAGATCGTCATTTGTCTCGTGTGAGTTCCCACTGTGCTTTGATTACTACCCTACCACGGCTCAAAGGAGTCGTGCAAACAGGTTTTAGTTGGGTACAGTCCCGAGCCACATGGAGGCAGTGAGCGGATCTGCAGGGGTTCGTCTCTCCCGGTATTGGGGGTGAGGTCGCGCTGTGTCTAGGAGAGCCATTACGCAAAGCCCTCGGCCGAGGCAGGAGATTTACTGGTAGGTATTCCAGTAGTATCTCAGGGCGTTCTGGGCTACGCTCCGACACGACTTGTACCGCTTTTAGGGGTCTGACTTTTACCAACCCCCTAGGCCCGCCATGCGATACTCATAGACGAACGGACCGGACTGTACGGATATTGTCACTGACAGGCTCAGTAGGGTGTCAGGATGAGTTCGCTCATCGACGTCCCTTTTGGTCAATAGCTGGTGGCCCGTCACGTATTGGCTAATACCTCTGACGTGCTAGTGGTTAAATCCACAGCCATTGTATTGACGAGTCTTTAGAGTCCACCACACTTACAGTTACTCAAGCTTTCGGGCGAAACGCTGTAGAGGCCGTATGGAGATATGGCAGGGTCCGATCAGATACATGCGGTATTGCACGGATCAGGATCGGACAGTTTTGTACTAGTAGCCGTATGGATATATGGCAGGGTTCGATCAGATACGTGCGGTATTGCACGGATCAGGATCGAACGGATATTACTAGCCGGCTTTGGCTTAAGCCGGTCCTAGTTTAGTACAGTGTAGATTTTGTCTCATTGCATTTGTATCCGGTAGGAATACAGATGCGGGTGTGTATGCACAGTATCGGGGTTTTCCTGTAATTTATTACGGGACCAGTTTTCTGGAGTTGCCAGTTTGTATTCCGTTCCGGCCGGTTTTCCTTTGTTCTTTCCCGGCCGGACTTTTAGGATGGAGGGTGTTATTTGCAAGTATGCAAATAACATATTGTGGAGGTTTTATTTGTAAAATGATTAATTATGATAGCATCTTTTTGATACCATTCTTATCTTTCATCATCACTTGCTTTTTGTTGATTTGAGGTGATTAGTAGTTAATATGAGTTTTGTTATCATGATGTTTGGATATGGTCACCCTCTCTCTTTTCCTACACTCACCTCCCTCTTGCTTTCATATTCTTTCCTCCACCATTCTAATATGAGAAGTTTTTTTCATTTTTTGGAGAGAAGAAGAAGATGAGAGCTTCATCTTGAGAGTTTCATTCTTGATCTCATTTTCATGCTAGAAAAATGCAAGCACCATTTTTCTAATCTTGATTCCTCCATCATCTTCAAAGGCAACAAACCCCAAATGAGACATAGCCTCTACACTACACATTCTACAGCATATCTTGAGCATGTCGAGTTGCCAGCTTCATGCCCGAGTTGCCTCGGTATTGAGGCGGGAGCCCGTAAAAGACGCAGGCGATGTGGTGCCCTTCCGGCGAGGAGGCGACGATATGGAGACAAGATTTTCCGCACGAGATCGGGACGGCGAGGAGAAGACCGGAGGACTCGGATCATTCGGTATACTTCTCTTCCCATCTCTTGTTTGCTAGTATAGGTTAATGGTTAACGATCCGGGTTTTATTGTCCGCGGTAGCGCCAGTTTCCAAGTAAGGAAAATTTTTGATTCCGCATTTTGGCCTCGGATAGACGGCCGGGGCGCTGCCGTGGCGCAACAACATCAGCATGACTTTTCAAGCTATTGGGGTCTGACGTTTACCAGCCCTAGGCTGGATATGCGACATATCAGACGAAGAGATCGGACTGTACGGTAGGGTTACTTATTGGATTCACAAGAGTATGAGCAGGTTTGCTTGTTGATCTTCTGATCGCTCAATACCCTGGTAGCCGTTACGTCCAGCTAGTACCGCTGACAGCTTGTGGGTCACTGATATAATCATCACCTACTGCCAGCGTATTGACGAGTCTTTAGAGTCCTACACAGAGGTTTCCTGGCTCAGGAGAACTGAAGTGGGAGCACATATGTGATATGTGCGGGACCGAGATTAATACGATTATGTGATACCGTATTCTAATCTCGCGATATATGATATCAGTCGGTTCTATGTGATATAGCCGGGTTATCGAATCAAATGTTGATTCGATAAGTTGATACAAATAATATTAGTCGGTTATATGTGATATGGCCGGATTATTAAATCAAGTGTTGATTTAATAATTTAATGTATGATTATATATTTGATATATTAATTTTACATTAACTAATATTAGCTCACTTAAGGATTTCTTTATCTCACTTATGCATTTAATATATATGTGATATATATTAATTGTGTTTCTTTTCGTGTCATGCTTGATGATACATGCTACATGGATGTATGAGACTCATACCATAATTAAGATAATGAGGGTTTTTATTATTTAAGGTAAATACAAAATTATGTGGAAATTAGTCATGGTTGGATGCTTAGTGGAAGCTTGTAGAACCACTGACTTAGTCCACTAATTTTGTCTTACCCTATATATTTATTAACCCAACCATCATATTAAGCCATGGTTAAGTCTGTACATGAGTTAATATGAGATATTATCTCACCTATGGTTGCTATTCTCACTCATTCTATTCTCCACTTCATCTTCTTCTTCATCTCAAGGAAAGCTCTCTGGGTTTTCAAGAGGTGAAGAAAATTAGTGAGAAAAATAATTCTAAAGTGAGCAAAAATCCTACTTCATCAACATACACTAGATTAGCCACTAAGTTTAGGTTGTTTGCTTCACTAATTCCTAATTAGTGAAGAGGTAGTTTGAGCTAGAGTCTTCTCGACGTAGATCATCTTTGGCCTCGAAGACTTCAAGCAAGCTTGTTCATTTCATTTTGTGGAGCCTAACTTGAGTCTGGGAGATCATTACTTGGAGCGAATGGACTACTACATGGAGCTTTAGAAGTGAAGGACCGGTCTACAAAGGTTGTATTCCTTATTCACTTAGTGTAATGTTTGATTACATGTTGGTTTACCCTAATTCCTCTAGTTAGATCCTTGGTTAGGGTTATTTAGCACATTAGAATTTTTAAAATGGTATGGTTGATGCCTTCCGAAACCTAGTGGGGGTGCTACGGAACCCAGTAGTGGTATCAGAGCCAGGTTAGAGAATTAGACGATATTAGTAGAATTACGAAATCGAAACAACTCCGAAATAGTCGAAACAAAACCCTAGTTTCTGTCGAATTTTTCAGAGCCTCTAATTTTTGTTAAACAGTTGCAGAATGTTACATGAGATGTAACATGAACACCAGACAAAAACGAACCCAATCCTCCGGATTTGACCCGGCGAAAAGAAGAAAATGACCGGCCTAGCCGGTTTTCTGGGCTTGTTTTGGCTTCATTTTTGTTTGGTGTTCCAGGCTTTGGGGTTTGATGTTTCAGGTATTGTTTGCTTTTACTAAGATTGCATGTGATGTTATCTTTCTGTAAAGGCAATTCGGAGTGTTTCGTAGTCATAATTTTAACATCATTTCGGGTAACATTGACGGTGTTAAAAAGTTCGAACGAATATCAAAAACCCATTTTTCACCCCTCACTAGAAAATTTTCCAAAAGTTAGATTTTTCCAAGTTTAAAATATTCAAAAATTATGCAAGTAATTATATGGACCCTCTAGAAGAATGATACCCAAACTCGACTCTTTGACCGCGGAGCCGAGGGCAAACCCTAGGGTTTACGGCGGTTCCGCGACGCTATGAGTGAGGCATGGGTCGACCCTTCTACGGTTGGTCCGTAGGTGTTGTGGCATATTCTGGGTATTTTTTAAACTGTGCTCAAGTGTTGAGCTCTCTGGGAAATTTTGGGTGTTTGTTGATTCGATCAAAATATTTAATATCGTCTGACTATCTGTGAATTGTGATACAATATTTGGAATCCACAATATTTAGTTTTGTGAAAACTAATTTGAATTTTGTAAACCTAGCAATTTAGTCTCATTTGATCGGTTGCCACGGGGTTTTGATTCGGATCAAAACTCCGTCGCAATCTCGTATAGTATGCGAATGTTCGCCGGGTAACATTACTAAATAGCCCCGCCCCATAGCCCCGACCAAGTGACTGCAGGAGAACCCCGTTGCCTAAAGCATCCGTCCGGGTGCTCGCGGCCGCAGTGTTCCGCCTAAGTGCACTTCATCGACGGTATCGAGGGTACGGCCATCTACTAAAGTTTCCGACGAGCATTCGATCAACTTGTCGGGAATCTTGTTGAATTGCCTAACTTGTTATTGAAAAGTGTTTTCAATATCGAGACTAAAATGCGGGGTTTATAATGTTAAGCATGAAATTCAGAATATGAGATATTCCGGGTTTATGATGTCTAAGGAATTCATATGGTTAGGCATGAAATCCGAAGTATATGATATTTCAGGTTTATGATGTCTAAGGTGGTTGCGGATTCCAATTGTTGTAGTTTTCACTTTCTTATCTGCGACCGTAAGTGCAATATGTGGTGTATCGCCGGTTTCGTTGTTATATTTTAACGACAATTGGGATACGCATATTTGCTTACGTTGATGACATGTGATGTTATGTGTTGCTGTGATATGTTATATTGGATCGTCATGTTTGAATAGCCGGGGGGTTTTGATTGAGATGAGAGTTTTTCATTTTCATTCATGTAAAAACTTGTATATAATATTCTTTTACTGGGGCACTTCCGGGCTGAGGATGATGTCACCATTGATGTATATTATTTACTTTTCCACATTAGGATAGGCCCAAGGCGGGGAGCACAAGTAACCGGGTTCTAGAGTCCAGTGGGAGACCATCTCGAGGAGTCGAGTCCGGGTCTCCTAACTCTAGAATTGGTAGGGTTGCTTGCCGCTCTCGTATGGGTCTAGGGATGTGGGTTTGGCTATTCATCACGACCGTGGAATCCGTGTTTTTTACTGGCTTAATTTAAAACACGGAATTGCTAGTATATCCAATATTTCATATGTGTTCTTCTGCTGCTAATATTCTGTGTTGTGATCACTTTATATGATGAGACGAATGTTGCTATTATATATATGATATATAATAAACGTTGCTTATGTTTTACACCCGCGCTAGTCCCGCCCCGATATGCCGTTAGTTAAGTAACCTAACGGTGCATAACGGGACACTGTGGCGAATGCGGATGGCATAAGCGTACGTTCTATTTTCGTTTCTTTATCTATGATACTTAGGAAGCATAAATGATGGGACTTCATTATTGAGATTAATGAAAAGGAAAGAAACCCAAGATGTTGTGGAATCAAATTTTCAAAACTGGTAGCTCTAGTTCTTACTTTGCATAGTGGTGTTCCTTGATGAACATCCAGCACCTCATTCGATGAGGAAAGAGCCTAGATCCCTTCACCGGGAGTGACCTCTTTAGCAAAATCTAGCAGTTACTACGCCCACTCGGTTTATTTTGAAAAACTCAATTTTAAAAGCGGAGCTTAAACCACTCCTTTTCAAAATCACTCGATTCTACAACGATATTAAGTTCATTACGCAAAAGGTTTTCTTAAAAATCTGTCATATCCCTCGGTCATTTCAGATAAGTGCTACTTAGTATTCGTGCTACGTTTGTTGACCTTGTTAAGACGTAGTGTGTGGTAGCTGATTAGTGCTTATCTACTTAAACATGTGATGCGATTGGATTAGGGTAATCGTATGATTTTGTTGACCTTGTTAAGGGTCGTACGGGTGGGTTTAATTCAATCATGAAATGTATGGGTTGAACTTGGCTAGTGCTTATGATTTGTTAAGGTCATAAGTTGCTAGGGGCAAAATATTATTGGGAATTTCAAATGTTGAAATTTGTAATGAGATTGCATACCTTCTATGAGATAGTTGGATCCCGATTCCCACAGCGAGTAAGAGTTGCTCATGAGAGAGTTTTGCACATTTCAATTAGCCGATCAAGTAGATGTCTAGAAAGGTGTTAACGGGATTACGCCCCTTGGAAAACGAGGTTTATTTTAATTAGGTCCGTGCGAAAGCACGGGGAACCTCCCTCAAAGTACCGACACTGGCCTGGCCGAAAGATTGGCGAACTTGTAAGGTTTAATTAATCCCGGCTAGTCTTACCTTTTAGGGTTTGAAGGAAGATTTGATAAAAACGGTGGGAGCCATCCTGATTAGATAAAATAATAATCAATCTGATCTTGCAAAAGCATACGCTGAGTGTTTTCTTCTCTCTCTCCTGGTAGCGACTGTGACATGCCTTAATCAAGATAATAATATAGATGTATTGACCGAACCCGCTTGTTATGCTGAGCTGGGGAACGTTGGTTCCGCTCTACTTTATAATTGTTATAAGTATGAGCAGGATATAGGGAAATACCAGGATTCCCATGCCACCCAATTGAAGAAAGAGCATGTTGATGCATATTCTTCAGGTGTGTTCGTTACCGAGAACTGTTTCTCAGTATTCTCTACGTCCTAGGTATGAGATACCGAATCAGGATCCCATATATGTAATCTATTACATGGGCTACAGAAAGATAGAGAACTGGGATTGGGTGATATGTCTCTAAGTGTAGAGAATGGTGCAATTGTTGCGGCCAAATCAGTTGGCAAATATCACCTTGTATTACCAAGTGGTAAATATATTGATTCTGAAGAAATGTTATTACATACCGAACCTGATATACAACATTACATCAGTTTCTTTATTAAGTTAAAGAAAGATATAATTTTGTATTGCAGGATAATGTTGTGAACATTTTTCTTAGTCAAGAGTTGATTGGATCAGACATGTTATGTAATGGTATATATGTTCTAAATCAAACCACAGTTCAAAGTATATAAAACACACACTAGAGGAGTAGTTCAGAAATGAATGAATCCTTCTTGTGGCATTGTAGACTAGGTTATATCAATGCGACACGACTAGCTAAGTTACATAAAGATGAATATTTGAATCCGTTCGAATTTTCATCTTATGATACTTGCCAGTCTTGTCTCAAAGGTAAAATGACCAATACTCCGTTATTGGAAATAGAGAAAAAGTTACTGAACTCTAGGGACTGATGCATGGTGATGTATACGGTCCCATGTCTACAAATACCAGGGCTGGTTCCTCGTACTTCATTATATTCACTGACCATCTTTCAAGATTCAGACATATGTTCCTGTTTAAATACAAGTCTGAAACTTTTAAGAAATTCAAGGAATATAAGCTTGAAGTTGAGAACCAGGCGGGTATAAGTACTAAGTCCTTCGATTTGATCAGAGAGGGGAATACTTAAGCATGGAGTTTTTGGATTTTCTAAAAAGAGAATGGGGTTCTCTCTCAACTTACTCCTTTGTGTACACCACAGCACAACGGTGTATCGGGGCGGAGGAATCGCACCCTATTAGATATGGTGCGCTCTATGATGAGTACAGTTGAGTTGCCTGTTTCCTTTTGGAGTTATGCACTTGAGAAGCTACATACCTATTGAATAGGGTTCCAAACAAATCAAGTGTCTACCACTCAATATGCGATATGGTATGGGAAGAGACCATGTCTTAAACGAGTTAAGATATGGGGTTGTCCGGCCTATGTTGAAAGGCAAAATCTGGACAAACTCGAGGCAAGATCAGTTCTGTAAGTTTGTTGGATATCACAAACATTTGCGAGGGAATATCTTCTACCAAACCGAGAAATAAAAGGTGTTTTGTTTCTCATCATGCCACCTTTTTAGAAAAAGGATTTTCTTGAAAAACAAATTTGTGGTCATGAGGTAGAACCGGAAGGAGTTCCAGCTACACAAACTGGAACTAATGATTTAGTAGAACCAAATGATTAAATAGTCTCCAACGAACCTCAGCCTCTCCGCGAATCTGGTAGGGTTCCTCATCCACCTTAGAGATATGTTGGCTATAGTGCCCTCAAGGCAATTATCATAGTCGCGGAAAGGTGATTATGATGATTGAGGGAGGACTTATACCGGTAGAACAGTCTTACTCGAGATGATAGAATGCTATCTGGTTTATCTTTATCATCATGTACATGTTGATAGAGCCCATAAGATTCTTGCTTGACTACCGGCATTATGATGGCGATCATATACATGGGAGCTGGGGGTCTATAAGCACATCCTTAAATGTCCCTAGTCGTGGGAGTATCGAGACTGGGCATCGATACTCCGGTGTAGTGTATACTGATCGAGACCCCGACGAGGGGCGGTGGCCAGGTCTCACAATCCATTGGTGTTAGTTTGTTCACCTAAGATAGTATACAGGTGCTCATTGGGTTATGAGTACACTGGACGGACTCGCCGGGAACATGCTAGTTGGTATTATACCTATTGTCAGATAGCAGTTCCCAGGTGACATGTGTACAGGTTAGTCTGTCGATCTGAGATCGTCATTTGTCTCGTGTGAGTTCCCACTGTGATTTGATTACTACTCTACCACGGCTCAAAGGAGTCATGCAAACAGGTTTTAGTTGGGTACAGTCCCGAGCCATATGGAGGCATTGATCGGATCCTCAGGGATTCGTCTCTCCCGGTATTGGGGTTGATATCGCATTGTGCACGGGTGGCCATCACCAGAAATCCGTGGCCATGGTGGACGAGAATTACCGATCCAGGATCGATAGTTTCTCATATGGTGTTGGGTTTCATGCCGACACTAAATGTCGCGTTGTTAGGGGTCTTACTTTATCCACCCCTCTAAACTCGATATGCGATACTCTTAGACGAACAGACCGGACTGTACGGATATCGTCACTGTCAGGCTCAGTAGGGGTTCAGGATGAGTTTGTTCGTCGACCTCCCTTTCGTTCAATACCTGGGTGGCCGTTACGTACAGCTAGTGCCGCTGACGTGCTTGTGGTTAAATCCACTGCCAGCGTATTGACGAGTTTTTATTGTCCCACACAGAAGGTTTTCACGGTTTAGGCGATATGGTGTACATGAGCTATGTTGGTACATACAGATGTCCGATTAAATATGTGCACATGCTGTGCAGACTTTAATCGAACGATTGATAATACTAGCGGCTTAGGATTAAGCCGGATTATTAAATCAGGTTTTGATTTAATAATTTATATATGTATTTGTATTTTAGTATTATTGTTCACTGTTCGTTTTCTCTCTCGGTATTCGTATTTTTGTACGAATACGCGTATATGTATTTTGATACATGTACCGGGTTGTATTCCGTATTTTATACGGAATAGCTTCTAGAAGTGGACACCTCATTTGTATGATTTCCATTTTTGGAAATTCATTTGTTTCACAAATGAGGTGGAGGGTGTGAGGTGGCATGAGCATGGGTCTTGGACATGTTGTGAGGCATGGGTCTTATTTGTTTATTGGAAAAGAAAAAGAGTTTTTTTTGTATGGATATTTTGTGCATGAGAGAGAGAGAGAGGGCAGCCACTACACTTAGTGTGGACTTGGTCTTTTTTCTTCACTTGCATCATTCATCACTCTCTCACTCTCATTCACAAAACACTTAGTAATTTCTTAGTTGCTCATGCCATTGCTTCCTCACCACCTTCATCTTCTATGGTTGCTCATTGAGCAAATTTTGAAGAGAGAAAAAATATAGTGACACTCTCCTACACCTCTACTCTCCATCGTAAGAAACTTTGGAACGTCGGTTGCCTCGTTTGTCGATGCTGAAGCTTGCGCCATTTCCCTCAGGTGGATCATCGAAGATGAAGGAAGACCGGCAACCAAACTTGATCAACGAACCACTAGGAGCTTGGAATGAAGACCGAAGGACACGGATCAATTCGGTATAACCATTCTAACTTCTTTATTAGCTTGCTAGTTTAGGGTTTAAGGCAGATCCGGGAATCGGGTTATGGTAGCGCCAGTTTAATAAATTTTTGTTCCGCATTTGGCCACGGTTTGATGGCCAGGGCGCTGCCGTAACCCAATATGGTATCAGAGCCAACCTTTAAACCCCTTGCTAGCTTGTTTAGACGTGCCTAAAAGATCGATCGACGAAAGTTTCCGAAATCGCGATTTCTTTTTTCCAGTTTCTGCCGATTTTCAAATTTGGTCAAAAAATATTTTCCAATGGCTTAAAAACCGTGCAGGCTTTTTTAGGGTTACACAAAAAATTTGAGCTCATGATTCCTCTAAAATGCCGCGGAACCGCCGCGTATGACCCCTATTAGCGGCGGTTCCGCGGTCGTTTAGTAGCAACGGAGCACCAAATTTTTTCTGTATCTCAGTTACATGAAATTGTGATTTTTGAAATATATGGTTTTGACCCAAATTTCTGTTTGAGTGCTGAATTTGCATTTTGGGCCAATTTAGGAAATTTAGTCGATCGATATTTTAAGTGTACGTTTAACAGTACATTATATTTCTGTAACACCTGAGTTTAGGTTTGGTAGTGATTGTGTGTTAATGTGGGGTTTTTGGTAAAAAGTTTACCAAAACGGGTTTCTAGTAATTTATCTGGTTTTATGGTTATTTTAGTAGAATTTTACCTCGACTGCACACACTTGTGCATGTTAATGTGGGTTAAGTCTAGGGTTGCCATATATTTGAGCTCGTGGGTTAACCATGTTTAAGTAACCATGGTGGTCTAACGCACTTGATTAGGCTAATTAGATTTAATTAAAGGTTTTTGGTTTTGTCCAAGGGTGTTTAGGGTGTAGGTTGACTAGCTTGTTGTGTGTGTGTGTGTGAGAGAGAGAGAGAGATGTGATGATTGTCATGCCACCTTTTTGTTTGTAAGAGGAAGAATGATGGCTTTAAGGATGTGTCACCTCCTTTTTCATTTCACAACTTTTTGGCATATCCATCACCCTCTCACTCACATCTCTCACACACTCACATCAGCCCAAAAATCAGCTTTTCAGCCACCAAATTCAGCACCAAAACAGCAACATCAGCTGCACTACAGCCCCCAACTCCTTACATAACACTTCCCCCACAAACACACAACCCTTACCTCAACAATACTTCAACCCCTGCTGCTGCTACTGCTCCCAACAGCAACACAAAAAGAAAAATATACAACACACACCAAAAGGAAACAGCAACAGCATCAGCTGAAACAGCAAACAAACACCCTAAAAACAGCAGTAGCCTCGGCCATCAACCCCACACCAGCTACACCAACACAACCCCAACAACCCAACACCACAACAACAACAACACCATCACAAACAACAGCAACAGCAGTAGCTTCTGTAGGTTTCAGCCAGTACAGCAAGTTGCAGATCAACTCTTTTCCAGCCAAGTTTGCAGCACCAGGAGCTGTAGCAACAGCACACACCCTCCTACTTCTTCTCTTCTCCTTCATCTAGGGTCTCTAGAGGTATAACCCCCTTAACCCGACTCTAAATTGCTAAAGTTATGGTTATCTAGCTTAGTTGGTGTTTATTGCATATTTTAGTGGTAATTTTGGGTAAATTAGGGGAATTTTGCCAAAGTAAGGGTAGTGATGGTTAGAGTAGCCTTATAGGGTGCTGTTGAGACCAGTTAACCAGAGATTTGCCCCAGATTTCATAAAAACACCCGACTTATCCGACTTGGCGTAATTTAGCAGTTTTAGTGACTTTTTAGCCTCTGTTAGATCTGATGTTGACCCGAGCCTTTCAAAATAAAATTATGAAGACTGTAGCATGGTGAGACTAGCAGGGACACACACACAAAGCACGGGGACCCACCTCACCTTTGAGGCCGCCGGTTTATTCATTCTGGCAGCAAATTGCGGCCAGAGTAGGGGGTGGGGTGTTGGGATTTTGGGTGTAGGGTCCTACTAGGTAGCTTAGCCTGTTGGTATCTGTAACTTTTTATGTTTGGCCCAGAGGCAAAATCTGGAGCTATAAACGTGTTTCCGATGTTTTTAAGCTTGTGCGACACGCGCGTGATATGCGTGGTTCTGTGGCGCGCTGCGCGACACAGCGTGTCAGAGTAGGTTCTGGTGGGTTTGTGCGCGTCACGACGTGTCGTGTGCACGCGCGTTTAGTTTCACGCACGTGTATCCCTTTTATCGATATATCATGTTTTGCAGGATTTTTCCTTATATGGTGACTTTTGTAAATTCTAGGTTCGCCGGCGGAGACTTCGAGCGCAGCGGAGAAAGGGAAGCAGGTGGTCGGACACACCTAGCGTGAGATCACGGGTGAGTAGATTTCACATCTACGGGGGACGATCGTTTGGATGGCGCAAGTCGCCCGATAGATTTAGTAAACTTGAAAATAGTAAACTTTAACATTTACTTGTGACATTAGAAATAATATTACTTGCATGATAATTGTTGCAGTTAAGATCTATATGTTGTACCCACATGCGTAAACTCATTCTGTAGGACACATGCACCATTACCAGGTTTTTATATGCAGCACGAGCACTATTCATGTATACACACACCCCCTGATAATTGCCATGTCACGACACTAGATAAGTTGTAATCTGGAATATGTTAATAATTAATGCTTAGAAATGTGTTATTGCTATACATCCTTAAAATGAAATCATAAGAATTGCTATTCCCGTGCATATATATCACTATATCATTTGCTCATCCTAGTATAAATCATACATTGCAAAATGATACCATATGCATTCATTATCATTGACATATGCACCCATGATGATTTCATGAGATTTATGATATTTCTGGATTTCGGGGGAAAGCCGCAAGATTTCAAACTTATAATTTTTTAAAATATAAAAGTTGCAGTTTTCTAGTGATATAAAGTGTCGTCCACCATGAGTTTGCTGTGGTTTTCGAGACCGGTTTCGAGGAGGTGGATGAACCGTCTCGGGTACATGGTGGGCCCGGTAAGGTACCCCAGGGCAAGAAGATCGCAGGAGATGGCGTTGAGCCTGGCAAGGGATGGATTACCTACCGGTGACTTCATTTGGCACGGCGGATATCCAGAGGATACCGACCGTGGCCGCTAGATTGAGATATGGATATTTGATATGGATCAGCCGGACGGCTGAGACCAGAGATACTTGACATGAATATATGAGATTGAGACAGTTTTGAGGTGTCGTTGCTGGATACGGATTTTGTCGATTTCATGTATATTATGCTGATATTTGAAAAGAGTTTCAAAAACAAAGAAAAGAACAGTTCTTATACTTACATGATGAGATCTTGAGTTGACATATATAGCATACATACATGTTAGTATATTCATGTGGCATACATATCTATTAGTACATCCATGTGACTTACATACTTGTTAGTACACTGAGGATGCATACTTACCTGCTAGTACATGTAGCCATACATGTTTTAGAGATGCTAGGATACTTGTGTGCATACATGTGATAGCCTTTGTAGATGTTATTTATTACTCACGAGCTGACAACTCACCCCCATTGTGCCACAGCTTTTCTGCAGGTCCGTTCCGTCAGCACTGTAGCGGCGGACACTTTTGCTCATTTTGCCCTTTTTGCCTGGACTCGAGGCTTTTGCTCATAGGTGGGTTGTTTTCATTTTGTACCACCTTATATATGTTCATTGTATCTAGAATACTCCATCTACTACTACTACTATTTCAGCTGTACCAGTTTATTTGGATTACTGTATATTGACCTAGAGACGAGGCTGTGAGACTTGTAGATTATATGTTATGCTTGGGGTCGAGCTCACTTGAGTCGACATATTATTTTTACCTGTGCTTTCATGCTTACTTATGCACATGACATTTACATTGCGTGGTATTTGTGATCGCCTTGAGGCGAAGAGCTAGCTCCCGCTTGGGGATGCCATATTCATGTTATTCATTTATATTCCTGTTTTGTACCCGTTTGGGGCTTGTTTTACAAAGGAGATTCTGCCGGAATTTTTGGAAAAAGAGAAAGTTGTTTTAAAAAGGAAACTTGATGTGGTTTAATGGAGTAAAATGCTTTAAATAAATTGGTCTCTTTCACTCTAATTCTTAATTGGGTTTTGTATTCTGGGCTTAGGCTTACTTATTTTACGGACGCCTTGAGACGTTTCGTAACTTAAGTGTCGGTCGCGTTCCGTACCTTGCGGGTCGTGACAATTTCTATCTGCGACCGTGAATGTTATTTGATCGGTACAACTTGTCTAATCGCTATAGTTCTTTTAGACGGGTTTGCGAACGTGACATTCACATTTGGCCATGGTTTGATGGCCGGGGCGCTGCTTCTCTTTCAGGTCACTCATATATGGATGCACTCCTAGATGAGTAATGCTGATTGGCCTCTTTCTATTTGGTTTATATGCACTAGAGACCGCTGCATGATTTTGAATATGGTTCCAATTAAATTTGTGCTTTTGTTTCTATATTAGATATATATAGAATCAATTTATATCTTAATGATGTTAATGTATAGGGAGTTGTCCGGCTGATGCTTAAAACCAAAATCCGGATAACTCAAGGCATGTTTCAGTAATGGTAGTTTGTGGGTTATCCCGGACTTTGACGAGGGTTAATTTTCTACCATCAGGAAGATCAATATTTATATTGTTTTTAACTCGCTACAGTTTTAGTAAAATGGATTTTTTCATAAAAACAGAAGTGAGAGTATGGTAGAACTGGAAGTGATTCCAGAACCACAAACGATCATTGAAGATTTAATAGAACCTAAGGATTCAATTAATTTCAACATTCCATTATCTACTCCGCAGATTTGGTGGATAACCTCAGGCACCCGAGAGGTACTTCGGTCTTCTCAGAGACGGTGACAGGGAGGTTCTTGTTTACCCAGACTTGCCATTGCTGCTGTTCTAGACTATAAGACCCGGCAGGAGGATGAGTATAGCATCGTTCTAAACTAGCTTTAGAAGTGCACGTGTATATGACTCTGCCAGAGGGTTTTTGTAGTGAATGGGAGCAGCGAAAGCATAATAGGCAAGTAGATTATGTCTATTTACAGACTAAAGAAGGTATAGTGGAAATAGATCATCTATTTTTGATGTGACAGTCATAGATTTTGACCTCATCAGAATAGGAGATGGATCTGGTAAGAAAGTAGTAGAGAGTGATGTCCAGGTATTGGGATGACATGCACTTGATAGGAAGAGATATTCCTATACTACGATCGGTTATACTATGGTTGTCACACAGTAGTTTCTCCACATAGGATATGGATAAAATATCAGGCATTCTGGTTACTAGATCTATGGTTTTAGATCTAGATTTGGGAAGAATTCTAATCCCCGGTACTTTGACATTATTCTAAAGTTGTTTTAGAATGAACGAATCCTGGCATGGTGGTGTACCTGCAGATGATGGAGTCACCCTCTCTTAAGGTGTCTTACAGACTAAAGGTGAGAGGGATCTGCATGATTAGCATATCACTTGTTTAGACAATTGAGTTAATCATGAAATGTCAAGTACCACACCAGATGTTGTTTTTGTACTAGCTGCAATAAGTAGATATATTAATCCAATCCTAGAGAAATGTAGGGGAGCAGTTTATGAACATAAGTGAATGTTCTTGGGATATGGTAACGGCAGCCTCCTTTAGGAGACGGTTATCATTTCAGGCTTCCAAGGTGACCTGAATTACAGAGTGGCTGTCAGAGTTATAGTTTTCCCTCTTTTGAGGAACAGTATGTTGGAAAGGTGGTCCAAGCGGATACTGTGGAAGGCATGGCGCAGGATACTGATTAAATTAAGTGGATGATACAGTCTAAGAAGTTTGTTGGATTTGGAGTTCATTTATGAACTGGGTCCCATCAGATATCCAGACAAATTCGAAGACAGGTATTGCTCATTTCGGGAGATAGTTTTCTCCGCGATGTTGAGATATAGAGAAATACAAAAAGAAACATTGGAGCGGATTCACTCACTAAGGCTATTTCTCGAACGCAATAGTTTCGCAAACGGGCTTTATGAAACTGATTAGTAGAGAAGTTGGGTGTTCGACATCACACGAGCTGTGGGTATGTGACACCGCAATAATTGGCCTTAAGTGCAAGTGGGAGATTGTTGGCTATAGTGCCCTCAAGGCAATTATCATAGTCGCGGACAGGTGATTATGATGATTGAGGGAGGACCTATACCGGTAGAACAGTCTTACTCGAGATGATAGTATACTATATGGTTTATCTTTATCATCATGTACATGTTGATAGAGCCCATAGGTTTCTTGCTTGACTACCAGTATTATGATGGCGATCATATACGTGGGAGCTGGGGGTCTATAAGCAGATCCTTAAATGTCCCTACTCGTAGGATTATCGAGACTGGGCATCGATACTCCAGTGTAGACTAGTGTATACTGATCGAGACCCCGACGAGGGGCGGTGGCCAGGTCTCACAAGCCATTGGTGTTAGTTTGTTCACCTAAGATGGTATACAGATGCTCATTGGGTTATGAGTACACTGGACGGACTCGCCGGGAACATACTAGTTGGTATTATACCTATTGTCAGATAGCAGTTCCCGGGTGACATGTGTACAGGTTAGTCTGTCGACCTGAGATCGTCATTTGTCTTGTGTGAGTTCCCACTGTGCTTTGATTACTACCCTACCACGGCTCAAAGGAGTCGTGCAAACAGGTTTTAGTTGGGTACAGTCCCGAGCCACATGGAAGCAGTGATCGGATCGTCAGGGATTCGTCTCTCCCGGTATTGGGGGTTGGTATCGCATTGTGCACGGGTGTCCATCACCAGAAATCCGTGGCCATGGTGGACGAGATTACCGATCCAGGATCGATAGTTTCTCAGATGGTGATGGGTTTCATGCCGACACTAAATGTCGCGTTGTTAGGGGTCCGACTTTATCCATCCCCTTGACTCGATATGCGATACTCTTAGACGAACAGACCGGACTGTACGGATATCGTCACTGTCAGGCTCAGTAGGGGTTCAGGATGAATTTGTTCGTCGGCCTCCCTTTCGTTCAATACATGGGTGGTCGTTACGTACAGCTAGTGCCACTGACGTGCTTATGGTTAAACCCACTGCCAGCGTATTGACGAGTCATTAGAGTCCCACACAGAGGGTTTTCACGGTTCAGACGATATGGTGTACATGAGGTATGTTGGTACATACAGATGTCCGATTAAATATGTGCACATGCTGTGCAGACTTTAATCGGACGGTTGATAATACTAGCGGCTTAGGATTAAGCCGAATTATTAAATCAGGTTTTGAATTAATAATTTATATATGTATTTTTATTCTAGTATTATTGTTCACTGTTCGTTTTCTCTCTCGGTATTCGTATTTTTGTACGAATACGCGTATATGTATTTCAATACATGTACCGGGTTGTATTCCCTATTTTATACGGAATAGCTTCTAGAAGTGGACACCTCATTTGTATGATTTTCCATTTTTGGAAATTCATTTGTTTCACAAATGAAGTTGAGGGTGTGAGGTGGCATGAGCATGGGTCTTGGACATGTTGTGAGGCATAGGTCGTATTTGTTTAATGGAAAAGAAAAAGAGTTTTTTTTTGTATGGATATTTTGGGCATGAGAGAGAGGGGGCAGCCACTACACTTGGTGTGGACTTGGTCTTTTTTCTTCACTTGCATCATTCATCACTCTCTCACTCTCATTCACAAAACACTTGGCAATTTCTTTGTTGCTCATGCCATTGCATCCTCACCTCCTTCATCTTCTATGGTTGCTCATTGAGCAAATTATGAAGAGAGAAAAAATATAGTGACACTCTCCTACACCTCTACTCTCCATCGCTAGCAACTTTGGAGCGTCGGTTGCCTCGTTTGTCGAGGCTAAAGCTTGCGCCGTTTCCCTCAAATGGATCATCGGAGATGGAGGAAGACCGGCAACCAAACTTGATCAACGAACCACTAGGAGCTTGGAATGAAGACCGAGGGACACAGATCAACTTGGTATAACCATTCTAACTTCTTTATTAGCTTGCTAGTTTAGGGTTTAAAGCAGATCCGGGAATCGGGTTATGGTAGCGCCAGTTTAATAAATTTTTGTTCCGCATTTGGCCACGGTTTGATGGCCGGGGCGCTGCCGTAACCCAACAAGATACTACGGTTTTCTCAGTGATGGTGGGAGCAAGGATTGCATCATAGTAGATGATGACCCAACTAGGTTCAGGCAGGCCATCACGAGTGGGGATTCTATGAAATGGATGGATGCAATATGATCTGAGATGGAACCATATACTCCAACATAGTACGGACTATGGATGTTGCTCCTGAAGGGGTTAAACCCATCGGGAGCAAGTGGTTCTTTGAGAAAGAAACCAGGTGTAGATGGAAAAGTTGAGTCTTTCAAAACTAGACTTGTTGCAAAAGGTTGTCGTCAATAACCAAGTGTGGATTTTGATGAAACCTTTTTCTCTAGTGGCTATGCTTAATTCCATCCGGATCCTACTTTCCATTGTTGCATACCATAACTATGAAATCTGGCAGATCGACGTCAAGGCCGCTTTTCTAAATGGTGATTTAGAAGAGAGCGTGTGCATGACACTGCCAGAGGGCTTTGTAGACAATAGGAGCAGCGGAAAGGTGTGCAAGCTGCATTGCGAAGTTGGAACATCTGTTTTGATGTGGCTGTCAAAGAGTTTGACTTCATCAAAAAGGTAGATGAACCTTTTATATACAAGAAGGTTGTAGAGAGTAAGGTTATCTTCCACGTATTGTACGTAGATAACATACTCTTGATAGGAAATGGTGTTCCTATGCTACACTCGGTCAAGCTCCTCTTATTATGAGGATTCTCCATGTAAGATCTGGATGATACCTACTACATCTTAAGGATTAAGATCTATAGAGATAGATCTAAGTAGATGTTGGGAGTGACCCAAAATCCAGGTACATTAACACCATACTAAAGGGGTTTAGTATGGAAGATTCTGAGCATGGTGGTTCGCCCACTTACTCAAGAATCACTCTCTCCAAAAGGATGTCTTCCAAGACTGATTTGGAGAGAGCTCGCGTGCAAGGGATACCATATGCTTCGGCGGTAGGCTCTATCATGTAATTTGAGACATGAATGACAAATTGTATAAGACTGATATTCAAACGGATTCAAATATCCCTCTTTGTGTAATTTGGTCATCCGTGTTTCATTGATGTGACCCAGTCTACAATGCCATAAGAAAGCTTGATTTAATTCTGGAGACTTTCTTTTGTGTGTGTTCTGGACTTTGAAAACTTGTAGTTGGTTTAATATGTATATACTGTTGTTTAGTGTACCTGACCCAATCAAACCATGATTAAGGTGGATGTTTACGACATCGCTTACAAATGTAAAATCATAACCTTCTTTAGATTACAAAGATACAAAAATGATATTACAGGTCAAACTAGGTACACAAAAACAGTTGCGCAAAACCAAAAAATATCCACTTGTCAATCCTAAGTGATATTCCCCTACGGACACAGCATCCACGCTCGCTCTGTTAGCAACCCTGAGGGTCATATCACCAGCCTTCAAAACTCTACAGCTTCTCAGTGCCTGCAAAGAATTACAGATATGAGATCCTGATCTGGTATCCAATACCCAGGAAGTAGAGTTGATTGACAGACAGTTTTCAATTACAAACACACCTGAATTCGAAACCACAACTTGCTTCGATCCCTGGTTCTAGGCTTGCCAGACCCTGCAGTCCTTCTTCCAATGGCCCTTCTTGTGACAGTAGAAGCATTCTTCTTTCCCTACTTTCTGCCCCCCCCCCAACTTTTGCCTTGTCATTTCCCTCTACCTTATGGACCCCTCCTTTCGGCTTGGTGGAGGCCTTCTTATTCTTCCTCTTGGCTTTCGCCTTAGATCTAGAAGAAGAAGATCCTCCAATAAATAGAGCAGTAGTCTCTTTGGACTTCTGCAGGGTGCCCTCTGCGCTCCTCAACATGTTGAGGAGTTCATGAAGTAAAACTTCTTTACCCTGAATATTGAAATTCAAGATAAACTGGGCATATGGAGAGGGGAGGAACTGTAGAATCAAGTGTGTGTACAGCTCGTTCTCCAACGTGGTCCCCAGGTCCGCGAGCTCTTCAATCAAGCTGATCATCTTAAGGACGTGGTCCCCTACAGATGACCCGATAGCCAACCTCGCTTGAAATAGTTTCTTCGAGGTCTCGTATCTTGCGATACGAGATTGCTCTCTATATAATTTTTTGGTATGGAAGAAGATGGAAGCAAGGTCCATCTTCTCGTGCCGCCTCTGGTGTTCATTATCCGTAGAGGCCAGCACGAGGCACTTGGCTTTCGCACTGTCAATTTCCCATGTCTTACAGATCTCAATGTCCGCGACGCTGGAATCTAGACCTTGGATGGCGGAGGCTTTTGTAGTAAGAAGATAGCCCAGTTTGTCATATGTGATGGCCATCTGGACATTCCTGAGCCAATCTTTATAGTTTGGCTCCGTCAATATGTTTTTATCTAAAAGTAACTTAAGACCGGTCATCTTGGTCGCTGCAATTAAGAGAGAGAGAGAAGAAACACTTTAGCATAATACTTTTGCAAGTTTAGATTGGTTTTTAGTTTATCTAAACAGGATGGCTCCCACTGTTTCTCGAATCCTTCCTCAAATCATAAAAGAAGAATTAGTCAGGATTATCCCACCCTACAATACTTGCTTAACCTTTTAGCCAGGCTGGTGTTGGTACTTTGAGAGAGGTTTTCCAACACTTTCGCGAAATTCCTTAATTACATAACTTCTTTTCCCTGGAGGCGTAGCCCCGCTAACACCGTTCTGGACACCTACTTGGTTTATAGCAATGATCGTTTAGTGAAAAAATCTCCCGAGGAGTAACGGATACTCACAGTAGGATCGGGATCCAAATATCATTGTGTGATAATCCTGAAGGAATCCTACCAAAACTATCACACTCCAAATGGTATGCAACACTAGCAAGTTTCAGTTTCTTTAGAAACTCCCGATGTGGATTTTTGCCCCATGCTCTTATGACCTTGACGAAGGCCAACATATCATAAGTCACATGTCAAGTTCTACCCGTCATTATCCAGGTTAATTTGAACCCGTCTATACATACCCCTAACGAAGACCAAAATAGTTGTACGACATCCCAAACCAACGCATCTATCTATGCAACAGATGGATATCCAGCAGCTACCAATCACTATGTCTTGGCGAAGGTCAAAATAAATAGCTTGAATACTACTGAATATTCCTCTGAAATGACGGAGGGCTACGGCTGGCTTTGGCAAAACCGTGAACGTAGTGAACTTGATATAATCGAAGGAACCTAATAGCTTTTAAAGGAGTGGTTTAGTGTCACAACCCAAATGTGGCAAGTGACTGGTACTTAAATCGCGTGACATCTAAAGACGTCGACGCGGTCCAAGTAAGCTGAAACCCGGAATCTAAACCCTTTTTGAAAATATTGGAGGTGAGATTTAAAATAGTCATCAAATAGGATAGGTTTAAAATAAACATTTAAGTTTAACTAAGTATGTTTGAAAACCATCTGTGATGTTTTGAAATTAGACAGCACCTCCTTCGTAATTTTGTATAAAACCCGATACAACATAATAATAAAAATAGCATCCCAACGGGAGCTAGCTTCCACGTCCAAACGGCAGAGCAATCAAGCAAACAATATACGACGCACAATGGCGAAGAAAAGAAAAGAGAAACAACATCAACAATATGAAAAGTTGACTCCAAGAGTGCGACAACCACAACACACAAACTCTAAGTCTCGCTTCTAAGTCTACAATATAACATTTCTAAGTCGATAGAGTTTTACTAGATACAAAAAGATAAGAATATACAAATGTGAGAACGATACAACAGTAACCCACCTGCCAAAGTAATCACCGAAAGGAATGTGTGCCCCAAGCCGCTGATAATCCAAGCGGTAACACCTGCAAGAAACTGTGGCACAACGGGGGTGAGTTGCCAACTCAGTGAATAAAAGTACATCATAAGGTAGAAATCGAAATGCACAACGATACCTAGGTCATAAGTATAGTACTATCATATCCTGTACTAATATAATATATAATATGCAGATGTATCATAAATGCAACTCTATCTATCACATGAGCCCAAAGGAGAATGCAAATGACTTGTATCTAGATATAATCTCATAAGTAGCCGAAAATATATGTGTACAACCTCTTCTTTAAAATAGCCGCCGAATACATATGGCACGGCATAAAAGCAGACGTGATAGTATGAATTATAATAGGTATCTTATTTAAGATATACGTCCTCCTATTTTGGTGAAGAATATTAAGAGGTTTGCAATTTAAGGATCCCAGTGTCATATCAGACATGTCAAAATAATGAGACTATAGCTCGTTTTTAATTTCTTTTTATGTATGCGAATGCCCGTAAAAATATGCAGGTACTGTCCCCTGGATCAGTCCTGGTCGGTTACAATAACTCATAACATAACCGTATACCTCATATGATAGCGATATATCAACATCTGGATGTCCAGTATCGACACCCGAAATCAGAAATCTCTTGTGTCCATCACCGACACACAAATCCTCAAATCTCTCATGTCCATCACCGACATGCAAATGAAGATATCGTCGACACCATCTCAACAGATAATCGCCACCCGATATCCTTAGCCCCGGTCGGTATCCCCTGGATATCCGCCGTGCCCAATCGAACCCCGGTCAGTATCCCCTGGATATCTGCCGTACTCATCTCTATCTTCGGTATCGAGTATCCTCGCTAGGCTCCCCGCCTCTAATGCGGCTATCCTGCCCCTCGGTTTCGACCGGGTCAACCATGTATCCGACTGTATATCCCCCCCCACTCAGTCTGGATAACGTAATAATATGTAACCGTATAACCTCCCCCCCCCCACTCGGTTCGAAGTAAAATAAAACATAAAAACGACTCATGGTGGACATCAACTCATCGTATCCAAAGATAACAAGTAAAGAAGAAGAATCCTTGCATTAATCATTCTGATGATATATTATATATATACATATATAACAGCGTCCCATACCACTAATATATATCATCAAAAGTAAAATATCCAGAAAACTCATAAGAATCAAATACGAATACCCCTGGTACTGGTATTCGCAATACGCAACAGGCAATAAAGGAAAAGTACGTAACTAAGTCATACAGGCAACAAACATATCAATTCTACTGTGTCATGGCAATACTAATGATATGTAGTGTAGCATACGCGTATGTGCTCGTGCAACATGGAAATCATTAGTATTTGTGTGAGTGTTCTATAAGTGTATAGTTCATACTTGTATCGATGGTTACCTATGCATTAGGTAGTGTAACGGTCCTACGGTGTCATGGCAGTACCAATGAGGTGTAGTATAACATATGCGTATGTGCTCGTGCAACATGATACTCATTGGTGGTTGTTCAGTGTTCTATCAGAGTAGTCGTATCACGGAAACGTATAACATTGAATAATACACCGTGAATATGTAAAGTAATCTAAGCGTACCTATTAATTGTAACTACTTGCTATGAGCTATACCATTATCTTCAAAAATGAAACGAGACGTTGTTTTTGAAATAAGGAAACTGCCTTAGTTTGAAAATATATATTCGTTTAGGAAATTGGCATCGCTTCCTTGTCTTTTATTCTTTAAACGGGAAACGAATCGTTAGTTTTTAAAAGAGTATAGCTCACTCAAGTATTACGTCCTAAAAACGGAATAAAATATAATGCTACAAGTCTAAAGGAAACTTGGCCGTTATTCGGCATACTAATCTCATGTCACAAGTACGGTATGGTTCCTCAAACCATATCCACATCATCACAATACTCCAAATCCTCTCAAGTACGGCATAATCCTTTGTACCAATCCACCAAATCATGAATAACTATATGCACATGAATATATACTAAATGCAATCATAACTTCAATATCATTATCTTGAACAACTACTAAAACTAACTATATATCATACTATCCTATTTATAAGGTTGCGGGGGTGCTATACGCCATCCACCCGACTTTCCCCATAGATGTAAATCTACTCACCAACTTCTCGAGCTCGTAGATTCCACGATTGCTATGTCCGTCAACTCCATCTCGGAAACCTTTGCGATCGTACCTATAAATCGCAGTTATGAAATATCGGCGTAAATATCATATCCAAATCAAAACAACGAGCTAAGTATCCATAGGTTAGAACCTATAGCTTACTTACTCCTGAAACAATCAATTACCCCTGAATTTAATGTACAAACATCAACATTTCAGTTGCAGTACAAAAATAGGAAAACCCGTATCGGAATATCGGAAACTTGAATAAATCCTTACTAAAGCATTCCCAGATTTTGGCTCAGGTAACTAGGAACTAAACAAGAAAGTACAGGGGATAGGTTGTAGGGAGTGTGAGATACTGGAAAAACCACAACACCAGAACCCCACAAAAATCCGGCGACAACCTAAGAATGTCCGAGCTCGCCGGCCATACAGAGGATAATTGGGTTCGTATTTTGGTGGTGGGTTTCTAGTGGTTTATCTAGGTTAATGAACTTGCTAGATTTTCTAGTGGTTACACCTAGCAGTTCCAGATTCAATATCAGTATGATAAATATCACAAAACCAACAGTTTTTCTATACTGCACATGAAAACAGATTTTGAATTATACTGAATATTCAAGGAGAGTAAGAATTATACCTATGGAGATTGTATACAATGGAACACCAGCTCATGAAGTGCTTGTGGAAGCATCTAGGGTTTGTAGTGGCTTTTAGCTTGATGATGTGCACAAATTGATGAAGGGGTTAAGATTTCTTCATTTGGATTGATGAACACTTAGGAATTTTCTTGGTTTGGGGCTGAAAAAGTGTGTTGTTTCGGTTGGGATAGCTAAAGTAATTGCTAAGTGTTATGTGTAAATGGGGTGAGGAGGTATGTAAAGAAAAGAGGGGGTGTCAACCATGAGGGTGAGGTGTTGTGTTGTGAGGGAATGGTGTAAAATGAAAAGGAGGAGGTGGAGGGAGGAGAGCATGGTGAGGGTGTTGATCAGTCGAAAATATTGCATTTTTAACACATCAATTTCCCTACTATTTGCAATCATCTAAAGGTGTTCGGTATGATTATAACACATATTAGCAATTTGACTGTAAAATACCAAATAACATGTGTTATATATTATAACCGACATTTTTTAGGGAAATTGAGTGTTTATCATTGCATCGCATAATCATTGTGTAGCGCAACACTTGTCTCGAAAATCTGTGCAGGAAATTTCAAGAAAAGAGCCGAAACTGTGAAAAGTGCTGACAAAAATACGCCAAGTTCAAGACATGTGATCTGGCAGTGAACAAGAAAGATTTATGAGATTCCACATATCATAAAAGTTCCACAAGAACAGCACAAATAGAGCACAGAAGTTGTAAGCAGCAAGGCCTCTAACGCGCCGCGGATCCACAGCCAAAGGCCCATTCCCGCCGCGGATCCGCGGCTAGTTGGTGACGTCATCTCTGCAGATTTCCTCCACATGTCTCCCTTTAACGGCTCAGCTTCCAGAAGACTCCAGAATGACCATGTGGCTTCATCCAGAAGGCTCGGCCTAACAACCTTACCCAAGAATATCCTCATTCTAGAATATTCCCTCCAACAAACTTCTTCTAGAAGCCTCCTTATAACAACCTTCTTCTGGAAGCCTCCTTGTAACAACCTCATTCTAGAATATTCCTTCCAACAAACTTCTTCTAGAAGATTCTTTCTAACAAACTCATTTTGGAGGGAAAATTCAAATGAGGTAGTTCATTTTGGAGGGAAAATTCAAATGAGGTGGTTCATTTTGGAGAGAAAAGTCGTTCATTTTGAAGGGAAAAGTGGTTCATTTTGGAAGGAAATTTGAATTTGAATTCTAGATCTAGGGTTGAGGTGGTTATAAAAGGAAACCTAGATCTAGGGTTTTGGGTTGTTCATTAATAAGTTGTTCATTAATCATTACACACACAAGTTGAGTGACACAACTTGTGCATTCAAAACCCTAATCCAATCAAATCCAAGCCAAAATCAAGAACACCGAGTACAATTCAAGCAAGAAGCCTTTAACCTTTTAGGAGCGAAGCCGATCTTCATCCGAGCAAGTGATTCGAGACGATCCGCGACTCACGAAGACGTGCGAAGCCAAATCGACGATCGAGTTCTTTCCTCATTGTAGATCTTGAGAGAATTGTAACAAAATTGTTGATAAATAAAAGGTGAAATTCTATATCTTGCTTTCTTTACATTCTTGCATCATGATTAGATCTCGATTCTTGATTGTATTCTTTGATATGATGTTTGAGTAAAACTCCGCTCGTGAAGGAGTCGAGAGAATCAATAGATGATGATGTTACAAATCTTGAAACGATTCTTAAGTCCTATGAGTTTTGTAAAACCTAGTAAATTGAAGAATCGACGACCTAGTTTCGAGCGATGCTTTCTTGATTGTGTTCGCTCTTAATTAGGGATCCATGATCGATTCTTGAATTTACTAGAGGCTAGAATGTGAATGAAATCAACGAAAGGACAAGGGATAGATAATGAAACCCTAGTTTCCGCAAGAAATCCCTAATTCTCGTTGATCATCATCGATCTAGTATCAAATCATCGATGGATAAGAATACGTAATCAATAGATTTCATCACATCTTTAGATTCAATCGATTCCTACGAGCCTCACTTCGATTCTTGATTATTGGATTGGAAATCATCAATTCTTAATTCTTGATTTTAAATGTTTTCTTGTTAATTAGATTAAATCTAGATAATTCTTGAATTCACTTTTAAATCTTGAATTGAATTGTCTTTTCTTTCTTTTCTTTAATTTTCAATTCATCTAATTCAAATACGAACGGATCTCACTTTCCCTGTGGACGATCCGCACTCGCTAACGCGCTACAATCGACACCGTTATTGATTGCGGTCAAAAATTTCTTTGGTTGTGATTTCTTACACTTTTCTTATATACACACAAAGAACGAATCAATCAAATGGCGCCGTTGCTGGGGATAGTGCGCTAATTCGTTCATTTTTGAATTTTGAGTTGAAAAGTTTATTCCATCATAATTTTGAGATCAAAATTCGCACAAACACTAAACGATTCGTTGTGATTTGTTGCAAGGAAATCTGGAGTCTGCTGTGCAATTAGAAAAATATTTGGAATATCCCAGAGAGCTAAGGGAGTGAACAGAGGCTCTCTGTAAAATTTTTGTACAGTGAACTGTTAGAACCGCGGCGGATCCGCGGTTTAAGGCGTTCATTGCGGCGGAACCGCGGTTGGACTGTTGCATCACTGTACGGAAATTCTCAGGTGACTTCTTGACTTTCTTATCTCCTTCTCAATCTGCTCCAATAACAAATTTGCTGCAGGTTTCTTTGCAAATAATTCGCAGCGCCGCAAAAAGCAATAAAAATTGTGCGTGTTTTGATTTTTGGTTGTTTGCATATTAATACGGAATTTAAGGGGCACGGCCAAATTTAGATTAGGTGGGGAGTTCATTACCCTTCCTAAGCCCCGGAAATCACAAAACTGCATCCGCATTACCCTCATTAATTAAAAAAGATCTAGACATGACTCTAAGGACCATCGCGCTCACTTAGGACAGGAGAAGGTCGTGGGTAATCTATTGCTTATCCGCGTTTCTTTTGTGGTGTCTAAGGCAAGTGTGTCTAAGGCAAGTGGTTACTTAATTAGGCCCACTACTTACGTAGTTGAGAACCTCCCACTTACCTGGCACTTACCTGGCCACAGGAAGGACAAAGAGACAGTAGAGGATTGATCCTGCGACTTGTCTTTTGGCAGTTAGGAGCGGTCTAGAGCCTTGACCTAGGTGACTACTAGACTTAGAGTTGCTTGTTGCATTTGTTGTGATTTGCATCATTTTTTCAAAAATCCGTATATTTTTCAAAACAAACACCACTTTATTCTTTCCCTTAATTATCTTAACGCTGCCACTTGTGCTAAACCCTTTAGTGCAAGATAGGCTGGACACGGGATTCTAGTGCCCGACTTGTCCGCGTTTCCCCCGATCGACTCCGAAGTCGGTAATTCTACATTTTCTTCTTCTTTACCCACCACCACACCCACATCGATGGATAATTCTCCATCGAACTTCTTTACCACTACTCTGCCGCCGTCCGCAGATGCGCAGAATCCACCCCGCATCTCTCTCCAGGAAAGATGCTATCCTATGCGAGGTCCTCTTTCGACCTGTCTATCCATTCCACCAGCCAACGGGGACAATTTTGAGATTAAACACCAATACATCAACCTTCTACCCAAATACCACGGTCTCGAGTCTGAAGACGCATATGTCTTTATCACCAAATTTGAAAATGTATGCGCAATGATGGGTACTTCACAGCTTTCTGTGGATGCTATGCGTCTTCGTCTTCTCTCATTTACCTTGTGCGATATAGCCGAGAAGTGGCTGTATAACACTACCGCACATTCCATTTCAAACTGGGGAGAATTCGTCTAAGCATTCCTAAAGAAATTTTACCCCTATCATAAAACAGCTCGAGTCTGTAGCGAAATCAATCAATTCACCCAGCTTCCAAATGAAACATTCTCAAAATGTCTTGAACGCTTTA
The DNA here is from genome assembly GCA_030015575.1 of Agapanthus africanus. NCBI lineage: Eukaryota > Viridiplantae > Streptophyta > Magnoliopsida > Asparagales > Amaryllidaceae > Agapanthus > Agapanthus africanus. The sequence goes on along the minus strand of CM057350.1, from coordinate 162,286,478 downwards.
AGGATCTGTTAGTTCAATGTCCACATCACGGAATCCCCAGATGGGATCTGTGCCGAATTATATATGAGGGCATTAATCCTAACACAAAACAGACCCTTGAATTCATGTGTCAAGGCAACTTCATGACTAAAGATAATGGGGAAGCCTGGAAATTCCTAGAAGATTTTGCTGAAAAATCTTTACAGTAGGAGGGTGTGAGTCAATCGTCTAGGGGGGCAATAACCAGTCTGATGTTTCCATAGGAGTTAGAGCTGAAATTTCAGCTATACATAAGAAACTCGAGACTATGGAAAACAAATTTTTAGCTGCCGCCCAAAATCAAATGTCACTCTTCAAAACTGTATGTGGATGTTGTTCTGATCCTTCTCATTTGACGGAAGAATGTCCACTAAATTCTCCGTTTCAAGGTCATGAGCATATCAATTCTGCTTTCCAACAACGACCTAGGAACGATCCATTTTCTTCCACATATAATCAGGGTAGGAGGAATCACCCTAACCTTGCTTGGAACCAACAACAAAATCAAAACACGGTTCCAACCCAAAACAATTTCCAAAGGGTCCCTCCACCACAACAGCAACCACTTCAATTGAGTCAGCACCCCTTCCAAGCACAAAACTTCCAAAATCCGGTCAACACACCTGCGCCGTCTAATCCTTTGCAGTTGACCGGGACTGATGAATCCTCTTCATTCATGAACTTGCTTTGGACAATAAAGTCTTCCGTCGACAAAATCGAGAAAAAATCTGCGTCCTAAAGCGAGACTATAAAATCGATGGAAGAAGAAATTGCACGATTAAAATCTGAAATGTGTGCAAGAGAGAAAGGGAAACTTCCAGCTCAACCCCTACCCAATCCTGGCTATTCACATCATGTGAATGCAATCACCAAGTTAAGATCTGGAAGAGTGCTTGACAATCATGTTGGGGAAGAGATTGATGACACTGAAAAATCTATCAATGATACCCCGGCTGAGACCTTTCCTTCCACTTCTGCTTCTAATTCTGACCCCAGTTCTTCTACTCCACCACCCTCTTCCGAGCCTATTCTCCATTTTCCCCAAGGCTCGACACCTCAGCCCACACCGAAAACGATCCCCACTCCTATTCTTAGATCGTTTCCATCCACACGATCTTCTTCAGTGTTGGACCCTGATCTTATTGCTCAAGCTCCTTATCCGAATCGGTTAAGGGGAAACACACTGAGTCCGCAAATGGAGAAGATCACAAAAATGTTTAAACAGGTTAATATCAACATCTCTCTTCTAGATGCAATCCAACAAGTCCCCGTATATGCGAAAGTTCTTAAAGACTTGTGCACTAGAAAGAGGAAGACTCAAGTGCCCAAGAAGATATTCATGTCAAAGACTGTAGACACAGCGTTCCCCCAACAATTACCGAGGAAACGTAACGATCCTGGCTATCCTACTATTTCCATTTCTATTGGGGACAAACACATCAACCGTGCTCTACTTGACCTTTGCGCAAGTGTTAACCTGCTTCCTTTCTCGGTCTACGAGCAGTTAGGGATCGGAGAGTTGAAACCAGCCCATTGCATTCTCCAGATGGCTGACCGATCAAGAACCAAACCTAGGGGTGAACTGGAGGATGTTTTAATAAAAATCGGGGAATTTGTATTCCCTGTGGACTTTATTGTACTTGATACACGGCCTGTAGTGAACCCACGGAATCAAATTCCGGTGATTCTTGGTCGCCCCTTTTTGGCCACTTCCAACGCTATCATCAACTGTCGTAATGGTTCTATGACTCTATCCTTCGGGAATAGGTCAATTGAGCTGAACATTTACAAGTTGGGAAGTGTACCCTCTGAACCTACTGCTCAGGTCTGTTCTGTCGACTTAATGGATGTCGACAGCAGAGAATTTGATGATCCTCATGATACTGATCTAGACTCTTTTCATATGTTGTTGTTTGACCTAACTATATATCATACACATACGGACTCTTCCACCGAGATGTCCGGGTCAACAACTAACACCGATTATGAACTGTTTTTGGAGTCTGAAGATCACCCCGCGCTTTGTGATGACATTATTCTTCGGGGTATTAATGGGACTTTTGAGGAAATCTTCGCTGATGAACTCGCATTTTTGAATGACACGGGTGTTGAGATGAATCATCTCCCAATCAATGAAATTGAACCTCCACCCCTTCTTTTGGACTATAAAAAGAATGCGAGTAATCCATCACAATCACTGCATCGTCTCTTCAATACGAGACGCAAACATATTCTATTCCACCACTTACCTTTTCCCTACTTCTTCTTCCACCAACCTGAGCACTACATTGATAAAATTTTCGAATGGTTGGTGTTAACTTTCGGTCTTTGCAAAGCTTGGCATCGACCAATGATTCTTGACCCCCTCTTGTGATTTTCAAAGATTAACATTGCTTAACTCAAGTTTGGGGGGGTATAATCAAGCTCTTGAAAAGAAATTTTTTTACAAAATGATGAGCCAAAAATAAGTTTGGGGGAGGATCTTCACTTAAATATTTTGCCCCCATTAATAAATTTCCTCCCAAGCTTACAGGCTTTTTGAGAATTAGCGGATGACAACAGTGAGGACACTGTTGAAAACAAGTTTGGGGGAGGTTTGTGCTTATTTTCGCATCATTTGCATCATACTTTGCATAAGCACAAAACATTTTTAAAACCATAAAAATTTAAAAATTTTCAAAAAAAATAAAAATATTGTGTACATAAATAAGATAATAAAAGATTAGATAGTGAAAAATTACATCCAAAAGATTAGAAAAATATAAGAAAACCAAGAAAATTAGAAGTTTTCTTATACGAACTAGTAATAAGTAGTTATGAGCTGTTGTCCCGAGGGTTAGTAAGATGAAAGAAGTCACTAATCTGAGGATAAAAATAAGTCTGAAAAATAGTTTCTATTCTGGAAGCCAAACATTTGAACGTTGATACCCTACTATACGCACTTACACACGTCTTGAAGCTCGGGATAGTAAAAGATGCCTTGAAATGCTCTTGTCTAAAAGCCAAAAGTATGAAGGAAATAAAAAATGAATAAAATATAAAAATGGTGAAGAAAAATGAACACTGGTTTTGTTATCGCCAAGGCAGTAATAAAAAAATATAGCGAGGGTGCCTCTTCACCTAGTGCCTTAGACCAACTGGTCTGGGAGTCACTGCTAAGCCTTAGGTGGTGCAAGATGAGGAAAATACACCTAAAAAGCAAGCACATGAGTAATCGGTCGGTTAGTACCTCAAGAAGTATTAACGGTCGCATGAAAATGTGTGAGCAACTTCATCTAAATATTCATCAATTAAAAAGTACTGAGGCAGATGGACAAGAGTATGATAGCTTGAATTGAATTCTCTAGGTGTAGGGATGTATATTACACACACATAGGGTTATATGATCAACGTTTGGAAGAAAGGTAGGAATGAAGAATAAAGACGATGTTTTATTGAGGGATGATGTGATTTCTGACATCTTTTCATGACTATTAAGATAGGGCTCATGACAACCGAAAAGCTAGCATAGTTGGAAACTCTAACTTTCAAAGTCTTTCTTTTAAAATTCTTATCTTTATATGTAATCTTCACGGTCTTCCTTTTATTATTGGATTTTGTGGGTGCAATCCAATGAAAACCCTCAGGAGACAACACTCCTCCTACTAGGGACACCTAGAGGTTTAAAGGCTTGTTGCACGTGCTCAGTGCAATCATGTTGCCTACGAAAGTGTGCTAGTTAGTTTTTCTCTTTCTTTATTTTCTCCATCTCTTTTTAATAAAACAGTTAGCTCGAGACGACCGAAAATAAGTTTGGGGAATTTGATCAGTCGAAAATATTGCATTTTTAACACATCAATTTCCCTACTATTTGCAATCATCTAAAGGTGTTCGGTATGATTATAGCACATATTAGCAATTTGACTGTAAAATACCAAATAACATGTGTTATATATTATAACCGAAATTTTTTAGGGAAATTGAGTGTTTATCATTGCATCGCATAATCTTTCTGTAGCGCAACACTTGTCTCGAGAATCTGTGCAGGAAATTCCAGGAAAAGAGCCGAAACTGTGAAAAGTGCTGACAAAAATACGCCAAGTCCAAGACTTGTGATCTGGCAGTGAATAAGAAAGATTTATGAGATTCCACATATCATAAAAGTTCCACAAGAACAGCACAAATAGAGCACAGAAGTTGCAAGCAGCAAGGCCTCTAAAGCGCCGCGGATCCGCGGCCAAAGGCCCATTCCCGCCGCGGATCCGCGGCTAGTTGGTGACGTCATCTCTGCAGATTTCCTCCACGTGTCTCCCTTTAACGGCTCAGCTTCCAGAAGACTCCAGAATGACCATGTGGCTTCATCCAGAAGGCTCGGCCTAACAACCTTACCCAAGAATATTCCTCATTCTAGAATATTCCCTCCAACAAACTTCTTCTAGAAGCCTCCTTATAACAACCTTCTTCTAGAAGCCTCCTTGTAACAACCTCATTCTAGAATATTCCATCCAACAAACTTCTTCTAGAAGATTCTTTCTTACAAACTCATTTTGGAGGGAAAATTCAAATGAGGTAGTTCATTTTGGAGGGAAAATTCAAATGAGGTGGTTCATTTTGGAAGGAAAAGATGTTCATTTTGGAGGGAAAAGTGGTTCATTTTGGAAGGAAATTTGAATTTGAATTCTAGATCTAGGGTTGAGGTGGTTATAAAATGAAACCTAGATCTAGGGTTTTGGGTTGTTCATTAATCATTACACACACAAGTTGAGTGACACAACTTGTGCATTCAAAACCCTAACCCTAATCCAATCAAATCCAAGCCAAAATCAAGAACACCGAGTACAATTCAAGCAAGAAGCCTTCAACCTTTTAGGAGCGAAGCCGATCTTCATCCGAGCAAGTGATTCGAGACGATCCGCGACTCACGAAGACGTGCGAAGCCAAATCGACGATCAAGTTCTTTCCCCATTGTAGATCTTGAGAGAATTGTAACAAACTTGTTGATAAATAAAAGGTGAAATTCTATATCTTGCTTTCTTTACATTCTTGCATCATGATTAGATCTCGATTCTTGATTGTGTTCTTGTAAGTGCACGGCGGCGCCCCGGCCGTCGATCTGACGCCGGAAACGCAGAAACGAAAAACTTTACGAAACTTGCAAACCGGCACAACCGCGCACTTTTAACCCGGATCGGGCCATTAACCTAACTACTAGCAAACTAAAAGATGGGTAGAGAGATATACCAAGCGATCCATGTCCTTCGGTCTTCGTCTCCACTCCGATCTCCTCGCGGAATCACCGGTCGTCGCCTCCTCGTCGAAACGGGCACCACATCGCCGGGTTCTTTTACGGGCTCCCACCTCTGGACCGAGGCAACTCGGGCGCGAAGTTGGCGAGCCGACGCGTCCAAGAGATGCTGTAGGTGTAGTGTAGAAACCATTGTCTTATTTGGGATAGTGAAGTTGCCATAAAGATGATGAAGAAGAGAAAGAACTTTGGAGAGGAGGAAGGTGTATCATTTTTGCAAGCATGAAGAATGAGATGAATAAATCTCACCACAAGAAAATGAACTCTCTCATTCCCTCTCTCAAAAAGTGGCCGGCCTATCTAACTCAAATGGTGGAGGGAAAAACAAAACCAAGAAGGGAGAGTGTAGGAATCAAGAAAGGTGACCACATCCAAAAGCAAGCCTCACATCAACTTATAATCCATTCTAATCTCAATTAATGCAAGCAAGTGATGGAAAAAGAATCTCATCATGCAAGAACCATCATGATGCCACCATTTCACAAATAAACCCTCCACAAAAGATAATTTGCACAACTGCAAATAACCCCCTCCATCGGAAAAGTCCGGCCGCGAAGGAACAAAGGAAAACTGGCCGGAACGGAATGCAAACTGGCAACTTCAGAAAACTGATCCCGTAATAAATTATAGGAAAACCCCGCTACTGCATATACATGCCCGCATTTGTATTCCCACTGAATACAAATGCAAAGAGACAAAATTTACACTGTACAATACTAGGATCCAGCTTAAACCAAAGCCCGCTAGTAAAATCCGTTTGATCATGATCCGTGCAATACCGCACGTATCTGATCGAACCCTGCTATATCTCCATACGACCTCTACAGTGTTTTGCCCGAAACTTGAGTAACTGTGTGTGGTGGACTCTAAAGACTCGTCAATACTATGGCTGTGGATTTAACCACTAGCACGTCAGAGGTATTAGCCATACGTGACGGGCTACCAGCTATTGACCAAAAGGGACGTCGATGAGCGAACTCATCCTGACACCCTACTGAGCCTGTCAGTGATAATATCCGTACAGTCCGGTCCGTTCGTCTATGAGCATCGCATGGCAGGCCTAGGGGGTTGGTAAAAGTCAGACCCCCAAAAGCGGTACAAGTCGTGTCGGAGTGTAGCCCAGAACACCCTGAGATACTACTGGAATACCTACCAGTAAATCTCCTGCCTTGGCCAAGGACTTTTCATGTACTGGCTCTCCTAGACACAGCGCGACCTCACCCCCAATACCGGGAGAGACGAACCCCTGCAGATCCGCTCACTGCCTCCTTGTGGCTCAGGACTGTACCCAACTAAAACCTGTTTGCACGTCTCCTTTGAGCGTGGTAGGGTAGTAATCAAAGCACAGTGGGAACTCACACGAGACAAATGACGATCTCAGGTCGATGAATTAACCTGTACACATGTCACCAGGGAACTGCTATCTGACGTCAGGTATAATACCAACTAGCAGGTTCCCGGCGAGTCCTGTCTGGTGTACTCATAATCCAATGAGCACCTGTATACATCTTAGGTGAACCAACTGACACCAGTGGCTTGTGAGACCGGCCACCGCCCCTCGTCGGGGTCTCGACTGTATACACTAGTCTACTCTGGAGTATCGATGCCCTGTCTCGAAACTCCCACGACTAGGGACCTTTTAAGGATGTGCTTATAGACTCCAGCTCTCACGTATATGATCGCCCTCATACTGCTGGTAGTCAAGCAAGAATCCTAGGGGCTCTATCAACGTGTAATAGCGACTCGTAAGGTCACCTAAAGCAGTATATGATGATAAAGATAAACCAGATAGCATACTATCATCTTGAGTAAGACTGTCCTACCGGGATAGGTCCTCCCTCAATCATTGCAATCACGTGCCTGTGATCCAATAATTGACTCTGAGGGCACTATCTCCAACAATCTCCCACTTGCACTCAAGGCTAATTATTGCGATGTCGCATACTCATAGCCCATGTGATACCGAACACCCAACTCCTCTACTAATTAGTCTCACAAAGCTCGTTTGCGAAACTATTGCGTTCGAGGAATAGCCTCAGTGAGTGGATCCGCTGTGATGTTTCTTTCTATGTCTCTCTATATCTCAAATTCGCGGAGAAAGCCATCTCCCGAAATGAGCAATACCTGTCTTAGAATGTGTCTGGATGTCTGATGGGACCTAGCTCATAAATGAACTCCAAATCCAAATTTCTTAGACTGTATCGTCAACTGAATTTAATCAGTATCCTGTGCCATCCTTCCCTCAGTATCCACCTGGACCATCTGTCCAAAATACTGCACCTCATCAGAGGGAAAACTATAACTCTGACAGCCACTCTGTCATCCATGTCACCTTGGAAGCCTGGAATGATAACCGTCTCCTAAAAGAAGGCCGTCGTTATCATATCCCTAGAACATCCTCTTATGTTCTAAAACTGCTTCCGAATGTTTCTCCAGGATTGGATCAATATCAACTTATTGCATCTACTGCAAAGACAACATCTGGTGTGGTACTTGACATCTCATGATTGACTCAATTGCTTAAGCAAGTGATCTGCCAATCATGCACATCCCTCTCCCCTTTAGTCTATAAGACACCTTTAGAGAGGGTGACTCCATCACCTGCAGGTACACCACTATGCCAGGAGTCGTCCATTCTAAAAACTCTTAGAATGCTGTCTAAGTACCTTGATTGGGAAACTACCCAAATCTAGATCTAAAACCATAGATCTAGTGACCAGAATGTCTGATATAATATCCAAGTCCTGTGTGGAGAAACCACTGTGTGACGACCAAAGTATAACCTATCGTAGTATAGGAATTTCACTTCCTACTCTGTGAATGTCATCCAAATACCAGGACATCACACCCTACTACCTTCTTAACAGATCCATCCCCTATTCTGATGAAGTCAAACCTATGACTGTCACATCAGAAATAGATGATCTATCTCCGCTATATCTGCATTAGTCTATAAATAGACATAAGCCTGATGTCCATCAATGCTTCCACTGCTCCCACTGACTACGACAACCCTCTGGCAGAGTCATATAGACGTGCACTTCTAAAACTAGTTTAGAGCGACGCTATACTCATCCTCCTGCCGGGTCTCACAGTCTGGAACAACAGCAATGGAAAGTCTGGGTAAACAAGAACCTCCCTGCCACCGTCCTTGAGCATACCGAAGTACCTCTCGAGTGCCTGAGGTTACCCACTTTATCTGCGGAGTGTCCAATGGAATGTCAAACCAGATTGAATCTTTAGGTTCTTATCAAATCTTCAGTAATCGTTTGCGGTTCTGGAATCACTTCCAGTTCTACCATACTCCCACTACTGTTTTTCTGCCATTTTTATTAAAACTGTGGCGAGTCAAGAACAATATCACTATTGATCTTCCAGATGGTAGAAAATCAACCATCGTCATAGCCCGGGTCAACCCACAAACAACCATTACAGAAACGTGCCTTGAGTTATCCAAAGTCTGGTTTTAAGCATAAGCTGGACAACTCCCCGTACCTTAACATCGTTAAGATATGAACTGTTCTATATCCAATATAGAAACAGAGGCACTGATTTAATTGAACCAGATTCAAATCATGCAGCTGTCTCCAGTGCATGTCAACTAAATGGAAGAGAGGCCGATCAGCGTTACTCAACTTAGGAGTACTTCCAATTATGAGTAACCTGAAAGAGAAGCTAGTTCTCTTAATCATTACTATCAACTGAATACCATTCACAAGTATCTAAATCTTCGATCACCTTGAAGAATCCCGATACTTGCAATACCTGGTTCTCTACTTTACTCATATACCTATAACTTCTCAAAACTCAGACCCTGTGTTTCTACGAAACACGTGTCTAAGAACTAGAGAAGTCACAAGTAAACAGAATATAGTACGAGTACTAACCCCTATGTCCCAATAGATACTGGACAATATACAATACTCTGTACAAGTCCCCTGAGTCTAATAACTCATTCACTGTGTGTCGTAGGTTGAAAAATGTACTTATGGTTAAGAAGAATTACACCGCTGTTCAATACTCCTTACCTAACCATCCACTGATATAGGTAAATGTCATAGACATAATTTCAAAAAGGTATATCTCACTCTATAAAAATAGACGTACAGATGTATCAATTTGAAATTGGTGCATAACAGCGGATATTCAAAACCAAATATTTGCCGTCCGGCAAACAACCCAAGTGACTTCCTCAAATATCACTAATTACAACGAATCCCGATATAATGAGGATGATCACCTAATTCCCAATAACTTACTCCCACTCATCATCTGTAAAACCATACAGATGTGAGAATCAAACCTGGTAAATACATACCCTGGAGCAAGTGTCTAATTAGGAAATCAGTTTTCTTTTAACAGTATACAGTGAAACTGAAACATTGAAATGTTTCGATGGGGTATCCCGGTATTCCTAGTAATGCCTCTTCCATTATCCAGATTCACAACTGTAACCGTATATTTCTTTGCCACCTCTCCAAATCCCTTTATATGTCTTTAGTCATTACCTTCTGTACACCCCTTTAGGCCAAATTGTTTTCTTCCTTTCCTACCGTTCGGCACCAGCCTATGGTTTGGAAGAAGACTATGCAAAAAGCATAATGGGTGTACTGTCCTAATCCTAGGAACACTCACAATGCAAGAGAAGGTGAAGATAAAAGACAACCGAATAAACCTTATTCCTATTTCTCCTGAACCATAATCCATCCCCGAACTGGAACAAGTTCCTTTCGAGTTCGTATATAACCATACGATGGAGTATCCAATAAACTGTGGATCTTCGTAGTGATACGGAGTGTTCTGAAGAAATACAAAGGTGATTTAGGATTGGCGAAGAAATACTTGGTTTGGTCGTGAATATCAGTCACAATTTACTTTGCCCTCTTACTAATCCCTTGATATGTCTTTACTTAATACCTTCTGTACACCGTTTAGGCTAATTGGTTTTCTTCATTCCCTACCGGTCGGCACCAGCCTAAGGTTTGGAAGAAGACTATCCAATTTGCGTAATAGGTGTACTATCTCCTAAACCAAGAAGTATTCGCAACCTGAGAGAAGGTAAAAGAAAAAGACAACTGAATAGTCCTATTCGTTTTCTCCAGAACCGGAAACCATCCTCGAATAAATTCCTTCGAGTTCGTATATAACCATACGATGGTTTTGTCCAATGGAAGTGGACGTTCGTAGTAATACGGGGTGTCCTGGAGAAAAGGGTAAAAGTAGGAGTGGCAATGAGGTTTGCAACTCTGACAATCCAAAAGCCAGTGTTTAAGAAGATTCAGTCAACTTGGTCACTAAGTCATAGTCTAGGGTCGGGTTATGGTCGCTGTCAAAGAAAGAGAGAAAAGAAACACTCAGCGTGCACTCTAACCTAGATCAGAATGGTTATCACTTTATCTAATCAGGAAACCTCCCACTGTAACGTCAAATTCTTCCCTAAACCTGAAAGAAAAATTAGCCAGGATCACCCGAGGAGTAAACCAACTCATCAATGGGAATCGGGATCCAACTATCATCGCATGATAACATGACGGAATCCGCTCACGTTATCACACTCCAGAAGGTATGCGCATATCTGGCAAGTCTCAGTTTCTTTTGAAACTCCCGATGTGATTTTTGCCCCATGCTCTTATGACCTTGGTGTGAGGTCAAAATGTCATAAATCACATGTCAAGTTCTACCCATCATTATCCAGGTTAATTTGAACCCATCCGTACATACCCTTGACGAAGGCCAAAATAGTAGTACGACTGTCCCAAACCAACGCATCTATCTATGCAACAGATAAATATCTGGCAGCTACCAATCACTATGCCTTGGCATGAGGTCAAAATACATAGCTTGAATACTACCGAATATTTAACTGAAATGATGGAGGGATACGAATGGTTTCTGGTGAAAACCTTTAACGTAATGAACTTGATATCGTTGAAGGAACCAGATAGCTTTATAAAAATATAGTGGCGAAAACCTTTGCTAAAGAGGTCACTCCCGGTGAAGGGATCTCGGCTCTTTCCCCGTAGAATGAGGTGCAGGATATTCCAACTGAATACCACGATGCAAAGAAAAAGTAATCGACTATAGTGAAGTTATTGCCCTGACTCAAACTTTTGTCCAAGGGGTCACTCTCGGTGAAGGGATCTCGGCCCTTGCCTCGTCGACTAAGGAGTAGGATATTCCAACTGAATACCACTGTGCAAAACAAAAGAGAACGTCCTTGCAATAACAGCTTTTTGAAAAGTGTTCCAACAACATCAGAATAGGTTTTTTTAGCTTGCATTAATCCGAATCAACGCAGTCCCATCAATTGATCACACCAATAAGGAACGAAAATAATGATGTACGTATATGCCATCCACATTCGCCACTGGGTCCCATCATCACCCGTTAGGTTACTTAACTAACGACAGAGCGGGGACTGGACTAGCACGGATGCAAAACATATACAACATCTACTAGTATATATATATCAATATATAATATTCCCTCAAGGCGTGATAAAATGTAACAACACAGAAATGTAACCAGCATCACAGAACAATACAGATATCTGGGATCCCCGGGTTTCATAGAGCCTCTACTGAAACCCGACGTTCCCCTGGTCGTGTGGATATCCTGCGCAATGAAAATCCTAGACCCCTACGGCCGCGGCAAGTCACCCGCCAAAACCTGAAGCGAGGCAGCCCCCTTCAGCAACGTGAATGGACCACCTAGCACTTCACGGAATACGGTAACTTGGGCACCCCTCCTTGGGTCAACCTGTACCCCCTATGAGTGCGGCGAATAACCCGCCAATTCTAGAGTGGAGCCCCCTCCGTCTCAACGCCATGAGATGCGGGCCCGTTGCCCTCTAGAACCCGGCTATCCGTGCACCCCTCCGCGGGGTAATCCTAATATAGAAAGTAAAATATACATACAACAGGTACATCGACCTCACCCCGGTCGTGCCCCAAAAGAATAATATACAAACAGGCAGTAACGGCAGTCCACATATCGGATGCTCGCCCCGCAATATCAAATGTACATATAAAACAAAACCGTACTAACATTGCATCCAGGCTATCCCCCACGACCAATCCGCAACATCACAGCACAACACAGAACATCAACGTGAATGTCACGTTCGCAAATCCGTCTAAAAGGGCTATAGCAGATAGACTGGATTTACCGATCAAATGACATTCACGGTCGCAGATATAATGTAAATACTGTGAACTAACATGTTTAAAGTTTTCGATCGATCAAATATACCCAAGTGGGCCCCAAGCAATACTGTAGCACTCACAGAAAATTTGGGCCCAAAAAGGATATTCCAAAAACCCTATTTTCAACCCAAAAGCCCAACGGAAAAATTTGGTCAAATGAACAGTCTACCTTGCGGCGGAACCGCGGCTAATGCGTGGGTTTGTCCGCAGTTCCGCGGTGGAAAGGTGACGTCAAGCGACGAAATTTTCTCAGATTGCTTAAAATTACCTGCACGTGATTCTGCAACAACCTGAAAAATTTTTAGAGCCCAAAAAAATTTCGACAGAAACATGTGCAATGAAATCGGGTTTTCGGAAATTTGTTCGATCGAACTTGTAAACACATTAGAGCAAGCTAGAATAGGTTAATGGCGTGGCTCTGATACCAATGTAAGTACACGGCGGCGCCCCGGCCGTCGATCCGACGCCGGAAACGCGGAAACGAAAAACTTTACGAAACTTGCAAACTGGCACCACCGCGCACTTTTAACCCAGATCGGGCCATTAACCTAACTAATAGCAAACTAAAAGATGGGTAGAGAGATATACCAAGCGATCCGTATCCTTCGGTCTTCGTCTCCACTCCGATCTCCTCGCGGAATCTCCGGTCATTGCCTCCTCGTCGAAACGGGCACCATATCGCCGGGTTCTTTTACGGGCTCCCACCTCTGGACCGAGGCAACTCGGGTGCGAAGTTGGCGAGCCGATGCGTCCAAGAGATGCTGTAGGTGTAGTGTAGAAACCATTGTCTCATTTGGGGTAGTGAAGTTGCCATAAAGATGATGGAGAAGAGAAAGAACTTTGGAGAGGAGGAAGGTGTATCATTTTTGCAAGCATGAAGAATGAGATGAATAAATCTCACCACAAGAAAATGAACTCTCTCATTCCCTCTCTCAAAAAGTGGCCGGCCCATCTAACTCAAATGGTGGAGGGAAAAACAAAACCAAGAAGGGAGGTGAGTGTAGGAATCAAGAGAGGTGACCACATCCAAAAGCAATCCTCACATCAACTTCTAATCCATTCTAATCTCAATTAATGCAAGCAAGTGATGGAAAAAGAATCTCATCATGCAAGAACCATCATGATGCCACCATTTCACAAATAAACCCTCCACAAAAGATAATTTGCACAACTGCAAATAACCCCTCCATCGGAAAAGTCTGGCCGCGAAGGAACAAAGGAAAACTGTCCGGAACGGAATGCAAACTGGCAACTTCAGAAAACTGATCCCGTAATAAATTACAGGAAACCCCGCTACTGCATATACATGCCCGCATTTGTATTCCCACTGAATACAAATGCAAAGAGACAAAATCTACACTGTACAATACTAGGATCCGGCTTAAACCAAAGCCCGCTAGTAAAATCCGTTCGATCATGATCCGTGCAATACCGCACGTATCTGATCGAACCCTGCCATATCTCCATACGGCCTCTACAGCGTTTCGCCCAAAACTTGAGTAACTGTGTGTGGTAGACTCTAAAGACTCGTCAATACTATGGCTGTGGATTTAACCACTAGCACGTCAGAGGTATTAGCCATACGTGACGGGCTACCAGCTATTGACCAAAAGGGACGTCAATCAGCGAACTCATCCTGACACCCTACTGAGCCTGTCAGTGACAATATCCATACAGTCCGGTCCGTTCGTCTATAAGCATCGCATGGCGGGCCTAGGGGGTTGGTAAAAGTTAGACCCCCAAAAGCGGTACAAGTCGTGTCGGAGTGTAGCCCAGAACACCCTGAGATACTACTGGAATACCTACCAGTAAATCTCCTGCCTTGGCCAAGGACTTTTCATGTACTGGCTCTCCTAGACACAGCGCGACCTCACCCCCAATACCGGGAGAGACGAACCCCTGCAGATCTACTCACTGCCTCCATGTGGCTCGGGACTGTACCCAACTAAAACCTGTTTGCACGTCTCCTTTGAGCGTGGTAGGGTAGTAATCAAAGCACAGTGGGAACTCACACGAGACAAATGACGATCTCAGGTCGATGAACTAACCTGTACACATGTCACCAGGGAACTGCTATCTGACGTCAGGTATAATACCAACTAGCAGGTTCCCGGCGAGTCCTGTCCGGTGTACTCATAACCCAATGAGCACCTGTATACATCTTAGGTGAACCAACTGACACCAGTGGCTTGTGAGACCGGCCACCGCCCCTCGTCGGGGTCTCGACTGTATACACTAGTCTACTCTGGAGTATCGATGCCCTGTCTCGAAACTCCCACGACTAGGGACCTTTTAAGGATGTGCTTATAGACTCCAGCTCTCATGTATATGATCGCCCTCATACTGCTGGTAGTCAAGCAAGAATCCTAAGGGCTCTATCAACGTGTAATAGCGACTCGTAAGGTCACCTAAAGCAGTACATGATGATAAAGATAAATCAGATAACATACTATCATCTTGAGTAAGACTGTCCTACCGGCATAGATTCTCCCTCAATCATTGCAATCACGTGCCTGTGATCCAATAATTGACTCTGAGGGCACTATCTCCAACAGTTCTTTGATATGATGTTTGAGTAAAACTCCGCTCGTGAAGGAGTCGAGAGAATCAATAGATGATGATGTTACAAATCTTGAAACGATTCTTAAGTCCTATGAGTTTTGTAAACCCTAGTAAATTGAAGAATCGACGACCTAGTTTTGAGCGATGCTTTCTTGATTATGTTCGCTCTTAATTAGGGATCCATGATCGATTCTTGAATTTACTAGAGGTTAAAATGTGAATGAAATCAACGAAAGGACAAGGGATAGATGATGAAACCCTAGTTTCCGCAAGAAATCCCTAATTCTCGTTGATCATCATCGATCTAGTATCAAATCATCGATGGATAAGAATACATAATCAATAGATTTCATCACGTCTGTAGATTCAATCGATTCCTACGAGCCTCACTTCGATTCTTGATTATTGGATTGGAAATCATCAATTCTTAATTCTTGATTTTAAATGTTTTCTTGTTAATTAGATTAGATCTAGATAATTCTTGAATTCACTTTTAAATCTTGAATTGAATTGTCTTTTCTTTCTTTTCTTTAATTTTCAATTCATCTAATTCAAATACGAACGGATC
Organism: Agapanthus africanus; assembly: GCA_030015575.1. Taxonomy (NCBI): domain Eukaryota; kingdom Viridiplantae; phylum Streptophyta; class Magnoliopsida; order Asparagales; family Amaryllidaceae; genus Agapanthus; species Agapanthus africanus. The sequence goes on along the minus strand of CM057350.1, from coordinate 162,270,841 downwards.
TCACTTTCCCTGTGGACGATCCACACTCGCTAACGCGCTACAATCGACACCGTTATTGATTGCGGTCAAAAATTTCTTTGGTTGTGATTTCTTACACTTTTCTTATATACACACCGGAAAAATATTCAATCAGATGTGCTAGAGGTGAGAGTTTAAATTAACTAAACATATAACCCACCATAAGAAAAATTCTCAATAATTAAAACCTTTTTCTTTAATTAAATTCCCTTTATGTAAAAATAAATGAAATACTTATTCCAACACTTATATATCATTATCTTGATATAAAATATCATGTCATGTTAAAATAATTAAAATATCATTTTTAAATGATATCACACACTTTTCTTTGTATCTACCAAAATACTTACATTTTTACGGATATAATTCCGATACCAATTTCATAAGCGATATCATTTTTGTAATATTATTAAATTCATATTTAAAATTATAAATTAATATTTATAATTTTCCAATATGTTACAGTTAGGCTCCGCATTTAAAAGTTTGCTTTTTTTTAAAAACCGAGTGGTTTTGAAATTATTCCAACGATTCAGCTTTGGTTTGTTTGCTTTGCATTAATCATATATTGCAGTCCCATCATTTAGACCTACCATTGCAGAAAGAAATGAAAATACCACGTACGCTTATATCATCCGCATTCGCCACTGGGCCTCATCTAACACCGTTAGGTTACTTAACTAACGCCAAAGCGGAGGCTGGACTAGCGCGGGTGCAAAACATAAGCAACTTCTATTATATAACATATATAATATACATTCGTCTCACGCAATAATAGGCATTCCAGATCACAGATGAACATATTGGATATATTAGGGATTCCGCGTTTCGTTTAAGCCTGTAACGAAAAACGGATTCCACGATCGTGATGAATAGCAAAACCCCCATCCTAGACCCCTACGGGTGCTACAAACTACCCGCCAAATTCCTGAAGTGAAGCAACCTCCCTCAGTAAAATGAGTAGGTCACTCGGCACTTCAAGAACCCGGTAATTTGTGCACCCCACCTTGGGTCTATTCTAAGAGCAGAAAACAGTAAAAGAAATAATACAACGGTGGCTACAACCTCAACCCGGATGTGCCTCGCAAAATAATATTACATCACTTTACAATTTGCCTCGAATGAAAGATAAAACACTCATCTCACATTCCCGGCTATTCATCCACGACGATCCAATAAAGTTCATATTCACAAACCAACATCACAGATATGTGCAACCCCCACTAATCGACATATAGCGATTAGCAGACGTTCAGCGCATATATTAAACACAGAAAACCCGATTAGCAAATAACTTAGAATTTCGATCGATAAACCAAATTTGAGTCTACCCCATGAACAATGTTGTACACAAACAATACTGGGAAGAAACAAAATATTCCCAAAATCAAAATTCACAAAAATAGAAACACTGTAGAAACTCGGACCGAGTCGCCCTTGACTCGGTCGCGGAACGGCGGCCAAATGCACAATTTGGCCGTGTTTCTGCGGCACTCTTGAGGAATCAGGAACCCAAATTTCTCCAGTGTTCTTAGAAAACACTACACATATTTTTAAGGCCTCTGAAAAGATTTTAAGATCAGTTTTAAAATTGGACAGAAAAAATGGTTTTCGAACATGATTTTGGGATCTTTTCGTCGATCGAATTTCTAATACTTTGCTAACTAGCTAGTAATGGTTTATTAGGCTTTAATACCACTATAAGTCGATGTCACGCACCACGCGGGTTCATGAGGAGGCGGAATTTGCAAAAAACGATTTTAATATGTATTGCAACACCGACTAAACACCATGATTGATACTAAACCCTACTATGTAAGAAAGTTATACCTCAAGTAACTGGTCCTTCTTCTTCTTGTACTTCTCCTCCTTTACGTGAGCTCCTTGGAGTGTGTATGGATCGCGCCTCTTCTTCGACCTTCTCGAGTCGAAGAAGATCCACCCGAGAGTGTCTACCTTGAGCTCCTACCTCTAAGATGAGGTAACTAGGGTACCTAGAGTGCTAATCTAAGTGACCTAGAGGATGTAGAGTGCGATTATGGATAGTTTAGTCACATTAGCCCTAGGTTTCTCAATACATGATACAAGTTAGGGTTTGAGGAAGAAGAAGAGGGTACTTGAGGAGAGAGTGTATTTGTTATTATCAAAGGAATAATGGCTAATTGTGATGGATATGAGGCATGCCAAAATATCTCACAATAATATCCAAGTGCCACCTAGCCTCACACATGATATCTAATTGCCACCTTGTCTCAATAGCCATCAAGAGTCACCAAGTATCTATGCTTCATTCAGAATTGTCACGCCCCGCTTCCCGGTGTACGGGCAGAGGGCGCGACTGGCCGCTACGTATTTACTCATAATTAAATACGCTAAGCGTAACTAAGCAATATAAAAGAAATATACACAAGAGACAAATGTAATGAACAACAACTTTATTTATTCACATTCTTTTACATTACATGGAAAAGTAAATACATGGAATGGAAAGCAATGCCTAAACAGTGGCATAACAGAAATGTAAAGGAAATGTACAGGTGTAACTACAGCTCGGGATCTTCAGTAAACTGGTCCAAATCTTCTGTGCTAGGCTCGATCTCTGGAAGATCCAAATCACCTGACGATATTCCAAAGAAGAAGAAAGAGAATGTCGTCAGCGAACAATCGCTCGGTAAGTCCCGTAAATAGACAAGAAAGAAATAGACAAAATAGAGAGTATATTATTATATTGTTATAATATTGTATCGGTGTTAACGTTGTTGTTTGTAGATTGGTACAGAAGAATACCAGTGTATACGAGAGGAGTCTCAGTAGACCAGAGACTAAGGTGAACGGAATGTACAAAGAACCTTTTATGCCATGGTACAACAGCAATGGAATATAGGTTAGGTGTCTTAAATCTTGCAGTCTCGTACCAATTCTAACACCTTCTATACCATTCTACCCCTTAAACCCCGCGATGTCTTGATTGTATTGTTGGTATTGTATTGTAAATTGTATTGTCTTGTATTATAGATTGGATGACTTGCCGATACCATGATATCAGTAAATGGATGTAACTGGAGAATCATGTAGATGGATGTATATCTATGGTTCGGTTTAGTCAATATAGATTGATAGTTTGAACGGATTGAATATATAGATTCATATTGAATTGTTGTATTATAGATTGTACTTGAATCATATTCAAGTCAGATTAATTATAATGAGACTCAGTCTGAGTCAGACAATTAGAAAAGGAAATTGAAATCCTGAATTAAGTTTTGATGTTATCGGTAACCACTGCAAATGGACGGCAGGATTTGTGTCTTTTTCAAAGACGATTACCGTGTTGATAACACCGTTTGTTAAGTTGTCTACCTTAAATAAGCAAGCACCCACTTCTACGGCTCCCTGAGGCTCAAGAGATTGGTCCCGCTTAAACCTATGTTTACTATGGTCCTTAGTGTAATTTAGTATAACTTGAGAGGGTTTTATGTAAAAATAATTTTGTATAATTTTCAAAATACTCCTCAAGTAATTAATTATCGTCTTTAGAGCTTTCATTGATATATATTTTATCATTGTAACATTTCTAGTAAGTAAAACCTATATTCATAATATATGGTATTTATTTGTAAAGTATTGAACTTATATGGAATTGCATGGTATTTTCATGTAAAGTGATTCTTTTGATTTATAAAAGTTAGAATATTTATATTATATCAAAAAAATTAGATATTTTGATGATACATACATATATATATATATAATAATTTTAATTTATTATATTTCTAGAAATCTCATTTTCTTAAGATATTTGTATTTTTAAATCTTTCGAGACCGAATGCTCCTTGCGGAGGTCTGCATCTCGCACTACTAAGCCTGAGGATGTGCGATAATCCGTACCATCCCGAACGGGTTCTCCAAATGGGTTGTAGCGGCGCTTTGCAAAGATTTGTTTAAAATACATAATCTTGTAGAAAACGGTTTTAATAGTAAAAGGTATTTATATGTAAAATTGCATTTTCCCGTATTCTATGTTCCGAAAGGCATCGTTCTATGTTACATATGAGTGTTGTGAAGAGATAGGTCATTACCTCGTGAACTATTTAAAGGTATAGAAAAGGTAATGATGTTTTAATGTCGAAACTAAACTACATGGTATTTTTCTGAAAAAGTACAATAAAAATTGAAATATGAATTCTTTTTATATGGAACTTGCTCAATATGTTTTGTTAATGATTAATAGTTATGTTGTGAGAGTTTGGTATTGTTGTATTTAAGAAAAGTTGAACTTTTTAAAGAAAATCGAATCGGAAGTCAGATTAACTCCGCTGCCGTCGGGTTTTAGAAATACGAGTTTTTAGAATAGCAAGTGAAGAGGGAGGAGGGAATTGCTATTTTTTTAGGTTAGAGAAGAGTAATAGGGAGTGGTAGGAGGTGTCGATGCGTCGTTTCGTCGCCGGGAGCTCCTAGGGTCGTCGTCGGAAGTTCGTCGGAGCTTCGCCCTTCGCTAACTCCACTTGTACATAAAATCTCTAGAGAATTTTTTTGAGAGTTTGGACAGAGTTTGTGAGTGAGGGGGTGTGAATTGGAGTGGTATTTATAGAAAAAGATTAGGGTTAGGGTTTGATAGAAAATTGCATTTAAATTGCATTAAAATGGATATTAAAGGGATTTTATGGTCTCTGTAATTGTGCAGGGTTTTCAAAGTGTACAGGGGTTATAAGGAGACTAAAAGACACAGGAGTTCAGAAGGGAAGAATCGGATCCGGCCGAGTTGACCCGGCGGCGCAGGCCGAGCCAACCGTGCCGCCGGCCCGATCCGGCCGAGTCAGGCCGGGTCTTAGGGCCACGTGTCCCTTCTTAATTTGTCTACTCCCTAGGCCAGTTTGTTTTATATGTGACTTTTGGTTTTACGTGTTTAGCACGTGTAGACTCTTGGGATTCTAAAACTTTAAAAGATAACTAATTAAAAAAAATAATGTGGCTAATGGGATTTAAACTCTGGTGCTTTGGTTCAGCAGTGCAAGGTCTTACCAATGAGCTACAAGCTCCTTCTTGCTATTAAAAAGCAAATCAAATACTTATAGTACTCACAGAAAATATAAATACCCCAAGTATACATTAATTTTAAATGATTTTTATGTACACTAAAATTGGAGTTGTTACATTCTACCCTCCTTACAAATATTTCGTCCTCGAAATTTACAATTTTATTTTTAGGACTAGTTTACAAATAGATGAGGGTATCTTGCACACATCTCGTCTTCTCTTTCTCATGTCGATTCTCGTGGAGTGTCTTTTCTCCACATCACTCGAACCAAGTTGACTTCCTTATTCCAAAGTGACTTCACTTTCCTGTCCAGGATCTCAACAGGTTGTTGCTCATAAGATAAGTTGGGCTGTACAGTGAGCTCGGAATGATCAAGAGCATGGCTGGGGTCACTCACATACCTCCTGAGTTGGGATATATGGAACACATTGTGCACTCCTTCCAATGAAGGTGGAAGTGCCAAGCGGTATGCCACTTCACCGACTCGTTCGAGTATGTCGAACGGTCCAATATATCTCGGACTTAGCTTACTCCGTCTTCCAAATCGGATCACTCCACGGTTCGGAGATATCTTCAAAAATACATGATCTCCCGGTTGGAACTCCAAGTGACGTCGCTTTGCATCAGCTCAGTGCTTCTGTCGATCTTGGGCTATGCGCATCTTTTCTTTGATAGTGCGAACCAAATCAACAGTTGCTACTATCATCTCAGGCCCAAGAAGTTCTCTCTCTCTCTGATGTCATCCTAACTTAATTGCAATCGACGCTTCCTTCCATAAAGTGCTGCAAAAGGTGTCATTCCAATGCTTGCTTGGTAGCTGTTGTTGTATGAAAACTCCACAAGATGTAGGTGATCTTCCCACAATCCTCCGAAGTCTAACATACACGCTCTGAGCATATCCTCCAAGTTCTGAATAGTTCGCTCAGACTGACTATCTGTTTGTGGATGATAAGCCGTGCTGAAGTTCAGACTTGTCCCAAGCTTGCTTGCAGACTCTGCCAAAATTGCGATCGGAACCTGGTGTCACGATCGGAGACAATGCAGACTGGTACTCCATGAAGTCTCACGATTTCCTGTATGAGTTCATAGGTATCAGAGATAGTATATTTATGTAGATTTTAAATCTTAAGTAAATTCTTACCTCCATGTACTTCTTTGCTAATGTCTCAGTAGATTGGCCAACTCGAAATGGGATGAAATGAGCCGACTTTGTGAGTCGATCCACAATAACCCATACCGCATCGTTACCCTTTGTGCTACGAGGAAGAGCAGTCACAAAATCCATTGTGATGTGTTGCCACTTCCATTCTGGGATAGGTAACGGTTGAAGTAATCCAGCAGTCATGTGATGTTCAGCCCTTACTTGCTGACACACCAAGCATTTTGCGATACTTCTGGCTACTTCACGTTTCATTCCATGCCACCAGTAATTCTGACATAGATCTTTGTACATTTTTATACCTCCAGGGTGTACTGAATAGGGAGAGTTGTGAGCTTCTTTCATTAACTCTTTCCGAACAGAACCTTTTGGTACACATAATCTGCTGCCGTATCTCAAAGATCCGTCTTCATGGATGATGAAGTCTGTTCTGAGTCCATTCTCTACTTGTTCTCTGATCTTTTGCAACTTAGCATCACTTGCTTGAGCTGCTTTGATCTGATTGACAATGGTAGATTGAACTTGTAAATTCATCAAACTTGAAGTGTTACCTAGCATGACTAATTCAATCTCCATCTGATACAAGTCTTGTTGAAGTTTCCACTGAGCGGTGAGGTTCATTGCTAATGGTTGGCAACTAAGGGCATCAGGTTCCACATTCACCTTTCCTGGGTGATATTGCAGGTTGATGTCAAAGTCCACCATGAGTTCTAACCATCGTCTCTGCCTCATATTAAGCTCCTTCTGAGTAAACACATATTTCAGACTCTTGTGATCTGTGTTTATGTTCACTCGTTCACCAAGAAGATAATGGCGCCAAATCTTTAGAGAAAAGATAACGGCCGCCAACTCCAAATCATGCATCGGATAATTGCGCTCATGAATCTTCAGCTGTCTTGAAGTATAAGCCACAACATTTCCGTGCTAATGTAGAACACATCCTAATCCCTTACCAGATGCATCACAATGCACTTCGAAACCTCCAGATTGGTCCGGTATAACGAGAATAGACGCTGATGTCAACCTTGACTTGAGTTCTACGAAAGCTTGTTCACATGCTTCTGACCACACAAATTCATCATCTTTACGTGTGAGCTTGGTCAGGGGTGTTGCTATCTTTGAAAAGCCTTCAATGAACCTTCAGTAATATCCAGCTAGACCCAAGAAATTTCGAATGTCCTTCACTAACTTTGGTGTTAGCCATTCGCTTACTGCTGAAACTTTCGCTGGATCCACAGATATTCCTTCGCCTGATACGATATGTCCAAGAAAACCAACTTGATCTAGCCAAAACTCGCACTTGCTGTACTTGGCATATAATTAATGTTGTCGTAGAGTTTCCAGGACAATTCGTAAGTGCTCGGCATGTTCTTTCCGACTCTTAGAATAAATCAGGATGTCGTCAATGAAGATGACAACGAACCTGTCTAAGTACTCCCGGAAAACTTGATTCATTAGGTTCATGAATATTGCTGGTGCGTTGGTCACTCCAAATGGCATCACAAGAAATTTGTAATGTCCATAATGAGTTCTGAAAGCCGTTTTGTGGATATCAGCTTCTTTGACCTTCACCTAATGATATCCTGAACGAAGATCTAACTTAGAGAAAACACAAGATCCACTTAGCTGATCGAATAAATCGTCGATGCGCGGGAGTGGATACTTGTTCTTTATTGTTACTTCATTCAAGGCTCTATAATCGATGCATATTCTGTATGAACCTTCCTTCTTCTTCACAAGCAGTACTGGTGATCCCCAACTTGAAGTGCTGGGAAGAATCCATCCTTTCGCCAATAATTCGTCCAATTGAGTTCAGACTTCCTTCAAACCTTCTGGACTTAATCGATAAGGTGCTTTGATCACCGATTGTGCTCCTGGGACTAAATCAATGCTGAATTCAAGAGCTCGATCGGGAGGCAAACCTGATATATCGTCAGGAAATACATCGTCGAACTCTCGAACTACTTCTGACTTTGATCCTTCCTCCGCTTGAATTGCTGCAATCACTGCCTTCTTTGGTTTCGCCTTGTAAGTACTTGGCTCCAGGGTATGGTCTCCACTTTTGAAATAGAAGACCGGATGATCTGGAATCTCGAATACTACCCTCCTTTGATGACAGTCGATGGTAGCGTAGAATGTTCCTAACCAATCCATTCCTAGTACCACATCGAAGTTCGGTATAGCCAGCACTTTGAAGTCAGCATAGAATTCTCTGCTGCAGACGACTACTGGACACAAGTTGTATCCCATTGTTGCTTTTAGAACGCCATTTCCTGAACTGACATTCCAACCGGATACAAGCGGAGTGACTGGAATCGCATGAGTTCAGACGAACCGTTGTGACATAAAGCAGTGAGATGCTCCAGTATCGAAGAGTGCTAGTGCAGGAAGTGAGGCTACTAGGATTGTACCTAAGGTATGTGGGATATGTTTTAGGTATAGGAAAAATATGTAGGTAGGTGTTAAGACTGAAAGAAAATCTTGAGAAGAAAGGGTTACCAGTGATAACTTGGCCAATGGCCTCAGCTTCTTCCACGGTCATCGTGAAAGCCTGTCGCCGTAGTACATTCCTTCTGGCCGGAAGAGCATTCCTCGGAACGTTCCGTTGAGCTTGATGGAACTGATGAGGAGGAGATGCAGTCGGTGGTCCTGTAGGTGGTGGAGCAGGTAGGGCGAGTCTTAGAGCAGGTGCCTGAATGGCTGGTCTCTGCTGGTAAGTGATTGCTGGCCTGGGTGCAGCAACTGGGTTTTGTCTTTGGGGACATGACCTAATGTCATAAGTAGCTGAGCCACAGACTAAGCAAAAGGCGGTTGGCTCGCTGGCAATCTTTCATCATATGTTCAGCTCTCTTGCAGTAGGTACAAAAGGTTGGGCTGGGCCTGTTGTTCGGTACTCCCGGACTCCTTGGCATAAATGGTGGTCTCGATGAGGCTCCTCTTGCTATCTGGTTGGCAGGGCGCTTAACTCCAGCAGATTGAGATCTGCCCCTCTTCTTTACCAATGCCTCATAACGGTGGGCAGCTTTCAGAGCCGATTCATGAATCGGAAAATCTCCTGTGGCCAGTGCAGCCAGGATTTCCGAATCCAAACCTTGTTGAAATCGACTGGCTCTGATCTCATCCGTCGGTATTAGGTGTGCCGCAAATCTATTAAAGTATTGTGTTAGCTGTGTAGTTTGTGATATATTGATAAATTAAATTATTGAGACATATCTTACCGACTGAGCATGGTGAACTCAGCGTCATATTCATCTACTGACTTGGTCCACATCGAACCTTGTTGCAGATGGATGAACTGCTGTTCCATGTCGAACCTGGCTGTCTCAGGGAAGTACTTTGCGTCGAACATGTCTTAGAAAGTCTTCCATTCGATTGGCTGGGTGAGACGGCTTTCTTCCGCTTTCCACCAAACCCATGCATTGTCCGTGAGTTGTAATTTTGCAACACGGACCCAAGCTATCTCTGGTACTTGTGCCGCTACCAGATCGTCTTCGATGTTCTGAGCCCATTCCTCAGCTTCCAGTGGGCTCTCTTTTCCTGAGAATTGTTTGGGATGCAAGGCTCTGAATTGCTTCACCCCAGGTGCTTCTGCCTCAGGACGGTTCATTAAAAGAGCAGTCTGCTACTGCTGTCCTTCAAGGAGGCTGCGGATCGCCTCAAGCAGAACTGTATGCTCATTGATCGGAGCAGCTACGGCAGGTGTAATCGGTAGAGGAGGTGGAGAGTTGTTGAAGTTGGTGCTGGTGTTGTTTAGGGAATCCTTAACCTTGAAGAAAAATTTGGGTTAGGACAGATTCAAAGTATATGATTTAAAGAATTTGAAATTGTAAGATTCAAGGAATATGAATTGTAAAGAATGTTTTAGTTGCCGGTTCTTGTTTTATATTGCTTAGGTTGTCCACGCAGAACTGAACTGCATGGTAGGGTTCCATACAGCTCTGGCCTGCATGGGCCACCAACAAAACCTGTCATGCCCCGCTTCCCGGTGTACGGGCAGAGGGCGCGACTGGCCGCTACGTATTTACTCAGAATTAAATATGCTAAGCGTAACTAAGCAATATAAAAGAAATATATACAAGAGACAAATGTAATGAACAACAACTTTATTTATTCACATTCTTTTACAGTACATGGAAAAGTAAATACATGGAATGGAAAGCAATGCCTAAACAGTGGCATAACAGAAATGTAAAGGAAATGTACAAGTGTAACTACAGCTCAGGATCTTCAGTAAACTGGTCCAAATCTTCAGTGATAGGCTCGATCTTTGGAAGGTCCAAATCACCTGACAACATTCCAAAGAAGAAGAAAAAGAATGTCGTCAGCGAACAATCGCTCGGTAAGTCCCGTAAATAGATAAGAAAGAAATAGACAGAATAGAGAGTATATTTTTATATTGTTATAATGTTGTATTGGTGTTAATGCTGTTGTTTGTAGCTTGGTACAGAAAGATATCAGTGTATACGAGAGGAGTCTCAGTAGACCAGAGACTAAAGTGAACGGAATGTACAAGGAACCGTTTATGCTACGGTACAATAGCAATGGAATACAAGTTAAGCGTCTTATATCTTGCAGTCTCGTGCAACTTCTAACACCTTCTGTACTAATCTACCCCTTAAACCCCGCAATGTCTTGATTTTATTGTTGGTATTGTATTATAAATTATATTGTCTTGTATTGTAGATTGGATGACTTGCCGAAACCATGATATCAGTAAATGGATATAACTGGAGAATCATGTAAATGGATGTATATTCATGGTTCGGTTCAGTCAATATAGATTGATAGTTTGAACAGATTGAATATATAGATTCATATTGAATTGTTGTATTGTAGATTGTACTTGAATCATATTCAAATCAGATTGATTATAATGAGACTCGGTCTGAGTCAGATAATTAGAAAGGGAAATTGAAATCCTGAATTAAGTTTTGATGTTATCGGTAACAGCTGCACATGGACGGCAGGATTTGTGTCTTTTTCAGAGACGATTACCCTGTTGATAACATCGTTTGTTAAGTTGTCTACCTTAAATAGGCAAGCACCCACTTCTCCGGCTTCCTGAGGCTCAAGAGATTGGTCCCGCTTAAACTTATGTTTACTAGGGTCCTTAGTGTAATTTAGTATAACTTAAGGGGGTTTTATGTAAAAATAATTTTGTATAATTTTCAAAATACTCCTCAAGTAATTAATTATCGTCTTTAGAGTTTTCATTGATGTATATTTTATCATTGTAACATTTCTAGTGAGTAAAATCTATTTTCATAATATATGGTATTTATTTGTAAAGTATTGAACTTGTATGGAATTGCATGGTATTTTCATATAAAGTGATTCTTTTGATTTAGAAAAGTTGGAATATTTATATTATATCAAAAAAATTAGATATTTTGATAATACATACATACATACATACATACATACATACATACATACATACATATATATAATAATTTTAATTTATTATATTTCTAGAAATCTCATTTTCTTAAGATATTTGTATTTTTAAATCTTTCGAGACAGAATGCTCCTTGCGGAGGTCTGCATCTCGCACTACTAAGCCCGAGGATGTGCGATAATTTGCACTATCCTGAACGGGTTTCCCAAAAGGGTTGTAGCGGCGCTTTGCAAAGATTTGTTTAAAATACATAATCTTGTAGAAAACGGTTTTAATAGTAAAAGGTATTTATATGTAAAATTGCATTTTCCCGTATTCTATGTTCCCGAAAGGTATCGTGCTATGTTACATATGAGTGTTGTGAAGAGGTAGGTCATTACCTCGTGAACTATTTAAAGGTATAGCAAAAGTAATGATGTTTTAATGTCCAAACTAAACTACATGGTATTTTTCTGAAAAAGTGCAATAAAAATTGAAATATGAATTCTTTTGGTATGGAACTTGCTCAATATGTTTTGTTAATGATTAATAGTCATGTTGTGAGAGTTTGGTATTATTGTATTTAAGAAAAGTTGAACTTTTAAAGAAAACCGAATCGGAAGTCGGATTAACTCCGCTTCCATCGGGTTTTAGAAATACGAGTTTTTAGAATAGCAAGTGACAAGGGAGGAGGGACTTACTGTTTTTTTAGGTTAGAGAAGAGGAAGAGAGAGTGGTAGAAGGTGCCGGTGCGTCGTTTCATCGCCGGGAGCTCCTAAGGTCGTCTTCGGAATTTCGTCGGAGCTTCGCCCTTCGGTAACTCCACTTGTACACAAAAGCTCTAGAGAATTTTCTTGAGAGTTTGGATAGAGTTTGTGAGTGAGGGGTGTGTGAATTGGAGTGGTATTTATAGGAAAATATTAGGGTTAGGGTTTGATAGAAAATTGCATTTAAATTGCATTAAAATGGAGATTAAAAGGATTTTATGGTCTCTGTAATTGTGAAGGGTTTTTAAAGTGTACAGGGGTTATAAGGAGACTAAAAGACAATGGAGTTCAGAAGGGAAGAATCGGATCCGGCCGAGTTGACCCGGAGGCGCCGGCCGAGTTAGCCGCGCCACCGGCCCGATCCGGCCGAGTCAAGCCGGGTCTTGGGGCCACGCGTCTCTTGTCGATTTGTCTACCCCTTGGACCAGTTTGTTTTATATGTGACTTTTGGTTTTACGTGTTTAGCACGTGTAGACTCTTCGGATTCTAAAAATTTAAAAGAAAACTAATTAAAAAAAATAATATGGCTAATAGGATTTGAACTCTGGTTCTTTGGTTCAACAGTGCAAGGTCTTACCAATGAGCTACAAGCTCCTTCTTGCTATTAAAAAGCAAATCAAATACTTATAGTACTCACAGGAAATATAAATACCCCAAGTATATATTAATTTTAATTGAATTTTATGTACACTAGGAGTTGTTACAATAATTACTTAGCACCTCATACATCCACCTCATTAATCGATTTAACATAAATGGTAATATAAGTAATGAGGTGGCTTCTTCTAGAAGCATTCTTGAACAAATTATAGGAATACCCCTCACCGTATATACATACCCGTATCCGTATTCCGAAAAAAATACGAATACAATGAGACGAAAATAATTCAATAATCTAATACTAGGATCCGGCTTACAGCAAAGCCCACTAGTATTATCTGTCCGAACATGATGCGTGCATAAGTACACGTATATGTTTGAACCCTGTCGAAAACCATACGACCTTTATATCGTTTCGCCCGAAGTAGGAAAAACCCTCTGTGTGGGACTCTAAAAACTCGACAGTACACTGGCAGTAGGTTTAACCACAAGCACGTCAGTGGTACTAGCTGCACGTAACAGCTACCCAGATATCTGTCAATAAGAAGGTCGATGAGAAACTCATCCAAACTCCTACTGAGCCTATCTGTGACAATATCTGTACAGTCCGGTATGTTCGTCTAAGAGCCTATCTGTGACAGCCTAGGGGCGGTAACCGTCAGACCCCTAATAGCGCAATAAGTCGTGCCGGAGTGTAGCCCAAAACACCCTGAGAAACTACTGGAGCACATACTAGTAAATCTATCTTGCCCTGGCCAGAGACTTTGTGTAATGGCTTTCTGAACACAGTGCGATATCAACCCCCAATACCGGGAGAGACGAATCCTATCGAACCGCCACTGCCTCCAAGTGCTTGCAGATTGCACCCAACTACTACCTGTTTGCACGACTCAATAGAGTCATGGTAGGGTAGTAATCTAAGAACGGTGGGAACACACTCTAGGAGAAGTAACAGTGTCAAGTCAACAGACTATGCTGTACTCATGTCACCTGGGAACTGCTCCCTGACAATAGGTATAGTACCAACCAACAGTTTCCCACGAGTCCGTCCAGTGTAACTCATAACCCAATGAGCACATGCATATTATCTCCAGTACGACGTACTAATGTCTTTAGGACATACCATCTCCCCTGCTGGGATGAGAAGCGTATACACTAGTCTACTCTAGAGCATCGATGCCCTATCTCGATAATCCTACGACTAGGGACCTGTATAAAGATGTGCTTATAGACTACCCAGCCCCTACTAGTGTGACTGCCATCACAACGCTGGTATTCAAGCAAAGATCCTAAGAGATCTACCAATATGTATTAGCGATACGTTAAAAGAAACATATACACATATTAAGATAGAAACAAACCAAGTAGCATACTACCATATTGAGCAAGACTGTCATAAAATCTGTGTATATCCCAAGCTTCCAAAATATAATATACAAACTAGTACTATACAATAATGGCCTCTAGAACATATAACACTAACACTTTCGGCACACATAAACGGCTCCCATATCGTAACGAACCATCTTCATGAATCAACAAGTCCGTTCGAAGTCCCACTTCTACCTGTTCTCGAAACTTCTATAATCTTGAATCGTGCAACTGCGTTGCTTTAATATTATCGATCAGGGACGAATGTACTTGCAGCTCCATCAACTATCCCGAAAAATGCGATAACACAATCTCCAACTCGAATATCTGGAAATCATCTGTAAGCTCCTTCTGTGCAATCAACATCTGTATTGCTGTCAACCGACTTAGCGCATCTGACACTACGTTAACTTTCCTCGAATGGTATTTTAGATCAAGATCATAGTCAGCCATCATCTCCAACCATATACGCTTCCTCATATTGAGCTCTTTCTGTATGAACACATACTTTAGGCTTTTGTGATAGGTAAATACTTCTACTCTTTCACCCAATAAGTAGTGTCTCCAAATCTTCAAAGCGAAAATCACTGCTTCTGGCTCCAAATCATGAGTTGGGTAATTCTTCTCATGAGTCTTCATTTGTCTCGATGCATAGGCTATAACCTTCCCATGCTGCATCAGAACACATCCCAAGCCTTTCCCAGATGCGTCGCTATGAATAACCAACCTTCCGGAACTGTGTGGCACTGTCAAGATAGAAGCGGTGGTCAATCTTTGCTTCAACATTTCAAAATCTGACGCACATTTAACCATCCATATGAACGGTACCTCCTTTCGCGTAATCTTGGTCAATGGTTCAGCTAATCGAGCGAAATTCTCCACGAACCTTCTACAATATCCGGCAAACCTAAGAAAACTTCTGATCTTCACTACATTCTTCAGAATCGGCTAACCATGAACTGATGCAATCTTTTCAGGATCAACAGCAATTCCGTCTTCGGATACGACATGCCCCAAAAACTTTACTTCTTCGAGCCAAAACTCGCACTTGCTCATCTTTGCATATAATCTTTCTTGCCTCAACGTTTGCAGTGCGATCTTCAAGTGTTCGGCATGCTCTTCTTGGCTCCTCGAATACACCAGAATATCATCGATAAACACTACTATAAACTGGTCTAAATACGGTGAAAAGATTCGGTTCATCAAGTCCATGAATATCGCCGGTGCATTCGTGACTCCGAATGGAATCAATAAGTACTCGTAATGCTCATATCGAGTTTGGAACGCTGTCTTGCAAATATCTTCTGATTTTACTCAAACTTGATGATATCCGAATCGCAAATCCAACTTCGAGAATACCCTCGCACCACTAACTTGATCGAATAACTCGTCGATACAAGGGATCTGGTATTTGTTCTTAATAGTCACCCGGTTTAATTCTCGATAATCGATGCACATTCTCCGCGTGCCATCTTTCTTCTTGACTAGAAGAACTGGAGCTCCCCAGGATGAATTGCTGCTGCGAATCTAACCCTTCTCTAATAATTCGGCAACCTGTTTCTTAACTTCTTCTAACTCCATTGGTGCCATCGGATAATACGCCTTTGAGATTGGCGCTGCTCCAGGAACAAGATCAATCACAAACTCCACATCTCATTTCGGCAGTAAACCCGAAATGTCTTCGAACACGTCCATAAACTCTCGGACTACTGCTGGCGCTTCTTCCTTATTTGCTTCCATCGACGAAAGAACGGTGCTTGTAGGCCTAGCCCAAAATTCGACTGGCCTAACAGATCTACTGCCTCCTGAAAATATAAACTACGGATGTCTGGGAATCTGGAAGATTACTTTCTTTGCCCTACAATCGATGTGAGCGTGGAAAGTGCCAAGAAAGTCCATTCCCAAGACGACATCATAGCTGCCAGTATCAATCACCAAGAAGTCCGCGAATAACACTCGTCCGCAAATAACCACCGAACAATCCTTGCGCTCGCTATTAGATATAATCTTCCCATTCCCAGTGTGTATGTCCCAACAACTAGACAGAGCCGTGCATGGAATCGAGTGTGCAGTAATAAACTCGGACGACATAAAACAATGAGATGCACCTGAATCGAATAATGATAATGCAGGAAAATCATGAACGAGTAGGATACCTGAAACGACTTCATCTGAAGCCTTGGCCTCCTCGACTGTCAAAGTAAAGGCCCATGCTTGATTAGTCCCCTGAGTAATCTACTTCCGCGGTGGCTTCTGAGTATCGTCGCTCAATCGTAGCTTTGACGGGCAAGTATTGACGATATGGTTAGCCGATCCGCAAACAAGACAGAGTCCAATCCTGCTTCGACATCCTTCTGCAGGTGTTCGGGTATATGGCAAAAGTCACAAATTACGCTCCTTTTCTCATCGGATACGACAGGCTTCTTCATAGGTACAATGCCTCGTTTGTTCACCGGGATGACTCTGCGTATAGGAGTTCAGTTTGGCATAAACACCGGCTTCTATACTACAATGGCTTGTTATTGCGCACTCTTCGGTTTCACCGATAGGCTCTGCTGCTCCCTGGCTGCCCTGAAAACCTGTGAGAAAGTGGTCAATCCCAGAGATATAATGTGTCTCTGGATTTCCATGTCCAAACTGGGCAAAAACCTTCGCACCCTATCTACATCGTTGGTAACCAAAGGTCCTGTAAATCGAATGAGCCGCGTCCACTCAGCCGCATGCGCATCAATGGATCCGCCATTCTGCTTCAGGTTAATACACTTTTCTTTCATTTCTTCTGGAGCAGTTTGCGGAAAGAACTTCTCCAAGAAACTCTGCGAAAACGTTGCCCAACTAATCGGTTTGGACAGACGAGTCTCCTCCATGAGCCACCACTCGCGGGCATAATCCACCAGTTGGATGCGTACAACATCCACTCTCTTGTCATCTGGAATCTGCGTGGCGACGAGCAGATTCTCTGTGTCAACTAGCCATTGCTCTGTTGGAAATGGCTCCTCCAAACCAGTAAATGAGGACGGACCAAGCTGTAGGGTTCCTAGGCACTCCCAAGAGGTCTCACAAGGCATCAACCATGCCAATTTAAAATTTTACGGTGCCGAGAAACCCTAGACTACGGATCGTTAACTAGAATTTTAGGCGACAAAGCAACTAGTAAACAAATTAACTATAAGAACGGAAATACAACCTTTGTAGATCCGGTGCTCCACCTCCATAGCTCCGCAATGATGTCCCTCCGCTGTCCAAATCGGATCCCGGACTCTTACGTCGGCTTCATCGGAAAAATGGGCGGGCTAGGTCATCGACTACGATGCCGAAGATGATCTACGTCGAGGCATCACAAGATCAAGCTCCCACTTCACCAAGTCATGAAACTTGTGAAGATAACACCCTATACTACTTGGCAAGAGGTAGAGGATGAAGAAATAGGAGGTGGGTTCACTTTAGAATTGGATTTCTCACTCTTTTTCTCACTATGCCATTGTTGGTAGCAAGCTTCTTCATGTGAAGAAGAAGAAGAAGATAAAGATAATCTTATGATAGAATAAAAAGATTAACTTGAAAAGATAATCCCATTCATTCTTATCATAATAGTTACCATGGTTAAGTGTAGAGAATGAACCAAGGTTAAGTGAAGTGGTTAGGGTTAAGCATGAGACAAAATGGTCACATAGTCAAAGCTTCATGAAACTTCAACTAGCATCCAAAGAAAGCCACCATTCATTTATTTTGCAAAATAAATAAACAAAATAAATAAATGATTAAGCAAAAGAAAACCCTAACCATTACACAACCATGGTTTAATCTTTACACAAACCCTTGTGAGCATGTATCATCAAACATGATACAAAAAGGTGCACAAAAATATATCACATATACAATGTGCATCAAGTGAGAAAATCCTATTAAAGTGAACCAATACTAGTTAATGCAAAGTAATATATCAAATATATAATTATACATTAAATCATTAAATCAACAATTGATTCAATGATCCGGTCATGTCGCACATAACCGACTAGTATCAATAGTAACAACTTATCGAATCAACACTTGATCCGATAACCCGGCTATATCGCATATAACCTATTAATGTTACAAATCGCGAGAATCGAATACAGTATCACATACTGGTATCATTCTCGGTCCCGCACATATCTCATATGCGCTCCTATTTCATTTCGCTTGAGCCAGAAAACCTCTGTGTAGGACTCTAAAGACTCGTCAATACGCCGGCAGCAGGTGATGATCATATCAAGCACCCACAAGCCGCAAGCGGTCTGCTAAACGTAACGGCCACCCGGGTATTGAGCGATCAGAAGATCGACGAGCAAGCCCGCTCACACTCCAGTGAATCCAACCAGTAACACTACCGTACAGTCCGGTCTGATCGTCTGATATGTCGCATATCTCGCCTAGGGGTGGTAAACGTCAGACCCCAATAGTTCGATAAGTCGTGTCGATATGAGGTCTATAACAGTTTGAGAAACTACTGGTAACACTTACCAGTAAATCTCAGCAACCCTGGCCAGGGATTTCCGGTTATAGCCAATCGAACACAGCGCAACATCTACCCCCTATACCGGGAGAGACGAATCCCCTTCTATCGCTCATTGCCTCCATGTGATTCGGGACTGTACCCAAAAACCACCGTTTTGCACGCCCTCTTAGACGTGGTAAGGTGGAAATCAAAGCACAGTGGGAACCACACAAGACTCTATGACGATCTCGGATCAACAGACTACTCTGTACCAGTGTCACCAGAGAACTGCCATCTGACGTAAGGTATAATACCATCTGGGAGTTCTCGGCGAGTCCGTCCAGTGTACCCAGTCTCCATTGAGCACCCGTATATCATCTCTGATGTCAAACACCAATGGATATGGGATCATCCATTGCCCATCTGTATGGGTCGAGAAGGTATACGCTAGTCTACACTGGTATATCGATGCCATGTCTCGATATACCCACGACTAGGGACCTTGAAGGATGTACTTATGGACTACCATGTCCCTACTAGTATGATCTGCATCATAGTCCAGGTAGTCAAGTACACATCCTAAGGGCTTTACCAACATGTAACAGGGAGACAATCAGTGTACACGTTAAGGTAAAGAGTAACCAGATAGCATACTATCATGTCGAGCAAGAAAGTCCTCCCTATATATGTCCCAGCATCCACTACAATATACATCCTATGTATAGTAATGGCCTCTAGGGCATACATATAACTAACAATCTCCCACTTGCACTAGGGCCATCTGATAGCAGTGGTTGTAGTATCTCATACTCAACCATCCCATAAAAGTCTCTCTCTAGGAATAGGCCTTTGTGAGTGGATCCGCTGTGTTGTTCTCTGGGTCTACTCTCCAAACCTCGATCACCCTGGAGATCAACCATCTCCATGATCAGGTGACACTGCCTTAGAATATGTCTGGATCACTGATGGGACCGGCGTTCCTTGGCATAAGCCACAACTCCATTGTCACACAATGGGAGGAACAAAGTTCATCTCATGAACTGATATATACCCAAACAGCCTCTTTGGTAGCATCTTAAGTAGCGATGTATCCAGCCTTTATCGTCTAGTATGTCACGGTATCTAGCTTGGAACTCTTCCAACATACCGTCCCTTTACTGAGGGTAAAGACAATGCCTATGACTGACACTCAGTCGTCCTTATCACTCTGGAACCCTTCCAGTGATTCTCCCCAGGATCGATTGATACCATCTCACTACAACTAGTGAGAATCCTAACATCCAATTAGATCTGTCTCATAGATCCAAAACCCAGGATTTAGTAGGTATCACTTTGATCCTATGTGGAGAATCATTGTGATAAGCGGAGATTGATCGAGCGTAGCATAGGAAACTCCTTCCCTATCAAGAGTATGTCATCCACGTACTCAACGAGGATCATCACCATACTCCCTACTACCTTTTTGTTTATACAAGGTTCATCTACCATTTTGATGATGTCAAACTCTTTGACTAACACATCAAAACAGATGTTCCAACTCCGCGATGCCTGCTTTAACCTATAAAGCATCTTGTGCACGTTTCCGCTGCTCCCACTGTTTACGAAGCCCTCTGGCTGTGTACTTATAGACGTTCTCTTCTAAATCATTATTTAGAAAAGTAGTCAGGCACCCAACCGCCAGATATCGTAGTCATGGTATGTAGCCGTGGCAAGTAGGATCTGGATGAACTTAAGCATAGCTCCTTAGAAAAGGTTTCGTCATGATCCATACCTGGTCAATGATGCAAACCTTTAACAAGTCTAGCTTTGAAAGTCTCAACTTTTCCATCTACACCAAGTGATCTTCTCAAGATATACTTGCTCCTGATGGGGATTTAACCCTTCAGATATAGCAACCAAAGTCCATACTTTGTTAGTGTACATGGATTCCATCTCAGATCGCTAAGCATCCAGCCATTCTTACAGAGTCCCACTCCTGATGGCCAGCTCGAAACTAGTTGGGTCATCATCTCATGATGCAATCCTCGCTCCCACTGTCATAGAGAAACAGAAGTATCTCTCAGGTGGGTGAGGAACCCTACTAGATCGGCGGAGAGGCTGAGGTTCGTTGGAATCTACTGAATCCTTTTGGTACTATCAAATCATCAGCTGCAATTTGTATGGCTAGAACATTTCCAGTTCTACATTACAGACCTTGCCTCGAGCTTGTCCGGATTTTTCTTTTCAGACATAGGCTGGACAACCCCAAATCTTAACTAACCTAAGAGATGGGCTCTTCCCTTATCATATCAAATATGAAGTGGTAGGCAACTGATTTGATTTGAACCCTATTCAATAGGTATGCAGCTTCTCAAGTGCATAACTCCCAAAAAAGGAAACAGGTAACTCAGTAGTACTCATCATAGAGCACACCTTATCACATAGGGTGTGATTGCTCCGCCCCGATATACCATCGTGCTGTGGTGTATACGGAGGAGTAATGCTGAGAGAGAATCCCATTCTCCTTTAGAATAGTCCAGGAATTCCATGCTCAAGTATTCTCCTCCTTGATCACATCAAAGGACATAATACTTATACCCGTATTGGTTCTCTACTTCTAACTTATATTCTGTGAATATCTCAAAAGGTTCGGACTTGTGTTTCAACAGGAACATAGGTCTGAATCTCGAAAGATCATCAGAGAATGTAATGAAGTATAAAGAACCGGTCTTGGCAAGTGTAGACAGGGGACCTACATGCATCAACATGTATCATCCCAAGAGTTCATTAACTCATTCTCTGTTTCCAGTAAACGGAGCTATGGTCATCTTATCTCCGTGACATGACTGGCAAGTTTCACAAGATATAAATTCAAACTGATTTAAATATGCATCTATATTTAACTTCAGCTAGTCGGGTCGCATTGATATGACCTAGTCTACAATACCTCAAGAAGGATTCGTTCATTTCTGAACTCTTCCTCTTGTGTGTGTTCCGTATACTAAAGAACTGTAGTTTGATTTAGAACATCAACGCTTTTAGATAACGTGCCTGAACCGATCAACTTTTGATATAGGAAATGTTCAAAACATTATCCAACAATACAAAATTTTATCATTTCTTTACTAATAAAGAGACTGATATGATTTTGTATATCAGGTTCGGTATCTAATAACATTCGTTCAGAACCAATGTATTGGTAATATAGGGTGACAGTGACCAACAGACTTGGCTGCAACTCTTGCCCCGTTTTCTGCCTCATGAAACTTATCACCCGTTCTCAGTCCTCTACCTTTCTGTAGCCCTATGTAACAGATTACATATCTGGGATCCTGATCTGGTATCACATACCCTGGACGTAAAGGATACTGAGAAACAGTTCTCTGTAATGAACACACCCGAAGATGATGCATCATCATGCACTCTCCTTGTTTGGGCGGCACGGGAATTCTGGTAATCCCCAATTTCCTGCTCTGTCTTATAACAATTATAAGTTGGAGCGGGACCAACGTTCCCCAGCTCAGTATAACAAGCGTGCTCGGTCAAATATCCGTATTATTATCTTGATTAAGGCGTGATATGGTCGCTACCTGGAGAGAGAGAGAAGAAAACACTCAGCGTGCGCTCTTGCAAGTATAGATTGGTTTTTATTTTATCTAATCAGGATGGCTCCCACTGCTTTTTATCAAATCTTCCTTCAAACCCTAAAAGGAAAGACTAGCCGGGATTAATTACACACTACAAGTTCGCCAATCTTTCAGCCAGGCCAGTGTCGGTACTTTGAGGGAGGTCCCCCATGCTTTCGCACGAACCTAATTAATGTAAACCTCGTTTTCCCAGAGGCGTAACCCCGTTAACACCTTTCTAGACACCTACTTGATCGGCTAATTGTAATGTATAAAACTCTCCCAGGAGTAACTCTTACTCGCAGCGGGCATCGGGATCCAACTATCTCATAGAAGGTATGCAATCTCATTGCAAATTTCAACACTTGAAATTCCCGATAATTTTGCCCCTAGCGTCCTATGACCTTGACGGAGGCCAAACAACCCATAGTCCGCTAGTCAAGTTCAACCCGTCATTTCCTGATTGAATTAAACCCACCCGCACGATCCTTGACGGAGGCCAAACAACGCCGTACGAATACCCTAATCCAATCGCATCATATGCTAGCAGATAAGCACTAGTTAGCTACCGTACACTACGCCTTGACGGAGGCCAAACAACCGCAGCACGAATACTAACTAGTACTTATCTGAAATGACGGAGGGCTACGACAGGTTTTTCTGAAAACCTATTGCGTAATGAACTTGATATCGTTGTAGAATCAAATGATTTTTGAAATGGAGTGCTTTTGAGGCTTTTCTAGTTTTGCTAAAGGAGTCACTCCCGGTGAAGGGATTGTCGGTCATTTCCTCGTCGAATGAGATGCGGGATATATCATATATATCACTGTGCAAAGCAAAACTCTTAAAAGCAATCAAAAGACAAACCGAGTGTGTAGCATCTACCAGTTATTGCTAAAGGAGTCACTCCCGGTGAAGGGATCTCGGTCCTTTCCTCATCGAATAAGGTGCAGGATATATCGTATATACCGCTGTGCAAAGCAAGAACTGTAGCTACCTGTTTTATTTTGAAATTCGATTCTACAACATCTTAGGTTTCTTTTATTTCATTAATCACATTAATGAAGTCCCATCATTTAAGTACCTAAACATCACAGATAAATACGACGTACACTTATGCCATCCGCATTCGCCTCGATGTCCCCTCGTGCACCGTTAGGTTAGGTAACTAACGGCAGAGCGGGGCAGGGCTAGCGCGGGTGTAAAACATAAGTAACGTCTATATAATATATCATATATACTATATACAGTATCCATCACAGAACATCACATGATCACATCACAGATATCACAGCAGAAGAATCATATGAAATATTGGATATACTAGGACGTCCGTGTTTTCAATACGAGCCAGTATAAAACACGGATTCCACGGTCATGATGAATAGCCAAACCCACACCCCTAGACCCCTACGAGAGTGGCAAGCAACCCTACCAATTCTAGAGTTAGGAGACCCGGACTCGACCCCTCGAGTTGGTCTCCCACTGGACTCCAGAACCCGGTTACTTGTGCTCCCCTCCTTGGGTCTATCCTAGTGCGGAAAAGTAAATAATATACAAAGGGTGACATCTTCCGCAACCTGGAAGTGCCCCAATAAAAGAATATTACATACAAGTTTTTACATGAATGAAAATGAAAAACACTCATCTCACATAAAAAAACCCCGGCTATTCAAACACGACGATCCAATATAACATATCCAGCAACACATAACATCACATGTCATCAACGTAAGTAAATATGCCCATCGCAATTGTCGTTGACATATAGCAACGAAACCGGCGATATTACATATTACACTTACGGTCACAGAAAAGAAAGTGTAAAACTACAACAGTTGGAATCCGCAACCTGCATAGACATCGCATGCCTAATCAAATGAATTCCTTAGACATCACATGCCTAACAATTATAAACCCCGCATTTTAGTCTCATTATCGAAAACTCTTTTCAATATCAAGTCGGGCAATTCAACAAGATTCCCGACATCCTGATCGAATGCTCGTCGCAAACTTTAGTAGGCGGCCGCACCCCCGATACCGTCGACGAAGTGCACCAAGGTGGAACACCGCTGCCGCGAGCACCCGAACGGACGCTTTCGGCGACGGGGTTCTCCTACAATCACTTGGTCGGGGCTATGGAGTGAGGCTGTCTATTAAGTTTACCCGGCGAGTATTCGCGTACGCTACGTGATTGCGACGGACTTTTGATCACATCAAAATTCCGTGGCAACCGATCAAGTGAGACTAAGCTGCTATGTTTATAACATTCATTCAGTTATCTCATAACTACTTGTGAATTCCAATTATTGTATCCCATTCCAGATAACTAGAAAATGTTAAACTTTCCGATCGAACATTCAAACACCCAAGTTTTCCCGAAACATCTCATCACATGAAACTAGTTTAAAAACATTCACTTCGTGCCTCAGTACCAACGGTCCAGCCATAGAAGGGTCAAGCCAACGCCTCACATGTGGCACGCCGTACTGCCCCAAACCCAAAGGTTCAAAGGGCAGTTCAAGACGGTCACATAATCGAGTTAAGGTTTGTTGTCTTCTAGAGGGACCATCGCGTTACTTGCACTACTTAGAACGTTATTAAACCACGGAAAGATCCAACACTTGGAAATTTCCCGACAGGGGAAAAGTTGGGTATTTATATCCGGTCGAACTTTTTAACATATTCTAAAATATCCGGAAAGCCACATAGACAAAATTAGACAATCCGATCGAAACACCGAGTCCCCAATACAACCCAGAAAACTCAACTCTTGAGTTCAGAAAAAAAATATCTCAGGAAAACCAGCACTGCAAAATAGGAATTACTGTGCAAAATTCAATAGGAGAAGAGACAAAATGGCCGCGGAACCGCGGCATTAGCACGCTAATGCCGCGGTTCCGCCGCACTTTAGACAGATCATTAGGTAATTTTTGCACCGTAATTCTTAGAATTTCCTGCTGAATTTTCTGCATATTTTTAATCTGGAAAAAACCCAATTTTTGGAAAAAGTCCAGAGAGCAAATTTGTGTTAGGGTTTCAGTTTAATCGGACTTCTAACTCCGTCTACGCATCGCCTAAGGCTCTAGCTAGGCTCTGATACTACTGTAGGGTTCCTAGGCACTCCCAAGAGGTCTCACAAGGCATCAACCATGCCAATTTAAAATTTTACGGTGCCGAGAAACCCTAGACTATGGATCGTTAACTAGAATTTTAGGCGACAAAGCAACTAGTTAACAAATTAACTACAAGAACGGAAATACAACCTTTGTAGATCCGGTGCTCCACCTCCATAGCTCCACAATGATGTCCCTCCGCTGTCCAAATCGGATCCCGGACTCTTGCGTCGGCTTCATCGGAAAAATGGGCGGGCTAGGTCATCGACTACGATGCCGAAGATGATCTACGTCGAGGCATCACAAGATCAAGCTCCCACTTCACCAAGTCATGAAACTTGTGAAGATAACACCCTATACTACTTGGCAAGAGGTAGAGGATGAAGAAATAGGAGGTGGGTTCACTTTAGAATTGGATTTCTCACTCTTTTTCTCACTTTGCCATTGTTGGTAGCAAGCTTCTTCATGTGAAGAAGAAGAAGAAGATAAAGATAATCTTATGATAGAATAAAAAGATTAACTTGAAAAGATAATCCCATTCATTCTTATCATAATAGTTACCATGGTTAAGTGTAGAGAATGAAACAAGGTTAAGTGAAGTGGTTAGGGTTAAGCATGAGACAAAATGGTCACATAGTCAAAGCTTCATGAAACTTCAACTAGCATCCAAAGAAAGCCACCATTCATTTATTTTGCAAAATAAATAAACAAAATAAATAAATGATTAAGCAAAAGAAAACCCTAACCATTACACAACCATGGTTTAATCTTTACACAAACCCTTGTGAGCATGTATCATCAAACATGATACAAAAAGGTGCATAAAAATATATCACATATACAATGTGCATCAAGTGAGAAAATCCTATTAAAGTGAACCAATACTAGTTAATGCAAAGTAATATATCAAATATATAATTATACATTAAATCATTAAATCAACAATTGATTCAATGATACGGTCATGTCGCACATAACCGACTAGTATCAATAGTAACTTATCGAATCAACACTTGATCCGATAACCCGGCTATATAGCATATAACCTATTAATGTTACAAATCGCGAGAATCGAATACAGTATCACATACTGGTATCATTCTCGGTCCCGCACATATCTCATATGCGCTCCTATTTCGTTTCGCTTGAGCCAGAAAACCTCTGTGTAGGACTCTAAAGACTCGTCAATACGCCGGCAGCAGGTGATGATCATATCAAGCACACACAAGCCGCAAGCTGTCTGCTAAACGTAACGGCCACCCGGGTATTGAGCTATCAGAAGATCGACGAGCAAGCCCGCTCACACTCCAGTGAATCCAACCAGTAACACTACCGTACAGTCCGGTCTGATCGTCTGATATGTCGCATATCTCGCCTAGGGGTGGTAAACGTCAGACCCCAATAGTTCGATAAGTCGTGTCGATATGAGGTCTATAACAGTTTGAGAAACTACTGGTAACACTTACCAGTAAATCTCAGCAACCCTGGCCAGGGATTTCCGGTTATAGCTAATCGAACACAGCGCAACATCTACCCCCTATACCGGGAGAGACGAATCCCCTTCTATCGCTCATTGCCTCCATGTGATTCGGGACTGTACCCAAAAACCACCGTTTTGCATGCCCTCTTGGACGTGGTAAGGTGGAAATCAAAGCACAGTGGGAACCACACAAGACTCTATGACGATCTCGGATCAACAGACTACTCTGTACCAGTGTCACCAGAGAACTGCCATCTGACGTAAGGTATAATACCATCTGGGAGTTCTCGGCGAGTCCGTCCAGTGTACCCAGTCTCCATTGAGCACCCGTATATCATCTCTGATGTCAAACACCAATGGATATGGGATCATCCATCGCCCATCTGTATGGGTCGAGAAGGTATACGCTAGTCTACACTGGTATATCGATGCCCTGTCTCGATATACCCACGACTAGGGACCTTGAAGGATGTACTTATGGACTACCATGTCCCCACTAGTATGATCTGCATCATAGTCCAGGTAGTCAAGTACACATCCTAAGGGCTTTACCAACATGTAACAGGGAGACAATCAGTGTACACGTTAAGGTAAAGAGTAACCAGATAGCATACTATCATGTCGAGCAAGAAAGTCCTCCCTATATATGTCCCAGCATCCACTACAATATACATCCTATGTATAGTAATGGCCTCTAGGGCATACATATAACTAACAAAGTCTCCTGAAGTCCGCCACGGTGTCCACACGCTGTGCTGGCTTGGCCGCTACTACGTCTACGAACTGCTGAACTGTCCGCAAACCCTCCTGAAATGCCTTGGCTTGCCGCTGATTTAGATCGGTTTGCCGCTTTTGGTTCTCCAGTATCCCACGTATAACTCCAAGTAATGTGGTGTTATCAACACGCCTCTGGTACGATTACAAATTTCTATCCGCCATTCTGAAGCCAAGACACTGAAGAGGATTAGCATGATAAATAGGATTCAATAACAAGATAGTTATAGATTCAAGAATGCCAAGATAGTAATGTGGCAGGACATGTTCCTAATTACGGTTTTTCTGATTAGTGTATTGGGTTTAATACCCAACTACAAAGAACCAAACCCGATTAATCCTAAATCCTATAGCTCTAATATCAAACAAACCCTGTCATGCCCCGCTTCCCAGAGTTCGCTAACTACGGCAAGTGACAGAGCCAACCATGCTACCTATGTATAAGAATCATCTCTCCACAGTCACATTACGGCTGTCTATAGGATATCAAGAATAGTAAAAATATAATATCTATCTAATACATGTCCATTTATCAGAATAAAAGAGTCAAGAAATGTATAAGCGAAAATGATAATAATATCCAAAATCAACATCTGGAAGTATGTTCCAATATGGGCTCACATCAAGCAATAAAAGCTTCGGAAAATAACTAGACTAAGTGTTCACACCAGAATATTGCATTTAATACCGCCCATTTTTATGCTCGTTTGTTTATAGGTAGGTGCTTTTAATCCGTATTTGCTACATATTTACAGGCTACAGGTTCCTAGTCCAAGATAACGCAAATGATACAAAATCTCCATTGTTACGCCAAAATCCAGAACTTCTGTTGCCAGCAGATAAAAGCCGGCTTCTGATCATCCATATCCGTCCAGTACCGCGTACCAGTTCCAGAGACAAGACAAATGATATTGGTCATTCGTGTCTCGGACAAGCACAGAGCACGAGAGAGGTCGCACAAGAATCAATGGGTGCATGGAGCTCGAGGGAGATGAGGTCAAAAGAATTATTTTTGATGCCATTTTGGACTGTTGCAGATCTGAAGAAATTGTGGAAGCAAATTGCAATTTGGAACATGTAGAACAACAGAGGAAAGCAACACAAGAAACCCCAGAAAAAAACGGCATGCCAATTCCACCAAAGAGCCGCGGATCCGCGGCCAATATGGTGAATCGGCGGCGGATCCGCGGCCGAGTTGACTCAGTGTCAACTCGGATTTTGGGGTTAGTTTGGTAACTTCATTTGGGCAGAGAATCTTGTCCTAGGGTTTCAGCACCCAGCCTATAAATAGCCCAGTTTTGTGTCAAGCCAAGGGACTTCTTTTTTATGTTTTCTTTTTGTTAGAAATTAGTGTAGTTTAGTTTAGCTTCTTCTTCTTCATGTCTTCCTCCATTAAAATGTAGTGAGAGCATTGAGTGGATGATGAAATGAAGATGAGAGTTATTTTTATTATCATGTCTCTTTTATTTATTGTCTTGTAATTTTATTATCTTATATTGTAATTTTAATTCTTGTTGTTAATTAGTTGTTGTTATTTCTTTGCTTGTTTTCTTTTTCCTTTTCCTCTTATCCGTATTATTTCCAAGCGATGATACTCGACGGAGTTCCTTACATAGGTGAGGACCCAAGTGGTTAGCTTGCACATTTGTAAAACCGTATTTTCCTTTTCCTTCTTTTCTTCCTTCTTGTTTTGTTTTATTTTCTTTTATAATGTGTGAATAATTCCGCACTTGTTAAGGCTAAAGAAGGTGGTATGAGGGACGGAAAAATCCCTTGTGCTTATCTTCGCCAAATATCTTGAAATGGACCCCGACCAAACAAACACAACCTCCTCACTTAGGCGCGCTATACATGACATGTAGCTGCGACCTAAGCCGAGAAGTCCTTTGGGCGTACTACAACGTGACATGTAGCTGTGACCCAATTGGATACATGGTTGCGGGTGTTTGGCCGAGGGTTGGAAATAAGCGTATTTAGCGGACGGACAAGGGGCACTAGGAATGGATTTAGCGTTGGAAAGCTCTCTTAAACTCGCAAATCCCATTTCTATGTCCTCCTAATCCCCGCTACTTTCGATTATCCCAACATCGTTTTAAGAATGGCAAAAAACAAGCACGAGACTAATCCTAACTCTACTAACCGACCTTAACCTTAATAAGTTTATTTGAACACAAAATACAAACACTTAGGATAGAATTGAACATACACATATACATTCTCTATTGACTCGTCTAAGACTCGAACGGACATACAACTATCTCCCTGCGGATCGACCCGTGCTCAACCGGCTAGCTGTAAAGCGACACCTTCTTGATCGCGGTTATAACTTTAGAACTTTGAACTCCGACACGCCGAGAGCGTGCGATCAAATGGCGCCGTTGCCGGGAAGACGGTAACGTATTTTCTTTCTTATTATTCGGGTTAATATTCTTTTTGTATATATATAAAATTATAAATATAATATAAAAAAAATTGTTATTTTTGATTTTTTTGGTGTGCAAGTGTGCAGGTCTGGAGCAAGTACAGTATTCAAATCCAGAGATAGAGGTTTTTATTCTGTCTTACAGAGTAAGAGGAGTGCAGGACCAAAGTTTCAGACCACAATTCCACATTTTGACCACGGAACCGCGGTCAAAGCGTGGGTTGTGCGGCGGTTCCGCGGTTCAATTGTGGGTTCTTGGCCCCAATTTTTTTCCACCTCTTCTCCTTCTTCTAATATTCTCTATGAACTCCACTGAATTGCATTTTCTGCAAGTTTCTTTGCACAGATTACGCCGCCGCTAAATAAATTTTTTGTTGTTTTAGATTTTTGTTTGTTTACGCGCCGCATATAATAATACGGACTTTAAGGGGCTATAACACCAATTCAGATTGGGTGAGGATTTCATCACCCTTCCTAAGACCCCACAAATCACTAATTGCATACGCATTATCTTGAGTTAATAAAAACTATCTAGACCAAACCTATAAGGACTTATCGCGCTCATTTAGGACAAGTGAAGGTTGCAAGGAATCGGTCGTTTATCTAAACTTGACTTTATGGTGTCTAGATTAGACAAGTGAGGAGGTAATTTTAAAAGGCCCGTCTCAAGGTGATTCGTGAGCGGAACCCTCCTCCCTCACTTATGCTTACCTGGCCACAATTGGCAGTGAAGAGGCGATTCGAGGGTTATCCTGCAACTTGTCGCTTGGAAGTCTAGGAGCGGTCTAATTGGACTTTAAAGACCCTAACTTTAGGTGATTGTTTGTGCATTTTGTGATTGTGATTGTGCTTATGTAAAGTTTAGTCCCATAATTCCATATTCTTTCAAACAAACAATTTTTAAAAAACTCCAAAAAAAACATTTTTTTTAAAAACTAAAAAAAAATACCACTTCTTTCCCTCCCTACCTTTTCACTCTTCTAACATGGGTACCCCGCCTCAAAAAACTCTTGCCGAACTTTGGTACCCACAACCAGACATAACTTCCTACGGTTCTTGCTTTGGCCGAACGTCGAACGATCCATCCATGCCAAAAATTTCTTTGAAAGATCGGATAGACGCGTCTAGGATAACCAATTGGACTCCGCAATCCACCTTGTATCAACCATTTCAACCTTCACCACCTTCTTACGTTGATACCCCTTTTAAGAGTCCTGTTGTAACTCCAAGACCTATGTCTATTACTGAACGTATTGAACAATCCCGTAGCCGATCTTTCACTCCTTTCACCACTTCCAATTCTTTAGATCAACAATTATATTCACCTTCTTATCCAAATGTTGATTCTACTCCTGTCTAACCATTCAATTCCTATCAATCCTACCCAAGTTTTGCACCTTCCCTATCCACAGCCTTTTGGGAGTTTCCAGTATCCGAGTTTGAATCTTTTACTAAAACCCCTTCACAACCCATGTCTACTTTGGAACAGTCATTGGAAGACTTTCGGGTAGTGTCGTACCAACAGATGATGGATTTGAATGTGTCCAT
Organism: Agapanthus africanus; assembly: GCA_030015575.1. Taxonomy (NCBI): domain Eukaryota; kingdom Viridiplantae; phylum Streptophyta; class Magnoliopsida; order Asparagales; family Amaryllidaceae; genus Agapanthus; species Agapanthus africanus. The sequence goes on along the minus strand of CM057350.1, from coordinate 162,239,083 downwards.
AGCTGCTCTCATACAACCTAGTGACCAGGTAGCTAGTTTCCAACTAGCTCCACATTTTCTAATGTATGAAGAGGCGGTAGGACAAGCTGAGAATTTGAGTGGTGAGAGTGAGCTACACACCCTTCCAAATCAAACCTACCCGTCCCAAATGGAATCCCAAAACTCCGGTTTTGAATGTCTATCAAGTGTCCTAAATGATTTATCGATTGAGGATAGAATGTTTAATGAGTTGTGCAACTTTGTAGTGTTTGATTTACCCGATTGTAAAGGGTCCCTTTCGAGTGAAACCACACCCAACCTTTTTGACCTCTACACCTCCATCTTAGAACCTGAATTGATTGCTATCCATGCTTTTGATGAGGTGTCTGAGAATATTGATTTTCACTTGATTGAGGATATCGACGCTGGGAATATTTTGGATGATGAACCCGCAGTTTTGGATGAGTTTTTCCCTCCAATTTATCATCCTGAGTCCTTAATTGTTTTTCCCGAACCCTAAATGCGTCTAGATATTGATGATAAATGCATGGATAAGATAATCTTTGAGGAGAATTTTGAGGATAGTATTGAGGATGAACCAGTTTTAATTGATGTGTCAGATTTTCCAATTCATCCTATCCCTTTCATTGACTGTGTACGCCCTCCTGAACTTTTAACCGATAACCTTCCTCAATCACTCCCCTCCATCCTTTCCATCATTCCGACCTTGCAAGGCACTGTATCACTTTCACTTTCTTTGTCTGGTTTACCAAGTTCGGCGTACCCATGTTGTCTCACGAATCTTGAGGGATTTGACCCCATTTCTCGACGGGTTGATAGATTAGCACAATCACCTTTTACACATCAGTCATCACAAATTGTGCTAATTTATTCACTCCATTTTCACCCTCAAGTTCGTACACCACTTCTTTTTCCCTTCCGCCATTCTTCTCCTCATATACCGGGACCGTATACCACTTCTATCCCTATACGGTCTCGTGTATTCTCCATTTCTTTCCTCACCGTATTCTTTCACCAACTCGGGCCTTATCCCGATAAGATTTTTGAATGGTTGGTGCTAACTTTTGGCCTGTGTAAGGCCTTGTATAGCTTGATACTGTTCTCTCCCCCCTAACTCTGAACTTTAACGCTTAAACAGTGGAAACACTGTTTCACTTAAGTTTGGGGGGGAGCTTTTTTTGTATATCTATTTTTTTGGTTTGCCTTTTGTTTTGTATAAAATTTTCTTTTGGGGAGCGCCGACAATTTTGACCCTCTTGGTGTAGCCTGACAGTGAGGGCACTGTCAAGTTTAAGTTTGGGGGTGTGCTCGGTAAGCTTTCTTCCTTCGCATTCATAAGTATATTTTTGCATTTGCATACTTATTTAAAGACCCACAAAAAAAATCGAATTTTTTTCCAAAATATAAAAACTTTGTCGTCAAGTTAGCTAATAGGGTAGATTTTTATTCCGAAAGCTTAGTTGAGACGTTAGAAATAACTAAATCCTAGGCTTAGGAATTGAAAACCCTAAAAATAACTCTCCTTCTGTTCAACCTTGGTAATTATATGTCCTTACAGTTTTTTTTTTGAGAAATAGGTAATCTTGAGTTCAGTTCTTGAGTTAAGTCAAGATGAAGGGAAAGTATTGATGTTTTACTGAAGGATAAGTCTGAAAAATAGTTTCTATTCTTGAATCCAAATTTAGAAATTATATACCCTACAAACTGCACTTACACGCACCTTAAAACTTGGGATAGTAGAGAATACCTAGAAATACTCTTGCCTGAAAACCTAGTCTGAAAGAAAAAAAGGGTATTTAAAACTAACCACAAAAGAGCATATTGAAAAATATATTCGGTCTTGAAAAAGAAAAATAAAGAAAAGAAAAATAAATAAAATCAAGACCTGGAAACTGCTATTTACGCTTTAAGCTTACACATTCAGTAATCACCTGTTAGTGCCTTAAGAAGCATTAATAGTTGCATAAAAGGTGTGCGAGCAACACCGTTCATCATAAATGAAAAGAAGTAGTATTAGGCATTAGTGCAGGGGTACTATAGCTTGAATTGAATTCTTGAGCGTAGGAGTGAAATTATACACACGCGTGGGGGGCATACGATCGATGTTTGGAGGAAAGATAGAAATAAAGAATAAGACTTATGTTTTCTGTAAAACTGATAAAAATCCCTGATTGGAGACCCACATTAGAAGGAAAACTCAAGAGAGACCGAGATCTTTTTAAACTGTAAAACGTATAGGATCTGAGATTGAATAAATTGAGGCGTGAAACATAAGGGTTGAATATTTCTAACTTAGGATACTAGAATTTCTAACCTAGATACTAAACCGTAGGAGTAGCATCAATGTTAACTTATGACACTAGCTTGATGGGATTTTGTGGGTGTAATCCGCTAAAAACCCTCAAGAGACAACACTCCTCCTACTAGGGACACCTAGAGATTTAACAACTTGTTGCACGAGCTCAGTGCAATCGCGTTCCCTGCGAAAGTGAGGTTAGGACTTTTTGTGAATAATTGGTTTTGCTCGGGACGAGCAAAAGTTAAGTTTGGGGGTATTTGTTCACACCAGAATATTGCATTTAATACCGCCTATTCTTATACTCGTTTGTTTATAGGTAGGTGCTTTTAATCCGTATTTGCTACATATTTATAGGCTACAGGTTCCTAGTCCAAAATAACCCAAATAATACAAAATCTCCACTGTTACGCAAAAATCCAGAACATCTGTTGCCAGCAGATAAAAGTCGGGTTCCAATCATCCATATCCGTCCAGTGCCGCGTACCAGTTCCAGAGACAAGACAAATGACATTGGTCATTCGTGTCTCGGACAAGCACAAAGCACGAAGTGAACGATTGAGTTTCACGAGTGAAGAGGGGCGCACAAGAATCAATGAGTACGCAGAGCTCGAGGGAGATGAGGTCAAAAGAATTATTTTTGATGCCATTTTGGACTGTTGCGGATCTGAAGAAATTGTGGAAGCAATTTGCAATATGGAACATGTAGAACAACAGAGGAAAGCAACACAAGAAACCCCAGAAAAAAACAACATGCCAATTCCACCAAAGAGCCGTGGATCCGCGGCCAATATGGAGAATCGGCGGCGGATCCACGGCCGAGTTGACTCAGTGTCAACTCGGATTTTGGGGTTAGTTTGGTAACTTCATTTGGGCAGAGAATCTTGCCCTAGGGTTTCAGCACGCGGCCTATAAATAGCCCAGTTTTATGCCAAGCCAAGGGTCTTCTTTTTTATGTTTTCTTTTTGTTAGAAATTAGTGTAGTTTAGTTTTTCTTCTTCTTCATGTCTTCCTACATTAAAATGTACTGAGAGTATTGAGTGGATGATGAAATGAAGATGAGAGTTATTCTTATTATCTTGTCTCTTTTATTTATTGTCTTATAATTTTATTATCTTGTATTGTAATTTTAATTCTTGTTGTTAATTAGTTGTTGTTATTTCTTTGCTTGTTTTCTTTTTCCTTTTCCTCTTATCCGTATTATTTCCAAGCGATGATACTCGACGGAGTTCCTTACTTAGGTGAGGACCCAAGTAGTTATCTTGCACATTTGTAAAACCATATTTTCCTTTTCCTTCTTTTCTTCCTTAGTGTTTTGTTTTATTTTCTTTTTATAATGTGTGAATAATTCCGCACTTGTTAAGGCTAAGGAAGGTGGTATGAGGGACGGAAAAATCTCCTGTGCTTCTCTTCGCCAAACATCTTGAAATGAACCCCGACCAAACAAACGCAACCCCCTCACTTAAGCACGCTATACGTGACATGTAGCCGCGACCAAAGCCGAGAAGTCCTTTGGGCGCACTACAATGTGACATGTAGTTGTGACCCAATTGGATACATGGTTGCGGGTGTTTGGCCAAGGGTTGGAAATAAGCGTATTTAGCGGACGGACAAGGGGCACTAGGAATGGATTTAGTGTTGGAAAGCTCGCTTAAACTCGCAAATCCTATTCCTATGTCCTCCTAATCCCCGCTACTTTCGATTATCCCAACATCGTTTTAAGAATGGCAAAAGACAAGCACAAGACTAATCCTAACTCTACTAACCGGCCTTAACCTTAACAAGTTTATTTGAACATAAAATACAAACACTTAGGATAGAATTGAACATACACATATACATTCTTTATTGACTTGTCTAAGACTCGAACGGACATACAACTATCTCCCTGCGGATTAACCCGTGCTCAACCGGCTAGCTGCAAAGCGACACCGTCTTGATCACGGTTATAACTTTAGAACTTTGAACTCCGACACGCCGAGAGCGTGCGATCACTAAGCATCACTAAACTCAATCCTCACTGCTCGTCTTGACGGCTAAAATACTCATATTCGGCCTGCGATAAAGATAGAGAAACTGGGCCATGCAAAACTTAGACGTCAGCGTGTCATAATATCAATCAATAATAATAGCTAAGATGTAATTAGATATACATGCATGAATATAAATCAACAACATGAATATAAACAGTGAGGTGTGTATATGTCTATGAAGTGCGATGAGTAATCTAAACTGTGCTACTGAGTTATCTATTCTAAAAGTCTTTAAAATCAATTTAATGGAATCGTCGATATAACTCAATAGTATCCCGTGCGTGTCCGGGACCACGGTAAAGATTCTCGGGCTGAATCCGAGATGTGCCGCCAGGCAGTAAACATGTAACATGTACAGATGAATGATGTCAGCAGTATCGTCCTGGGGCTGGCCTAGCCCATAAAGACTGATCAGTATAAGTATCGAACTGTCGAGTTACAAATCAAGTTTCATTATTGATTTCCCCTTACCCCCAAGGTTATGTGTTCAAAGTTAGGCATTAATAATATGGAACTAATGCCAACACAGGATTAAGCAAGTACAGGTTTGTCTATGTAGACAACATGTTACGTCCGTCAGGACAACAAGTCAGGGTTGTCGACATTAGTAACAAAATCAAGTATCAAGTCAAGTAGTGTATCAGGGCATGTCATGTGATGTATATGTATCAAATGGACACCAAATGTAAAACTGTAACGATATCGGGATCACGGTAAATAGTGCTGATGTCAGGATGTATATGTTTCTATCTGTAATAACCTGTTATGCGTCCATGACTACTTATGATGCAATCTAGATAACATGTCATGATAATATAATAGTGAAATGACATCAGGGTGTTCCGGCATGTAATTAGATATCCAATAGACAGTACGGATACGTATGGGTATCGTAAAATGGTAAAACTATAACATGGGATCCATACTTAAAATACATGTAATATTTTTATTCATATGGATATAAATATAGTAATATAGCATGCAGCAAGATAAACTTGCCTGATCGGATCTCACGGCGGGGTACGTACGTCACGTTCGATATTGGGTAAACGTCGCGATGCGAACTACGTGCGTACAAAACTGAACTAGGCTACTCAAAGACATGACCACGCTAGATGAGGATGACGACTGGGTCACCCGGACCATCGACGATGTGCGTGACTCCGGCGATGGCCGAAAAAACCAAGAATCAAGAAAAGAAAAGAGAAGAAGAAGAAGAAGAATGGGTGTGGCTTGGCTCAGGCTTGGGGTTCTGGGACAGAGGAGAAGCAAAGGCGACGACGGGGGTCTCTGGTTTTAGTGTACGGATACTAAAGATATTGTTTTAGTGCACATATCGTATTTTAGTGTAGTTTTGGGTCTCGGGTGAATCTGCTATCAAACCAGGTATTTGTTGGAAAAGTTCCCATCACTGTGACCTAATGTTATGACCTATAACCCACCATAAAAACCTGAGATCCATCCCTTCCAACTTGGCCGCAGATTTATTGGTTCTGGCAGCAAATTGCAGCCAGAGTGGGGGCTGGGGTGTTATGTTTTGGTGTAGGGGTCTCTAGGGTTGTATGTGGTCTCGTGGCACTTGCAACTTTCACCAATTGTTTGTGTAGCAAAATCTAGGATCAGTTTGCTTGTTTTCTAGTGTTTCGACCATGCGTGTTACGTTATCCGACACAGTTCGTGTACTTTGTGTAGCTATTGCTCTTGGGTTGGTTTCGTAGTATCGGTACACATGTTAGCCACTAGACAAACACTTGAGAGTATGTTTGGAGTTAGTGCATCGGTCAAACGTAGTGGTTACGTGTTATTGGTCGATTGCTAATATGAACTTGTTATATTGTTGTTTTATGATCTTAGGGTCGCAAATAAGGACTTCGGACGCTGCGAAGAAGGGAAAGCGAGTGGTTGGCTTTACTTAGCCCAGGATCATTAGTGAGTAAATTTAACATCTACAGGGGAATCGCCCGCATGGCGTTATGCGTTAGGGCTAGATATGATATAATATTAGCCGCATGTTTTTATTCCACATATAGAGATTGTGCATAACTTCATTGCATATTATTATTACTTGTTATGCTTGGACTTGTACCCATTGGACACTGCACTATTATTGACGGTTCATGTTGTACCAGCACTAATTGCATGCTACACACACGCCGTCGATAATTGCCATGACACGCACAATATATATATATATATATATATATATATATGCATATGTGATATTGTATCGGTAATTGCCATGACATGCTTACACCTATACATATGTGATATCGTATTGGTTAGGGAAATTGAGACATGACCTTATATTCCATTATGTATATGACAAATAGCATACCTGTATACTTACATGCTTGCACATATGCCTTGCCATTCCTACATGCTAGCTGCCTATATACCTATGTGGTATTGTACCATTAGTGACAGGTATATACACATATGAGACATAGCTACATGTACATCTTGCATACATACTTTCATGTACACCCATATACCTTACTATAGCTACACATACACCCGTATGGTATTACATCATTATTGATAGGTACATACCCATATACCTTGCTATAGCTACATGTTCACCTTTATATGATGTTGCGTTGGATTTTAGAGAAATTAGGAAACGCGTGTTATATTTAATAACTTGTTACAGTTAAATAGCGGTTTTTCCTTTATATACTCACATTACTGTTTTATGTTGTATATTATATTCAAGGATTTTCGCATTGAGATATGGATTTCAAATGATGTTTTCTGAATTTGAGGACCGTGGTAGTTCATGAAATTATGCATTGTTTGAAAAACCCGCTCTCTCTTGATATAATATTTCGATGCGTCCACCATGAGATTTCTCGGTTCTGAGATTTATGATATATACCCGATGCGAGGAGTGGAGTGGGCCGTATGCGGGTACATGGTGGGGCCCGGAGGTACCCCGGAGCAAGATAGTCGCAGATGATGGCGATGAGCTCGAGGCAGGGGAGTACTACCTTACCGGTGACATTACTTGGTTTCGGCGGTTATCGTTGGGATACCGACCAAAGTTATGTACGTACATGCCTTGCAAATTTCGGGTGTTGGACACTCAGGTTTCATAAGATGTACGTACATGACATCAGGGCCAGTCGTGGTGACGGCGCCTGACAGGTGAGTTTTTTATGTGTCGATGCTGGACACTAGTTTTCATGATGTTTTCGGATGTCGATGTTGGACACTCAGGTTCCATGAGATTAACAGGTTATGAGGGCCGATCTGAAGGCCGATTTGAGGAATTTGGGATTTAGATTGTCTTGATGAACACTGGTCCTGCCACGATGAGGATTCTGTGAGGATGACATGTGCTATCCCATACTCCGCATTTATTTGATAGGCATTGCTTCATGTATTAGTAGTACCTGATAGAGTACCTTTCATGACTGTTGCATATACATATTGCCATTTATTGCTATCAGCTTGCATGTGATAGATTATCGCGGTACGTGCATACTTGCGATTACCTGCATATATTATTTACTATTCACGAGTTGGCAACTCACCCCCGTTGTGCCACAGTGTTTTGCAGGTAGCCCTTCAGAGCAGTCGTGGCAGGGTTTTTTTCTTCCTATCGTATCATCTTTTGCAGCGAATACCGCTACGGCTGACTGTGTGCAGTTTTGCTATAGGTGGGTTTTGCGGTTATCCGATGTTGCTCATTGTATATTCATTGTATCCAGTAATCTCCATCTACTACTTCATGTATTGACTTAGAGACGAGTTGTGACGACGATATTGTATATTGTTTTGTGACTTTGAAAGTCTTTTATGCTGTTGTCACTTTATATCGTCTTTTTATTCGTTACGGCGTCGTGTATCTGTTATGGTGTTGTTTCCGCCTTTGGGCGTGGATTTTGCTCCTGTTGGGGATGCTTTACTTATATTTTATGTTGTACCCTTTTCGGGGCTGGTTTTTACAAAGAAGGTGCTGGCAAATTTTAAAGAAAGTAAATTTGGACTTTAAAGAATTTGGATTGAGATTTCAAAAGTTTTAAACAATGTTCTTACTAATTTTGATGGTTTAGATTGCTGGGTTTTCGGCTTACTTAAATTGCGTTACGCCCGTAGACGTTACGTGGTTTAAGGGCCGTCACGTGCCAAATTTTGGGTCATGAAAAAGTTGGTATCAGAGCGTTAGGTTTTACCTTTCGGAGTGTAGGATGACCTTGGTATGATAGAGTAGGTAGCTTAAGCAGAGTGACATAGTGTGTGTATGTCCGCGGCATACTTACGACACGGTACTCCGCCTAAAGTGACCTAAGTACTAATTTGCTTGAAATTCCTTCCTGGATGATACATATCCTTGTGATTCGATTTCCGTGTTCTTATCGAATCCTATTTCTATTTATTAGCCATTATGCCGCCGATGACTACGAGGGCACAGATAGAGGCAGCGAGAGCCGAGGTCAGAGTTGACTCTTGTGGGACGACGACTGACCGGGACGGTACGCTCGTTGTACAGGAGCAGATTGATCCGCCTTCGATAGATCGTATCGCTAGACTTGAGGCAGATATGCAGGACCTGTGCCAGATGATGAGGTTATTGGTTGAGGCTAGTCGAGCGCAGCGACAGGAGCTTGCCACCCCTGTTACGCAGTTATTCCTTGCTATCAGCACACAGCATTGTGTCACGTATTCAGCAGCAGTGGATGCAGCCTTAGTAGATGAGGCACGTCTTCCCGAGACTTTGGGAGTTTCAGGACCGAGGAGGACTCGTACAGGTGTATCAGCCCAGAGACAGAGGCTTAGTCGCCGCGACAGATTTCGTTTACGTCGTGGGAGTAGCAGAGGCTTGGGATGAGGACAGTCATTTAGCTCTTATCCCCAGGAGGGTCAGCAGCCATCGCGTGGATGTTTCTGGTGCGGGAGTTTCCATCACCTCATCAGAAATTGTACCTTGGTATGCTAGAGGAGGGCAGCAGTACCATATGTTACATTACCACCTTCACCTCAGGGAGAGTAGCCTTTTGCGCCTGTTGTTAATCCGCGTCAGACTTTTGTTCAGAGAAGTCGTAGTCGCGGAGGGTTTGTTCCGAGAGTACAGGATGGCAGAGGCGGAGGACATCCTGTTGCAGGTAGAGGACAGGCACGAGCTTTTGTTTCGACTCATCGAGACGCGCGGGAGTCCAATGCAGAGTTTTCAGGTAATCTTTTCGCATGTTCTTTTGATGTGAATGTTTGTTTAATTCAGGATCTATGCACTTGTTTGTTCTACACACTTCGTGCTGGGGTTGGGCCGAGAGTCGTGTATGCTAGATCAGCCGTTTATTGTGTTTAATCCTGTTAGCGATTCTTTTGTTGCGCGACACGTGTTTCGGTCGTGTGCCAATCGGATAGGAGATAGAGATTCGTCCGTCGATTTGATCTTTCTTGAGATGTTGGACTTGACGTTCTTCTGGGCACGGACTGGTTAGGTACGTGCTATGCGTCTATGGACTTCCGTGAGAAAACAGTCAGGTTTTGTTTTCCCGGTGAGTCGGTTCTTGTTGTGCAGGGGACAGTGGTGCCGCCCTTACAGCTTGATTTCAGCCTTTTACGCTAGTCAGTTTTCGAGGAGAAGATGTCGAGGATTCTTGGCTTTCATTGGTGATACTGGAGCCACAGTGGTTTTCGTTGGACCGGGTTCCTATCGTGCGAGAGTTTTCTGACGTTGTTCCAGATGAGCCGTCGGAGCTTAGGGAGCTTAAGGATCAGCTGCAGAGTTATTTGTTGGGGGACTTGTAAGTCCAAGTGTTTCGCTTTGGTGAGCTCCTATTCTGTTCGTCAAGATGAAGGATGGCAGCTTGAGATTGTGTATTAATTGATCGTCAATTGAATCGAGTTACGGTGCGGATTGGGTATCCTTTACCTCGCTTTGACGATTTCTTTGATCAGCTCTAGGGTGCGAGACATTTTTCTAAGTTTGATTTAGGATCAGGTCATCATTAGTTGTGGGTTCGGAGTGATGACATTTGGAAGACTGCTTTTATGCGCGCTACAGGCTTTATGAGTTTGGTGGTGTCGTTGGACTCACCAATACCCTAGCAGCATTCGTGGATGTGATAAACCAGATTTTTTAGGCCGTTACTCAACCAGTTTATTGTTGTGCTATTAATAACATTCCGGTCTATTCTAAGAGTCATGAGGAACATGAGCAGCACTTGAGGATTTGCTTTGCAGACATTGGGAGAGCACCAGCTATTTGCTAAATTCTCGGAGTGTTCATTCAGGGTTGATTGTGTTGACTTCCTAGGTCATGGGGTTACGGGAGACGGTATTCGTATGGACCCGAGGGAGATCGTGGCCGTACAGTTTTGGCCCAGACTTGTATCAGGGACAGAGGTCCGCAGATTTTTGGGCTTAGCTAGTTTTTACCGCCGTTTCGTGCAGGATTTCTTGTGTTTTCGCTGCACCGTTGACCGGACTGACCAGAAAGGAAGGGGTTCCTTTTCTTTAGACTGAGGCATGCGTGCTGAGTTTTCAGCAGTTGAAGACTCGATTGACGACTGCACCAGTTCTATCTTGCTTCTGGATCGGGCAACTTTGTTGTTTATTGTGATGTTTCGCGAGTGGGGCTCGATTGTGTACTGATGTAGCATGATAGAGTTATCGCTTATGCTTCCCGACAGTTGGAAGAAGTATGAGCAGGATTTATCCCACTCATGATCTGGAGATGGCCACGGTGGTCGTGCGTTGAAGATTTGGAGACACTAATTGTACGGAGAGTCGTGTCAGATTTTCATGGACCACCAGAGCTTAATCTTCCTGCAGAGGGATCTGAGTTGAGACAGCGCTGTTGGATGGAGCTTGTGAAGGATTGTGATTGTGAGATCCTTTATTACCCGTGGCAAGACGATTGTGGTAGCTGATGCTTTGAGTCGTAGGCTCGGGGGTAGCTTGTTCCAGTTGTGCGTAGTTCAGAGACAGTCTTATGCAGATTTACAGTTCTTGTGCGACAGATGGGTATATTTTAAGTTCACCTCTACTGGGGGACAGCTTGCTCATGTCTGCGCCCGCCACTTTTACTTAATCGTTTTCGTGAGGCACAGCCCGCCGATGCTCGTTTGTTTGAGATTCTGAACATGTTCGGCAGGGTAAAGATTCGGAGTTCTTGATTTATGACCAGGGTGTGCTACGTTTAGGGACGCGTTTGTGTGTACCTGATACCGATGGATAGAGACGCGAGGTCCTAGAGCAGGCATATCAGTCAGCTTTCTGTGTTCACCCTAAGTGCCACCAAGATGTAACGTGACTTGAAAGTTAGTTACGGGTGGGTAGGGATGAAGAGTGAAGTTTCAGATTTCATTTCGAAGTGCTCGGCTTGTCAGCGAGCTAAGGTTGAGCATTTGAGACCGGTTGGAGAGTTGCAACCTTTTAACCATTCCGGAGTGGGAATGGGAGCAGATCTCCATGAAATTCGTTGTGGGTCTACCCAGGTCTAGTCGAGGGTATGACTCCATTCGGGCGATTGTTGTCCAGTTATGCTCAGTATGCTCAGTTTGCTCAGTTGTTCTTTGTTAAGTTTGTGCGGTTGCACGGAGTTCCTTCATGTGTTGTGTCCAATAGAGGCATCTAATTTGCTAGCCGTCGTTGGCAGAAGCTTCAGGAAGCCTTGGGTGCTGGTTGAGCTTTAGCTCCGCTTCCATCTGTAGGCCGATGGTCAGACAGAGCGGACTATACAGACTCTGGAGGATATGCTTGTGTGTACGTACTAAGTGTTTGTTGGTTGGGATCGTCACTTGCCATTGATGGAGTTCTCCTACGATAATGGTTATCAGGAGACGTTTCAGATGGCAACTTTCAGGCCTTATGTGGTAGGTTGTGTCGATCGCCAGTCTGTTTTACTGACTCCGTGAGAGCAGGATTTTTGGACCTCAGCTAGTCTAGAGACTTCGGAGATGATCCAGTGGTTCAGGTCAGGATGAGAGCAGCCCAGTGTAGACAGAAGTCTTATGCCGACCGTGGTGGTCGCAGACTTGAGTTCACGGTAGGAGATCATGTATTCCTAGGGATTCTTCCGATGAATGGCGTGTTTAGTTTTGGGAAGCTTAGTCCCAGATTGTAGTTCCTTTTGAAATCCTTTAGCGAGTTAGTTCTGTTGCCTATTGTTTGGCACTTCCGCCCAGATTTTTTGAGTATTCACCCTGTATTCCTTATGTCGATACTTTGCAAATACCTTCATGACCTTTCTCACATGATTCAGCACCAGACCATTTAGCTTGGACGCGATCTTTTCGTTCACTGGCAACCGATAGTGTTAGTGGATCGGCAGGTGGAGAAACTTCGGTCAAGGGTCTTGCCATCTGTGGAGGTTCTTTCGGCGTAGCCGTATAGTGAGGAGATCACTTGGGAGGCTGCGAGCGAGATTTGGGAGTTTTGCACTCATCTCTTTGAAGGTATGCACAGTAATAATTTTAATCCGGGGACGAATTTTCTTTAAGGGGGGAGATTGTAACACCTTAGAATGCGATTAGTGTTAATTAAGCGATAATGCGGGTTTTCTGTAAAAAGTTTACCAATTTGGTTTCCTCATATTTTATAACAATTAATTAATATTTTATTATTATTTGTTATGGCTTGCACACACATGTGCATGTTAATGTGAGGGTTAGTATAGTGTTAATCTTGTTTAGAGACCATGACACCTTTAAATTAATCCTTGCTTTGTTAACCTTAACCCTAGATATTTGTTTTGTGAGAAGATATTTACATTTGTGTTTTGGAGATGAGAGAAGGTGGCAAGGTGACTCATGGAGGGCATTAATGTTGCATTAATGATGAAGTGAGGGAGAGAGAGTAAGTGTAAGATACACTTACCTACACTCACCTCTCATGCTTATCACCTCACACACTCTCATTCTCACTCTATCTCTTTCTTATTCTCATTATTCTCATCTCCTCATTATCTCAACTGAACCTTTGCAATTTCCTTCACTACCCCTTCACCAATCTTTCACAAAACCTTCACTAAACATCACCCAAATCATATCCCAAGACTTGTTTTGCCCCTGTGATCCCTTGGAGCTTGGAAAGCTAAGATCTTTGAGCTTGTGGGAGTAGCTAATGATCTCTATCTGTTAAGTAGGTATTTTTAATATTGCGTAGCTTTTTTGTTTCAATTTAGAATACTAAAGATATCGTTTTAGTGCACATATCGTATTTTAGTGTAGTTCTGGGTCTCGGGTGAATCTGCTATCAAACCAGGTGTTTGTTGGAAAAGTTCCCATCACGGTGACCTAGTGTTATGACCTAGAACCCACCATAAAAACCTGAGATCCATCCCTTCTAACTTGGCCGCAGATTTATTGGTTCTGGCCGCAAATTGCGGCCAGAGTGGGGGCTGGGGTGTTGTGTTTTGGTGTAGGGGTCTCTGGGGTTGTATGTGGTCTCGTGGCACTTGCAACTTTCACCAATAGTTTGTGTAGTAAAATCTGGGATCACTTTGCTTGTTTTCTAGTGTTTCGACTACGTGCGTTACGTTATCCGACACAGTTCGTGTACTTTGTGTAGCTTTTGCTCTTAGGTTGGTTTCATAGTGTCGGTACGCATGTTAGCCACTAGACGAACACTTGAGAGTATGTTTGGAGTTGGTGCGTTGGTCAAACGTAGTGGTTACGTGTTATTAGTCGATTGCTAATATGAACTTGTTATATTGTTGTTTTATGATCTTAGGGTCGCAGGCGAGGACTTCAGGCGCTGCGAAGAAGGGAAAGCGAGTGGTTGACTTTACTTAGCCCAGGATCATTAGTGAGTAAATTTAACATCTACAGGGGAATCGCTCGCATGGCGTTATGCGTCAGGGCTAGATATGATATGATATTGGCCGCATTGTTTTTATTACACATATAGAGATTGTGCATAAACTTCATTGCATATTATTATTACTTGTTGTGCTTGGACTTGTACCCATTGGACACTGCACTATTATTGACGGTTCATGTTGCACGAGCACTAATTGCATGCTACACACACTCCGTCGATAATTGCCATGACACGCACAATATATATATATGTGTGTGTGTGTGTGTGTGTGTGTGTGTGTGTGATATTGTATCGGTAATTGCCATGACATGCTTACACCTATACATATGTATATCGTATTGGTTAGGGAAATTGAGACATGACCTTATATTCCATTATTCATATGACATATAGCATACCTGTATACCTACATGCTTACACATATGCCTTGCCATGTCTACATGCTAGCTGCCTATATACTTATGTGGTATTGTACCATTAGTGACAGGTATATACACATATGAGACATAGCTACATGTACATCTTGCATACATACTTACATGTATACCCATATACCTTTCTATATCTACACATACACCCGTATGGTATTACATCATTATTGATAGGTACATACCCATATACCTTGCTATAGCTACATGTTCACCTTTATATGATGTTGCGTTGGATTTTGGAGAAATTAGGAACCGCATGTTATATTTAATAACTTGTTGCAGTTAAATAACGGTTTTTCCTTTATATGCTCACATTACTGTTTTATATTGTATATATTATATTCATGGATTTTCGCATTGAGATATGGATTTCACATGATGTCTTCTGGATTTGAGGACCGTGGTAGTTCATGAAATTATGCATTGTTTGAAAAACCCGGTCTCTCTTGATATGATATTCGATGCGTCCACCATGAGATTTCTCGGTTCTGAGATTTGTGATATATACCCGATGCGAGGAGTGGAGTGGGCCGTGTGCGGGGTACATGGTGGGGCCCGGAGGTACCCCGGAGAAAGATAGTCGCAGATGATGGCGATGAGCTCGAGGCAGGGGAATACTACCTTACCGGTGACATTACTTGGTTTCGGCGGTTATCATGGGGATACCGACTGAAGTTATGTACGGACATGCCTTGCGAATTTCGGGTGTTGGACACTCAGGTTTCATAAGATGTACGTACATGACATCAGGGCCAGTCGTGGTGACGGCACCTGACAGGTGATTTTTTTATGTGTCGATACTGGACACTAGTTTTCATGATGTTTTCGGGTGTCAATATTGGACACTCAGGTTCCATGAGACTTACAGGTTATGGGGGACAATCTGAGGGCCGATTTGAGGAATTTGGGATTTAGATTGTCTTGATGGACACTGGTCCTGCCACGATGAGGATTCCGTGAGGATGACATGTGTTATCCCATACTCTGCATTTATTTGATATGCGCTGCTTCATGTATTAGTAGTACCTGATAGAGTACCTTTCATGACTGTTGCATATACATATTGCCATTTATTGCTATCAGCTCGCATATGATAGATTATCGCAGTACGTGCATACTTGCGATTAGCTGCATATGTTATTTACTATTCATGAGTTGGCAACTCATCCCCGTTGTGCTACAGTGTTTTGCAGGTAGCCCTTCAGAGCAGTCATGGCAGGGTTTTCTTCTTCCTATCGTATCATCTTTTGCAGCGGATACCGTTATGGCTGACTGTGTGCAGTTTTGCTATAGGTGGGTTTTGCGGTTATCTGATGTTGCTCATTGTATATTCGTTGTATCCAGTACTCTCCATCTACTACTTCATGTATTGACTTAGAGACGAGTTGTGAGGATGATATTGTATATTGTTTTGTGACTTTGGAAGTTTTTTATGCTGTTGTCACTTTATATCGTCTTTTTCTTCCCTACGGCGTCGTATATCTGTTGTGGTGTTGTTTCCGCCTTTGGGCATGGATTTTGCTCCCGTTGGGGATGCTTTACTTATATTTTATGTTGTACTCTTTTCGGGGCTGGTTTTTACGAAGGAAGTGCTGCCATATTTTAAAGAAAGTAAATTTGGACTTTAAAGAATTTGGATTGAGATTTCAGAAGTTTTAAACAATGTTCTTACTACTTTTGATGGTTTAGATTGCTGGGTTTTCGGTTTACTTAAATTGTGTTACGCATGTAGACATTACGTGGTTTAAGGGCCGTCATGTGCTAAATTTCGGGTTGTGACAAGAGGAGGTAGTGGTGATGGTGGTGATGAGGGCGGTGAGATAAGGGTGAGATGGTGAGTTTGGGAGGTCGGCGACGAGGGGATGACGCCGAGATCGGGTCTTGAGTTCTTGGGTTTGGGTTGTCGGGGTGAGGATGAGAGGAAAAGGTGGAAGCGATGGGGGTTGTGAAGACGATGAGGGTGAAGATGGTGAGAGGATGAAGGCGAGGGTGATGACGGTGACGGCGAGGTTGAGGGCAGGGTTAAGACGTGGGTTTCTCGCGGAGGCGGGGATGTGAGGAAGAGGGACAGAGCGGGATGTGAAAAATAGGTTTTAATAAAATATTATATTATATATATAGAGGTGAGAGAAAGAGAGGCCGGGGGATTTGTGAGGATTTAATAATAATAATATATATATATATATATATATATATATATATATATATATATATATATATATATATATTAAGAGGTTAATGGAGGAAAGGTGCCATAGGAAGGGATTTCCTTCTATGGCGTCGGAAAAATGCACCCTCCGTGATTTTTTTCCAACGATCAGCATACATCACCTCCATCTTTATCATCTAAGATGTGGATACACTAAATTTCATGTGATTATACCACATTTTCACCGTTGATTTAGTTGGTGCAAAATTAATGGTTTACCGACAATAGAACTTTTTACATTGCTAATTCAACGGTGAAAACGTAGTGGAATCACATGAAATTTGGTGTATGCACATCTTAGATGATAACGATGATGATGATGGATCCCAATCGTCGGAAAAAATGGTGGGGGTTGTATTTTTTCGACGCCATAGGAGGAAATCGCCTCCTCTTTTCTCCATCGTTCTCATATATTAACTGTTTAATATATGAAATATTATAATATATAATTTAGGGTTTTATAGATAATACAAAAATACTCTGAAAAATACCCGGGTCATGTCTAAAAATCTAGTTTTAAAATAAAAATAATATACGTATCAATCAAAACCATAATGCGATGTCTAGTTAAAGAAAATGCATACCCCCAAGAACGGATACACGTAAATGCACGTAGCGATCCAAACGAGTCCGTTTCATTAAACGGGACATGAACACGATATCAGGATGTAGCCATAGGGTATGTGGTATGATATAGGTCATGCTAGGTATTTAAAATATTATATTTGGTTATATATGTATCATTTAAAACATATACAGATGCCAAATATATGATTCATGTATATAGAGCATATATGTGTGCACGGATCATCTGTACTAGCAAGGATATAATGTAATCTAAATCCATAAGGGGTTTCAAGCATGCGGGTCGGGTCGGATATTAAACACAGATACCTAATGCACTATCCGCACCCAAAGCAAACAATAATCAAGAAATAAGCACAAGATTAAGAAATACTCAAATAAATTATGGTATAAATGAACTAGGGTGTTACACTTGTATTCAAAATAATTTAGTTTATGTATACTTGTTTATTAAAAAATCAGTTCCTATGTGTTTGATTGAGTTGTTGATATTGGTGGATATATCGTGAATAGTGTTTATATGTTGGTTTGTATGCGTATGTGTTTGTATTTGTTGTTGATCTTGTTGGATATGTTGTGGATTGTGCATATATATTGATTTATATGCGAAACGCTATTGTGGTATAATATATTGTGATATTGTGTATTATTGTATTGAATATAACATTTTCTGTAATTTTTTTCAGGAAAAATAGTTATTAGCGACCGTATAAGTTACAGGTACGGTCGCTAATACCTCATCAGTGACCGTTCGCTGATATTAGGAAACAGGTAAATTTGTTGAGATATCTACGTGTCTTCTTATTAGTGACCGGTGGAAACAGTCCCTGATATATCTATTAGCGACCGGTCTTATTAGAGTCCGTTTATTAACGGTCGCTAATATATGTATCAGCGACCACCCAATCAGCGACCGTTTAAAATATAAACGGTCGCTAATATATATTAGGGACCGTTCATTATTTTCTAAAGACCGTTCCATACGGTCTCTAATAGTGACTGTATGCAGTAGTGTCTCTTTATTTAATTATTTATTTTTAGAATAGCTTTTTTTCCCATCTTCTTATTTATTTAGTTACATCGTCTTCTTTTCTAGTTTCACTTGCAACCCCTTCTCTTTCTTCGTTCTCAACATTCATAGAATCTAAGAGAAATCTTAAAAAGTAGCATCCAACTTTTATGGTTTTTGAGATGGCATCATCAAGCTTTTATAACATGGCCACATAGTATGAAAGCGCCGGTTTCATTAACTTGTTTAAGATATGAATGGACCAGATAACCCTAATTGGTCTTGTTTATGAACTAAATAGCCCCAAAATGAACTGAATATGGTGGTTTTGATAATATTAACCTTCGGTTTTTTGACAACATTATCTTTCAAGAAAGGTTCATGGTATTTTTAAAGTTCAGTGGTGCAATCTCAAAAATCACGAATGTTCGATAGTGCTTCATCAAATTTACCCTTACAGTGAACATATGCATTGTACATATCTGCCTTATACCAATAAATATAAATCAAATATAAGGCCTCTTGAAGTTTACATAAATTGATGCTGACGCGATCTGGATCGCGCCAAGATTTTACCTTCCGTTGATCTGCTGATAGCGGCGATGGGTGGCTGAGATTGGATCTGGAGGCTGTCGCTCCTGAAGCGTATGGATCTCAATATGTTTGAGGTTGTGGTTGCCGAGCTACCTGCAAGGAATTCCTGGGGTGGTTGTACCACCGAATACCCTCCGACGGTCAAGTTAGACTAGAGATCCGAGCAGAGTAACGGCTTAGTGGAGTAAAAATGGCTTACTTTGACCGTCTAAAGAAGGGGTTTATATAGCGGTGGTAGCAGGCAGAGCAGGCGCGAGAATCACACCGGCCATTACACTCCCGACGTCACGCCCGCGTGATGAGCGGGATCTCTCATTAATGGCGAGACAAGCTCGTTAATGGGGGATCGTGATGGCGTGGAACGTGGGATGTGGCCAGAAGATATCTCGCGCATGGCGAGATTCACGGGATGGCGGTTACGCCTGTGAGCGGTGCCGTTGGTCGGTCGATAAGACCGAGGAAGATGACCTCGGCGGGAGAGCTCGCGGACGAACGAGAGAGCCGAGGTATCTTTGTTCTGTGATAGCCTGGAGACGAGCCGGGAGGGCCGAGGAGGCTCGGGCCTGTGATAGCTCGGAGTAGAGCAAAGGGACACTTGGCTTGGCTGCTGAGGTGCTCAGGGGTAAGGAGTGGGGTGCAACCTTGGAGACAGGGTTTGAGGGAATCCCCCACTGTAGCACATTGGTTCCCCTCCATGGCCCTCAGGGGCCTAATTGGCTTACGCATGTGACACGTCATCCACCACATGTCACGATCTAAGGAATCACCGTTATTGAGCATCATCATTAACCTCCCACTCTCGTTCCGATCTATTTTGTGGGTCGGGTCGAGAGTGGACTGCTTGGTTCTCTCTGTACGGCTTGGCGCTGGTAATTCCTTATGGTGGATTGTACGGGGACAACACGGCATTCTTGTTGTCGCACATTGAGTATGAGCCGAACAAAGGACGAGTGTGGGAAGGTCGGTATCCTCCCTTTGCCGGAGTTGAGGCGCTGATCGCGCGTTGAGTATGAGTTATTTGGCAGGTCTTGGATCCATGTCTTTGTAGGGTAGGAAGCTACCCTCCGCAGATGCGCCAAGCAGGAAGCTACTCAGCGGCCTCACGAGGAGGGCTTTGGACCCACCATGTTGATGGGCGGAAGGATGCCCGCTGGGGATGCGCCGAGCAGGAAGAAACTTGGCGGCCTTGCGAGGAGAGCTTCGGATCCTCAGCGTCTGATGGGAAGAGGATGCCCGCTGCGGATGCGCCGAGCAGGAAGAAACTCAACGGCCTCGTGAGGAGAGATTCGGATACTCAGCGTCTGATGGGCAGGAGGATGCCTGCTGGGGATGCGCCGAGCAGGAATAAACTCGGCGGCCTCATGAGGAGGGCTTCGGATACTCAGTGTCTGATGGGCAGGAGGATGCCCGCTAAGGAAGCGCCGAGCAAGGTAGCTGCTCGGCGGCCTCGTGAGGAGGGCTTCAGATCCTCAGCGTCGGTGGGTAAGAAGTTACCCGCTAAGGATGCGTTGAGCAGGGCAGCTGCTCGGTGGCCTCTTGGCGAGGACTTTGATCCCTGACGTTGTGGGGTAGGGAGCTACCAGCCAGGGATAGCCGAGCGGGGTAGCCGCTCGGCTGCCTCTTGGTGAGGGCTTTAATCCTTAGCACGGGAGGGGCCGTAAGGGGCCTACTAAGGATGGTGCCGAGTAGGGTAGCTGCTCAGTACCTCTTGGCGAGGGCTTCGATCCTTAAGGACGGGCCAGGCAGGGTTACTGCCCGGTGCCTCTTGGCGAGGGCTTTGATCCCTAGTTTATTAGGGTAGGGAGCTACCGGCCAGGGATAACCGAGCAAGGGCGGGCCCGGTTGCCTTTTGCGAGGGCTTTTTATCCTTAGCGCGGGAGGGGCCGTAAGGGGCCTACTAAGGATGGTCGAGCAGGGTTACTGCCCGGTGCTTCTTAGTGAGGGCTTTGGTCCTTAAGGATGGCCGAGCAGGGTTGCTGCCCGGTGCCTCTTGGCGAGGGCTTTGGTCCTTAAGGATGGCCGAGCAGGGTTGCTGCCCGGTGCCTTTTGGCGATGGCTTTGGTCCTTAAGGATGGCCGAGCAGGGTTTTTGCCCGGTGCCTCTTGGCGAAGGCTTTGATCCCTGGCGTTGTGGGGTAAGGAGCTACTAGCCAGGGATAGTCGAGCAGGGTAGCTGCTCGGCTGCCTCTTGGTGAGGGCTTTGATCCCCGGCGTTGTGGGTAGGGAGCTACCAGCCAGGGATAGCTGAGCAGGGTAACCGCGCGGCTGCCTCTTGGTGAGGGCTTTGATCCCTGGCGTTGCGAGGTAGGGAGCTGCTGGTCAGGGATAGCCGAGTAGGGTAGCCGCTCGGCTGCCTCTTGGTGAGGACTTTGATCCCTGGCGTTGCGAGGTAGGGAGCTACTGGCCAGGGATAGCCGAGCGGGTTAGCCGCTCGGCTTCCTCTTGGTGAGGGCTTTGATCCCTGGCGTTGCGAGGTAGGGAGCTACCGGCCAGGGATAGCCGAGCGGGGTAGCCACTCGGCTGCCTCTTGGTGAGGGCTTTGATCCCTGGCGTTGCGAGGTAGGGAGCTACCGGCCAGGGATAGCGGAGCGGGGTAGCCGCTCGGCTGCCTCTTGGTGAGGGCTTTGATCCCTGGCGTTGCGAGGTAGGGAAGCTACCGTCCAGGGATAGCCGAGCAGGGTAGCCGCTCGGCTGCCTCTTGGTGAGGGCTTTGATCTCTGGCGTTGCGAGGTAGAGAGCTACCGGCTAGGGATAGCCGAGCACGGTAGCCGCTCGGCTGCCTCTTGGTGAGGGCTTTGATCCCTGGCGTTGCGAGGTAGGGAGCTACCGGCCAGGGATAGCCGAGCGGGGTAGGCGCTCGGCTGCCACTTGGTGAGGGCTTTGATCCCTTGCGTTGCGAGGTAGGGAGCTACCAGCCAAGGATAGCCGAGCGGGGTAGCCGCTCGGCTGCCTCTTGGTGAGGGCTTTGATCCTTAGCACGGGAGGGGCCGTAAGAGGCCTACTAAGGATGGTACCGAGCAGGATAGCTGCCCGGTGCTTCTTGGAGAGTGCTTCGATCCTTAAGAATGGGCCGGGCAGAGTTGCTGCCCGGTGCCTCTTGGCGAGGGCTTTGATCCCTGGTTTGTTGGGGTAGGGAGCTACCAGCCAGGGATAACCAAGTAAGGGCGGGCCCGGTTGCCTCCTGCGAGGGATTTTTATCCTTAGCGCGGGAGGGGCCGTACGGGGCCTACTAAGGATGGCTGAGCAGGGTTACTGCCCGGTGCCTCTTGGTGAGGGCTTTAGTCCTTAAGGATGGATGGACAGGGTTGCTCCCCGGTGCCTCTTACTGAGGGCTTTGATCCCTGGCGTTATGGGGTAGGGAGCTACCAGCTAGGGATAGCCGAGTAGGGTAGCCGCTCGGCTGCCTCTTGGTGAGGGCTTTGATCCCCGGCGTTGTGGTTAGGGAGCTACCAGCCACGGATAGTCGAGCAGGGTAGCCGCTCGGCTGCCTCTTGGTGAGGGCTTTGATCCCTAACGTTGCGAGGTAGAGAGTTACCGGCCAGGGATAGCCGAGCTGGGTAGCGGCTCGGCTGCCTCTTGGTAGGGAGCTACCGGCCAGGGATAGCCGAGCAGGGTAGCCGCTCGGCTGCCTCTTGGTGAGGGCTTTGATCCCTAAGGATGGACCGAGCAGGGTAGTCGCTCGGTTAATTTATGAGGCTCGGTCCGACTTTCCCGGTGAGAGTATCGGGAAGAGGGACAGTCGCAGGTGACATGTGTCACCAATGCGTGGGGGAGGCGAAGCGCCGAAGCCGCGTCATTTTCGATTCTGCCAAGAAAGGCTTGATGTCTGCGGCGTGGCGGTACCGTTGCGTGTGAAGCGAACGACTGTTGGGCTCCTGGGGCGTTGATGGCATTCGGAGGAGGAGATTCGTCCACGTCTCCGTTGAGGGGGAGACGGCGGCTGGTGCTTGAATCGTCGTGATGATCGCTCGCCATTAGATTGGGATCGGAAGATGAACTTTTGTTTTTTTGGAATCAAGAGTTCCCACAGACGGCGCCAGCTGACGCGACCTGCATTGCTCCAAGATGTTACCTTCCGTTGATCTGCTGATGGCGGCGATGGGTAGCTGAGATTGGATCTGGAGGCTGTCGCTCCTGAAGCGTGTGGATCTCAATGGGTTTGAGGTTGTAGTTGCCGAGCTTGTTGCAAGGAAGTCCCGGGGTGGTTGTACCATCGAGGATCCTCCGACGGTTAAGTTAGACTAGAGATCCGAGTAGAGTAACGACTTAGTGGAGTAAAATGGCTTACTTGGACCGTCTGAAGAAGGGGTTTATATAGCGATGGCAGCAGGCAGGGAAGGCGCGAGAATCACGCCGACCGTTACGCTCCCGACGTCACGCCCGCGTGATGAGCGGGATCTCCCATTAATGGCGAGACATGCTCGTTAATGGGGGATCGTGATGGCGTGGAACGTAGGATGTGGCTGGCGGATATCTCGTGCATGGCGAGACTCGCAGGATGGTGGTTGCGCCTGTGAGCGGTGTCGTTGGTCTGTCGATGAGACCGAGGAAGATGACCTCGGCGGGAGAGCTCGCGGACGAGCGGGAGACCCAAGGTATCTTGGTTCTGCGGTTGCCCGGAGACGAGCCGGGAGGGCCGAGGAGGCTCGGGCCTGTGATAGCTCGGAGTAGAGCAAATGGACACTTGGCTTGGCTGCTGAGGTGCTCGAGGGCAAGGAGTGGGGTGCAATCTCGGAGACAGGATTTGAGGGAAGCCCCCACTGTAGCACACTGGTTATCCTCCATGGCTCTCAGGGGCCTAACTGGTTTACGCATGTGACACGTCATCCGCCACGTGCCACGATCTAAGGAATTATCGTTATTGAGCATCATCAGATGCCATACAGAGTCTAGCATATGGACAAAATCTTGAACCAAATATGACAAATGAAATTATGTATCAATAATATCTTATTTATTTAATATTCTTACAAATTTAATTATTCTATTCTAACTGAGATATCATATATGGGAATATATGGGAATGAAAGAAAATAAAATAAAATAAAAATAGCAAGTAGAGTAATAAAAATGATTTTTATTAATTAATTATTATCCATTACTTCCACATTAGTCATTTTATTATCTCCAAACAAATACTAAAAATAAGCCCTTCCCCACTCAATTTTCTTCCATATTCTCTATACTTTATTTGATTAAGAAAATGGAGAGTTTGATGATTTCTTGCTTTATCCCTTGTCATTTTGCTCCCACTTTCCCTTCTAGTTCCTTGGTCCTAAAGATTTTGAATATTATCAACAGAAAGAAACAAGGTCAGCAGGATAAATATGTAATATTCCCCAACATCATCCATTCTCCCACTACACCAACATAGGGAAAGCAGTGCACCCAACAACGCCAAATATATATAAAGGAAAATATTAAATGGGATTAATATAAGAAAGGGTGATTTGATATATAATCCTCAGAGTTTCATCCATGTTCACTTTAATAGCCTATTGTATTTTCTTGGATAAAATAACTTAAAGGTATACTCAGTTGTTAATTACATATCCTCACTTGACCTCAAATTAACAACCGTTCAGAAAAAAAACATCATCAACTTTTCCTAATCTTACATGACTTCTTATCAGGTTAGATAATTGGATGCAGAATAATTACAGGTTAGCCGACGACAGTTAACTAAAGAAGAAGAGTAATTTATGATATTTATACTCAAAGGAAAAAAAATCAATTTGGTAATTAAAGTGTAGAAGGAGAAACCTTGGGGGATTATATAGCAATTTACCAATACAAGAAAGAATAAATAAAAATAAGGATAAATCATATAAAGCACTGTCGGATTTTCAAGGTTTTTCGAGATCGCACCATCAAACCTTAAAAATGCCATGAATAGCATAACCCTAAAAATGACGCTATACGAGGACCGAACAGCCCCAAAATGAACCGTATGACGTTTTTTTTACCGAACATAACCTAACAAAAAATACCTTCCTTCCAAGATGAGTTCATGGGGTTATTAAAGTTTCAATGGTTGGTTGGTATGAAGTGTTCTAGTATGTTGAATGCTGGATGTACATGGTACCGTCTCAAATATTTTGAATGTTGGACGGTGTTTTCATAAAATTTACCCAGAAAATAAAATCAGATGAGAGGGACCATTAAGTCCAAATTTACTCAGGATACACTGAATCCAACATATACAGAGAGGAACCATTACAAGAGAGAGAAAAAGCAATAATACAATTTTTAAAAGAGAAGGCTACTTCGCACCTTTTCCCCTCCCATTAATTTTGATTCTTCCAATGGTCTTCTCCTCCTTCCATTGGATTCTACAAATTCCATCCTAAATTTTTTTCATTGATCTCAAACCCTTTCCTCTTTATATTTTTTTTCCCTTCAAAATTTCTAATCTCTTCTGCGCCTTTTGTTTTTTTGGGTCCAAAGACTAAGATAGAAGAACAAAAAAATAACAGCTGTGGTTTTTCTGCTATGCTTCACTAAAACCCTCTTTGGGTTTCACTGGAAAAGCCTCTCAAAAGTATTATAGTTTAAACTCTTTTTCCCCCTAATTTAGTTAAGTTTTTGATTCAGAAAAGGAACTTTTTTTTCCCTAATTTTTTTTTTGCGGTAGTTTTTCTTTTTGATTAAGAAGAGGGAGTGGGAAGTTGAGAGGCATGGGGAAGCATGGACCTTGCTGTCATTGTGGTATCACAAGTGAGCATTTGCTCTTTGCTTTAATTTTCCCCTTTTTTTCTTTTATCTTTTTAATGTTATTTATGTAACCTATTTCGCAAAGTTTTGATTTTTGTAAATTGGTTTTTAGAATTAAGATGTTGTTCAGGAAGAAGACGTCTATCTTCTGAGATTGTTGCTATCCCCTCAATTAGTTTCTTTGTGCTGAAAAAAAATTCAAATCTGGAGAGAATACTAAATGTAATATCTGAATGAATTAAGGTCTTGCCTGGTAAAATTTATTAAAATGTTCCTATGAGACTAAGTGATCTCTTATTGATGGCTAACAGTCGATGTTATCAAGCAAAACTCGGCATAATGATCAATGTTATGCTGTGAATATGTATAATCGGAACGCCTTATTGTCGTTTACTACCCTTTTCTTGTTTCGTTTCAACCCTTTTGAGGTGAACAAATTCGTATGTTTTTGTGTAACCAATGTTGAAAAAAAAGGTCTTCCAACTAACTGGTACCTGAAAATGTTGTGAAAAATTATAGCATCTCATGAATGCAAATGTATTGGAGGTGTCAAAGGGTCACTTACTTAGAGTGTTTCCCTCTTGGATTGTTGCTATAGATTAGCTTGGGCAGCTGGTGTTCATCTTGTACATGAACCGAGGAGGGGATCTAAATACGCTTCATGTTTAGTCATCATATTTCCATTGGGGTGCTTGTAATCCATCACAAAACGCACAGCGAGATACTCCATGCAAAACCTAGGCTTTGCACCAGTGCCACCACTTATCCTGGCTATTCTTCAATCTGAAGTCTTAGCTGCACGGATAAAATTATCTTCCATTTAGTGTCCTATTACTTACACATGGCTAGAGTATTGTGTAGAGAAACCTATAACCTGTATTTCCTCTAGTAGTTTGCTTTCTTAATTGAAGGAACTTAAAAACTATGTCCTCCTTGCGTTTTGGAAATCGACATTATTGTCAATGCCAAGTTATTTCCTTGGAGTAACCTTCACACATTCCATTTATTTCTAGACTAAGATGGAGCGAGAAACTTTTTTCTCCACCTTCGCCAATCTCTCGTCTCAGTGGCTCTATTCTTATTATGTAGTTGAAGCATAGAGTGAACTTTTCTTGGTTTAGTATATCCAATTCCATCTTGTGGTCTACATGAGCAAGCAACTAAATCATATCATATATTCTTTCCCTACCCTTTTCCCTCGATTTTTTTTGTGCACCTTTGATGCTTGACACTAAATATTCTTGAAGTTTTCAGAAGCTAGGATGTGCAAATGACAAAGGCACGAAACTTTATGACACATTGGCACACAACAAATTCAACAATCGGCACACAGAATGGCAAGAACAAAGAAGTAAATGCTGTGCCCGATTTCAATTGGCACAGACAAGCGCACGATTCGGTTTCACAATAGAAACTCATCTGCTAGACATTCAGATATTCAGTAGCTACAATTTTATTGTAATGCCAACTTAGTGTTCATTCAAAAAATTAACTAACTTGTCCATTAATCGTTTGCTCTAAAATTGATATATCACAATGTAGGGTAATAAAGTGACAGAAAATATTATTGAAGTACACCTTAAAGAAAGTATACTTGCTGTGGTCTATATTGCTTATACTTGCTGTGGTCTATATTGCTTATTTTGCCCTAAATGAGGTCGATCATCTTTGTACAAGAGGAAGTTTTACTGTTGGTTGAATTGGACACATTATCGCCTTGTTGCACCTTGATAGTGATGCCAAAATTAACATCTTAACCGGAAAGATTAAACAATTTAGTTCTGCTGAAATTATCATTTGGTAGTAAGTGCACATCAATCTATATTGTTCATTGGTATGATGAATGACTCTTGGACCTATGGGACAGTGATGCAGGTTATAGAGTTTTGAAATATATCTATATGAACAACCTCATTTTGCATCTTTGGTCTGAAACCAAAGAATAACATCAAGACGACATCCTTAATTGCACACAATCTTTCTTGTTCATTTGGGTATGTTAGAAGGATTCTTATTTCTTGGAATGCTGAGATAAGGTGATGCGGTTCAATATGACAAACCTCTTGCATCTTTTGATTTGGAACGAAAGAATAAAACGTTAAGATGACATTTTAAAGTTGTATCCTATTGCTTTCATATGTTCTAATACATATGATATTAAGTCGACTTCTTAATTACTGGTTTTATACGCTGCGACAGCTACTCCTCTCTGGCGGAATGGACCACCCAATAAGCCTGTTCTCTGCAATGCATGTGGTTCAAGGTGGAGAACAAAGGGTTCTTTATACAATTACACCCCGCTGCATGCTCGCGATTTTATCGTTGCAGAAGATATTAAAGTTTCTAAAGCCAAAAGTATACCTTTTAAGCCAAAAGAGAAGAAACTGCAGAAAATTAAGCGAAGCTGCGGTGCTGTGGAAAATGGACGTGAAATGCCATGCTCTGACCAAAACATCCAAAAAGTTATGGAGGGGGATATGAGCAATCGGTCTAGCTCTGGATCAGTGACATCGTATGCGGAAAGTTGTGCACATTTTGGAACCACTGAAGCAAGTGATTTGACAGGTCCAATCCTTTCTATTATTTGAAAATATATTAGTAGCCAACATGTTTCCTTCCACCCATTCAATGATTAATTTTGCACATGCTAGAATTACTTATTAATCACGATGACGACGACTCACGACAACAAAAAGTCTTCTTCCCAAAATTCTGGTGTCGGCTACATGAATCGATCTCTTCCATTCTGTTCTGTCAAGGGCCTCCCTCTATTAAATTTACAACTATACATCTTTTGTAACTGATTCATCCATGTTCATTTAGGACTAGTTTTAGTCCTCATTGCTCTAATAATTATAAGTATGTTATGTTACTCTGTCTAACTGAAATATTTACCGCCCTTTGCTACACACTGAAGTACAAGCCAACTCGGTTCTCCCTCAAGTTTTTCTTCAGTTAGATCTTCCTATAGCTTCTTGTGCATGCACTCATTGTTTAGCCTCATTCATTATTATATTTTCATTTCAGCCGAACTCTTCTTAGTTGATTGTTGTTTTTGCAATCGTTCAACATTCTGGCACATTATGTAAAATGATTTTAGAGTCGTTTCATAGAGTTTTTCAATTCAAATTATGACCATTTTTAATCACATAATACTTAATAAACACTTCTATTCTTAAATCGCTGCTTGTTGTTCTTATGCTTTTTCTTTATAACGAACACATCATCCTTGGCCTCACCGTCAGCACAATGTATAGTTGATCCTAAATAATGTAAATAACCAGTCATATGTATTATTTTTATCATGCCATATGGTAGTTTTCTCTTATAGTTTGACTAAAGTTAAATACCATATATTGTTATGTTAAGTTTACACCCTAAAATTCTAAAACTTATCTCTACCTTTACTTTAATTCTTTTCAATTCAGCAACTAAAATTAATAACATTTATAACAAGCATTACGGGACATATAATAAGTTCATTGCTAATACAAATAGATAACGACTTCATAATGACCCATATTATGCCTATGATGATAGAGAATGATTCTATGTTCCATCCACTTATTTTCATCACAGTGACTTGAAATTGCTCCATCATGCATATATTTGATCACATCATTATACCTACGAGACACTTGTTTCTTCTCTCAACTCCACTACGTTATCTTTTTTAGGGACTACTGCTATTAGAGCTATCTATACATTAGAACTAAACCTAGATGAACGCAGTGGCAAGGTGTTTCTTCTTCGAGGTGTCCGCCCTTGCAAATAAGTCATCTAGGTGGCACCTTTGACTCGGTCAAGGACCTTGAGGTGACTGCGGAGTCACGTCACCTATAAATCAAGCAGGCGCTTGATTCTTCTCTTGTGAGAACAATAGGCATATAGAGGTTTCTTCACTTATTATACCATACGAGAGCAGGGAATAATACGAGAAAACAGGATTTCTTGATTGGCATACTTCAACTTGATGCGGTGATGCCATCCAAGTAGGATTTGCTCACACAATCTATGCATAGTTTCTTCCTAGGGAAGGAGATGTTTCATTATTAGTAGGATGCTGATTCTTACAGTCTTAAGAATCAAAGACACCTCATGCGTATGTTTATAGTTGATACTAATCGGTTTAAGTTCGACGCTCGCAATAATCAGATATAAGGTATGTCACATATTTGTTTAGAATGGAAAAAAAGATCAGTTTTTGTAGGATCAATGTTGCTGCTGCATTGATATAGTCTTTTTTCTTCCTGGTATCTAATACATCCTCGTTTGAGTATTTGATCCAGATATTCTATGGACGCTGAATACGTTATAATGATACAACCACTTTCTTTCCACTGTTGGCGTTTATTTTTCCCAATCAACATATATTTTCTTTGTTAGAGCATATGCCAACTAGCATCCCTTGACATAGGGTGTATGATGTGAACCCATAGATTGCTATATCAGTTTATTCTCTACAGTTACAGCTATCTAAATTTTCTCCGTTTTAAAGTATTTCTTATCCTTCAGATATAAAAGATGTGCTTCATTCTCAGTAGCCATCTAGTCCTCAAAATTTGACTCGATCTCTTGTTTTTCAGGTTCGGCTCAATCGAATGTCTGGGAGTCACAATTACCATCAAAGAAAAGGACATATATCATGCCTCCTGAGTCCTCTCCTCTCGAGAAGCTCACACGAGACCTATATGCTATTATGAATGAACAGCAATCATCTCACCTTTCATCATCAGAAGAGGATCTTCTTTATGAAAGCGAAACACCCGTGGGTTCTTTTGAGATACGCAGTGGAAGTATTCTCCTTAGATATCCAAATTCAAAATCCGCAGAAGAGGAATCAGAAGCAAGCTCACTTTCAATTAGTAACAAGTCATACATAACCAATGAAAGTCATTCAGGTTCAACATCCTTTCCTGTAAATCGTGAAAATAAAGGAACAAAATTTCCAGCTGTTGGTGAAAAATTCAAGGAGTCTACCGCACAAGTGGAAAAGGGGCATGTAGAAAGGTGCTTTTTATTTAATTTTCTAAGGTTAATGCTTATTAAATTGAATGGCTTACTGTCCTGAAGCATGTTATATACCTGAGACAAATCTGCTAGTCATATAAAAAGTAAAAACACTTTTTTACGTGGGTAAACTCTCTCATTTATCTCTACAGGGATAATTTTTACACAGATGAACTGCATATCCTTCAAGACAGAGATTCACCACTTGGTTTCACTGATCTGAAAGTATGACTTGATTATCTTACGTCTCTATCGCATAATTCTACATCATTTTTTTGAGAATATATTCACTTGGGGGTTGTTTGGTAGCTAGGAAATGGAGATGCATGCAACATTTGTTGCAAAAAATCTCCATTTACTATGTTTGGTTAGCAACAAATTGAGTTGGAAATGGAAATGGAGATGCAAAAAGCATCAAATTCTTGCAACATTTGTCGCACTCATTTTGGTTGTAACAAGAGTTGCGACTTTGGGAATGGTGAGCATAGTAATAATTATAGATGCAACATAAGCTTGCATTTCTTTTGTTTTTTGTTCAACCAAACATAAAAAATGGTTTGGATTTGGAAATCCAATTACAAAACATGAAGATAACCAAACAATAGATTTTGGACCTTTTTCTTGTAACAAATACCGCATGCAACAAATGTTGCAAGTATTTTTTGTTGCTAACCAAACATCCCCATAATTTGTTGAGATGTACTTGTTCTTATTTCATTTTACACAAAGAAGCTAACCTGTTAGAAATTTTGAAATAGAATATTGCCAACTGTGAGGTGTTAATGAGTCGGACCACAGTTGAGGAACGACAGCGACTGATGAAATATCTACCTTGTACAGATACTGCTAAATATCCTGACAGGTAAGTTCACCATCTTTTTTCTATAAATTGATGAATTAACCATATAAGTGAATATTATCTTACCATCTGGTTTGATGTCTCTTTTATACCGTCTTGCAGCCTTAGAACCATGTTTAATAGTCCCCAGTTTGAAGAGACCTTATCATATTTCCAGCAACTACTTCAAGAAGGAATTTTTGAATCATACATTTCAGGAACAGATGCTGAAGAGTATAGGACTTTGAAGATACTTGCATTACAGAACTTTTCAATGTCTGCATGCGTTGAACACTATAGAAAAATAAAGGTATGAAACATCATGCAATGTGTGTGGTTTTCTGTTACACATTGGCAGAGAGCCATCAATTCTCGCTGGGTTTGTGAACGAATTAAAAATTAGATTGTCCCAACTTCCAACTGATCTTTCAATTGCTTTCTCTAGGACATTAAAAGACACAAACATAATACTGGAGGAATGGAAAGATCATCTGGTTCGAATTACGATGGACATTCCAAGTACACTCCCCTCAAGAGGAGCAGGGACACCCAGAATCTGCATCTTCCAGGTCGGTCTTCTTCAATTTTAGATGTTTTAAGGCTCATAAATATGCTAAACTACTTATATTCTGCCTTTATTTTCTTTGTTTTTTCCCCTCTTCTTTTTGTTATTAACTTGATCTGTTCAATCAAATTTTTATGTCTTCGGGTCAAATTGTTTTTAAGATTATTTAAAGCAATTCAAACTGTTGTTTCATTATTTTGTTCTCATGTTGTAAGTGATTGTAGGTGCCATAGAACTAGTTGTTTTTCATGAGACTATCGGTATAATTTGAAATGGTCGTGCATACTCCTGAGGGACCAGTGTATTACGCTGTTAGTCTTTTTGGTGTTGGGGTATCCTTACAAGTCAAATCATATACAATCATTCTCTTTATATGCTATGTTTACACGGTCTTTGTTCAAATTTATTTCTGTTTGCAAAGTTGAAGTTACACCATGGTTTCATATCTTGCAAATAAACCGAAACTGCCTCCAAATTCTCTGTTTATGCTACTGCAAGTTTACTCTTGAATTTCATTTAATAATTTTTCCCATCTTTGGAGATATCACTTAAGTGTTGTATTTTAACTATAATGTGATTTAGCAGGTAAAATGAATATAAATAATATGCTAGTGCAGAAGGAACCAGATAGTAATCCGACTGATTTTGTACTCTCTTACAATTCTTTCACCCCCAAATTGTGTATGCCATATGGGAAATGAACTTGTAATACTAGGTAGACAAACATATATAATTATTTGCTTAATTTCGCATAGTAAGTTTTTTTTATCTATTCTTTATAGCCATGAATGACGGTGATTTAGTTTGTTCTGTGAACTGCAATTGGGTGAGAAAGTTCATACCAATGCTAGGAAGGACTACCGATTGGGCCTAGGTCAGTTTGTATTACTTTCCTCTCCAAAGCAAGAGCTCGTAGGTTCAATTCCCGAAGGTGTCACAACCAAAAAAATGCTAGGCAGGATTCATGGTAGTAGCATCCATGCTCTTAATTTAATGTTTCTTTTTAAGCGTTTATGATAAAGAAAAAGGACAACTTAGCAGGGGTGACAATTCCTATGTCGTCAAGACAATTATTTGTGATCTTAGCATATAGAAATATTGATATCTCAAATATGTTTTGTTATGGACCAATGCATTTGTAATTTTAATAGATTTTTGGAGACAAGTTTGTTACTGTTATGGTTTGGGTATTAAGAGAAAAGTGGATTGCCACTCCAAATAAATAAGAGAACACAGATGTGCATGTTACGAGTGATGAATAGGTCAAACAAGATTAGACCAATAAGCACATCTGTGAAGTGTTGGAAATACAGAGGATACGTTGGTCGAAAGTCGAACAATAACTACAAGAATAGAAGGTATAGAAAGATGCAAAGGCTTAAAGCAATATGGGTGAATCTCATGGAAAAAGGATTAGGAACAATAGAGTATCATCGATTACAGGTGTATGGCCCATCTTTTTGAGACAATTAATTAAGGAGACTGAACTTGCTTTAAATAGATGTTGAAAAGGTAAATTAATGTTGAAAAGGTGGCCTTCGGCCTTCTCAATCATGATGAAGTTTAGGGAATAGAAGATAAAATGATAGATATATAGAGTTATCAAAAGAAAAGACCATGCATGATAAAGGGATTGCACCAAGCTTCCAAATAGATACTGCTCAAAGTCAGTTCCCAGAGTATGCATGGTGATAGATAAGTAATGGTATAACAACTATAGTAATGTAATAATATTCGCACATATTCTATCATATACATATATCCAAACATGCCATACATGCTACCATTTTACACATCTCAGACCCCCCCCCCCCCTTCAAACTTATGACGGGATCAATGACAGGGAGTTCAGATAATAAAATCGACTTTTGTGCCTGCTTTTGTAGATTTCTAGGAAAAACAGCACATAGGATTCTGAGGGAATGAATGTAAGGAGATGAGGCCTTTTTCTATATGATGGTATGGAGTGAATAGGCATCCACATTGATATGTCTCATGAGCTTTTGTTTTGCTAAATCAGATGGAATTTGAATGGCACTAATATTATCACAATATTTAAAAGAAAACAACTCTCATATCAAGGAGTTGTGAATGAAGCCACACAACTTCACGGAGAAACTACATCCTTTTTCTTAGTCCATTCAGAAAGTAAAGAGGTTCCAAGAATTCAAGAAAATGCAGAAGCCAATGAACGATTGTCGATCAACTGAACTACTTGCCCATGGAACTAGGAAATACGAACACTTCCAACAGAGTGTTCCGTCCGTGTTTACCATGTATTAGACACTAGCAATTACCTGACACGTATCAGACAAATTATGTACATGTCAGACACACTTATAAGTGTCATTTTTGTCTCCTAAGTGTGTTGTATGCGTGTCCTATGCATGTCATACAGTCTCTAGTAGAAAAATGTGTTTGCATCAAATTTTATATATTAAAACTTAGAGGTTGATTCAACTTTGCATCTAGTTGATGTTTCTAACTTTGTGCATACGTGCATTTACATGATAAACTTGGTTTTGGTAAATTAGACTTTAGTTTAGTGTTAATATTAGCTTGGTAGTTGTTTTAATAGCATTGTTCTTTTTATGGACGATATTTTTTTCCTTTTGATTAACATATATCTTTCTTTTTCTTTTTCTAAATTAGGTGAATTTTCTACCGTCATGTAACATAAGTATCAATATATGATTTAGTTGTCTACTACATTTTTACATATAATTTGCATGTTCATTTTTATAGGTTAATTTGGATTGTGGTAATAATTTTGTAGTTTATATTTAGTTTTTACACGCTCTCACATTAAAATTGTTATATCACCATGTCCATGTGTCCTATTTTCTTGGGATGTTGTAATGTTGGTGTATTTTATGTAAATTAGTATCCTTCTTTCGTGTCTGTGTCCATGCTATATAGCCAGGGAGCATTACAATAAGCTTAGAATTGGTAATTAACAAAACTGAAGAACAGAGAAATCAAAATAGTTAGATGAATCTGCCATAGCAGATACCAAAATGCACAGCGATAGGTAAAAAAACAAATTGATAAAAACTGCATAGCATAGCGATATATGACCTAGCGATGGTGAGATATATAAAAACTTCTTGCCAAACGCTTGAAAGAAAGTAGGTTAAGGAGAAGAAGTACTATCATTGTTGTAAAACTCGGTTTGGCACATGGATGCACATGGACTTTTAATATAGCGGGACTCCATCCAAAAGACTAAAGCTTTATGGAGGTTTATCCCAACTTATATCTTATACTTATATGCATCCCACAATTTTCTCGATGTGGGACTATGATAAAGATGGGTTTTTCAAGAGGATTCTTAGGGATGGCACGGATGGAGAGGACCAGGAGCTTGGTTTGAGCTCGGAAGAGTTTTTGAAGAGATTCTTTCGTGATAAAGAGGAGAAGTTGGGAGAAGAGGATGAGAAAGATAAAGAAGGGGTTTTCCGAAAGATTTTCAAGGATAAGATGAATGAAGAGAAGAATGAGGAGGAAGGTAGGGGAAGGAGTGTTGAGGAAGATGAGAAGGAGGGCTTCTTCTGCAAGATTTTTAAAGACAAGAACGAGGATAGAAAAGATAGTGTGCATGGGAGGAATGAGGAGGAGCACAAGAGTGATGGGAGTCTTGATGATGATGATGAGGGTTTTTTCAGTAGGATTTTTAAAGACAAGAAGGATGAGAAAAAAGACGGTGGGAGTAATAGAGGTTGTGTGGAAGAAGATAAAGACACGGGAACCAGGAGGAGTATCAAGGACGATGATAAGTAGGGTTTCTTCCATAGTTTTTTTTAAGGACAAGAATGAAGAGAAAAGGGTTACGGGGCATGATAGAAATGAGGACGAAGAGTGTAATGGGAGCACAGAGGAACTGAGAAGGAAGGGTTATTCCGTAGGATTTTTAAGGATAAACACGATCATGAGCGGAAAGATGAGGGGCATGCAAAGAGCGAGGAACATAGCAAGTGTAATGGAGCAGTTGAAGAAGAGGAAACTTCAGAATTTTGTCATTCCGTAGGTTGTTTAGAGTGCACCCTGAAGATGGGAAGAATGCTGGTGTGAGTAGTAATTCTGGCAGTCCACTTGATAGCAGCCCAAGAACTGAAAATTTCTTTCCGAGGTTGTTTCATGATCAAGATCGATCTGCAGAAGATTCAGAGTTATTTGGTTCGAAGAAATACAAGGAATTACGTCCTGTTACACCAAAACAACGGAACGAAAAGGCACACAAAGCCACCTTTACCTAATAATTCTCTTGCGCAAATTCGTGAAGTGACGTATCATGCTTCGTTGGAGTTTGTTCAGTCATTGTGCGACACATGGATGCACATGGACTTTTAATATAGCGGGACTCCATCCAAAAGACTAAAGCTTTATGGAGGTTTATCCCAACTTATATCTTATACTTATATGCATCCCACAATTTTCTCGATGTGGGACTATGATAAAGATGGGGTTTTCAAGAGGATTCTTAGGGATAGCACAGATGGAGAGGACCAGGAGCTTGGTTTGAGCTCGGAAGAGTTTTTGAAGAGATTCTTTCGTGATAAAGAGGAGAAGTTGGGAGAAGAGGATGAGAAAGATAAAGAAGGGTTTTTCCGAAAGATTTTCAAGGATAAGATGAATGAAGAGATGAATGAGGAGGAAGGTAGGGGAAGGAGTGTTGAGGAAGATGAGAAGGAGGGCTTCTTCTGCAAGATTTTTAAAGACAAGAACGAGGATAGAAAAGATAGTGTGCATGGGAGGAATGAGGAGGAGCACAAGAGTGATGGGAGTCTTGATGATGATGAGAAGGAGGGTTTTTTCAGTAGGATTTTTAAAGATAAGAAGGATGAGAAAAAAGACGGTGGGAGTAATAGAGGTTGTGGGGAAGAAGATAAAGACACGGGAACCAGGAGGAGTATCAAGGATGATGATAAGGAGGGTTTCTTCCGTAGTTTTTTTTAAGGACAAGAATGAAGAGAAAAGGGTTACGGGGCATGATAGAAATGAGGACGAAGAGTGTAATGGGAGCACAGAGGAACTGAGAAGGAAGGGTTATTCCGTAGGATTTTTAAGGATAAACACGATCATGAGCGGAAAGATGAGGGGCATGCAAAGAGCGAGGAACATAGAAAGTGTAATGGAGCAGTTGAAGAAGAGGAAACTTCAGAATTTTGTCATTCCGTAGGTTGTTTAGAGTGCACCCTGAAGATGGGAAGAACGCTGGTGTGAGTAGTAATTCTGGCAGTCCACTTGATAGCAGCCCAGGAACTGAAAATTTCTTTCGGAGGTTGTTTCATGATCAAGATCGATCTGCAGAAGATTCAGAGTTATTTGGTTCGAAGAAATACAAGGAATTACGTCCTGTTACACCAAAACAACGGAACGAAAAGGCACACACAAAGCCACCCTTACCTAATAATTCTCTTGCGCAAATTCGTGAAGTGACGTA
Source organism: Agapanthus africanus (assembly GCA_030015575.1). NCBI lineage: Eukaryota > Viridiplantae > Streptophyta > Magnoliopsida > Asparagales > Amaryllidaceae > Agapanthus > Agapanthus africanus. Next base: position 162,201,586 of record CM057350.1, on the reverse strand, counting down.
TCATGCTTCGTTGGAGTTTGTTCAGTCATTGTGCGACACATCATATGGCTTGGTGGATATATTTCCAATCGAAGACCGCAAAATTGCTCTCCATGAGTCTCTCATAGTGATAAATTCCCTTCTTGCTGATGCCCAAAAAAGTGGAGGAGTTTGCTTTCCTATGGGAAAAGGAATGTATAGGGTGGTTCATATACCTGAAGATGAAGCTGTTCTTTTGAATTCTCGGGAGAAAGCACCATACCTGATATGCCTTGAAGTTTTGAAGTGAATCGCCCAGCAATGCTTAGGCAGCCTCAGATGCTAAAAAATTATCAAAAGGAGGAATTCCTCTAGCCAATGGAGATGCACAA